>OX384030.1:27322140-28522140 GCA_947534325.1 Agonum fuliginosum | reverse complement strand
AACTATGAGATCGAATACGTTTTCAATTTGCCTGTGGTGTTGTCGGTGATTATTTACATTAGTTACATGCTACAGCTAAATGTTCACTGAGAAAATATGAACAATTTTGAATTTTGTTTAAGAACATTAAGTCGAATCTCTATCGACTGTATGTAAACTATATATATATATATATATATATATATATATATATATATATATATATATATATATATATATATATATATATATATATATATATATATATATATATATATATAGAACGTTAACTTTTAAAAATGATTGAACATTATTGCTGAAGCACTTGTACATATATTTCGAATTATTTAGACAGTGTGTGAAGGTAAGCGATAGGGATCCACCACGGCACTTACGACTGGATGCAGGATGAAGTTGTCGAATACTTCCATGAGTTCTTCCATACTGTATTCTTCTAAACACACGAATCCTTCTAGGTTGGTTGATTGTTTCCTTGCACAGTCGATACAGTGCACTACATGTCGTTTTTCTTGTTCTCGGATGAAGAGGATGTTGAATACCTCAATCTGAACATATCAAAACATCTCACTAAACTATTTTCAAGAGGACCGTATTAAAAATTTGTTACTAATAGCGATGGAGCAAGGAACACTATTAAAAAATTTGTCTATACAAGTTTAGTTGACAGGATAGTAGGAGTGGAAGGGTCGCTTGATCCAGTAAATAGAACTGCTTTCTATTCACTTGACTGAAATGACTTGAACAAATTATTGGCACAGTGTATCGTCGCCTTTACACTTATGCTTCTACTTAAATTTAGGCAAACATGCGCAATTCATTAAAAAAACCAAAGCTATGTGGATGTGGATGCCACGCATGATTTTAAAAAACTAAAAAAAACATGGTAAACGACCCAATTATTAGTACGAGATTGTTTGATATATTTAAACGAACTTGAAAATAAACGTTTAAATAGACATACCTCACACTGTCCGCAATAATGCGACGCTTCATTTTTTCCTCTGCCGTGGAATTTCACTTCAACACCTTTATGTCGAACAAATTCTAAAATCATGGAACATTGTCGGAGTGTTCTCAACAGGCATTTTCTGGAATTATTATTGTATTAGTATCTTAAAATTTTAAACAAACTTTTGTACAACTTACTTCACTAGCGCAAAAAGTTTCGGATCAGAAACCTTAATATTCCTAGCAAGATTCCAGGACAAATGAAGCATTGGCACAATAGACTTAAAGCTCTGCAGCTTATTCCACTCGTATCTCTCAATGGCTAACTGGTACTGCCGTGCCGTTAGGGGCCCAACGTTCCACGCGATGTTGTTACACCATCCGATAGCTTGTACCCAATGAACACATCCAGCGTTGACCCAAACTAGATCACCAGGTCTCTGTAGGAACCGGTATACGGGGATGTTGGCGTTGTATAAATCTTCAAGCACAGGCCACCAACTTCCGTGAAGGTAGTTTATTTGGTTCTTCTCGCAAAGATTGCAAACTGCGCCCCAATATGCATCAGGAACTGCAAACCATTCGCAGTCTCCAGGACCTATGTTGATGTTGATGGAGCAGAAGTTGTTGTTCTCTTGGTGACCTGGTGTTCGACTACCAGGAACCTAGATTGAAACATTTATTTTATAAGTTTATAAATGTGAACATATGAGGGTTGTTTGATAAGACAGTGACTTCTTTTAGCTCAATATACTTATTTTCACGATGTTCTAACTTTTTATGTCTTCCTGAGACCCTGAGAGTATGATCTGTCAAATCTTTAAAAATTCTCGAAAAAAAGGAATTAATAATTAATTCATTTGTTGTTGAATAACGTGGCTCTAGTTTTATTAATTGTAATATTCTTACGACGACGTTTCGGTCATGATCATGACCATCCTCAGGTCTACAATTACATTTTACAAGTCAATTTTAGCATTAAAATGCGTTATTAGTTATAAAGCACTTACCAACTAATAAGGTCTCACAAAGTGTTACATATTAATTTTTATATAAAACGAATAGAAGTGATCACTTCTATGAATCAGACATGATTGATTCCTCTGGTTTCGAAACGGAAGTTTCTAAGCAAAGTCCTCTTTCGAAACCAGAGGAATCAATCATGTCTGATTCATAGAAGTAATCACTTCTATTCGTTTTATATAAAAATTAATATGTAACACTTTGTGAGATTACCATTGGTAATTATTGGCAAACCAAGTATCTTTTTTAAATAAACACATTTTGTTTCATAAAGCATAGTCTTCGATAAATCAGACATGAAAAAATGGTCTGGTAGAAGCGATTTTTTAATTATTACGTGGTTTGTTGTTAAATAAATCACAAACTTGTGCGAAGCATGTTTTGGTCATTTAGGTAAACGACACTCTTAACCATAAAAAAAAACATAATTAAAGCGCCATTTTCTGTGAAGTCACTGACATATCAAACCGCCCTCGTATTAATTGTACTGACCTTCATGTAAAGCTGCACTGTGTTCATTCCTAGAATTACGTGTCCAACGTGGGATAACATATTTCCGGCAGAGACAACACGGGCAAAAGCGGGTAATTTCATTAGTTCTTGTAACTGCGGCCTCCATTTTCGCTCATCAGATAAATCAACATTTGTTCCGAACCTGTTAACAAAAATCAGTCACAAATATTCTAAAAAAATAAAAAAATATGTACACTCACTTTAGCATCTTTGGAGGTGTATAACTTTTTACAGAATCTAATTTTGAGTTTGCCGAAGAGTTCTTGTTCTTTCGACGGACAAAATTACCCGTAGAGTCTTTGGAATCTGAGTCGGATAAATTGTAGCTAGTGCCTGTTGCTTTATCTCTTTCCTCCTGTAAGTTTAAAATTTAACAGATGCTCAAAATAAGGCATGAAGCTATTATTTACCTTCAGACTATCTTTGAAGCTAGAGGCTTGGTACTGAGCATATCGCGCAATTGTTGTATGAGATCTGTGCGAAATACAAGCCCAAACCTTGCGACCCGATTGTGGGTCCCAATTTTCATCCGAAGGCTGCTGTATTTGTGTTCGGACTTCCACACTGTGATCTGGATTCGCTTCTACCAACGTTTTTGTTGAGAATAAACCCAAATCTGAAAATAATAAACATAATTACAATTAACAGCGTGTTAAGGCGCAACACTTGTGAATCCAGTAGCTTCACAATTTCATCGATTCTGGCTGTATTATTACACATTTCAAACAAATTTAACATGAAGAATCATGAATCTTTAAGCTAGATTCAGATCTATCAAATTATAAGTATAACTGCTAAATTATCCAACCACTGCTTCCACAAAATTTTTATTTAAATTATAAGTGCGAACGTTGAGCGCTGGTTAGTTTCAGAGTAATGTTTCTCCAAAATTATAAGACAAAGAAGAAAAAACAGAGAGACCTTCAAACATCTTTTGATAACATGTTCATATATTGCAAATAAAGAAAAAAATACTCTAAACCCCTGTTTTGCCATAAATGTAACTACTGTACTAGACGGGCCCCATAATACACCTAAATTACATTTTTCCTTTGAAATCGATAATATTCATCAGTCAGAAGAAGGCTATACAAATTTTTTTGAAACCCATTGACTGTAAAAAATTATGTAAAACTCGTCATTTTTGTAAATTTCATTCTATAGCCGTGTAAACACAACCTTCAAGTACATCATTGTTAAATATGAGATCAAACCAAAGTCACAAAAGATGCGTTTTTTCTTTGAATTTGATAGCAAGAGATGCGCCTTAATTATTAAACTTACCAAGTTTCAATGCAGAAGCAAGTCCTCTGATAACAGCAATTGGATGCTTCAAGCAAAATTCTTGTAACTGCGGACTGAAAGCATGCTTTTTGTTGTCCAAATACACTGAAGGAGTAGGAGGTAGTAACTGCTGATGATTCAATTTCGTAGTAGGAGGGTCTGGTGGACTCGGTGGTGGCCCTCGATCGGATAAAATCGAATTACTGATTTCTCCTTTAATGCCTTCTCCCTTGCACGCTTCCAAGACAGCCTTGGCGTCCATCTCAATATCAAACTCAAATTCCTTGTGGTTGTCGTTGGAAACGGTTTCAAAGTCCCAGTTTGATTCTGATTTAATCACAAGAACTTGAGATGGATTCGCATCCAAGGGTTCTATCTTTGGTTTGGTATCTTCAGTTTGAGAATGAGATTGATCCAAATTAGACGGTGAGAATGGACCCGAACTTAATGTATTATTTTCTCCGTTCATGTTTTCTTCCTTCACATCAATATCCTCACTACCAAAATGCTTGAGTAAATTTTCTGCCAGTGTTGTTGCGAGATCACGTTGAGAAAGAAGATCTTTTAGATCTTCTTCGCTTACGTCTAAATCGTTTGACATCTCGGAATTATTAGTACCCATCGGTAAAGTTTGGCACGAGGGAACGGGTTGCGCCAAAGAGGGCTGCACTAACTGCTTGCCATTGTCTGTAATTTTCGAATTTGTGTGAGGTTTATCTGCGTTATTTGTTGCTCCAGTCATTTGTGATTGCTGACGTTGGTCCTAATATAAAATACAAAAATAATAATTAAAATTCTTCGGGCATATATATGCGCAGTATGCAATAAAGTAAGTGCTGCGCATATTGAGGTCAAAAACCTGTCAAACTTACATTGGAATTTGTGGAAGAGAATCCTTTGATAACACTATTTGGTTTTTGCGCCCCAGAATTAGGAATTTGCTGAGCAGGAGAACCATAAGGAGCCGCTCCTGTCCTCTGAGGAGGAGCACCAGCAGCTCTTTGCTGCTGGACCTGCTGCTGATGTTGCTGCATCATCCTATACTGATTTTGAAGTTGGTGAAGCATGTTTTGTTGTGCTATTGTTAAATTTGCCCTATTTTGCTGTAAATATTGTAATAATTGATGTTGCTGAGGTGTCATATAAAACGGCGGTTGTTGTTGTTGCATTTGTTGGACAGGTCCCGTGGGTTTTTGATCCAAGTCTGTTTTAAACCGTTTGATCGGCCCTCCAGGTGAAGGATACGGAGGCGGAGGTCCTTGAGGCCCGACCTTTGTTCAAAAAACACTCATCGTTAAATTGCGACCAAATTACCACAACTTTGCTAATCTAGAACCACAACCCTAAGCAAACAAATAAATGAAATTACAAAATTGAACATCATAAATTAACTAATAAAATAAAAATTTTGTTATGGCTTAGTTCCCTTTGTTGTAATTTCATTTATAAATGAAGCTTTCAAAATCCTTTGCATGTATTTCTATTACAAATTTTGCACGAACATAAAAAACAAGCACAAAATAAAGAACACAACATAAATGAAAACTTTATTAATCATAACATAATGTTCAAATAAGTATAAACATTATTAATAATAATAAACCCAACATACATACAAAAATCAAAATAAATCATAATGCAAAATAAAAGAAAAACCATAGCAAAATAAAATGTTTTCACAATCACACATGATGATAAATAATATAATTTTTCATTATATACTACGTAGCGAAATAGTATATATCTTTATATAACAACAACAACAACAACAACAACAAACAATAAATTATTAATTATTACTGTCAGTCTTTCTTTTTTAGGAACGATATTTTCCATTAATTATTAATTTGTGATTGGTATTAGTATTTTTAGGATGTTATTTTACAATCACCATGTAAACATATACAGAATTTGTCAATTCTGGTTTAGCTTGCTTCATATATCATATATGTAGCAAATTGTATATATATATATATATATATATATATATATATATATATATATATATATATATATATATATATATATATATATATATGGTGTCTGTTTATAAATGAACCAGCATTTATCTCGCTTATTTGTTGATTTAGCGTTTTTTTTGTCAAATACATGATTTATACAGTATCATGTGTAGTAAATGATAGCGGATGTGAATCTTTGGTATCACTTCCGGTTTTTGGGGACTTGATAACAACTTTTAAATTTCAAATGGAATATTGTATTATTTTTTACGAATTTGAAAAGTACATTAAATTTGCTTTACGGTGGTATAAAAAAGTCATATGTTGTATTATTAAAATAATAAATTACGGGCACTTAAATTATGCATCTATCAATGCTGAAATAAGGCCTTGTAGCGAAACAAAAACAATAGTTTAAAGCAGTGTTACCTGTCAACAATCAATGTAAATTACAATATTTAATTATAATAAAGAAAACGCATATTATTAATAATTAAGAAACAATTAATTTATTCGAGCACCTAACTTTAATTTTATAAAAGATAACTAAATTTACATTGATTGTTGACAGGTAACTGCTTTCAACTATTGTTTCTTGTTTCGCGGCAAGGCCTACCTACATACTTATTTCAGCGTTCATAGGTGCATAATTTAAGTGTCCGTAATTTATTATTTAATAATACAACATATGACTTTTTTATATCACCGTAAAGCAAATTTAATGTACTTTTCAAATTCGTAAAAAATAATACAATGTTCCATTTGAAATTTGAAAGTTGCTATCACTTCCTCAAAAACCGGAAGTGATACCAAAGATTCACATCCGCTATCATTTACTACACATGATACTGTATAAATCATGTATTTGACAAAAAACGCTAAATCAACAAATAAGCGAGATAAATGCTGGTTCATTTAAAAACAGACACCCTGTATATATATATATATATATATATATATATATATATATATATATATATATATATATATATATATATATATATATATATATATATATATATATATATATATATATCTCGCAACAAAAAAAGTATTCAAAAATCAGGCTTCTGGACGAATATATCACGATTTTCAATTTTTATTAATTTGTGATTGATTTTAAAATTATTAGTATGTTATATTATATAACAATCATCATGTAAAAGTATTATACAAAAATTGTTAATTCTTTATTAGTTTGCTTCATATATTATGTATATAGTATATATCCTTATATCGCAACAAAAAAATAAATACTAAAATTTATTATAAATAATATTATAGTCATATATATCATGATTCAGTTTAAGGAATAATATTTTCTATTAATATGTGATTGATGTTAGTATGTTACTATTTACCAATCACCATTTATAAATATTGTATATTGGCTAATTCTTGTTTAGCTTGCTTTACATATGATTTATAAGTAAATAGAAGAAAATCGTAAGGATTCAAAGTAAAGACATATCCCGCATTTTCCAAGGCTTTCAATTCTTTCTCGTTAAACTTAAAATGTTTACGACCAGGTTCATTTATTGCATGACGATTAAAAATGTTGGCCAATTCTGTAGGTGTAATAGAAAATACTATCCCAATACTTAGCAAAGACTGAACAAAACTTTGAAATTTCTTTAGGAGTTTAGGAGTTAATTGATCAACACGGAAGTATCTTATAGCCGAATTACATAGATTTTTAAAGCCAGGCAGTCTTTGTCTTTTACACAGTACCTGTCCATAAGTCTTCACCTGCAAGTGTTGATTATGCGAACGATTTTGCTGCGAGCTGTTCTGTTGCTGTTGCCTGGAAGACATTTCCGCTGAAATTGGCAGATTCCAAGCTTCTTCGATAGACAGAAGTTGTCTTCGCCTATATGCACAAAATCACAAACACAATGATTAGACACAAGCATTTAAAAGAAACCATTTTATCCGTCAAAAGTTACATTCATCAATGACCAATTTATACGAACAAGATTTCGCAAGGAACATTTAATTAAATTAATTCTTTAGCGCGTCTTATAAATTGATTTAAATTTTATTGTATTGAAGATTCAAAAATGATAATATTGGAAATAGTGAGCTGGCTTTCAGAATTATATTAAGAACATGTTTAAATGTTGATGTCGTAGGATTGTTATAAAATGTTGATGATGGCAGATTTGTCTGCCGAAACGTCCAATTAATGAATAACAAAAAAGCCAACCTTCACAATTTCTAAAATTGATTTAAACTTACGTGCTAGTAACACTCGGCATTGGGGCGTTGGATAGTTGATTCTGAAGGAAGTTAATTCTCTGAGTTAAATTTGGGTTCATACCCATAGGAGGTAAAGTCGGTTTGCAGGAGCCAACTATTTTCGAAGACGCATAAGTTTCTGTCGGTGTGTCTTGCAGACCTCGATTGGAATTAGCGTAACAAGCATAAGCGTCGCGAGCTTGATTGCAACTTTCGTAGAGGATACCTAGATTCGCCCAGGCTGCGGAATGACACTTATCTAACTGTACTGCACAGATGTACGCTTGCAATGCATCCATCGGCTGGTTCTGCTGCTGGTATAGGACACTGGAATCAAAATATTACATTCAATAAGTTCACAAATGCACTCAATTGTTAGCACATCTCCTACAGACATTTATTAATCTCAAGAATATTTTGAACAGCCCGCGAAAGAAGTATAATCTACGTCATAGTTTATTTAACCAATTGAAATACATCTCAAAAGTTACACAACCACGCCATTGGTTAATCATTTATTAGACAGACATGCGCATTAATGATAGTTTTTTCAAATTTTCTTGACACCCACGTGACTTTAGTACGTTCTAAGATAACAACTTGTAGATATTCTATCTTTGTTTAACACACATACTTTTCATTTATTAAAACAGTAAACGTAGCGGGCGGCGTGGCCTAAGCTCAAATGTTTCACATTATGTCAAACTGACGTTTGCAATTCGAAATTTCAGATACATTTATCTGAAGTAATATAAATTATAGGAACAATTTTAAAATTATTTTAAGTAATAATAGAAAAAGAGCACAAATGTTTTTAATATTTTAATCAAGTATAGTTTAAAAAAAAATATTTAATTTTGACTCTTATTTATACCTAAGCCAGTCGCGCCAAATTGAGTAAAATTGTAACTAAAATCTTAAATTTGAATTTGATTATTTGTGACGTCACGAAGTCACGTGGATGTCAAGAATAGAGTATTTACTACGTCAGAATTGATTTAACCAATTGAAACATAGCTCAAGTAACACGACTATGCCATTGGTCAATCATTTATTTAGCACATATGCGATTCATTTGTAAAACTTCTCATACAGACGGACATTAATACACATATTTTGAAGAGCCCGCGAAAAGAGTATTATCAACATCAGAGTTGATTTAACCAATTGAAATATATCTTGAAGTTATGAAATTAGACGACAACGCCATTGGTTATTAATTTGTTTAGCAACTATGCACAATACTTTTGCATTACATTAGTAAAACATTTCTTACGGACATTTGTACACACTTTACTAATCTCAGCAATATTTTGAACAGCCCGGAAAATAGTATTATCTACGTCAGCGTTATTTAACCAATTGAATTACATTTGAAAAAAGCACGATCACGCCATTGGTTTATCATTTATTTACACATAAAACATATTTTGAATAGACCGCGAAAAGAGTATCTACGTCAGAGTTATTTAATCAATTAAAATATATCTCAAAGTAGCATGATCGCATCATTGGTTAATCATTGATTTAACAGATAAATTCAAATGATATTAAGAGTAATGAATGATCTTCTCCTTACCCTATTGAGCACCAGGTGTCAGCATTGCCCTCCGATTTCTCAACGGAGTTCCTATAAGCAATAAAGGCATCATGCACTTTGCCAATGTTAGCATAACACCTTCCTAACAAATATAAAGTCTGTCCAGAAAATGGATCAGCTTCAATGGCTTTTTGCAGGCAATGAATAGCGGAAGCAATACGTTGGTTTTTATCTCCCAAGATATCGTGGCAGTGATATAACCATCCTATAATCAGAACACAGTGGTTAAAATGAAGAAACAGTTAATTTTCGCAAGTTTTCTTTACCTAGTTGACGATATACATCTGCTTTCAAAGATGATTCTAAGTTTTTGTCGCGGATTAAGAATTCGTATCTTTCTTTAGCAGCTTTAACACGGCCCTGGGCTTCGAATAAGTGGGCAATATGAAATTTGACTGAAAATAAAATTACATAAATTAATTAACTTAAACTTGTTGTATGCAATGATCTTCTCAAAATGTTTTTCCAGTGTCCAGTCCATAATTTCTAAGTAAAACTTCACTCAATAACATCCTTGTTCACTTGTAAGTAATAATTGAAATTTTGATTATATGCGAGCCATTCTTTTTTAAAACACTACAAAAATAAACTATTTCACTTCTACAAAATTCACAAGAACATTTTTATTTACAAATCTAACATACAATCAAAAACAATGTCTTGAAGTACGATAATCTGCAGTATAAAAGTAGCAAAATACAAAAAAACACAAAACAAATGTTATCCTATAGTCACGTTTCATAAATAATCTAAATCACAGACATATCACCAATGATATAAATTATCTTATCATATTAATCGATAATCATGGCACAAGTCGCATAGGTACAAATAAAGCAGTTTTTATCATATTATAATCCCATTCCCGTTGGGTTTCTGAAATAATCCTCCATTTCGTCGTTTACTCTTCTAACAGTGCTTAGAAGGTAACGATAATCAAAACTTAAGTAAGTATGTTTAAAAGTGTCCTTATTAAAACTTTCATCAATCATTTTTTCGTTCACCATTATGTTATAGAAATTATAAAGAGCAAATATGTATTTCCTGAGTGACATACTTGTATTTTTCGATGTTGAGCAAGGGCTATTATCCACTAGAGCGAGCTGTAAATGTTTTAGAGCTGATTCTGTTTCGGACGTGCTTTTAAACATCAACCCTAAGCGAAGGTGCACTTCATTGGCCCGCTGGAAACCTGGGCATACATACAGAAGCTCTTGAAACGCTTTTGTAGCCCTGAAACAAAAACGTAAATTAGCATTCAATTTTTATATCATTCATTAGGTAATTAAATACATAAATCTATCAAATTTTTACTTAAGGTGATCATCTATTTCTAATTGCAATACTCGTATTTGTAAACAAGAGGATTTTCGCGCGCCTCTGTACAGCTTTTATTTAAAAGTGAATTAGCCGGTTTTTATTACCATATAAATTACCAGGTAATTTAAAAATATAAATTACTGAAAAATATTTTAAATGACTGGAAAATAATCAAGTATCTACCTCAAGAAAATTTATAACTATGTGAATTTTAAAACAAATTATTTTATGAATACAAAATTAAATTTCAAATTGTAAAATAAAAATAACAAAAAGTACATAAAAATATTTATTCTTTATGAAAATGTTTATAGTAAAATAAAACAAGGACTAATTGAAAAAAATTCTTTGGTCATTTATGGAAAAAAGTTAATAAATTGCGGCAATTTATTTACAGTATAATATAGTTACATTACATCCCTGACTATTGTAATAATAACAATTATTTTTAAATTAATTTTTAATTAAATTAAAATAAATACAATTAACAATAGCATAAAATAAAGAATGGATTTTCATTTAAACTCTTTTGCTCCACTTTTATAAAAGGAAAATGTAATTTAAAAAGCACAAACCAGAAACGGAAAATAAACATTAAAACAAGAATAGCAGTCACTGATATTTAGTTTTTCCGTTCCAGAAATTCCGCAAATTTTCTTCAAGTGGTTTTTTATTTTCCGCTTATGTATTATCTACAGTTAAGAGTAGGCGCATCAGAATTCTTGGAAAATACATTTTTAATTTCAAATTTCCGGGTTTTACAACTTAAGAGGAATGCCCACCCCTACAAAATTAAGCAAAAATATGTTCTCGTTGGGCCCATGAAATTGACTTTAATTTTGGTCCGATTTGTTTGCTCTTTTTTTAAATTTAAAGATAAAAGATGTATCTAGGTCTGTCTAGTGCCATTTTTTTCAATTTAAATTTTTACATGTATTTTTTAAGCTCCAAAGTTAGTAAAATTTTAAGAACTTTGAAGATAAAATATTAAAAAACTAAAGTAAAAAATTGAAAAAGTGACACTAAGCGGACATAGCCTAGACTTTAATCTTTCATTTTAAAAAAAAATTGTTTAAAAATATTTAAAATTAGTGGTAATTTCATGTGCCCAACGAAACCCCTTTTGTAGTAGAAAATGGCTATATACGGTTCATTCATCGAATCAACCGATGTCGTCACAATGGGTAACAATGGTTTGTGACGGCATCGCTTCATTCGTTAAATGGATCTTCAAAACTAGTGGGGATTCCTCTTAATAGCATTTTAAATACATCATCACACATCAGAATCAGAATATTACTTTAACATTGATTTTAAAATATATTTCTGGACCTGTTGTTTATAATACAGATTCCTCGTTTATGCTTCAAGATTTCTGCAAGAATTTAAATTGCAAATACAAAAATATCACCTATTTCTAAAAATACCCGAATTAAAATTTAGCACAAGTCAACGTCATCTTTGAGGAATTCATTAAAATAGTATTCGAATGCTTTTAGCAATGGCTACAAATATCTGCAAATGAATTCACTTGGCCTCATTTCAACTTAGGGGATATGTTACGTACCTAGCATAGCAACAACATTGCGTGCGTGACGTCATAATGCATGTCATATAGGCGTATAGCATGGTTGTATTGGTATTTGCAAGTTGCGGACAAGTGTGTGTATGTGTGTTTATATGTTTATTCAAACAGCATGCATTGGCATACAATATGGAATTTATTACTTGATTGACACTTTGCATTTCTACAAACTGGCGATGTGCCATGGTAGAAGTCATTTTAGCTTAATTTATCTCTTCCCTATAAAAACAACCTGTTGACTATTGTTTTTTTTTTAAGGGGAAACCCCTATGGCTTTAGGTACCTTGCCTATCAGCCAGTAACATATGTGAATTAGATTTAACATATTATATATAAATCAATGTTTAGACAATCACAACGCCCATGCTCTTCAGTGGGATTTGAACCCACAACCTCGCTGCCCGCTCGGATCACAGTGAGTCTTTTACTATTGTTCTTTGTTTTAAAACATGAATGATTAGAAATACCAATAAATTGAATTTATTGAATGTGGCTGATAGCTAAGTGCGATAATTCAGATTCGAATCCAGTCCGGCACAGATTCCAGTTTAATTGCATACAAATTGTACCTGTAGTGTACTCTCTAGACTACACTAACAACCAGAAGTGCCCGTGAGTTGACGACTAATAACCGCACACACGGTGACTGATTGACTGTGGTTCTAACAATTCATATACATTTCAGTTTCGTTAATTGCACTCATGTTGTGTATTCTCCACTAACAAACCCTGAGGACGTGTGAGTTGGCATTTAATAACCGCACACACGGTGACTGGTTGACTGCAGTGCTGACAATTTAGGTTCGAATCCAGTCAGATATGCATTCCAGTTTAATTGCACAAAAATTTCTCCACTAACAATCCTGAGTATCCGTTAGTTGATGACTAATAGATTTGCCCCCATATTTACCAATCCCTAGTTACCACCGTCCCTTTTTTACTACCGTAATTCTTTTACCAATCCATTTTTTACCAACATTATACTTTTACCAATCCATTTTTTACCACCGTCCGTTTTTACCACTAATTCTTTTTTACCACCAACGTATTTACCAACGTATTCTTTTACCAATCCATTTTTACCACCGTCCCTATTTTTACCACTAATTCTTTTTACCACCAACATATTTACCAACGTGTTATTTTACCAATCCATTTTTACCACCGTCTCTTTTTTAACAAAGCTAACAAAACCGTACTAAAGCCCCACAAACTTGGTTTTGGTATTTACTACACTAACAAAGCTAACAAAACCGTACTAGAGCCCCACAAACTCGGTTTTTGTTTTTACTACACTAACAAAGCTAACAAAACCGTACTAGAGCCCCACAAACTCGGTTTTGGTATTTACTACACCAACAAAGCTAACAAAACCGTACTAGAGCCCCACAAACTCGGTTTTGGTATTTGCTACACTAACAAAGTTAACAAAACCGTACTAGAGCCCCAAACTATTAATGGTAACGGAATAGCGGTAAAAAAAGTATGGTGGTAAAAGTTGTAATGGTAAAAACGGAGTGGTAAAAATGTATAAGTGGTAAAACGAAATAGCGGTAAAAAGTATAGTGGTACAAATGCAGAGGTAAAAGTTGGAGTGGTAAAAATTGAGTGGTAAAAATGGGTTAACGGTAAAACAGGATAGCGGTAAAAAAGAATGGTGGTAAAAATGCTGTGGTAAAAGTTGGAGTGGTAAAAATAGAATGGTAAATATGTAGCACAACGTGACTGATAACCGCACACACAGTGAATGATTGACTGTGATTTCCCCACTATCAACCTTGAGTGTCCGTAAGTTGACGACTATGGTAAAATATATTTACTGATGACTCGCAATATGTGAGGCTGCCACATCCAAAAAAGCGTGAGAGATATGAATATTTTTATTTAATTTCTAATAAAATCAACAATTTGCCATTTTTATTTTTTAAAACATTAATAAATGGAAACTAGAAACAAATTCAATTTTAAATGCAACCATAAATTCACACATAAAAAAATTTAGTACCCCACCCAAGTTGGGTAAAAAGGCGTAATAAATAATGTAAAAATACTTTTATTTAATTCCTAATTAAATCAGCATTTATTTTCATCATCTTCGATCTAAACATAAATAATTAGAATAATAAATTAAATTTTGAACGCATCCATCATTCCACAGGTGTATCACACTACAAAATTTTGTGGCTCCGGAAAAATTTGGATGCCGGCCCTGCCTCCAATAACCTTGACTCAAGCGATGGTCACCCAAGCTAGACTTGTCCATTAGGTCACACGGTCATCGACCTCCTAAATACTATAACAATTAAATTTTTTTGTTTACTCTTTCTCTTGAAACAAGTAGTATACTTTATCAAGAATGTTCTGCTTATATCTTACTTCGTATCATCTTTAGGTCGTCAACCCTTATCACGTAGTTGTAACGCGTAATTCATCAGAAAACAATAGCGATATTTTATAAATTCAATCAGAATTATGTTGAAAATGTATTGATTTTAACTGATAATGAAATGATTTAGTTATTAAAATACCTGTAATAATTATAGTAGTGAATATATTTTTAGTCACTAAAACGCACTTCAAACTTGAAGACTTTAGAACTATAAATCTTTAGGAAAATACGTAATAATATTTATCAGTACAATATTTTTAAGAACAATATATTTCGTCAATGTTTTTATTAGATATTGATGCACTTGCTGATAAACTAGTTTAGTACTGTCAAATAGTAGCATTTATTGTATCAAAGCTTTACAGTTTAATATATTAAACTTTACTTTAAGAACAAATTTAATTGATAAAATATTTTATATCAAAATACTGTTTGGGACTAAAAATTTATAATAAATTGCCAACGGATGTAAGGACGTATATATAACTCTCGGTGATTTTAAAAGTAAACTACTACATGTAAACTACTACATGTTTCAAACTTTCTTAAACGTAAACATGGGGCTTTACAGTGCTTTTTAAACAATAAAATAGTACATAAGTTTATTGATATTTTTCATGCATTTCTAATAAATAATAGTTAATGTCAAACTTTAAAAAACTAAGAATGTTAAAACACCAAACACTTTTTATAACCTATAATACCTTAACAAGCATACAATAATAACAATAACTGTTGGAAAAAACTTCTTGTAAACCGATACACTGTACACCTTACTTCCACTTAAAACGGTCTCGCTCGCTGCTAGTAGAGAACTTCAGTACCACTTTTTATGACCGCAGTTTTAATGTTCGCGACCTACCACAATATTCGCAACAGTTACTCATCGAGAACTAAAAAATCCGGTTTACAATTACAATAATTACATGGGGAACGAAGCCATTTTCGCTAACTGAATCATACGGAAGGGAAATCATCAGCTTGCAAATTTCTCGCGAACAAATAATGAGATAGAGTAGAGATGAGTCAGTATTTGTACTGTATGGTGTGTGCGGTCTGCCAAGGACGTAATAGAAGGACGCGGCTATCTCCATTTGTTATTATTATTACTTTGATTTGCTTTGCATACTGATGCTGCTAAAATTACACACTGTGAACAATACTGCATGGCTAATTATGTTTTCAAGCTCTAAGTTTATTTTAATAAATTTACTTTATTTATGAGCTCAATTTTAGGATGATATACTATCGGATTCATAATTATAGACAGCTGGGTTTAAAGATGAATAGTAAATCATTAAAAAATTTAAACTAATCTTTATACTAAAGTATGCACAAAAACAAATCTAGGTACGTTATTATTAGATTTTAAATTAAAATTAGGTACTTAGAAGTATTTTTAGGTTATAAATTTAATAATTTATTCAAAAATTAAAATTTGCAAAAATAGCTAGGTACCTAAAAAGGTAAAAAAATATTGTTTTAGGTAGGTACTAAATATCTGAAATCAGGTACTAAAAATGCTTTAAAAAAATTGTACATAATTATAAAAATTCCGAAGAATTTATAAAAATTTCTAATTTATGCTAACTTTTCAAGATTATATCTCATGATAGAAATTTATTTTTTAAATTTGTAGATTTTTTCTCTATTAAATGTTTAAAAAAAGATTTCTTGAAGTCAATAATAAACTGACAGTTACTCAAAACGAAAACACTTTTACAGTATTTTCAACTTCAAAATGACATTGCATAGCTAGGAGGCGGCAAAGTACGAGTTTCGGGCAGCTGCAGTAGTGGGGAAGGAAGTGGAATAAAAAACGTAGACGGGCCACTTAAATAAATAAAGATAAACTAGTGATGGAACGGATCGCCTTTTGGCAGGATCACCGGAACCGAAATTCCAGCCTCTTTTTAGACCGGATCGCCGGAAATTCATACGGTCGCCGGACCGTACTGAATTTTTTGGTATAAATATAAAACAACTAAAATTATCGAAAAATTATAACAATATGAGAAATAAACCATGGGATAATGACCAGGATTAAAAAATTAATTTAAAAAAAATCGCATGACTCAAATAACAGCCAATGGAAGAATTAATTATAATAATAGTAACCGTGGTTACATAAAAATTTAACGGAAATTTTTTACTAGTACGTTTGAGGAACTTAATTTTATATATCTAATAATAATAAGTGGAAACTTTTCTGTCATTATGTCAGTTTGACATTAAATTAAAATTTGTTTAAATTGTCATTCTGAGTGTAAATAAACATTTAATAAGGTAAATAATACATATTAATGTTAAATACAAATTTAGTGAATATTTAAAGTTTCTATTGCAAAAATAATTCAAAAATAGAGCGACGGTATCTTACCGAATATGCACTCGTGCATTAATTTATGTCCACGAAATTTTTTATCGTGCATTCCAACAACATAATTAGCTCTCGTGTACCACTCGAGCTGATTAAGGGTACGGTCCGAATCACGCTACCAGTGCTCGCAGCGCGAAGACCGCTCACAGCTGGTCCGATTCACTGAGCGCGCTGACAACGACAACAATTCGGACCGTTCGCGAACGCGCTTACTTTTTGCTTGTGTTTTTGACAACCAAATTATGAACAATTTGATAATGAGAAACAATTAATTGTGTCTTTCATAATTGAAGTTATAAGATTTGTAATATTTTAATTTTTATATTTATTGCATAATATAGAAATGGGAAAAAATCCAATTTATTTTAGCAACATGTAAGAAATAAAATAAATTATGAAGTAAAATAAATACAAAACATAAATTATGTTCAATTAAATACAAATATTTAAAAAATAAGAATACAACACAGCTGTCAACCTGTAAAGCGACTACCCACGTGACCCGCGCTCACACTGCCTTACCTCTTGACTGCGAGCAGTGTGAGCATAAACGGTGACATCATCTGTGACGGCACAATTTCTCACAACGCAAATTTTGAGCACTGTGAATGTAAATCGGACCGACTGTAAGCGCGCTGTTCGTGCTGTAAGCGTGAATCGGACCGTACCCTAAGTCGTTGTTAGAAAGCACTCAAAAACATTTTCGGAAAGAATTAATGCACATGTGATAAACTATAAGTGATAATTTGTTTAAATAATCGGCCTTTCATCAGTAGAAAATATGAATTTTCTTGTCTATTATCTACTACTATACCACAGAACACGTCCCTTAAAAAAATATTAATATTATTAGGTACCGTCAACTGGATTCAGTCGGGACGATTGTGACACTATTTTGATTATAGTTTTCTTGCAGAGTATAATTTTTAAACTTTTATTATTGCTATGGGTTTTTTTTATCTTTTACATACATTTTCAAGTAATTTCCATAATTTTTAATTGATTGCGTTTATTATTATTTTTAAATCATGTCCCGACAGATCTCGGCTTCAGGGTGACTCGGGATCGGGACAATTTTACCTCTCGCCTCATATTCTATAAGAGAGGTATTGTGACGGGTCAAAATTTTCGAGCATGAGTTTTTGGCAGATAAGCACGTTTTAGGGTCGCTACAATACGAATTACACATTTTTGAGATGATATCTGTGCGTGCGCGCGCGTGTGTGTGTGTGTGTGTGTGTGTGTGTGTGTGTGTGTGTGTGTGTGTGTGTGTGTGTGTGTGTGTGTGTGTGTGTGTGTGTGTGTGTGTGTGTGTGTGTGTGTGTGTGTGTGTGTGTGTGTGTGTGTGTGTGTGTGTGTGTGTGTGTATGTGTGTGTGTGTGTGTGTGTATGTGTGTGTGTGTGTGTGTGTGTGTGTGTGTGTGTGTGTGTGTGTGTGTGTGTGTGTGTGTGTGTGTGTGTGTGTGTGTGTGTGTGTGTGTGTGTCTGTGTTCGTTCGTTCGTATGTTACAATTTTTTGGACACGATAACTTCAAAAATATCAAACATTTCAATACCAAATTTTGTATTTAAGGTTTCAATACGATTCTTAAAAGCCCAATATAATTTTGGTTTCAATCTATAAACCGGAAGTAGTAGTTTTTAAAAATATGTCAATAAATAATTAATTTAAGACAATTTTTTAAAAATTTAAAATGAAAGATTATGTGATTATTTAAAAATAATTAAAGTATAATACTTATAATTTAGTATTTCGGTATCTTGTAGTCCATGATCGTATAACATTTGTTACTAACTACGTAAAATTTAAATGATTATGACATGACAGTCTCAGTGACAATAGTAAAATATCGTTTATATCGTCTTCTGCAGTGTAAATAAAATGACTAAAATATATTTGTGAGTAGTAGCAGTAGTAATAGTACTTATATATTAATATATGTGTATAGGTAATAAGTAAAAAGAATAAAGTAGGTATGGCGGGAGGTCTTGTGGTGGCCACGTCAGATTTTTTTTTCATCAACAGTTTCGGACTAACTTATACGAGAGTCGTTCAATAAGTCCTTAGGAAATTCAAGAAATGACGCTCGTAGTAGGTATTGAAAATGATTTCTTCCCAGTAAGTAGCACTCCTAACCAGTCAGCTGCTAGAGTTTTAGCTGTATCCATCACGTAGTTTCATTTTTGTTGTCGATTGATTGTCGACAAGAGGTGCCGCGTTTTCTCACAATGGAGAATAAACGCAATCGTGTGGTCGACTCTGAGGCTGTTTTGGCGCTTTTCCGTCATACATACATAACTGTGGATGAAACAAGGATACACTACTACACTCCAGAGACGAAACAACAGTCAAAACAATGGATTTTTGAAGACGAACGGGCTCCGAAGAAGACGCAGACGGTGAAATGCCTATTTTGAGAACCTTTTTGGAAAAACGCTTAGAAAAATGTGTAGAGCTGAAAAAAATCTACCCAAAAAAATGTCTCTTCTACTTTTTTCTACGGACTTATTGAACGATCCTCGTACCTAGTCGGAACATAAAAATACTTTAAAAAAATTACAAATCCATAATAAATTAGTTCTTTGTCTATCTAATTCAGGTGCAGCTAACATACAGCTTCTTATTGGGATAGGGAATAGAGACCATCACATCTGCCGACTGGTTATGGTGGCACGTGCCACTCGAACACTTTGCTACCACGTGCCGAGTGGTTTGCCTCCATGTCAGCAACTGTTTCCACATTTCGTGCGGGTACAAATCCACTGATACAAGAGCAGGTGGTGGATGTGACCACTAGGCGTTTTTATGCTTCGGGAGAACATGTTAAGAAGTCTTGTAATTTTGTTTTTACTAACGAGTAACGACAAAGGAAGTGGAATCAGAATGATACAGATTTGATATTTTCATCCAGAATTATTAAGAAATCTGTCTAAATTGATTTTATAGTAGTTTTTCTACTAATGCAAAATAAAACAATGTCTACACAATGCAAAGTTTGTCCTATCTTAATTCGAAGGACAGCCATATTACGTATTTATTTCTAACTCTTACATTATTAATAAGGATGAAAATTTCTTAACTTTTGTTTTTATTATGAAGAAAAAATTTCCTCTTACATTATGTATTGTTTATTTATGCCTTGAATGCTTGATGCTTCGATACATAAATATTACAATTTTTTGACACAAACAGCGAAACAGCACAATGGAGCACATATTGAATACAATATTACAGGTGAAAATTTGGATATATGTTATGAATTTTTTTTAGTTATCTTGTATTACTTAAAAATCTTTCCATTTGTGTAGGTACACTTCTGTACTAAATAAACCCAAAATGTACTGAATAAACTTAAGAGTCCCGTCTCCGTAATAAAATATTGCGTGTTTAGAGGTGTAGCAGAGCAGTTTCTGCTTTACTCATTGCATATTAAAAATTTAAAGGAAAAACAGGTAGGTACTAGATGTTTGTGCAAGAATTAACCTAGGTTTATGCCCATTTATAATTCTGAAAAAAATCTTTGGATTTTATATAAAAAATTTATGTAAAAGTACCTATATTTTAACCAATTTTTATGATTTATTTTACAATTAAAAGATTTATTAGAAAATGTAACTCGGCATAAACCTAGTTCCTTTCTTCGTCTGTAAATAAATTTATGGGATTTTGTTTTATCTGTAAAACTTCGTGTCGTGAGCATTTTAAAAATTGCTATACTGCTTTTACGTATTTTATAAGCATGTTTCAATGCGTTACAATAGGAGCTACGTGGAGTCGAAATCCTTAAAGATTCGGTCTCCGTAATAAATTATTACGTATTTAGAGGTGTAGCAGTTTCTGCTTTACTCATTGCATTTTAAAAAATTTGATGAAAAAAAAGGTAAGTACTAGATGTATGTGAAAGAATTAATCTAGGTTTATGCCCAGATAGATATTCTCAAGAAAGCTTTGGAATTCATATAAAAAATTAATGAAAAAGTGTGTTTTAAGCAATTTTTACAAGCTATATCTTATATGAAGAGATTTATTAGCAAATGTAACTTAGGCACAAACCTAGTACCAATCTTCGTCTGTAAATAAATTTATGAGATTTTACTTTATCTGTAAAACTTCATATGCATTTTAAAAGTTGTTAGACTGCTTTTACGTATTTTAGGCGAATGTTTCCATGCGTTCCCAAAGGACAAACGCGGTGTTGAGCTACGTGGAGTCGATACCCTTAAGCCCATTGAACTCTGCTCTAACAAACCGAATCTACCTTTGAAAACAAAAGCATGTTGATGTTTGACTGTGAATCCTATTTACCTGCGTCAAACTGGTCTTTGTCTCCGCTAATTATCTAATTAATTTCCACAATTACTGCACCAATGATAATTTACGTGCAATTGAATTTGCTTTACAACTCATGAATATCAAAATTACGCAAATGTAGCTTTACACATCAGATACTATAATAACTATGTGATGTATTTCCTATTTAGATCAAAATCTATCTAAACACTAAAATTTCAACCTGTTAACATGAATAGCTGCCTTTTAGCTTTGAAGGGTGTTTGTCTGATATTCTGTAATTTCAGAGAGAGTGAAAAAATCCACCAGGTGTATATGTAGACTTGTAAAGAGCACCTGTCAACCAATTACTTTTTTGTGAGCACATCTGTTTCGCCAGCATCTTTACTTCAAAAGCAAAAAAATGTTTTTATTTGCATGAAAACAGATTACAATGATATTGTCAATTAGATATTTTTCTCGTTTGAACAGCATTGTTGAAGACAAATGTAGGCCAACATTTTTTATTTCATTAGCAGATGTGAGACAGCCAATAAAAAATACACAAAAAATAAGGAACAAAACATGTAAAATTAAAGTAATTTGACCTTGCATGCTTGAACTATTAATATACGTTCCAAATAATTATAAAATGCAGTTTACTTCGGCTTATTAACACCACGCATTATCCTGTATTATCAAACAAATTACTGCTGAACAAAAGAAAATAATTGTTTTATTTGTTTGGAAATATTTGCACCTATTTTAACTAAAGTTCAAAGAAAAGAGCGTGGCACAATATTCAGTATTGTGCCTCTCTTCAAGAAATATGTGATTATACAAGGTTTTTCATATCATAACTTCAGGTAGGTATAAACTTTAACGGTATATAGTACTCAACGTACTGATCACGGAACAAAAAGGTTTTTTCAAAATTCTAAAATTTAATATTGCGGTTTTTGAAACAAACAGTTTTGAGCCACTGGTTGGAGAGATAAATTATTTATTGTTTGATCTTACTAAAGTTATTTAATACCTTATGTTGCATAATACATTAAGGATCCCTAACAAAATATTGCGTGTTTAGAGGTGTAGCAGTTTCTACTTTACTTATTGCATATTAAAAATTTGAAGGAAAAACAGAAACTAGATGTTTGTGAAAGAATTAATCTACTATCGGAGTAATAAGTATAGTCACTCGGATGTAAAGTTGAATAACTTGTTTAAAAATAATCCAAAAAATTTAAATAAAATTTTATACTAAAGTATGCATATTTCTACGTTATTGTATAGAATTTCAAATTTTTAAATATACAGGGTGTCCTATGAAACTGATTATGCATGGGGATCTCGAGAACCATAAGAGATACGATGTTGGTTAAATTCTTAGACCATATATGTTCTAGACACGTAACGCCTATTTAAATGTACAGTGGGTTTTGAAGCCAGCACTAAGGACAGAGAGGCTGACAGAGAGGCAGAGAGGTTGTGTGAAGTGAGATAGAGATCCTAAAGTTGCTGCAGTGCAAGTTGCATACTTTACACTTTTTAAGTGACATTTATTGCTAATTCTTGGATTCTTTCATTCTTGTTGTCATCTGTCACAATTTTGTATATTTAGAAGTTATCTTGTGCATTTTGATTGTATTTTATTGAATACTAACAATAATGTCAATCACGAACTGTCACTTGTCAAATCAAAAATGCAACCCGCATTACATCAACTTTGGTGAAAATGCAACCCGCATTACACCAACTGTGGGCTAACTGACAGAAGTGTCGGCTTCACAACAAATGACTGCGTGCGGGGTCTAGGTTATCTATGGTCGAAGGTTAAATTAGACAAAAGTTGCTCCTTTAAGGGTCCATTTTAGAAATGTTTTTGTTTTCCCATAAAAATGCATAGGTGGCTAGATATATGCAAAAATGTAAATTTTGTCAATTTCGTTTTTCACCTATAACTCGTTTGTTTGAATTATTACAAGTTTCTTTATCTTGTACAGATTTCGAGAAAATCAAACCAAGTTTCAATTTTCATATGAAGCTCATAGTAGGCTATGACCCGTCTTAATAGAGATTTTTTTCTCTTTTCAACGATATAAAACACAAGTACATTGAAATTAAAATGAAGACAGAAATAACACAATAATATTTTTTTTAACTGTTTTCACATTAGCGGATTATTCTGATTATAATTCGAGGAATCCAATGTGTTATAGTAATAATTATAATTATTTTATCGATAATCGTAGTCTTTTTTAATAAAAATTTTTTTTAAAATAATAATTATGTAATATCTGCCTTTATTTTAATTTCAATGTACTTGTGTTTTATATCGTTGAAAAGAGAAAAAAAATCTCTATTAAGACGAGTCATAGCCTACTATGAGCTTCATATGAAAATTGAAACTTGGTTTGAATTTCTCGAAATCTGTACAAGATAAAAAAAATTTGAGAACTGCTGTAAATTCCTCGTTAAAAAGTGCCTACAGAACGTACAAATTACAAACATGTAATAATTCAAACAAAAAAGTTATAGGCGAAAAAGGAAATTGGCAAAATGTACCTACATTTTTCCGTATATCTAGCCACCTATGCATTTTTGTGGGAAAACAAAAACATTTCTAAAATGGTCCCTTCAAGGGGTAACTTTTGTCTAATTTAACCGATGCCTTATATAATTATAAAAAAGAATTGTTAATCATTTTTATTTTAAACTTATTATATGAATTATAATAATAATAATTGTTTTCTGAAAAAGTGATACCTCAGGATTCATAAATTTCAGAATAATTTTTAAATAAAAATTATAAACAAATCTTTTTTATAATTATATAAGGCATCGCTAACCTGAATTTGAATCTTATAAGATTACCAATAACAAAGATATTACATATTCACTTATTTTGTTATTATAAACAAAATATAAATATTTAAAAATAATTACAGTAGCAAATAACTAAGCTTATAACTATACTATACCAAAATTTGAATTTTTTTGCATGATGTATATTGACAGTAGACGTCATTAAAGTTAACAGTTTTTAAAAATGAGTCAAATCATAGCTCATTTTTGCTATAAATTTTTGTTATTTCTACACATATAAATTTAAAAATTTGAAATTCTATACAATAACGTAGAAATGTGCATACTTTAGTATAAAGTTTTATTTAAATTTTTTGGATTATTTTTTATTCAACTCTACATCCGAGTGACTATACTTATTACTCCGATAGTAGGTTTAGGTATGTCCAGTTAGAAAAAATCTTTGGAATCCATATAAAAAATTAATGAAAAAGTGTGTTTTAAGCAATTTTTTACATGCTTTATATTATGATTAAGAGATTTATTAAAAAATGTCAGCCGGCATAACTCTAGTTCCATTCTTTGTCTGTAAATAAATTTATGAAATTTTGCTTTATTTGTAAAACTTCGTGAGCATTTTAAAAATTGCTAGACTGCTTTTACGTATTTTAGGCGAATGTTTCCATGCATTACTATAGGACAAACACGGTGTTGTTTTAAGAATATTTCTTTATGCAATAGTATAATTAATTACCTTACTTTTGCTTATTCATTATAAAAATCACGTAAATTCAGTGATACTCAAAATGTACTCTTTGAGAAAACTACCCTTAATTTTGCAAATTTTGAAAAAAATCTTTTTTTTCCATGATCAGTGCCAGTATACGTTCAGTACTTATACCGGTAAAATTTGTACCTGTGCCCTGTATAGTGTAACGAAAAAAAACCGCCTACCCTGAAAACGTGAAATTTCAAACCGTTGTAACTTTCGACATATTTCATCCAAATCAACACGCTTCAAATTTTTAATATCCGACCGAATACCGCATACTGACCTGATAGCTGGCCTGTACTGGATAGTTAAAAAATATAAAATGAGTTAAATAAAAATTGCTATCAGCATTTAAAAAAATTAAGTTTATTTCTCATAAAAACCATAAAATATGAAATTTTTTGATACACCTAAAAATTAACCCTATGATGTATTTGTAACAGGGCAAGAAACCGAAAAAAATTACGGTTAGATGAATCAAAATTGGAAACAATATTTTTTAACGGTTTTTGATCAATAACCGGTTTACTGATTCTTAAACCGGATTTAAAAACGGTTTACTTAACTGGTTAATTAAACCTGTTAACAAAACCGGTTAAATAAACCGGTTACAAAAATTTGTTAAGTAAGCTGATCGAGTATGAAAATAATCCAATCCAATATTTATATAAATTTGTTTTCATTTGTAATAATATTATTATTATTATTATTAATATTATTATTGTTATTATTATTATAATCGGTTTTAATAACAGGTTTTATTTTGTATTGGTTAATAACTGGTTTTTTCGTATATAAAAATATTGGTTTGGGTTTCGGTTAAAAATCACATTTTTGGACAAAAAATAACGGTATTTTATACCGGTTAAAAACACCGGTTTCTTGCCCTGATTTGTAGTATATAAATTTGCACATCACCCCCAACCAAGTTTGTTCTTAAATACCAAATAGCTGGTTGCCGGATATCCGGCCGAAGAAAAGCCGAATATTTGGTATCTGGTATCCGGCCCGATCCGGTCAATTCACTTTCCGTTGCATCACTAGTTATGATACATCCTATGTATTAAAAATCGATTAAATTCTGATCAAGTGTAAATCTTCAAAAATAAAAATATAGTGAATTCAAAATATTTAAAATTAAAGTGAGCTTCAGAATTATTGTTATCGGTTCAAGTAAAACGCCGAACAGTAAATAAATATAACAAATTTTTCTAACTCCTTTGAACTCGAAATCAGCCGCAAATCTGTCACCTCTCTATCACTTTCATCCTCGTTATAAATATTTACATACAAAACAGACACACCACTGTTTGGCTTTATTCATCATATATGACGTATTTCACTTATCTAAGTTTTACGTTCTGTGACGGATCACATTTAAACTGTTACAGTGCATTGCACCCGAGAACAGCAACTATATTTCGAAACCTTATACCCGGTAAACATGTGATTCAGAATCGGTTGCCTCTGATTTTGTTCTGAACGTCATTGTAGGCAAATTGGGTCGTACAAATAGAGGCTAAGTAGGTTAGGTAGATAAATTGTTTTCTTTCAGATTACTCTGGAGCAAAAATACATTAAAAATAAAAAGTCTATATCACAACCTAAATTTTTATGTCTCTTGACCCAAAAGGAGTCAACCATTTTACAATCGTATAATACTAAACTAATCTAAAACTACACTTTGTTCAATATTTTTTGTAAGTTTATTTGAAATACTTAAGAAACAAAGCAACAACTTATTTTATTGTTTAGTTTTATTATGTTATATTATAAATAATTATACAGGGTATTTCTACACTCAAACTGTAAGGGTATACAAAACATGGTATAGTTTGGTTTTTAGTGTGCAGCTGATAAAATGGTAATATAATCGTAGATGATGATGCCCTGTTCCGTCCAATTTTCTATGTTCAAGGAAGAAATGCATTTTGCAATGCGGTGCAATGTAATGCAGTAATATCCTTGGACTCATTTCATTTTTGCAATAAGACACATTCACTTTCTGTACTAGGTTGGATAGACATAGCTCAATGAACAAGTTTAATACCTAATAAATATTTAACCAATTAACTAACTAAAATAGGAAATAGTTTTGATTTACTGCCTCAAAGAACACTGAGCAGCCTACTCATATTATTAGAAACAGGTAATTTACCTATTTGTATTAATATTTGTTTCGTCAGAATTGCTCATCCTACTCGTACTGTTTCTTACGTAACTTTCTACATTTGAATTAAATGCTTTGAGTCTAATTGTGAAATCTGAAATGAATAATACCTAAATATAACTAACAATAATTGATCTTTGTTGCAGAAGAAGACATATATATATATATATATATATATATATATATATATATATATATATATATATATATATATACAGGGTGTTCATTTTAAGTGGCGCACCATTGCTATCTCGAGAAGTATAAGAGGTACGAAGTTGGTTAAATTAGCAAACAATTTCTATTTTATATGACTACTTTAATGAATGAAAGAAAAGTTTTTTTAGACCAGTGGTTCTCAAACTACGGGGTGCAACTTTCTTATTTCAAATGGGGACATATTTTTTATTCGTTTATTCGATTCAGTATTTTTTTCTGAATTCAACGAGATATTACTTTCATACCCTGGCATAACAAAAACATGAGAAAAACGCTATTGAAAATTATGATAATTTAATTAAAATCTGAGTGTTACAAGAGTGCTATGGAATAAAACAATTGAATATTTGTTTCATATAAATTGTTATTTGATAATGAAAAAGATTCTTTGATTTTAATTAAGAGATCAGGACCGCTACTGAGTGTATGAGTTCAAGGTACCTACTAAGTACTCAGTAGGGTACAAGGTGGAGGTAACTACGGACACGTGTTTCGACCTTATTTGGTCTGATCAGTGTAGTATACTAGAATCTTTTTCACTAACAATTAATATGAAACAAAATATTCAATTGTTTTCTTCCATAACACTAACTAACAATCAGATTTTAATTAAATTATCATAATTTTCAATAGCGTTTTTCAAATGTTTTTGTTATGCAAGGGTATAAAACTAATATCTCGTTGAATTCAGAAAAAAATACTGAATAGAATAGGCAAATAAAAAAAATAGGTCCCCATTTGAAATAAGAAAGTTGCACCCCGTAGTTTGAGAACCACTGGTCTAAATTTTTTTTTCTGTCGTTCATTAAAGTAGTCATATAAAATAGAAATTGTTTGCTAATTTAACCAACTTCGTAGCTCTTATAGTTCTCGAGTTAGCAATGGTGCGCCACTTAAAACGAACACCCTGTATATATATATATATATATATATATATATATATATATATATATATATATAATTGAATGGTAGTGCTGCCAATGTATTTTGCCAGCCACATGGCGGTACAAATAGGTACTTCGCTATAAAATTACCTACATTACATCTACTTATTACCATTGCAGATCCAGGGTCAAATATATCATCGAACAAATATATGTTTTTGAAAAAGTTTTTTTTATTTATTTGATGTTTATAACGATGTACAATTGCATTGTTGTTTATAACAATTTAATTCAAAGTTTACTGCACCGATTGAGTTCAAATTTGGTATGGTAATAGCTTAAGATCTAACTTATAACATGACCGGACTAAAATGTCAGTCCGCCATCTTGAAACAAAATGGTGGCTCGCAAAATGTGCTGCACCGATTGGGTTCAAATTTGTAATGGTTATAACTTATGATCTAACTTATGACATGAGCATACTAAAATATCAGTCTGCCGTCTTTAAACAAAATGGCGGTAACCGATTGGGTTTAAATTTGGTATAGTACTACACCGATTGGATTCAAATTTGTAATGGTTATAACTTATGTTCTAACTTATGACATGAGCATACTAAAATATCAGTCCGCCATCTTTAAACAAAATGGCGGTAACCGATTAGGTTCAAATTTGGTATGATACTGCACCGATTGGGTTCAAATTTGAAATGGTTATAACTTATGACATGACATGAGCATACTAAAATATTAGTCCACCATCTTTAAACAAAATGGCGGTAACCGATTGAGTTCAAATTTGGTATGGTATCATGGCCGTAGTTAGAATTGTCACCATGTATGGTATGGTAATAACTTAGAATTCTTATAACGAGATTCCTTTAAATTCGAGTTGGAGGCGTAGCAACGCGCGCCGGGTCCGCTAGTATATATATATAATATACATAAAAATTACGGCGGTTAAAAATAAAATGAGCTGTTTTCTATTATTTAAAGAATTTATTAAAATTGTTATGCATTTAATTTTCAAATGTCCATGTTTCATAATACACATCCAGGCTTTTTAATAATAATACAGGGTGTAACCCAACCTGTGTACCAAAATTTAAGGGTGTATAGTACTGGGCGCACTAATCATGAATCAAAAATGATTTTGTTGATATTCGTAAATTAAAAAATGGGTCCAAGCAAATGAGACATTCTTTGTAAGTATCTACAAATTTAATTTTTATCTGTTTGTAAAATTATTATTACATTAATGTAATAATTATGTAACAATTGCTTCATTTTTTTTATATTTAAATGTGACAACCAGTGGCACAGAAAATGATATTGTTATGCAAACTACTGTTAATTAATTTTACGAATTTCAACAAAATTCATTTTGATTCATAATCAGTGCGTTAAATACCCTTAAATTTTGTTACAGAGGTTGGGTTACAGCCCGAATAATTCAGGTTGTGTCCAGTTATAGTTAAAAAATATAGTGGAGGAGCCTATTTCGGAATTTGGCGTTATCTCTACACCACTTCTACCCTTCAACCACGTGAACTACCACTACCACAACAAGAAATTTAAAAATTCCACAGAAAATTTTGTCTCATAAGTTCGATATCTCGAGGAATAGTTCAAAGTAGAGATGCAACGAATAGTAAATGTGCCGAATACCGAATATTATGCAGGATTGTCTACCGAATAAGCAAATATTCGGCGAATATTCTGCAACCTTTTGGCGCCAAATGAAAAACTATAACAAGGACTAACGAAGCTGCTTTGGATGCAGAGAAACTTATTTTTTTGCTTCATAATTTGCCACTTTTCAATTTTAATAGTTCATTTGTATTTTTATCAAAATTACTAAATAAAGTTTTTGATATTATTTTTCTTATTTAAGTAATAATGATTAATAAAAACTCAAGAATAAACATAATTTTTTTTGTCTGTCAATAAAATATCTAAATAAAGCATACTGTTACAGACAATCGCTGTTAAGTATTGTATGTTGTGACGTCAAACTATTCGGTATTCGGCCAAATAGTAAACTAATATTCGGTGTTCTCCCGAATAATGAAAAACGTGCCGAATAGGCAGAATATCGAATAGTTACCTAATATTCGTTGCAACTCTAGTTCGAAGCCAACTTGCCCCAATTTCGGATTCGGTGTTTTCTCTTGTACAACGTGAACCCTCACCACGCGGTACACCACTACCACAACAGGTTTCGTCAGGTACCCAGCTGTACTGGACACCTGTACACCAGCTGCTTCCGTTTTATACGAGCTTTGTGAAGTCAAGGTGACCTAGACAGATTTCTGAATACTGTGGGAGATGAGCCCCAGGATTCTAGAATCTAGATAAGGGCGAAGCTTAGCTTGAAGAAGGTCCCTAAAACTAGCACAGCGACTTGGGCACACAAACAAAAAATTATATTCAAATTTAAAGCTCTTTTACTGCGCAAAAATCAAATTTACTGCTCTGCTCAATTCCGAGAAAAATGTTGTATTCTAGGTTAATATTTAAGCTGGCACACTGCTAAAAAAAAAAGCTGGAAAAAAATCTACAATGAACTACTGATTTTACTGCTCCTAAATAAATTTTACCCCCCATCTGCGAGTTCGAAGAAATAACATATGCCAAGTTATGCCCAGTTTGGCCAGTAGTTTTGACATAAACTAATCTATGCTAACAAAACCCTTCTTGAGTCCAACAGAACTCCGTGTTTTTACATAAACAACTAATCTATGCTAACAAAACCCTTCTTGAGTCCAACAGAACTCCGTTTTTTTGACATAAACTAATTTATGCAAACAAAACCCTTCTTGAGTCCAACAGAACTCCATTTTTTGACATAAACTAATCTATGCTAACAAAACCCTTCTTGAGTCCAACAGTATAGATTAGTTTACGTCAAAAAAACGGAGTTCTGTTGGACTCAAGAAGGGTTTTGTTAGCATAGATTAGTTTATGTCAAAAAAATGGAGTTCTGTTGGACTCAAGAAGGGTTTTGTTAGCATAGATTAGTTCATGTCAAAACTACTGGGCAAAACTGAGCATAACTTGGGCAAAATTATGCAATAGTTTTCGTTTTGAAATTCCAACATGGGGGTGCCAACTTCACACGGGTCTGAAATTGCACAGCAGAAATTTTATTTAGGAGCAGTAAAATACTACATTATCAGTAGTTCATTGTAGATTTTTTCCAGCTTTTTTTTAGCAGGTGTGCCAGCTTAAATATTAACCTAGAATACAACATTTTTCTCGGAATTGAGCAGAGCAGTAAATTTGATTTTTGCGCAGTAAAATAGCAGTAAAAGAGCTTTAAATTTCAATATAATTTTTTTTCTGTGCCCAAGTCGCTGTGCTAATTTTATGGATCTGCTTGAAGAGTATGTGATGTGGAGCAGATGTATTAGATAGATTGGTTTTTACTAGTTGTTGGATGTTCTGTGCTGGTACCCTGATTGCTATAGAATTAATTAGTTGATACATTTTGCTAATTTGAATTGTTGCAGATTTAGTGTGTCGAACAAAGGCAGCAATAGGAAACGCGCTCTCGTAGAGGGATTAAAATTGGTACTAAATTTGAACGTATCATCACAAATAAGGTTTCATTCGAAAGATAAAAGTTCAATCTAGATCCGTCGATCTAGTTTTGAAATTTGCAATTTTTGTTAATATACTGAGTAACAGTAACAGTTATATGAAGTTATGACATTGTAAAATTGAAACAAAAAATAAAACTAAAATTTCAACACCAAGCGGGTGCGGAGTTCATCTTTATCTTTAAATGAAAAAAAAAACTTAAATCGATGCGACCAAAATTAGTCTCAATTTAATTTCCTATTCAAAAGCATGTTTTTGCTGCGCGCAACTACATTAGACTCTTAAGGCTCCTATCGAATGAGCGTGTAGTAGTCTAGTAGTAGTACTTATTAAATTTATAACTGGTCCATTGCGATTGCTTTATCAACTAAATTTTGGTAACAGTATACTAGCTCTATATGTATTGTCTTTTCGATTTTCCGGACTTGTTTTGAACAATGGAAATCTAGAAAACCATCAGAATTTGTAGTTGACCAATAACTCTTTTGTCGATTGGAATATTTTTTTCAAAAAAATTCCACATTATCTGCTAGTGTCTCAACAGCTAAACATCGCTATTTTTTCAAGAAACGTCTCTCATTTTAAATAAAAAATATTCGAAAATTTTGAAATTTTAAAAATGTACCGCTGTTAAGCACAATATTATAAAGGACTTTTGTAAATAATATTTTTCTCTAAAATTTCCCTAAATCAAGTTATTAGTAAACTACTACTACAGAATTATAACTTATAATATCACATGTGCGTTAATTCTTTCAGGAAATTTTTTTGAATGCTTTCCAACAACGTCTTAATTGTGGTTAAAGTGGTACACGAGAGCTAATTACGTTGTTGGAATGCACGATAAAAAATTTCCGGGACAAGAATTAATGCACGAGTGCATAGTCGGTAAGAAAATCGCAATAACATGGCCATTTTTGAATTCTTTTTACAATAGAAACTGATGTAGTATTTACTTTTGCATTTAACATTAATAAACATGTATTATTTACCTTATTAATTGCTTATTTACATTCAAAATGACGGTTTAACCAATTTTTAATTTAATGTCAACTGACATTATGACAGTAAAGTTTCCGCTTATTAATTTCAGTTAAGTTCCTGAAGCTACAAGTAAAAAATTTCCGCTAAATGTATTTAATAGTGTAATCAATTCTTCCACTGGCTGTTATTTGTATCATGCGAATTTCCCCTAAATATTTGATCCTTTTAATAAAAATAAGGAGGCAGTGAGTTTCTTCTTAAAATTGAACCAAAATTAATGTTCCCAACCCATAAAAGTGATCTTCGATTTCTATTCTATTAAAAGGGTCGTCTGTCCTCTATCCTTTCCTTACACATGTTCACGTTTCATACTATTTATTTAATTTCTTGTAGGATTATTAAAAAATATATAATATCCAATATAATTGTTGATTCCGAAGATTAAATTTGTCCATCATGATTATACTACAACTTTATCAATATATTTTGAACATTTTTATTAAAAAATGAAACTGGATAATGGGAAATCTTACCGATTCAATATATCAGAATATCAGCTTATCTAATCGAAATGAGGGATATTGGAAAGTCAAGAGATAGAGAGATACGATATCTGGTGGTTCTCCAGACTTTCCATTTTTCAAAACAAGTGCAAAAAATCGGCAACATTTTTTCAATGCTGAAAGAATTTGACTTAGTTTCTCCTGATATTAATTTCGTAGAAAAACAGTACGCAGTTAAAAATATAATATCAAATATTTATGTATAGATAAAGATTGCACGAGCACTCAGCAGACATACAAGTTAATACAACATTTACCAGTAATAAATCTATATCTATTCGTTATTTTGTCTCAATAGGGTATTCCACGGTTTTTCAAAAACCTCAAAAATAAATTCTATAATAATAAAAAAATATATTTACAATAATTTTTCTGTCGAGATAAGTCGATGTGACGAGCAAACGCGATTATAAAATGAACGGAGTTTGAAAAGATCCCGAAAGACCGCTATGTTGATGTGACGTCACTACGCACGTTGGCGCTCAGCCGCAGCATTGTTTGCAATGGAGTCACCGACAGAAATGTCGGTTTCGCCGAAAAAAGCGGCAAATACGTATTGCATAGTGCCTGGGTGCAACAGCAGCAGTCATCGCGAGCCGACTAAGTTGTTTATAAACGTGCCAACTGGAAATATTCGGAAAAAGTGGCTCCAGCAAATCCGACGTCCGACGTGATACCGCGAGTGTCTATTTGACGTCTCACTTATATTGTTGTGAAGACCATTTCAATATAAGTACAAAATTTACTGTTATTTTCAATCATTTATCGACGAAAATCGATCGACATATAATATTGGCTGTCATTGTTGGTAACTACATAACCTCAAAATAGATTTAGGGGTCCAGTTCACAAAAACACTTTTCACACAGCTATTATTTGTTTAAACTACTCTTAAATTGTGTAAAATATGTTTTTTCCAAAAAGTATTGTAAACATAAAAATGAAATTGATGGTAATTTAAATCAACTTTAAATGTTGAACACTTTGATTCTAGTTAAACAAAAAACATGTTTAGACAATAGTTTCAGCAAACTGTTCATTGTAGAATTTTCGTATGAGATCTAGTACAAATTGCATAGGGTTCTACAGTATTTCATTTTTTCTTACAGCTTGAAGAGGATTTGGAAAATTTTATGCGGATAAAATTAGATCCTACTGCAACAGCTGCGTTGAAAAACTCACTTTTTGAGAAAAAGTCGGCAACCATTAACACGGAACCTTTGGCAGATTATCTGACTGCCCCTTTACCACCCCTTTACGAACCCATCGGAACTTATTTTGGGTTATTCTGAGTCGATTTAATCGACGACTCGTATCTCTCATGCACTGACTGCCGGTCGCCAACATGCGTAATGACGTCACAGCGGCGCTCGGCCAATAAGAGCGTTTCGTCGGTCACGTGACAAACTTTGAAAGATTTACGATATTTAATGTAGTTTATTGACTTGACTGATATTTCGAGTAATTTTTCAATCAATAAATCTATATCTCTTTTCTTCTGTTCTTCCCTAGTATTATGTAAGTGTAAGGCATCATTTAATATTACATATGTATCTCTCCGTAAACCACTGGGTGGACCCTGGCTCACTCTTCATTACGGCCCTGGGCGGTAAGAGTGGTACCTACACGTACAATAAAAAGAGACTGCTTCCAAAATTTGCTTTATCAAGTAATAAAATACAATGGACGAGTAAATACAATAATAAGAAAGTATATTAAGTAGGTAATACAGCACCGAGAGTCAACCTCTAATACTTTTGTAAACTGAGGTTGAGGTCTTCATAATAGTCCATTTTGTTATACAGACTGAACGAATAAAATAAATAAACACAAAGTAGAAAGACGAATGAACTCAACATTCGGACACGAGTTTGGCAAATTTATACTCTATTCCACGAGAGCTTTCATTAAAAGGACATATGGCCACGAGGTTTCGTGCATCCTGATTGGCTCTCAAACGTATGCATAACGCTACGATTGATTTACCACGTTAGCACGTACTCGAGAAAGCAATCACGACGCTGGAAACAACATAAACTTGTGTCCCTTTAATGAAAGGTCTCGTGGAACAAAGTATAGAGTTGAGCATTTTGTGTACGTTTATCTCTTGTGTGCACAAAGCAGATTGAAAACTGAAACACTATTGTTATCCTTTCAACGTAATATAATTACCTACGTAATTGTGAACGTTCGATGATACATACTATAGTAAATAGTTAAATATTCCATAAATCAGAAGTACACGTCATATGATAACAAAAACACGGAAACTGAATAATCTTTCATCTATGCTATAAAATTGTGTGGCAATATAAACAACGAGTAAAAATATCGATGTACGTCAAAGGCATATTCGCTTGTTAAAAATATCATACAGGAAAATGAGGTTGGCGTTACTTCCTGGATATGTCAAAGAGATTCATTTTACCGGTTTAATTAATTTCTGAAGTCTGCTTTGATGTTTCATTGGAAATAAAAAAATATATTCTCGCAACCGTTCTATTAATTTTTTAAATTGTATAATGGGTTAATTGATATAATTTTATTTGGGTTTTAAATACACTGGTAATAAAGGCGGCGTTACACGGTGACAGTAACTTGTTCAAGTAGCTAAAATCCAGTAGGGGAGAGTGTTCCACAATGAGACAAGTTCCACAATAAGACTGTAAATATTTTGTCAAAATACAAAATACTTGTCTATTTCAAAAATATTGAAAAATTTCCTAAATCAAAGTTTTAAATTATCTTGATGTAGGTACCTATATCAACAAATAAATATGAAAATATAAAATATATCGTGATATACCTATATCAGGATATATCCATTGATATAATATATCCTCGTGCCCTGGCTTAAAATTGCTATAAACAATATCAATAAATTTATAAAAAGGTAAACAATAATAATAATATCCGAATTCAGTCAGGTACACAATTGCACAAAAATCTCCCCTATAACGCACTCTCCACTAACAACCACCTGCGATTTTTTTTTAAATTGATGAATGAAAAAGTTTATTTATTATAAAATGTAACTCAGCATAAACCTAGTTTCATTCTTCGTCTGTAAATAAATTTATCAGATTTTGCTTTATCTGTAAAACTTCGTGAGCACTTTAAAAATTGCTAGACTGCTTTTACGTATTTTAAGCGTATATTTCTATGCGTTACCCTAGGACAAACGCGGTGTTGAGCTACGTGGAGTCGATATCGATACCCTTAACTTATTGAATGATTGAATCCCTTTTCAAATACACACTCAAGTTGAGTAAAAGACGTGTTATATATGTATGAAGTATGTTTACACAAAGTATAACAAATGGCCGACTAATAGTAACAGGAAACTAAAAAATAAACCACAAGTTATTAATAATAAAGTGAGTAATTATTTCATGAATGAATTTTTTAACCACGATAAAAAAAACAGTCGGAAACAGTCAACGCTGCGCAAAAAATTATCAATGGATCTTAGTGAGAATTTGTATCAGATATAAAGGAAGTAATGTTATTAAAAAAGTTTTTTGTTTGTTAGATTGGCAGTCGTAAGCCAGACGAGGACGAATTTCTTAACGGAGTGTAGCTGAAAAAGGTTAACGAACGCAGATATATTTAGAAGTTGCTGGAAGTCATTAAATTCGTCTACACTTATTCTATATTTGAAAATGCATTGCGTTCTTCGAAAATAGACGTGAATATTCCAAAAATTCTACGGGGAAATAAAATCTTACGGTCACTTCGGAAAACAAAACAATAACACGCTTTTTGCTCAACTTGGATGTAACGATCGTCAACTCACGGGTACTCCTGATTTTGATGAGTACAGTACATGAAATGTATACAGGATGTAGCATAAATTCGAATCAGTAGTAAACTATATAGGTACTAAAGTAAAACAGTAATCAGCATATCATAATCTAATAGTGTACAGTATAGGTAATTGAAGTTATGATACATTCTGTATACTCAACTTGAGTGTGACCAATTGCCAACTCACGGTTACACCTGATTGTTAATGAAAAGTAGACCACAGGAAAAGTTATAATAATTTATTACTTATTTAAAATATTGTATAATAGTTCAACGATTTATTTCATTCAATATTTTGTTTATCATGTAAATCATCAAAATTGTAGTTTTGTAGTAAAATGATAAAATAATAAATTATTACTTTCAAATTACAAAATATCGCGTCATATTTAAGTGAAAACAAAGTTTATATTAATTTGAAAAACAATATTTTAAATTTTTTATGTAGAAAATGGATTTGTATAAAATGAATAATAAGATTTGTATTAATAGTCCAGTTAGGAGAGGTTTTGACTGAAGACTAATACATAACCATGTGAAATTTGGAATGTGAGTAATTAAGAACATACAGGGTGCCTATTCTAATTCATACATATATCAACTTGATAAACCAAGAGGATCTTGTTATCCCTCTAGCGGATTTTGTTAGAAAGCATCATATAAAGCATGCTCTAGACGATTTATATTTCGCTGCCAAGTTATTATGTTTTATTTTCTGGGACAATTTGCAATATGAACATAATCCGCGTTTTCACATTGTTATTTTTTTATTAATTAAATAAAATATTAGTCTAAAACGGGCTTACATCAGAAATTATATCAAGACTAGTCATCAGATAGCGACCCGACATGTCGCTATGAATTAGAATAGGAGGCCAGAAACAAAACAAAAATTCGCTCCACCTCGATATGGTCCGCTTCCTAAAAAAAAATTCAGTTGAAACTCAAAATTTTCTTGTAACGCATTTTCCTCGAAAACTATCAAAGATTTTGGAAAACGGTTTTGGGATGAAAGCTGAGGAAATTTGCTATCAAAATGGTCCTTGAAATTTTTTTCATAAGTAGCACCGTTTAGGCACCAGTCGTTTAATACTTTTCTGTATAGTAGGCGCTACATTGAGAATGACGTAATAAATTCGCCGCTACAGAATGAATGTGGTATAACTTTGTTAAAGAACATCATTTTGTAAAGATAAAATTTGCATTTTATTCGTTAAGGCTTCCACTTTCATTTGCTATAATAATATTTGAATTTCCGACACCGCTATAACGAGAAAATTGCTTTTTAAAGAATCATAACTCAGTATTAGAAGATGTTCAAAGAATTCTCAATATTTTCAATATCTATGAATAAAATTGTAAATTCGTAGAGGATTATCTTCACCAAATCATCCCCAATCACATGCAACTATTTGGAGGGTTGTATGTTTCTTTATTTATCGCGGGCACGAGCATTCTTGAAAATAAACCAGTTTTTGGCCCCTTAAATTTATTTTTAATATATATATACCGGGTGTATATTGAAAAGTGAAACATAGGCGTTTAACATGGTATCAGTTTTTCCGTTCGCATTGCTTCCCTAATTATTTTAGACAAAAATGTTTCAAATAGGTTAATGTTGTTGAGCATAAAATTCTACATCCGGATCAGTAAACAAAATTTATTTTGGTTGCTTTATAACTGCAGAAATCAAATTTGAAAATACACGGAATAGCGAATTAATAGTAACAGCCATGGAATTAAAAACAGGAGATGAACAAATGCGTAACGTTTTAAACGTCAAATTATTAGTACCTTACGTATAAATGATTTTGACAATCTATTATTCTGACATTGACTTATTAATAAAATTAGCCAATATTTCGTAATAACGAATAAATGACACATATATTTTGACGAAAATCTGCATCTGTTGTTCAATACAAGACATACTTTCCTTCTACTCCGATTACCCCAGAAATTTTGTAATGAACTGCACATCGCTGCGTAGAACATATGGTATAGGTTTCGAATGCGGAAAAATTTGATGCTCCGCCTTAAGTACAAATCCTAATCAACAAGATTCTGTAATTTGTTTCATCAATTGTAGATATAGTCCACGCATACATCAAGTACCTAATAATCGTTAAATGCTTATTGCAGTCGCACAATGCCCAAAACCGCAATCGTTTAAGATTAGTCCGCATATAAGAAATATAGTCGAACAGTTCAGTATTTCCCATATTTATTAACCCGAGTATATATTTTACCCCCAATGTTCCACTGGTAGAGTAAGAGTTTTTCGAAGCTTATTAGCAGGGTTGTATTGTATGCCCTGGCGCATCTCAGGCTTGTGGTTTTGACCATTGTGTGACTGCAATAACCCCCTAATAAACGCTAATGATTATTAGGTAGATGAAATGTATTTGTACTATACTACTACGTACATGTAACAGGTGTTTTCCTAATAAAAGATCATAACCTATAAATAAAGAAGGTAGCGAAAACCAGATTTCTTTTCGGACGTAAAACACACAACCCTCCAGCCTCCAAATAGTTGCATGTGATTGGGGATGATTTGGTGAAGATAATCCTCTACGAATTTACAATTTCATTCATAGATACTGAAAATATTGAGAATTCTTTGAACATCTTCTAAAGTTATGATTCTTTAAAAAGCAATTTTCTCGTTATAGCGGGGTCGGAAATTCAAATGTTATTAGTGCAACTGCAATTTTTATCTTTACAAAAAAATTATGTTCTTTAACAAAGTTATACCACATTCATTCTGTAGCGGCGAATTTATTACGTCATTCTCAATGTAGCCTACTATACAGAAAATTCTCTAGTCATTCCATTATTAAACGGCTGGTACCTAAACGGTGATACTTATGAAAAAAATTTCAAGGATCATTTTGATAGAAAATTTCCTCAGCTTTCATCCTGTCAAAACCGTTTTCCAAAATCTTTGATAGTTTTCGAGTTTCAGCTGAAATTTTTTTTGGGAAGCGGAGCATGCCGAGGTTGAGCGATTTTTTTGTTTGTTTCTGTATTTTCTTAACTACTCATATGCCAAATTTCACTTGGTTATGTATAAGTCTTGGGTTTCAATCAATTTTTGACTCTCCTGACTGGACTATAAACGTTTTTTAAAAAAACTATAAATATTGGTTTATTATAAATATAGCTGACACTTTTATGCAAGTGCTTTTTTTGTGTATATTTTAAACTTTTATGCATATTTTGTTTTTGTGCATATTTTCAGCATATTTTAGTTATTTTTAATAATATTGTAAAAAGTTTTTTAATTCACCAAAATCTCGAACTGTCAAAAAATCACGATTACAATACTTCCCTCTATTACATAGATCGGGGAAGTAAAAAAACAGTAAATACAAATTCTTATAGAATTTTTTTGTTTTAGTTGCATAAAATCATATTTTTTGTGAATAAAACGAGATTTTTAATTCATATTTTCGAAAAATTTAAATATTATATAATATTATATATTTAAATATTATGCGCATATTTTTCCATTTTAGGTGCATCAAAGTATCAGCTCTAATTAAAGTACGACAGGTAGGTAATTTATCTAAAAAAAAGTGTAGGTAGTTTCCAAGCGCAAAATTAAATATAAAAAATAAAAATGCAATCCAAAATACTGTATAATAAATTAGTTTTTAAAGGTGTTTATAATATAATAAATATAGTACACATATAAATACACTAAAATCAATGCGATATATAAGCTGCCGCAACATATTTGCATTGAAGGATCCTAATTATTTTGAAGCCTTTTATTCTGAACATTTAATTGCCTTCTGTATTAAATTTCAAAGAATAAAAAAATTTACATTTCGTGCAAACTGTACAACTGAAATTATAATGAATCCTTAATAGCATCGTCGTTATGCACGCTTATCAATCATTCATATCAAGTCACAAAGGAACAAGCAACAGATTGGACAACTAGGGACGAAATCAATACTTATACAATTATTATACACCCCGTATAGCATTTCCATTTGAAATATGAAGGCATAAAGAAAAGCTAATATTCTGTTATACGCCATTTTGCTTTGACAACCCGTAGTTAGAGGTTTAATAAATAAGCAGAGTTCAACTAAGAACTAGGAAAATTGACTTGCAGTGTGCATTTGAAATGGGTAGTTACTACGAAAGTTTTGAATATTAAACAGAAATTTAATAGTATAGTATTTGCAACGATCAGAATTATCACTTGCAAGAAAGTTTATTACATGAGCCGCAGGAAAGAACTAAAATTGTATAATGGGGTAATGAATATAATTTTATTTGGGTTTTAAATACACTGGTACTAATGGTGGCGTTACACGGTGACAGTAACTTGTTCAAATAGCTAAAATCCAGTAGGGGAGAGTATGTTCCACAATGAGACAAGTTCCACAATAAGACAAACGAATTTTTTGAAACTGTCGCGTATTTAAGTGCGATTTGTACTCATTTACATTAAAAATAATGCATAGGTTGTAACGCTGTAGTTTGGTGTAAATGTGTCTAATAGGTTGAGAGTTATTAAAAAAATTGTATTTCAGGTGAGTGTTTTTTTAAATTAAACTAACTTATGCAAGTTTTCTTATACTCACGTAACGATAAACTGTAAAGCTGAATTTTGTTTTATGTTGATGTAGTAAAGGTAATGTTCATTTCACTTATACAGTTCATTAAGCTGTTCTTAACACGAGATATGAATATTTATTTAAATATTGGCGCGATATTCTACAATGAGACAATAAAACATTTCCACAAAGGATATTGTAGCTCTTATGACGTTTAAAATAATTTTTTTTACGTTGTACGGGCAAGTTTAAGTATCCTGCGATTAAAGATATTTCCGTAGTAAACGACAAAGACATAAACATAATTTTACCAAAACCTGACACTCAAGGCACTAAAAGACAACATTTCATTATATATATATATATATATATATATATATATATATATATATATATATATATATATATATATATATATATATATATATATATATATACGGGCAAGTTTAAGTATCCTGCGATTAAAGATATTTCCGTAGTAAACGACAAAGACATAAACATAATTTTACCAAAACCTGACACTCAAGGCACTAAAAGACAACATTGTTTAGTTTTGAACTAGATTTTGGCATTCTTGATGTTCGCTAAATCTTTAACTGTTATTTTTAGTTTTAAGAAATTTCAATTAAGGGGATTTAATCCCCGCCATTTCAGGTATCCGCGCTGACAGCCTATGTGTTATGAGTACATACATGTTGTCTCCATTTATGTAATTGCTATGTTTCGCTCCATTCTCGATCAGAAAATACTCAATTTGATTGTCTAGAGCGCATGCAATTTTTAAATTTATTTAACAAATTACTCGACTATATAGTATTTGAAAATTTTATCTAATAATGTGATACAAAAATTTTAATTTACAATGCAATAAGAGTTACGAAGAGTTTTTCTCAGTATTATTATTTTTTAATTGTTTATAAATAAAAATAATAACATTTTAAAAATTTCGACATTGTAGATAGTTTTTTACTGCCTTTGTCTGTAATATGGTATTTTTTTTTAGATTTATAGGATTAATAGGTTGGGAGTAATTTGTTATGCTTTTTTTTACTGTGATAAAAGCCCCTTAACAATTAAAATAAATATTAAAAATTGTCTAATTTCTTTTTGAATTTTTTTATTTTAACGTACACCATAAAAATGTATCTTTCTTTCTATAATTTATGAAAACTATAATAAAGTTTATGTTTATACTTTGAAAATTTATGTTTGTTAATAAACAAAAGTTCTAGAATAACAAAACCATTTTCTGTCTCATTGTGGAACACTCTCCCTTAACTCAAAGTGAGTGATTTTGAAGAAAGTTGATGATGGCAATTTAATGTCAAAACTGTGTGATTCAATGAAATCAGAGACACCGAAAACCTAGAAAAAGACTCATCATTCTCAAAAATACAACAATATTTACGTGTTTTACGTAAAGATTCAAAAAAACGGCCGCCATCTTGGATTCTGGGTGTTGCATGCAAAATTCGGTTTGGTAACGGGCAGATTCGAATTCAGCGGGGTCAAATTAGTCTAGAAACTCATGTTACCAAAATGGTACATAAAATGCACCTAGAAGTGTTGTGATGTATTTGGACACAAATAATACACAGACTTATAATTATTAATTTATTATTTGACTTTTCACTTATAACAACTAACTCACAATGTTTTGTTTATCCCTAGTTACATAGAGAAACAATCAACAATGTAAACTAGGTATCTATGATTTTACATCTCGTATATAACATCTCTCCCTTCTTAGTTTACAAATTCATCATACATATATCTAATTGGAGGTTTCCTATTTCTAGTAGAACGTCTAAGGCTAACTTCAGGTTCTATATTAATATTTGTCTTAGAATTAGTACAATTATTATCAATTACTGTAGTATCACAGTTTTCTGGTACTATAATTGAATTATCAACATTTTTATTGTTGTTTGGGATATTGAAATCAACATTTGACTTCAATAAAGGTAAAACAGTGAGATAATGACCCGGATGCTGATCATCTAATAAATGAGAGTGCTTCATTTGGTTAGCATGAACAAGTTTAACTTTATTACTAATATTTACTAAAAACGTATTCATACTCTAAAACTTTAAAACTCTACCAGGGATCCATTTTACATCAGAATCATTATCTTCAAGTGAAAATTGCAAAATTTAAGAATCTAAAATATTTTTTTTGTTTAATCAACTCTACTTTCTGAACGGATAAAGATATCGACCTCCGGTTCGCGGCGTTGGATTTCTTAGTAAATTTTACGTAAGATACATTATACTAAATGTTTTATAAGGCCCTTGATAACCCAAAATTTAATTATTATCTTCAAGTAAAAATTGCAAAATTTAAGAATTTTAAATATTTTTTGTGTTTAATCAACTCTACTTTCTAAACGGATAAAGATATCGACTTCCGGTTTGCAGGCTTGGATTCCTTGGTAAATTTTACGTAAGATAGATTATATCAAATTTTTTTGTAAGGCCATTGATAACCAAAAATTTAATTATTATAATCAAGTGAAAATTGCAAAATTTAAGAATCTAAAATATTTTTTGTGTTTAATCAATTCTACTTTCTGAACGGATAAAGATATCGATTTGCGGTTTGCAGGCTTGGATTCCTTTGTAAATTTTACGTAATATACATTACATTAAATTTTTGTAAGGCCCTTGATAACCCAAAAGTTGATTAAAATGTTTTTGTATATTCTTTGGAAGGTTTAACTTCCGGTTTCTTTGGCCGCCATCTTGAATATTACATTTGAATGTCAAAACTGTGTGATTCAATGAAATCAGAAACACCGAAAACCTAGAAAAAGACTCATCATTCTCAAAAATACAACAATATTTACGTGTTTTACGTAAAGATTCAAAAAAACGGCCGCCATCTTGGATTCTGGGTGTTGCATGCAAAATTCGGTTTGGTAACGGGCAGATTCGAATTCAGCGGGGTCAAATTAGTCTAGAAACTCATGTTACCAAAATGTTACATAAAATGCACCTAGAAGTGCGAATTTCGGATTTCCTGACTAAGTCTATACGTCCCTTCGTGTATTTATGATATATAGTCAATGATGAGAAATAGGTTATTATCAGCAATGACCGGCCAGTGACCTCATTTGATGCAAAATTGAAATACTCTACCAGTGTTTAACTTTAATAATAGATAAGTTTATAAAGAGCGGATTATATGTTTGTTTTGACCTGTTTGATTGAACGCATTCCCAATAACACGGATATTGTTTTGTTGCAGTATATTTAGTTTAGAAACAATAAACTTTTATTGGCAGTAAATTTATTTTCCCACGACCCTTCAAGTAGGTACTGTAGGTATATTGTGCAACAAGTGTCCAAAACATATTTTTTCAGACGACCACTATGGAAAATAGTAATAACTGTATTTATTGGCTAATGTTTGTGTAGGTATTCGTAGTGTTTTTGATATTACAGTTTACAGTTGCACTGTTGGTATCGAAACATAACCTAACTTTTAAACGGCAGTGCTAAAACTTCAGCTGTTGTAAATAATTAAGTTAAATGAACTTTTAAAAAAAATATTTTGTGGTCGTTTGAAAAATAATGTAGATCTAGATAACTCGTACAAAACTGAGATAACAGTGCTCGTGAAATTGAACCACTCGGCGCTATAAATACGCCTCATTGCTCAATTTCACTCACTCGTTATCTTAGACTTTTGTTGCTCGTTATGTAATATACTATGACATACCAGTGTTTCAAAATATAAACATGTAAGTTTACAGTTGCACTGTAGGTATCGAAACATAACCTAACTTTTAAATGGCAATGCTAAAACTGCAGCTGTTAAGACTCTACATTTGTTGAATGCAATATTGCTGCAATAGTATCAGAATTCACGATTCTGGTTATATTGCTCAAAATAAAAATCTGAAATTTACCATAAGTAATTAAGAAGCATTACTTACTTATTCGAAAAATTCATACAATACATTGTTGCGAAAACAATTAAAGAAAATAAGAATTGCATACTTATGTATTAATTTTGTTTTAAATAGTCGATTCCTTGCATTGTTCGTGAGAGTGCCAAATTGACTATTTTTGCTAATTTATTACTAAAATACCATTAAGTATTTAAAAAATTTCTTAGCACTTAGCACTCTAGAGTACCTATATATATATATATATATATATATATATATATATATATATATATATATATATATATATATATATATATATATAGTTGGTGCCAATAAACGATATCGAGTGCATATAACAATAATTTAAGGTATTCTACGCAAGTGCAGTTAGTCAGTTACACTGTTTGTAAACCAATTTCAACAACTACTTACTAATTTATTACAATTATTAAATGAAATTAAAAATAACTTTTAAAAACTCCGGGCTTGAATGGGTAGGTAAAGTTGACCAACCAGCTTTTTCAAATTATTCCAATTTCAATTACAAATGCGAACATTGAGCGCTGGTTGGTTAAATTAGCCATTTTAATTTAATTTCAATGACATGAATTAAAACATTAAAAGTGTATACTTCTTACTTCATTTATTATAACTCAAATGAAATTCCGTTTCTAGGTTGAGAAAACGGTAAACAATTTTCGTTTTACTCATGTAGAAACCACATACATGAATGTTATGAAATTATTGGGTGAACTAATGTGTAATGTATGTGGGTGCGAGCAATGAACGAAAGCTGTATGTGGGCGATTGGCTTTTTATGTTTGCTATAAAAACGTTTGACCTATTTTCTGTTATCCATTAGATACAAGAAGTGTACTATATTTTTGACAAGATTATTTTTGACCTCCGTATAGATATTGTCAATATTTGTCATGATTATGTTACAGTTTTATTACAGAAGCAAAATGATTTCCTTTTGTGATTTATTTACAACAAATTTTGTTCTTCTTCCCAATGGACTAGAATATAAAATTTGTAGTAACATATTCATCTATTCTATAATTGTTTTGACTTGCCTGTATATAATAATAATTTAGCTATTTTAAAGGCAAAATGATCGAGTTTTGACAAGCAATTTCCAGCTTTGATGACACAATATGTACATAAATGACGAACTTTTATTAATATTTATAAAATAATGTGTTTCTATGTTCAAGCATTTTCATTAAATCAGGGTTTTCGAATTTAATTCCTAACAAATATAGGGTTACCAGACGTCCTCTTTTTCCCGGACATGTTCTCTTTTTTAGGTCCGGGTCCTGTATCTTTTTTCATTTTTAATACAATAATTGTCCTCTTTTTAGAAATTCTGATATTTAAAGTGATAATTTTTCGGTATTTGCCGTAATACGAAAAAAATTAAATTGTTAAAATTAAGGATTTCTCGCGGTTGACAAGTACAATAAAGTATTTCATTAATTGAATACTACATAATTATAAGTGGTGGTGCAATTTCACATTATTTTTGTTTACCTCACTTGAAAAATTCGCCTTCGATTCTGATATTAGCCAGTGACAAATTTTATATTCGAATCAAATTTTTAGACCATCACAACATTCATGCCCTTAGTGGGATTCGAATGATTCGAATCCACGACCCTTCTAGCAGATCTGACCACCATGAATAATTTCGGTACATTAGTCCGGTTGGCTATCCTGGCTTAGTCCTTTTTTTTATTGAAGTAGGTAAATTATTTAGTTTTGTTAGTATTTTTAAAAAATGTGTTTTGAATTTGGATTATTATGATTTTATTTTCTTTAAGATTTTTGTTTATTTAAATTCTGTTAAAATTGCTCGCCACGCCCCTTTCTAAAAAAATTTCGCCTGCGGTGCTACATACCTCGCTTCGTTCGGTGTCTTCATTTCGAGATAAACAAATATGATAACGCTTCTAACAAAGCATGAAGCAACCTGTCTCATTTAATATTGACAGGAAATAAATACGCTCGCATCAACAAATTCAAAGCAATGTCAAAACTTTTCATGTTTGGCTTAATCAATTGTTAATAATCAATGTATTGATTAATTGCAATTATAATATCGATATCAGAAGAAGCAAAAGTGTACGAATCAACAATTGCAGCGGAGTACAGTGTTATATTTCCAGCATTCAACCTGTACTCTCTGCACTTGTAGTTGTAAGTTCAGTCACCTTGCTTGCTTCGTAGGAATCTGTCACGCTACGTGAATATAGCTACACAACAAAATACAATACCAAGAGATTACTCTCCAAATAACAACGGTAAAGCCAGAGATTCTTAAACTTTCTTGCCTTATCCACATCTTTTATCATCCTTCTATGGTTCTATACTTCAATTATTAGATCATTAATGATATCTGAATTTCCGAAGTTCATAGTCACAATAACATTATAAAACAAAATGATCGAAAGATCGAAATGCGTCGTGATCAACCTAGTGCCGAGTCTTGTATCCCAGTTAGTGTTGTTTGTTTTTTTTGCATTGAATCATACATTATATCGATCTTTGTATCAAACCTCACACCATACACTAATCTGGATACATTACTCATTGACGAGTTCATAAACGGAACGATTTTGTTTTATAAAATTATTAGATCGATTTAAGCCTAATTCACATAAGCATTTAGTTTTAAGGTTTACAATTATGTTTTTACGAAAGTTTAAATTCATCTAACTTTATGCGAGCATTCACACTTTTCACTTTCAAGCACTGTGAATGCCCGTATTTTTTAGATGAATTTAAACTTTCTTAAACGTAAACATAGATAAAAATCTTAAATCTAAACGCTTATGTGAATGCAGCTTTAAAGTTTATTAGTTTCACAGACAGTCACATAAATAATATAGCAGCATACCACCACATTTAAATTTAAACATTTGGATGTTAGATGGCTATATACTTTTTTTTAACAAAATTATGCACAATACATGTAGGCTTTATTTATAATAATAAAATGATCAAGAGAGACCATTGTTTATTAACGTTAAAAGTTTCAAGTTTGGCAACCACTGGTTTGTTACCAGAACCCAATGGATAAATACTAGACATGTTAAGAACCCAAGAAGAGACTATAAAAATAAGATTTTTATTTTTATTGTCTAATATCTTGAATGTTTTAACTTGTGTTTTAACTATTCCTGTCTGAAATATACAGGAAGTAAGACTTTGTAATGAACTGTTGATTGGAGATAAATAAAAGAACTGGGATCAAACGAATGAAGTATTTATCATCCCAATAAAAACAAGAGTTTATTCCTTCTAATTTTAGAAGACGATTTCCTCCTTTGATGACTTCAATTTCCAATCAAAAACATGTCATCAAGTTTCAAGTCCAATCAGCAGAAATATGCAATTTCTGGATTGCAATTTATGTTCACGTTGAACAAGATTTCAATATTGAAAGTGAATTTAGCTACTCCGCACGATTTTCAAGGACGAGGTTTCCTACTTTCTCCAAAACCAAAATTCAAGTGCACATTCTTAAACACTAGCACGGTTATGGAATTATAAGTAGATATAAAAGTTTAAGAATATAATGTTGTTATATTTTCTTGTAGTTTCCGAATGGAATGTTCCCTTTAAGGAATTTAATCTCGCTGAACTTCATTGTGGAACTTGATCTTCATGTTCTTTGAGTTTGTGTCGGGAACGTGAACTATTTTCTACGATTACTTCAAGCAAATATAGAATTTTCCTTTACTGCTTTTCCGACATGAATGAACATATTTTTAGCACAAAGCATACCGATGCAAGTATTTTTGCATCTAATCAAGCTATGAAATAACGAAAATAAACATGTCACGGGTAAGATGTATTATTGTAGGTACTGCAATAGATTTTGTGAATCGAAAGCTTTTTAAAAAGGATTTTTTCAGAACAACCTTTCAATTCATCAATTATTTTTAAAGATATGGTATGTAAAGCTAGATTCAGACCTACCCAATTATAAATGTAAGTGGCTAATTTAACCAACCAGTGCTCAACGTTCGCATTTATAATTGAAATTGGAATTTTGTGGAAGTGCCGGTTGGTTTCAGCACTAATACTTATAATTGGGTAGGTCTGAATCTAGCTTTATGGTCTAGTTCGGTAGAGTAATAATTGAACAAAATTTTAATTTCTGATTTTTTAAACCATTTACATTTTAAGAACAAAGATTTTAGGATTTCAATTCCTAATTTTACGGATTTTACTCAAGACTGTAACGAATATTGTATGTGATTTTTAAGCGTTCGAAAAATTTTAGTTGGGACCAGGGGTTACTACTCCATTGTATTACAAAGATTTTGTGATTCTAAAATCTGATTTTATGGTTTTTACATGAGACTATAACAAACAAGGATTTTAGAGACTTTTAGGTTTCAGATTTAAAGGATAATACAATAGATTTTCAATTATACCGTAGTCATTTTATTATGATTTTAAACAGGATTTAATCAATGTGTAGAAGAAGACAACGATCAGTATGGTTATTTCAACGGTAGAGTGTCTGCCTAGCATGCTAGCAGGTACCAACAAAAATATCACTGGATCTAAATGGTTGGATTCCGCTAGTAACATCTATCATTCTGTAATTGGAAGTTAATCTTGTTGAATGTTTCTCATCCAAATTTTAAAAAATTTAAGAATTTAAAAGACTTGCTTATTTTAGATGATTTTGTTTCGATTTATAGTCATTTTACAAATACTTATTTGTAGCAGGATTTAATCAAAATGTACTAGCTACATATTAGGACCGGATTACCGGAAGTTTACTACGAATCTTTAGTAACTGAAATAACAGTGTACACAATTTTCTGAGTGGTTTATCCTAACTCCACAAAATATTGTAACAAAACTCTACTGACTTATACCAAAGTGTTTACAAATTTCGTAAAGCCCTGTTCACACATGGATTATTTAAGGATTCCTTCATGGTTCTGAAACTTGAGAAAAATAATCAAGGTGAGAATTGCCTGTCAAATAGCGGCGCCTCTATATTGAATCTTTAACGAGAAGAATTTCTAATTCAAAACAGTTCATTTTCTAGGATTCAGAAGCATGAAAGGAAAGTGGTTCATAGTCTGGAATGACATTTCAACTAAATTGCAGTGTTCCCATCTGCAGCGTCCATCCCCCGTGTTGCCGTGTTGCATTCGACAAGTGGACACCAACACCACACAGCCGGACAAGTGAAGCACGCGAGTGCGTATGTGCTGGCTGAGGTCAACGTACTGCCGGTGCGCACACACATTGGAACACTGGCCAGGTCATTTGAGGTACAGCGAGTCCCAGTCACCAGTCAGACTTAACTCACTACCTAGATACATCTAATGAGTTGATGCTTTCTGTATAGTAGTGTACAGTGTATAGGTATAAGTCAGCGAACGATGCAACGTTCAGCTTTGCTACCTGCAAAGAAGAATGCTGGGGAGACCATCGAGGTATGTACAGTGGTTGTCAAACGAAGATTGTCTGTAGATGACGACAAATCCGGGTATAGAATATTTGGAAATAATAGTAGGATTCTGTGAAAATCTGTAGTTGTTATAGTACAAATTTATTTCAACTACCTAATAACCATTAGCGTTTATTAGGAGGTTATTGCAGTCACACAATGGTCAAAACCACAAGCCTGAGATGCGCCAGAGCATAAAATACAACCCTAACCCTGGTAATAAGCTTCGAAAAACTCTTACTCTACTGGGGGTAAAATATATACTCGGGTCAATAAATATGGCAAATACTGAACTGTTCGACTATATTTCTTATCTGCGGGCTAATCTTAAACGATTGCGGTTTTGGGCATTGAGTGACTGCAAATAAGAATTTAACGATGGGGGTTTTCAAGCCTACGGCTTTTAAAGAAATACTTATTGAATATCAATTTTCAGCATGTATAAGTTATAGGAAAGTGATAATAATTGTTAATTTTAATAGATTTATTACCTCTTTATCGAAATGAAAATGTAAGTCTTTTGAATCGTTCATTGAAATGCGCCATGTGTGACGTAGCCAACATTGATATCAAACCAGGAGTTGGTTCGTGTAAGTTCGTTTTTTGTCGTTTTGACGACGGACCATCTGTTGATTTTTCGATTTTTGACACTTGTCGAGTTTGGTTAGGTTCAAACAGGATTAGTTACAGTTTATTGAAGAATTCTTGTGTTGGTTTTAATCGAAATCGAAGTAAAAAGTAAGTTAAATAACAAGTTGATGTTTATATATTTATAATAATAATATTGTTTACTTTCTTCAGAATATGGATCCCCAACTTTTGAAAGCATTTGGAGAAATTTACCATGCTTACGGTTATGTTACATCTGTTTTATCAAGACAATCCTAATTTTGTTAGTGCTGAAATAAGACATGTAAAATCTCAAATGGAATATACTTATATAGGTATTTAATATAAAACAAAAAATTTAGGGCAGCTAGAGATGAGTATGGTGATGAAGCTATAGGTTTCGTGCAGGGCAGAGAAAAAATAAAATATGCACTGTCAAAGCAAAAGTGACAGCAGTCACCAGAGCATCGTGTCCGTGATAAAGCATATAAAGTAATAGTTAGAATAAATGAAGATGAGGAAAAATTATTTCATGTCAATGCGTTGGATGTGCAGCTAGTCTTGGTTGGTATTTATATAATATTGCTTATGTGTTCTAATATTTAAATGTTGTCTTTTAAAGGTGGTTGTAAACAGCATCGCTGTATTATTCTGGTTGTACCGTATAATCTTGGAGTCAACTTTAACATCAGTAGAATGCTATTGGCGTGCATCGTCATTATCAAAAGTTAAACAAATTAAATCGATGTCACTAAAAGAAATGTTCAATAAGTGAACCACTATCGCCGAGAAATGACGCATATTTTAACCAAATAGTGGCTCTGGGAAAGGATATTAGTAGCCAAAGTTTATTAATAAAACTATATTTAGAGAATGGGTTTTTTGCGTTGCTTCTTCGAACTTTGAAGAAAACAGAGAAGGTAGAATTGTTGAAGTTGAATTTGATAAAGATCTTTCTCAGCAGCTGATGGAAAAGGCTTGCAAATTTTGGGAAGTGGCAGTATTTCCAAAATTAATTTACAATATGATATTATTTTATAATTTTTGTGAATATATTTTTATTTCGTTTGTATTGGATTATATATTTTGTTACTCTCTTTCTTTGTATTCTCTTTATAAAATATAAAAATGTGTGGTGTGTTATTTTCTATTTTAACATTAAATTTAATACAATAGCTAAATAAATTTAAAAGGAAAGTATTATAAAAAGCATAAATAAAAAAACATTACAGTGATATTACTAACTAAATAATCTATGAATTATTAACTTGTATCAACATAATACAAAATTGAAATTAAAACTATGATTTTACTATGTATTACTTGGTGAATTTTGCGGACTGGAGTAAAGTCCTTCTTTGAAGATGATCTCCATCACTAGATTTCAGATATGTATTTTGTATTACTATAGCAACACAAATTAAAAATAAGAATCCTGTCTGACTTGTAGAAATAGCCAGTCCGCAGCTTTTTTTGCTGGTCCGTAAATTAGGCACCACCGTTGCACTGTTACACGCGGCATCGATTTTCGCGGCACTTATTTTTTTAAACTTTATGAATTTTTTCTGGCTTATGTATAGATTAACATATAAAAAACAAAAAAATCGTGAAAACCCCCATTATTAGTTACCTACTTGATGTCTGCGTGGACTATACAGATCTATAAAACTGTAAATTTTAAACAAAATCGCAATGAAATTTATAAGCATATGAACACTTTTATATTTGTCAACAAACATTGATGTGATTTTGTTCAATATTTAAAGATTTACAAATTTGTAAAACTTATAGATTTGCACAGAATCCCACCATAAATCTGTGGTACTTATAGATGCATTGTCTATTAGAACTCCTTGTTTTAAAAACGTGAACTGGAGGATTATTAATATTATTCAACGAGTTTGTAACGAAAAGAATTACCTACTCATTATTATGACAATAATGTCAGATACAACGAAAAATTCTTCCAGATGACAACAAATCCGGGTGTAGATTATTTGGGTAAAAACCTGTGGTACTTATGGAAGCATTTTCCGATTGAACTCCTTGTTTTAAAAACGTGAACTAGAGTACATTATTCAACATGTTTCTTTGTCTATTTTCTAACAACAATCTTTGGTTCTTAAGCCCTGTTTTGTGGCTTCTATGTAAGTAAAGAAAAAATCAATTTTGAGGCCACAAACGTTCCACACGTTCTTCATTGTGCTTTTGTTGTCTGTGTGTCTTCTATGTGTCCATGTGTGAACAGGGCTTTATTAAACTTTTGTCTAATTGTAGAAGACATCGATTTATTTCAGAGACTCGAACAGCACAAAATAACGGTTCAAGTTCGGTTCGCGGTTCACTGTGCTTTATAGTTTTGTTCCGGTTTTCATATTTTTTCTTTCTTATGGAACTTATGTAGAAGTCATCAACTGTTTCAGAAACAAAACTTTACTATAGTAAATTCCATACTCTAGATTTAGTATAAGATTTTATGGGGTACATGGTATAGGGATGTAATATATCACTATTTTAAATATGCAAGATAGAGAGAGCAAACTAGATGCTTAAAGACGAAAGAGATAATAATTGACAATATGGTACAGAAAACGGTCATAAGAACAGCATTGCCTATCCTTTTTACACTGAATCTAGACCGAGAGTGTAGAATTTTGTTATTGATTTTATAATTTATTGCCTTTTCCTTATTTGGAATCACTGGTATATGGTCCATAATGATGACACTAATAAATTATGGAAATATAAAAATATCGCTAGCTATGTGTAAGGATCGTATTATACAGTTACGGTTCAATTTACTTACAAATTATTGCTAAGTATGGAAACATCTGAAGGATGCTATAATGATCTCATAATGACAGAGGAAGCATCCGTGAAAATGAATTCCAAGTATTGCTCATATTCCTTGAGCAAGCAAAGGAATTGTTTACAAGAAAAGTTCCAAGCTCAGCATGATATATGAGTATACACAAAATGCCATTTAAATTGTAAACAAACATTCCGCTTGTATTTGTCAAATAAATCACATATACGTATTCCTGGCAATATGCCACCATAAAATCAGTTCAAAGCAACACATCATATAATATTACGAAAAAAAGCTGTTCATTTCAGTAAATATCGTGCTTGAAGTCACGTATATACTGAACCTAGGTAGTGCAGTAACCCTAACCCTACTTTTGTACGTTGACCTTGAACAAGAAAAGAATGGATGAAGAAGGTAAAACTACTTGTCAACACTAAACAAAAAAACTTCAATGAATAGCCCTGCCAAATATTTTCATGTGGGTCTTTACTAAAGGTTTGAAAGGTTGTCATATTAGAAAAAAGACTACAATTTATTTGCTCTATGAATAATAGATGCAGTAAAATTTTACTGCAACAATAAAATTGGGTAATAAAATTCTCCGTCAAAAGTTCTTAAACACATCAGAAAGTTGAGTGTTTCAGATTTACCGACTCCAAAGTTTGGTACATTTTAGTTGTATAAAATCAGCTGTTTTATAACAGCATAAAATTATTTTTGATATTTGTGAAAACAGAGTTTTCCATTATTGAAACCGCGTTTTCAATAGTACAAACGTGTTTGAAGTCTTGTTTGTTTTTTGTCTGGGCTTTTGGTAGACCTGATGCATTCAGGATAAAGCATTTATAAAAGTAAACGTTTCTGGACAAAGGCTAAATCGGCAGCAAATACAAATAGAACTGCTAGCTTTTGAATATTCAATTTGAAGAGGTAAATACCTCCAAGCAAAGTGGTTAATTTTTTACAATCCTGTATTTGATAGTTTTTTGCATGACGGTAACGGTACATGATCTGTACTTTATAATTCTGTTGTTATGACATGACAAAAAACTGATGCACGTATCAACAAACATTTCCAAGAGTAATTTTGTTTGTTTGCAGAATTAACAGAACTCGTTTGTAGTGAAACAATTTTTAATTATTTCTATTTTTTTAGTATGAAGGATGTCATTCCATAACCAGGACAATTTTTTCTTAAATTCTAGTTTCAACAAAGCAAACTAACTTTTCTTTTATTACAATGTTTATCGTTTTTGACACATTGTTCAGGAAACCAGTGATTCGTTTGTTTAATAATATTGCCTTTTTAAAATTTGTCTCCAGTAATTCTGTTATCAAAGGTGTGCAGTGCATTGAATAATGTATTTGCAACAACAACAACAACAAATCTTCTAATGAAGGGAGTCAGTATGTTAGCGGAAAGTTGGCAATATAGCACAAAAAAGATTTGTTTAACAAAATTGTCTATATATCCAAGTTGGGTAATAGATATGAATGTATGTATGTTCTTTTAATAAATAAATAAAAATTGCTGTTAAAGTTGAACATCCCTAGAATTATGTCATAGTATTATTTATTTACCTCCTGAAAATAGATCCGAGTAAATCGTGCAGTATAAAGATAGTTTTTGTGTTAAACAGGAAACAATTTAAAAGATTATATCCCGGAAACAACTTTTGTAGGTTAATAACCCATTTAGATCTTCAATTAATACTAGTCCAGTCATGTACTATTCTTACTCTAATTTAAAAATACGGAAAGGTTTAAAAATAAACCCACGTTTGAATAATAATGACGTCAACGTATATTGCTCATGGCTCATGCCAATGAAACTTGGCAACGTCCGCGGAGAAAAAACATAAGTACCAGTTTTTGATCAGCTGATTCAAGACCGATAATTTTTGCATTACTTTCTATATTATGTCAACCGGAGAACATGAATAATATATCAGTAAATTACGCTGCACATCGTAAAGTTGTATTATGCAAAATTTAGATCTTTTATCTAAAATTATGCAGTTTCTGCTAGTTATCGAATATACATTTTCCTCAGGATGTTATTTTCTTATGTATTTTATCTTTACAATGAGAAATGCTGTACAATCGCTTCACACAAATGAGTTCTATCAAAAGTCACCAAAACAAAGCTGGCACGTATCACAAAAGAAAGTAAATATATAGCGTATCATGTAGCACATTTTATATCGCTTTGTTGATAATTTTACGCAGATTTGTCTCCCACGTTTGTTCGTATTACATGTTTACATGTTGTTCAAAACAAACTCAATCCACATTAATCTTGAAATGACAAACAAAAGAAACACGACCATTTTAACATGATTTAAGACGTTTATTAAATAATATATTCATTGTACTATTATACACTATAGCTTTATTTATCAGGTTCGAATCCAGTCAGGTACACTATGTTCCAAATGTTCTGCCCCAGCCTTAGAAAATCCCCCAGTGATCCGCAACCATTGTAGCACCATTCGTCAAAATATTCGAAATACGGCCTTCTTTGGTTGTAGAAAAAGACAGCATGCGAAAGATAGAAGCAGTTCTCGGTGAATCATTACTAAGTCAGGTAAAGGAAAAGTGTAGAACGTTTGCTTTGAGCTTTAGTTTAGAAACATATTTTTAGTTGTTTTCATCACTGCATTACATTTCTAAACATAAATTGCATTATTATGAAATGACAGTAATAATTTTTCAGTAAATTAAATGAGAATAAAACATATCAAACTGTTTTATTGAAATGCGTGTTGCAAGATTGTATGCATTAGGCATAAATTAAAAGTTTTTTTTAAAGAAACTATGAATTATTGTCCTAAAAGTTACAATTATTATCAAGCTTCATTACTATCATGTTTCCCGTTCCTGCCTAAATTATTGCACGTATAAACATCTATGTGTTAAAAATGTATCCGTGAAAATTACTACTTTACAATCATTGTTTTCTAAAATATCTACATAAACAATATAATTATTTGTATTAGTCTTTGTTTCAATAGGTATATAAAAGCAACTAATGTTATGATCGTTTTGCGACGTTTCCGAAACGTCGTATAAATAAATATAAATATACAGAACAAAACCCAAACAAATAATTTATAAATAAAGACAGTGAGAGTAACAATTTTAAAATTTTTATACAAGTAAAAATTTTAATTTACTTAAAACAAAACAATAAATTCAAATAATTTCAATTGTGGCATTATGGTAAACATAATGTGGATGCGTGGGCCGCCACGCCACGCCGCCGCCGCCGGTATATATTTCACGCCGACGCCAATATTTTTTACGGCGCGCCGATATCAATATTCTAAATAAACAAAAAATTTCGACATTGTTAATAGGAATTTTAATAGTTCATATTAAAAAAAATAAAATTGTATCATATGTGGATGGCATCTAATAAGATATTTTCCATTAACTTTGCTACACATGTAGATATTACGAAGTTAGATACAAGTAAATTTTGATGTGATTACGCCGGCGTACACCGGCGCGCTGCCTAAAGAAAAGCCACTTAAAAATTAAGCGTTTATTTTTAACAATTCGCCGCCGCCACTATCAACCTCAACGCTGCACAAGTCAAATTGTGTGTTAATTAATGTAGGTACTGATTAAACATTCAAAGATTTACTGTGTATCGGGTTATGAAATAAAAAATCGTGTGGTGATCATTTTTTATAATCTTGTAATTTTGCCCGGGAATTATTGCTAAAAATGATATTACTTGGATTTTTTTCTATGTAACTTTTTATCGTACTTATTGTTATTATATATTTAATGTAAACTAAATTAAAATATTGAAAATGAAATTACTAATCATAAAAATAATTAACAATTATAATTCTGCATATTTTTGTATTTAATTTTATTAATTCAATATACTTACTTAGCAACCCCGTACAAAAATCATTCGTCAAAATGTTATCCATGTTATGCTACAATTAGATTTTTTTACTTTCAATTTATTCGGTCAGTTTAGGATAGGATCGCCTTCATTTTTAAATTTTACCTTTAGTCAGTACCAATAATTATCTTATGTATTTAATATAAAATTTGGCAATAAGTTAGTTTTTTAGTTTTAAGGTATTGTGGCATTTTTAAGATACAAATTTTTATAAAATTGTTAACTTAAAAGAATTTTTTCATTTCATAATAACGCAATTTTTGTGTAGAAATGTAATGAAGTGAAGAAAACAGAACTATGGAAATTGTATTTCTAAACCGAAACAGAGCTCAAAGCAATTATTGTTCTACACTTTTCCTCTACCTGGCGTAATCCGCAATGATTCACCGAGAACTGCTTCTATCTTTCACATGCTGTCTTTTTCTACAACCTAAGAAGGCCGTATTTCGAATATTTTGACGAATGGTGCTACAATGGTTGCGGATCACTGGGGGATTTTCTAAGGCTGGGGCAGAACATTTGGAACATAGTGTACCAGAGCTGGGCAGTACTCGAGTACATTAGTCAAAAGTACTGCTCAAAGTACAAATTTATTACTCTGTACTCGTACTCAAGTACATTTGAAATATCTGTACTTTTACTCATACTCAAAAGATTTTTGCTATAATACTCATACTCAATACTCTAAATGGTACTCTAAGTACTTTTAAAGTACCTACTCAGAGTTCTTTTAAAATACTCAGATAGAGAGATAGAGACATCAAATACTTGTACTCTTGTTTTTTTTTCCAAAGTACGGCTACAACGGTCGGTCTAAGTGAATGTGTATTAAAAATGGTGAGTTTAATTGATAAATTATATATAAAATATACTCTTTTTATTAAGCTTCCTTTTTTCAATTTTTCAATACCAGATGACTACAAATTTTTTATATAATTGCATTCATAATAGTAACGTCGTCAATCATTATGTCATAAAGATTATCAGACGAGGCGAAGCCGAGTTTGATAACACGACAAGTACCATTACAATTGGTTACGATCCGTAAATCCGTATTACATACAAATCTAAAAAAATCAGATATGTCATTTTTGAAACTTTCTTACTCGCTTCCGTAGTAACGTGTTGTTTATTATTTCATTATAGTACAGAGTACCATACTGAATTCATTATGGTCGTTGGCCTGTAATGAACGTTATTATGGTCCTCAAATTTAGGCTTATAATGTTGTCATTATGACACCCCATCAGATAAACATTATTTTAATAAAATTACTCACATTTATCATAATGACGTCATAAGTACTCAATACTCGTAGAGTATTGAGTACTGTTTGTACTCTGTTCAAATATTTAGGAGTAGGTACTTGTTAATATCAGTACTTGTACTCAATACATTTTTAAATCCTTAATATTAACTTAATCGTCTTGTCTACGTACGTACGGCAAAAAAACAAAAGTAAAAAATGACCCATTTCCCGGGATCCGATCGAGCTGAAATTTTGCAAATAGACTGTTGTCACCTAACAATGCATTTTGGCAAAATTTCAGATTATCCGTCATCTTGATACCAAATGGCGGCTAGCTATCTGAAAATGTACTGCACCGATTGCGGTCAAATTTGGCACAGTAATAGCAAAGGATCTTACTTAAGGTATAGATATATTAAAATATCAGTCCGCCATCTTGAAACAAAATGGCAGACAGATATCTCAAAATGTACTGCAACTATTTCGTTCAAATTTGGTACAGTAATAGCTAAGAATCTGTCTTGAAACATAAGTATATTAAAATGTTAGTCCGCCATCTTGAAACAAAATGGCAGCTAGCTATCTCAAAATGTACTGCACCGATCTGGTTCAAAAACAAAAATTTAAATAAATATCGATAGAGTCTCATATATAAAGGATTTATAGTGAAAAACTTTGTTTTTACGGGTTCGTTTTTTTTTCTGTACTTTTTCCAGCTCTGTCAGGTACCTACATATCAGTTCAACTGCACAAAATCTTGTGATCTTCTCTTCATTTTATTTATTTTTTATCTTGTTTACTTCGTTTCATTGCCTCCTCACTATGGGCGAGATTCAGCCAAGGCTGTTCTTCCATCTAACCCTCTCGCGCAAACCCTTGTTACAACCACTAGCCGGTGCCCGATAGCTATGTGGTTGCCAAGTAACTTGGAATGGCGACGACCTCTGTAATCAGAGCCACTCTCTACCACTGTGCTTACATATTAATTAACAACCATAAGTACCTTGTTAGTTGGAGTACAAAGGGTATATCTACACTGATGACTCACACTCACAGTATGTGAGGCTGTTACACTCAAAATATGGTGTGAATCTATTTCAGCGCACATTGAATTCGTAGAGAACAATTTACTTGTCAATTTTGTATCAGCAATAGGTAATATTTGCTTAACGTATGATGAATAAAGTATGACGAATCTTATTGAATAGTCTTATTAGTCATTTCTTCAACGGAAATTAAATTTCAAACATTTCTTATCTTACTAATAATAAGAGACAATCTAATCGAACAGTAATGTGAAATAATACTTGAAATATCAATCAAACAACATTTTTTATTATTACATAACCCACATTTTGGTTTGCTCTTAAACCTTCTTCAAATGTAGTAAGATTCTATATAAACATTAATAAAAGCAGCATAAAAATATAAACCTGAAGCAGGTTTAATAGTAAATTACACGTTTCGGTTTACTCTAACCTAACCTTCTGCAGGTAGTGAGATTCTATAACATTCATTTTACTAAATTTTGAATAAAACAAGCATAAGAAATAAACCCGAAGATGGTATAAGAGTAAATAAATACGTTGGGTATGTAGGACGAAGAATAAAAGATGCTAATTTTTTTTAAACTGTAAATAAAACCAGGATAAAATATAATCCTGAAGAAGGTTTAAGAATAAATAACACTTTTCAGTTTACTCTAACCTAATCTTGTTCAGGTATAGTGAGATTCTATATTCTATAGAATAAAAGTAATTGAAAATATAAACCTGAAAACTGTTTCACAGTAAAAAAAAATTGTAGGTATGTAGGAAGAAAAATAAATGTTGTATGATTGATGTTTCAGGTATTTTTTTTGCTATTGGTAATAATTTCTCGAGTAATTTCTTGTTTTAATTCACGATGAATCCCGTCATGATATGGATTGTATATTGTACGTTCCCCTTTAAGGAATCTAGCCAATTAAATCCACTTGAGGATCGAGCTAGAGTCGAACAGTTGAAGACGCAAACTTGCTCACAACGTATTCCTAGGATATTTCTAGATCAGTGAACCTGCAATGTATTGTTTTATGTTGCTCAGCAGACTTTGAACCCTTGCTGTGTCTGCGACAGCCAAACGGCGTACGAAAACGAAGATTACATTATAAATATCACGTGGTGTTCTTGCACTTTGTTCCATTCCACCTTATATAAAAATACCTATTTATTATGACTTTTGAAATTTCTTTAATCTATAAAAACCTATTTTCCATCCGCTTTTTCTAAGTGAGCAATTATTTTTTAAGAGTTTAAAATGATAATTATTGCACTTTGAACCGTCTTATACGGTACAGTACAGTATATAATATAGTACAGTACAGGGTATATATATATATATATATATATATATATATATATATATATATATATATATATATATATATGTGAATCAATTGTTCAGTAGTAGATTCGTAGATAAAATTTTCTACTCTACTGGGTACTCGAATTTAACACTGCAGTAACTTGAGAGGCCTGTCTACCTCCCAAAATCCAACATAAAATGTACTAACGTAGCTAGTGTTTTGTGGTTAGTACAAGAATGGTAAAATTTTATTTCAACAAGGATTTAATAGAGAAAGAATGGATCTACAGATGTGCCTCTCTAAAATTTTGATTAAAAAATTGGACATGATTATGAAATTCCGAAACATTAAAAAAAAATCCAATTGATGCAAACTTTACACGGTTATATTTCATGATAAAAAATAATTTTTAAAAGGCACATCTGTAGATTTACTCTTCCCTCTATTAAATGTTTTAAAAAACATTATCCTGAAGTTAATAATAATCTGACAATTTACTCGCAACGACAACACGTTTACAGTATTTTCAACTTCAAAATGGCATTGTATAGTTAAGTTAGGATGCGGCAAGGTACGAGTTTCGGGCTGGTTTCAGACAGCCGTAGTAGTAGGAAAAAAGGGGAATAGAAAAAAAAGTAAAATCGAAAGTATTCTACGAATTCGGAAAAAAACATAGACCCCGGGGACGCTAAAGACAATGAAAAATATTTCAAAGTGTTCCCTATGCACATTAATTTTTTTTAATCTATTTAATTTTATATTATGCTCTCTTTTAAATCTGCTATCGAGTTAACTTTGTTGTGGACGTATCCTCCGAAGATCTGATATTATGTTTCTTTGATTTTTTTACCTCCTACGCTTATGGTCGGGCAAACTCTAAACTGCAGTTCGGTTCAGACCATTGCACTCTTTGGTACCATAGACGTCCGTGAACGTGAGTAGGATATAAAACGATATTTTTGAAGTTCCAAGAATTGTTCAGGTGAAAATGACAAGTCAGTGAAGTTATTCATGGAATTTTGACTGAAAAGTAACACCAAAAAAGGAAGAAGCAATGCTTTTTACTATTATATTATAAATACTATAGCCTTTTACTAAATTTAGATGTGAGAGCCTCACATACTATGGGTCGTCGGTAAAGATACAGTGTGTGCGTTTACCAGCTGTCAACTTCACAAGGGATATTTTTGTGCAGTATAAAGCTATTCTTTTATTCTGGTGAGAATTGCCTGTCAAATAGCGGCGCAGCTAAATTGTATCTTCAATGAGTCTTGGAAAAGAAGAATTTCTAACTCATTAGTAGCTTCAAAACAGTGAAAAACTGTTTATCCAGGATTCATATTTATAGAAGAATCCTCAAAGAATCTATGTGTGAACAAAGTTTAACTGGAAGGGATACCAGACTGGATTCGAACCAGGGCCGTAGCCAGATTATGTTTATATATTTTGTAGAAAGGGCAACGGCAACATTGATTGTGTACATATTTACATATTTAGAGAGTCGGGTGGTTGAGGAAAGAAAATGCGCCGCAGGCGAAAAATTTCTCCATTCCAGGTCAAATCAGTCAAATCCCAATTGAAAGTTTTTTTCTATAGATGAGAAGTTGCATGTTTTTCACCTACTTCATGGAGTAAAAATGAATAGTCGGATAACAGAAGCACAGGAAAAAAAGTTTATTTTTTCAAATTTTGGCATTCTTTTTACAAAATCATGTCAAACGCCGACGCGCGAAGTATGGCGTGACGATGTAATGAAAATATCGCGGATATAGTTAATGCCAGTTGTTGAGCAGCGGTTCCTGATTAGAAAATTTGATTCCGGATTATATTGATATTATTTTGCAAATATATATTATATTAATTTTGAAAATTTTTATTTGTAAAATGATGAAAGTAGGTAAAAATCAACTTTTCAGCTCCCAAGAAGAACAAGAGTTTTTATAGACGGGCATTGCCCTTCCTGCCCCCTGCTACCCGCCTGGCTGCTGGCCTGATTCGAGCTTGAGAACCACAGTAACGCACTTGCAGTATAATTTATTAATATAAATAATGCCATATCTGTATTATCAAGGTAACAAATAATAACTAATAAATTTAACAGAACAATACATATTTAAAATTGTATTGTTATAGTTTATTAATTTTTATTTGAAACGGTATTCTAAACACATCTATAAAACAAATAATTGCTTTTAATATTATGCATATCAGCAATATTAAATACAATGAAGATATTTTTCCAAATTCCACAGGTTGCAAAAATGTGAGTGCTAACAAAGGGTTCAACTTTAAATAACCGTATTATTCGTTACGTAACTACAACTGCAAATGCACTAGGTATTGCCTTGTCCTATTTACTGCATCAAGATAAAAATGCATTATACCGCATGTTTGACTTCAGAAAACGTTAGAGCGGAGAACATTACCTTGATTTATTTATTGCACATTTTACTTACACTACTCGAGCTATTTGGCATATTTAGCCACATTAAAAGATAAAGATTTCAAAGAAAAACATGAAAAACTCAACTTTTAGTCAATAAACATTAACTCGGCATCCGACAAGTGAAATTTTGTTTCGAGAACTGACAGGAGGGGTGTTGAAAATTCAAATTAGCTTTTTATTAGAGTTGCAACGAAAATGAACTATTCGGTATTCTGCCTATTCGGCAGATTTTTCATTAGGTATTCGGCCGGACACCGTATATTAATTTACTATTCGGTCAAATACCGAATAGTTTGATGTCACATGTAACATAAAATACTTGAACTGCGATTACCTTTAACGGTCTCCTGCAAGTGTTTTATTTAGATATTTCACTGACAGACATAATTTTTTTGCTTATTCTTGAATTTTAATTAAATATTATTACTAAAAAAAGAAAAATAATGTCAAAAACTTTATTTTGTAATATTGATAAAAATAAAAATGATAAAGCAAAAAATAAGTTTCTTTGCATTCAAAGGAGCCTCGTCAATCTCTGTAAGTTTATAATATAAGTAAGTAATATTCGCCGAATATTCGGTTATTCGGCAGACAGTCCTGCATAATATTCGTCATTCGTCACATTTACTATTCGTTGCATCTCTACTTTTTATGCATCTGATAATAAAAAATAATAATTATTGTCTTGTTATACTTCAATCAGTAAAAGTAAAATAGGTATTTGTCAAAAAATGCATATACACTATACACGGTGTAAATCAAAAAGCGAGCCATAGGCGTTTAAAATTCTTTACTATCAACAACAGAAAATAAACAAATTGTTGCCATAACAATGAATAAAATGATACTTGATCAAGCTATGAATTTTACACTAAATGTTTTTTGAATGTCAAACTTCAAATAACGAGTCGAATTCAGCCGTCGTAGATAAAATATTGAATGATACACGTTTCATATAGCTCGTGTAATGAAACTTGGGTGATAAAAACACTCGGCTAATCGCCGATTTAACATCACACAAGTTTCATTACTTTAGCTATATCAAACTTGTATCATTAATATCTATTAACGATTCACTCCTCTACGACTTCTTTCCAGGGTTGGCAAAAAACATGTTTTTTTTTAATTTTAAAGAAAAAAAACAGTTTTTGTGTTTAAAACTGTTTTATTTGTATAAAACTTCTCTTTTTTATTTAAAAAAACATGTTTTAAACAAAAAACAGTGTTTTGATCAAGAAGGAGTTGCATTATTGCGATAAATATGCTGGGAATTCCCCTACCTATACTTATTTTTTATCAGGTTATGGCTATAGGTGACATCTATCTATCATTAGCAATTGGAACTTTGATTATTTTATTATGGAGATAAAGTGTTAAAAATGTTTAAAACGTGTTTAAACATTTGCTTTGTTTTAAACAAGTTTTAAACGTTTGTTTAAAACGAAATGTTTTAAACGTGCCAACCCTGCTTCTTTGATTTAATTTTTTTACATTTACAATAATTAGCAAAATTTGTAAAAAAAAAACTAACAAAATAACAATTTGACAATAGACTAATTTTGGCTACAAAAAAATTTCTTGTAACCAAAAGCTTATGTCTACGTGACAAAAGCAACGTAGCAGACTGAAGTGCGGGGAAGTACGAGGGGAAGCGGCATTGAATCAGGGGACGTTACCCCCAAATCGAGGGATGAACCCGAGCGCGAGTCGATCCGTCTGTGCTTACGTGACGCCGGCAAATGTTACAACCGAGTTACAACCGTCGCCCGGCAGGGGAGAATGTGCCATGTTTTCATGTTGGGTATGTGAAATTACCTGTTAGGATTTAAATTCATTTAGCCAGGAAGCAGACTATGACATTCATGGACAATTTTTCAAAAGAATCACGCACACGCTTAATAATTTATACTAAAATGAAAAAAATATGCCATCATTCTTATCTTCTATATTAGATAGCATTGCATTCATTGATATACCGGATCGGATGTATGCTTGAAATCTGTTACAATACAGGAAACAACTATTCGGCAATCAGTCAACACGAATTACTTGCGATAATAATTTATTTCAATCGCACAGCGATTATCATCAGATGCACAAATCTGCATCTGCATGGATCAAATAATTTTAACATGTATTTGCTCGCAAATGCGAAATAAATATTTCGTGTTGACTGATTGCCAAATAGTTGTTTCTCATTGTATTATTTACTATTTACGCATAAATAAGAACAATTTTAAAATCTTTGTATTGTCTAAATAAAGCACATCGTTTCGGAAACGTCCGTAATATAAACAAAATATACAGAACTAAATACCAAAATTAAATAAATAAGTTACAAATAATTATGCTACGTTAATTTATTTAAAATTTTAAATTGATTTATAGTCTTATTCCCAACTTAGAAAATAAATACCTATACCAACTAAAAATAAAAGTTTATAATTTCTTTTTGAAATAATTATGAAAGTTTAAAATGAAAAATGTTTATGAAATTTATGAAACTTTCATCACTAACAGGAAAAACGATATTTTTTAAATTTTCCTGTAGAAACTTACCTATTGATTTGAGATGAACGTAATTACAAAAGTTGTTCTTATTGTTTTGTTAGTTCTCGAGAAAACGCAAAAGAAAATATTCATATATAGCATTATTTCAGATTACCATGGAACAAGGAATGTTTTTTAATGCTTTCCTTTCTTTGTAACACTTATAATAATGCAAAATTATTAACTTAAACAAAAAAAAAATAGTATGTTTTGTCTAAAAAATATTCCTAGTTCGATGACACTCTTAATCTTAATGGTTATTTTTTGCGTTTTTCTCGAGAACTAACAGAAAAATATGATCGGTGGCGTTCTCAAATTGTGAAGTTTTTACTTCTTAATAAGTTTTGTATTTGCATCTTTCATCTAAAAGAAATAGGTAAGTAACTACAGCAAAATTGAGAATTGTTTTTCCTATACAACACCCGGTACAGGGTACAGCTCGTGTAGTGACACATTCCACATTAACTGCACAAAAATATCATCTGTACTCTACACTAACAACCTTGAGTATCCGTGATTTGCGGCTGGTAACTATACATATCTGTTTCTGTCATCTTGAATTTTTCATTAAATCATGTTTTGCATGCATTTAATTTAATACTACAAAGTGCACTTTAAATGATTAGGATGATTGAATTTTTTTGCAGCTCAATTTGAAATTATTTTCATTTCAATTAAATCATGATTTACCGTTTACAATAGCTACTATACTAAAATGCATTTTAAATCGCTATATCTAATATTTTTTGTAGCTCTATTTAAAATTGTAATGAAATATTGATAACTTGTACAAGAACAACATAGAATTCTGTTGCAGATTTAATTAAGAAACCAAAGTAGACGATTTCCCATTAAAAACTTATATTTTTTATGCCACAACCCATTTACAACATTTTCAGAATCACTATTTACAGATTAGGTAAAACAAATTGCCATTCAAAATTAGGCTGCACCTTATGACAATTTCTTGCTCAACGTTCAAAGAAAACTATCTAGATAATTTTATGCAGCATTCTAAGTACCTATACCTACATGTGTGTCAACTCCTACATACCTCGTGCGAAGTAAATGTCGTGTATGGTAAAATTTATGAATGGTACGCATATAAATATTTGGCGTGCAAGTTTTATGAATGAAGGTTAGTAACACTCAACACCGACTCAACACTTGAAAAATTATACACACGCATAAGATTATGGGGTGAGATGGACAATATATCAAAATGAAAAAAGAAAGTATTTTGAAATGTTTTCCTGTCATATCTTCTAGGATAGACTAGATAAAAAGTGTTTTTCCATACCTGCACCGAAAACGCTACCTTCCGTCCCTATTATTAGGAACGAAAATGAGGTATTTCTACCCGGCCAATACTTTTCCTCCTTAGGGAGAAGAAGTACTTTTCCTCCTGCTTTACGCGGGATTCCAAAATTGATTATTTAGATTTGGAATTATTATACATTTTTCCAATCTTATCAAATCATCATCCGATTCATCCCTTTTTTTCAATTTCTAATTGCTTTTCGATGCAGGTATTGCAAAAAATATCGTGTGCATCTCGGGACAAAAGTGTTCTCCCGACTCGTGCGGTGGCAGCCCTCGCTTTGCTCGTGTTGCCAACTCCGCACTCGTCGGAAAAACGCCACTTTCGTCCCTAGTTGCACAATATACAATTCTTGAAGTTTATATTTATATTTTATAGCATTGTGGTTGCCATATTAATTGTATCCCAACTTAGAATGGTAACGAGAGTGGACACTGATACGAGTCAAATCATGACCCGGATTTGAACCCATGACCTTTGTGTTCATAAGCAAGCACTCTAATTACTGGACTATCTCGTCGTTTGGGATAGGAAGTAGTTATAGTTATTTTATTAAAATGTTTTCCTTTAATATCTTTCTAAAGTAGACTAGATAAAAAAATGTTTTCCTTTGTAATCTAAAATAGATTATAGTTTTTTGAATGAAAATTGACTTTATTTGGCCACAATCACCAGCCAGTGCCTGATAGCTTTGTGGTTACCATGTTAATTGCATCCCAACTTGGAATGGACACCGATCCGAGTCAAATCATGACCCGGATTTGAACTCACGTCCTTTGTCTTCATAAGCAAGGAAGAAAGTAGTATTTTAAAATATTTCCTTCAAAATTTTTCTAAAATAGACTAGATAAAAAATTTCCTGCCTAAAATATATTGATTATGGAAGATTAAAAATATTACCTTTTCCTTAAAATTATTTAGTTTTTTGGAATAATAAACAAAACTGTTTTCTCATTTCAGTGACAGTTACTTCCGAAAATAGCTTTCTTGCAACGTTATATTTAGCGCGATTATAGATCAACAAAACCGCAATCTGCCTTTGTTTACAATTATCTTACGATAGAAATTCTTGATGTACGTCACTCGCGTATATTCTTCGACAAAAAAAAGTCTATCAGGAATTTCTGAGAATTTTACTTTAAAACTATTCCTTGGAATACAGGAAATGTAGTATGCCAGTATGCACTTACAAGAGATGTTTTTGTAAAATACACAACTTGATTTGGAAATAAAATTATACAAGATATGGTAACTTGTATTGGTGAAATATTTATTACATGTAAATTGCTATTTTTGCAAGCAGTATGGGAAAATTTAAGACAGAATTTTAAACAGAAGTACGAGACAAAAATAAATTACTCTCACGAATCCGTGGCTCAGATAATGCCATAGATAAGAGCCAAACTTGAAGTAAACTGTTGTTTTCTTTTACAGTTGCAGTTGTTGCAACTTTAACCATTCTTTCGACATTGCCAATATTCACGTTTCCCTCCACTTACTTACAAAGTATTCTATTCTATATTGCTTATAATTTTTTTTTACACATCTTTACGTAACAAATTTTCTAATTGATCCAAAAAAAGGACAAACCACTTTCATATTAAGGCGCTACACTGGTGCCAAAAATATAGTGAAAAAGGGAGCTTGCTATATTACAAACTGAGCTCTTGTTAGTACACCTACACAGTTCATATTTTATATATAGATAGTTAAAATATGACTCTAGAGGGCAACGAAATTATATTTTTGAAAAACTTAATGATATTTTAGTAATAAATTAGTAAAAATAGTCAATTTGGCCGATTTTTTACTATTTTTTTCGTCAGTTATGTAATTTTCTTGACAAAAAATATTTTCGTAGCCCTCTCACGAGTCACGAACAATGCAAGGAATCGACTATTTAAACAAAATTAATAAATATGTAATAAAAAGGCCATAATTTGTAATATTAAAATGCATAAATTAATTCTTATGTTCTCTAATTGTTGTCGCAACAATTTATTGTATGAATTTTTCAATCAAATAATGCTTCCTAATTATTTATGGTAAATTTCAGATTTTTATTTTGAGCAATATAGCCAGAAACGTGAATTCTGATTCTATTGCAGCAATATTGCGTGCAACAAGGGTAGAGCCTTAAGCGCGGCGCGTATTCATCTGAGAACGAACGGGAACGAGGCAAGGCGAGGCCGAACGATCATACGTATGTGGACGTGTCATCGAGGCGCGGAAAACACGCACGGTCCGAGGCAGTTCGGACACAGTATAATAAGAGCTACCTTATACTGTGGTTCGGATGCCATCCGATGGAAGTCGGTACTTCAAAGACAAATTTGGTCAGATGTGGACGGCATTTGTTCGATTCAACTGCCTCGCCTCGCCTTACTTGCCTTCTGCCCTTCAGTCAAGTCTGTTCAGCGTCTACATGGATGCAATGGATCGGTGCCTCGTTCGTTGCCTCGCCAGACGTCGTACGATTGCATATTCTACCAAACAAATTTACAAACGAGGCATCCATTCGGCCTCGCCTTGCCTCGTTCCCGTTCGTGCTCAGATGAATACGCGCCTTTGGCGCTACACTTGTTGACTACTGCAATAGAATCAGAATGTACGATTATGGCTATATTGCTCAAAATAAAAATCTGAAATTTACCGTTAGTAATTACGAAACATTATTTGTCCGAAAAAATTGTATAATACATTGTTGCGACAACAATTAGAGAAAATAAGAATTAATTTTTGCTTTTTAATATTTCAAATCGTGGCTTTATTAATGCATCTTAATTAGTTTTGTTTGAAATCATCGATTCCTTGCATTGATCATAAGAGTGGTATGGAAAGTTTTTTTTGTCAAAAAAATTACACAACTAGTTAAAAAAATTGTGAAATATTGGCAAAATAGACTGTTTTGATTAATTTATTACAAAAAAACTATTACGTATTTAAAAAATATAGCTTCATAGCACTCTAGAGTCATCTTTTAACTAACCATATATAAAATATGAACAGTGTAGGTGTTATAGCAGGGGCACAATTTGAAATACCGAGATCACTTTTTCACTATATTTTTGTCACAAGTGTACCGCTTTAAGAGCACAAAGATTTAAATCAAATTTTATTTGTACATAATTATGTAAATTCTAAAATGCTACTTTAATGCTACAGGTTATTAAAAATATATTGAGAATTTGAATAACCTATTTAGGATTTTATCTGACTACAATTTAATTGGGAATTATTCAAATAGATATGTGCATTAAAATTAATACTTCGTGCATTAAAATAAAAATATTTAGCATTAAATAAATATATCTATTTAAAATTAAGCAATATTTTATTTACAGTGGGCTTTAGTAGTTTTTACCAAAAACAGAGTGTAAAAGGTGTCTTTATTTTATTAGTTTACGAAGAGTATTTTTATTTAGTTTAGTTTAAGACGAGTTTTTAACATAAACAGAGGATGTGAGAGTCAACATATTCTTATAATAGTCTCTAATAATAAATTAAGTCCTGGATCGTACAAATCTTTAATTAGGTTTAAAACAAAAATTGCAATAAAAAATCGTATATTAAAGAGATCATCTATCATCATCAAAATCAGTTGTGATTGTGGTCAATTGTCAATTTAAACCCAATTTCATCTAATCTACATGCGGGTATATAAAGTTACAGAATGAATCTACGTTTGTACCGTTTACAAATATCAAATTGATCTGCACAAATATTGAACAACTCTATGAATATTTTGTGCAGTATTTGCAGTTAACCTTTCTATAAATTGTATTAATATCTTTAAAAATATTAAGATTTGTGAGATGTTAGTAAAACTAAGGTGTTTGTGAAAAGCCTGAATGTAAACAGAAAGACAATGTACAAGGGCACAAGTATTATTAATAAAGTCCTCAAGATCAGCTGTTGCCAGGAACGAGAAAAACAACTATCAGAGACCAATACTCCCGATCTTTCACTACTTCTCGTAGTGAGCAGTACGCGAAAAACCTGCCTTGCTGGCCACACAATACTATCAACAGACAGGCATTTAAATACTACTCACTACAAGGCAAGTCAAGTACATGTGCAAAGTGACGTCACTTTGTCACGATTTTATCTCAGTTCGACTGTCTGTCTCTGATCTGTGATCTGGCTGGCAAAGCTGTGTTGACGTGCAATATGACACTTGCAACATGGCGGATATGGATGTGGACATCGGAACACACCAGGGAAAACACGGCATAGAAACAGAAAGATATAGTAACTTTTTTTTTAAATCTTTGATGGTAACTAATTTAGATATCGATGTTCGATGTAAAATAAATATCGAAAGATTTGACGATTATTAGCCCGAACGAAGGAATTGAGATGAAATATTGGATTTAGGGCTAAATGATTAATTAATAATACATTAATTTTTTTATTGATGAATTGCTGTGACGTTTCGACCAGTTTTTTCGCTCATCTTCAAACAAAATATGGTAAAGAACAAAACTAAATTAGATGGTAGTCAAAAATTAGTATAGATTTTATCGATGTCTATCGATATATCGATGTTTCGGTGTATTGAAATATTGATGTATCGATATACCGATGTTACTATTGATAAAACGATGTATCAATTTACTGATCGAAAAATATGACAACATAATAATTAGAATTGCTAATTTTGGGACGAAGAATCACATATAGGCAGGATATATCGATATATCGAACATCGATACATCAATACACAGATATTTTATCTTTGAAATATCGTTATTCGATATATCGATTTAAACGAACAGTCATAATGGTAACCATTCAATAGGATTAACTTCCAATTACAGATAGATGTTATACAGTGGAATGCAACCACTCGGACCCAGTGGTATTATTGCCGGATGCAGAAACATAAACAGCTAGTAGCATTTTTATTATTGATCGTAGGTCACCATTCAACAGGCATAAAATCCAATTACAGATGGTAACTGTTATTAGAGTACAATCCAACCACTCGGATCAGTAGTATTATTGTTGGCTGCAGAAACAGATAATAGCATTTTTTATGGAAACCATTCGACAGGATTACAGAATGGTAGATGTTATGACAGTGGAATCCAACTACTTGGATCCAGTTATATTATTGCTAGATGGATACTGTACTGTTGGGCTAACTACAGCGAAGATGTAAAGTAAATAATATCCACTTATCCATGAAGGAAGGGAATGATACGTTTTAATCTTCATTCTGAATAAATGAAATAAAGACAGTGAAGATTAATACGGATCATGCCCTTATTTATACCTTTCTGGATATTACTTGATGGTTAGGGTATCTAACCATGCTATGAAGAAAATATAAATACTGTTGTGAAAGATGAATAATAATATCCAGAACAAATAAAAAAGGGAATGATCCGTTTTAATCTTCATTTACAATAATTGAAATAAAGAAAATCAAGATTAAAACGGATCATCCCTTATTTTTCCTTCCTGAATATTACTTGATGGTTACGCTGACAATATTAATATAGTTGTAGAAGATTAAATTTACCATCTAATTTAGTTTTGTAATATCCAGGAATCTTCACTTTCGTAATTTCATTTATTGAGATAGAATGATGGATCATTCTCATATTTGTTCCTTCCTGGTTCCTGGATATAACTTGATGGTTAGGCTATCTAACGATGTCATGGAGAAAATATGAATGCAGTTTATTTTGCATGAAGTAGAGGTTTGTTTTGTTGTTATTGTACAATTTGAAAGTGTGATAAGTTTCGTTTCTGCGCAAGCGACGACGCTAAGCGCCGGGGTTGGGGGATGTTATCGAACCTCTGCCGTTGCTAGCGTCTATTCTATTGTTGATGTACAGAATGCGCGCGCGTTATTTTTCCATGTGCATGGAGTAGTGCAAGATAAAGATAAACACTCACCATACACAGTTTCAAACGCCTGCCCCACTGACACTGCACAAAACAACACCATGAGCAATAAGATCGAACACCAATAGACGAAGTAGATATAAAAATGAACACTCTTGTAAGATCACAATATAATTGATTATTGAACACAATCACTTGGCAGTTTGGTTTTCGATGATTGGATGAATGAAATGATTACCCGTGGTGTGTGTGCCACCCAGCCACTCCGAACTCCGAACACTGCAGCACCTTCGCGTCCACAGAGCCTACTGAAACGAATTCACCCTAGCCTAAAATACATGGCGTGGCTGGCCGGCGGTGAGGTAGGGATGGGCGATGTGCGGGGCGGGGGGCTGGGACTGAACACTCGCGAGCGCGAGCGCGCTGTCGCGCCGCCACCGCCGCCGCCTCCGGCCTGCATCGAGCACCGTTCACAGCACAGACACCAACACGAGCAGGACACCTCAAACGTCGTCACCGGGGGACTACAACTATTCCAGAATATCTATCAAGAATGGCAATCTTGATGGCAATTAATTCCATATGATCACTGGGTGACCATAATGTCTCATGGTAGCAAAATATTTTAATTTCAACGTTATCAATTTCCTTTAGTGGTACCGTTGATTGGATATCTATCCAGAACATTATCATACGAAGGGACAACAACTCTTCTAGGATATCTATCAAGAATGGATATTGATTGCATATGATCACTGGATGACCATAATGTCTTATGGTAGCAAATAATTTCAACGTTATCAATTTCCTTTAGTGATACCGCTGATATGGTACACAGAATATCTATCCAGAACATTATCATACGAAGGGACAACTAGGAGATCTGTCAAGAATGGAAATTGATTCCATATGATCACTGGATAACCATAATGTCTTATGGTAGCAACTATTTTAATTTCAACGTCAATTTCCTTTAGTGGTACCGTTGATATGGTACTTACACAGAATATCTATCCAGAACATTATCGTACGAAGGGACAACTCTTCTAGGAGATGTCAAGACTTGAAATTGATTCTATATGATCACTGGATGTTCCACAGGACAATGACCATGTCTTATGGTAGCAACTATTGAAACGTTATCAATTCAGGACATTGTCATCCGAAGGAACAACTTTTCTAGGAGATATGTCAAGAATGGAAATTGATTCCATTTATGATCACTGGATATCAGAAACCTGAACCGAACCGAAACATAAACCGAAACAGAAGTGAACCTGCTTATTTTATAAACCTAAACCGGAACTTGAACCTTTTTCTAAAATAAAAAAGAACAAGAACTTAACCGGAACACAAATACTAAACCGGTTCAGTAAACCGGTTTTTTAATATGTTTCCTTCTTGTTACCTGGTTTAAGTTTTTAGTTTTTAAGGTACATACCTTGTATTTTATTTTGTTTTTGTTTCTATTTTGCAATAATAATTTATTTTATTTTTTATTGTTATAGTCCAGTCAGTGGAGAATTTTGCCTTACAAAAGGTGGGGTAGTAATGATTTTTTAATATGATGTTTGAGTAGTGACTCTGATGAAAAATACAAGTTTTCGACCTTGAGGAGGATAAGCGCGAGCCGCCATCTTGAATGAAAGGTGCAAAAAACAAGTTTTCGCAGAATAACTCGGTAACGATTCGTTATATGAAAAAACTGTAAATATAGTGGTAAAGGGTAAAATTTCGAAACTTTTTTGTATTTAAACTTTTCTTGTAAGTTTAACAGGGACTGAGATACAGTCGAGGAAAGATGTAGAGAGAGAAAATTAAGTAATTTTAGCTTATTTCGTATTTTTTGTGTTTAACGACCTATAACTTCTGAACGAATAAAAATATTGACTTCCGATTTCTTTTATAAAATTCTACGAACAATTCTCTATAAGACGTATTACTTTAATTTTTTTGGAAGGCCTTAGTTAACGTAAAATTTTAAGAGATTCTTCGAGACAAAATTGGGAAATTTTAACTTTTTTTATATTTTTTGTGTTTAAATGACCTGTAACTTCTGAACAAATGAGACTTCCGGTTTTTTTTATTGAATTTTGCGAACTATTCTCTATAATATAGACTAATTTAATTTTTTTGAGGACCTTGGTTAAACCAGAATTTTAAGATTTTCTTCAAGAGAAAATATAGAAATTTTAGCTTTTTAAATATTTTTTGTGTTTAATGACTTGTAATTTCTGAAAGAATAAAAATTTTGACTTCCGGTTTGTTTTATTAAATTCTACGAACAATTTTCTATAAGATAGATTCTTTATAAATTTTTTTGAATGCCTTAGTTAAGCCAAAATTTTAAGATTTTCTTCAAGAGAAAATTCAAAATTTTCAAATTTTTCATACTTATTGTGTTTGATGAACTGTAACTTCTGAACGGATTAATATATCGACTTCCAGTTTTCTGCATTAAATTCTACGAACATTTTTCTATTAGGTACAATATTTTGATAACTAACGAGAGCTTTAGTTTTACCAGTATTATTAACTAATTTCAAGATAAATAAAAAAAAACTTAAAATTTGGTTATGCAACTCGCAATACACAGCCCCTGTGCAGCCTCCGAGAGTGGCTTCACTTTTTTGAGAGGTGAGGGCCCATGTACCTATAGTATAAGTACTAACTTTATGCTTCTATCACAAAATTTCGCTAAATTTCATCTTTCCTCGACTGTATCTCTGTCCCTGTTAAACTTACAAAAAAAGTATAAATACGAAAAAGTTTCGAAATTTTATCCTTTACCACTTTATTTGAGCATTATTCTCATATAACGAACCGTTACCGAGTTATTCTGTCAAAATGTGTTTTTTGTACCTCCCCAAGGTCGAAAACTACTATTTTTCATCAGAGTCACTACTCAAACAACATATTAAAAAATCATTACTACCCCACCTTTTGTAAGGCAACGACCTTTTTTAATCTCCACTGACTGGACTATTAATATAAATGTAAAAATTTATTTTCATTAAACTTATAATATTGCATTTATGTGTATTTAAAACACAACTTTCCAGAAAATCTATCCGGAATGAAAATTGATCACGTATAATCACTGGATATGTATCTACTGGATAATTGCTATAACGTCATATGGTAGTTCAACGTTATAAATTGCCATTAGTGGTAACGTTGATATGGTAAGTACACTCGGATTTTTATACAGGGTGGGGCAAAACAACCTCCCTAGTTTCAATAGAGAATTGTGAAGCGAGCAGAGGTCGTAAAAGGATGGGAATGGCGTGTATAGCGGCCGGTATATATAAATAGTTTGCGTTAAAAAAGTTTCAGTCGTAAACATAATGTGAACGAACGAGCAACGCGCTTTTGCCGTAGAAGCATACATACGCAGAAACGATTCTTGCCCCATCCTGTACAAAGAGGATTCCAATGTACAAATATTCAACGCATCAAGCCAGTGCAGTTGAATTGAGACACCAAACACGTTATTCTTTAACGCTACAGATTAATAAATAGATTATAGAAAATTATTTAAAACTGATTACAAATTTTTCGTAGTTTTGGAATCCTTTGTATAAAAATCTGAATATACACAGAATATATCTCCAGAATATATCATATGAAGGGAGACAACTCTTCCAGAAGAACTATTCGGAACTATGTTTCCGGAAAATATATCCGATGATTCCTTCCAATATAAAGTTCTTCTCATTATTTTTCATTAATCACATTGCATTGATTAGTATTCCAAATGACTACCCAGTTGTTTGTTCTATATAGTAGTTCAGTATTCAAAACTTATCCCATTTAATCCTCCTAATTGCCCGTCAATTCCTTCTCTTATGTCGTGAGGTTTTCAAACTCCTATAAAGTTTTTTATTGTTCATAATGCTTTGATCAGTTTTTCTTTCCAATTGACTAGTTAGTTGTTTTTTTGTTCTATAATATGGTTTAGTATTCTAGAAATTTTGTACATTATTTTCACTGAAATTATTACATGTCCAAATTTTCGTACGGTTTAAAAAGATATACCTTCCGCTAAAATTGTTCAAAAACCTTGCCACCCTACAGTTGGTAAACTTTAAAACTCTTCCTTCATGCTGGTGGTGGTAAAAAGGATTGCAGACATTGGAACACCTGGCCTATCGGGTATTAGGCATTACTTAGATACCATCTACCAGTTTTCCTTTTAAAAGCTTCTATAGTACTTTGCACCCTACTTATTTTAACTACAAATTTACACCAGATCCATTAGATATCGTTTCAAAAGCTTTCTTGTCAAAGCTTAAACATAACATTATTCCAAATTTTTATTTTCGATGTAATGATGAGTATAAGGGGCTTAAAAATGCTTATTTATTTTCAAAGCTCCAGCCATTTCTAAAATGATAGTTGATAACCACTTTAAACTTCTTCATACCAATTACTCAAAGACTCAATCTTCGTCAACTCAATTACCGATTCCTTTGCAAAGTGAAAAAGGAAAAATTCGCTTCAGGAAACAAATCGAATATCCAACGAAACATCTCCGCATTGATTAGTTTGAGGTAGGGGTTCGTCTACTCTCTGCCCAAGTCAATCGCATTTTTAATTGGGCACATGACAACATTTTGATTTGTTATTAATACCTCAAAATAAGAAATTAAAGTAAAATAATATTATTCATTTATTTAAGAAATTAAAATCATTTGAACTGGTTATCATCGTTCTGGTATTGGTATTTGCATTTATTGATTCCAAAATGCAATAGGGTTTAATTGACAATGACAGTCATTTTTGTAGGTAGGTAAGGAGACCCATTGAACTCAACAAATGCAATCATCTAGTATTTGAATTATAATTTGGTTCATTTAATTAATTGCAACATGATCAAGTCAATGGTAAGCTCATTAAAATAAAATTTCTCAATATCTAATAAATAGAGTCGAGGCAGTAGCTGCGCGAGTTTAAGAACAGCTCTCTGCACGAGTCCGGAGTTCCGTGGTTCAAGTCTGTCGGCTGGTAGTGTGTGATTGTCATTCAATGAGGTCTTGCACTGATTTTTTTTATTACTTTAATAGAAAGAATAATAAAAAACATGAGACCCGTATTTCGTATTTTTAGCAAAATTTATCTCTTTTTTTTTATTTATAGAAAAAATGATACATCAACAACAAAGGTTATTAGTATCTCTTACTTCTGTTTGTTTATGACCTACATTCCTTGTATTTTGTGATACATATTAATTGATTTTAAATACTTTATTACATTCTGAGTGTTGGCTGTGTTGTTGTTTAGAGCTTCTTCCAGTTGGTTTTTGATGTTGTTTTGTGTTCGTTCATTTTGGTATTTGGGGCATTCCGAGATTAGGTGTTCAATTGTGTGTTGGATATTACATGTGTTGCATATTTCTGGGTTTGTCCTCTTAAAGATGTGTTCATGGGTAAGTTTGGTGTGGCCTATTCTTAACCTTGTGATGGCTATTTGTTCTTTTCTTGTGCCGGTAAGTTTCCATGGATCTGTGCTGTTTTTAATTCTTCTTAGTTTGTTATTGGTTTCTAGTCTCCATTTTTCTTGCCAATTTTGTTTTATTTTGTTTTTTATTTGAATTTTAAAGTCGTAGGGTTGTATGTTGTGATTTAGTTCTTCTGCATCTATATTGTCTTTGGCTGCTGCATCGGCTGATTCATTACCATGGATGCCTATGTGGGCCGGAGTCCATATGAAGACTATGTGTGTGTTGGTTCCTGTCAAAAGTCTGTTTATTTCTTTTTTAATGTTCTTAATTATTGCATTTTTTGGATAGAGTATGTTTATGCTTTGGAGCACACTAAGTGAATCTGTGCATATTGCTAATTTTGAATGGGGATATTGAGCGTTTTGTAGGCAGCGTAAAATTGCGATTGCTTCAGCCGTATATATGCTATCTTGGTTTGGCAGCTTGAATTTTTGGGTATTCTCTCTTTGTACTATCGCTGCCCCTGTTGTTGATTCTGTTTTTGATCCATCTGTGTATGCAAAACTATAATCTTCGTACTGGCTGCATATGCGGTTGAAGGATGATTTGTAGATGGCTGGGTTCGTATAATTTTGGTTGTATAGTGTCATTTCTAGGTTGTAGTCTATTTTAGGAATTGTCCAAGGAATTTGGTTAAATAGGTAGTTATTTTCTATTTCAGGGAGAGATAGGTCTAGTTCAGTGAGAATATGGATTATATAATTATGGAAGGGGGTTGATTGTTTTATTTGTAATCTTGACTCGGTTTTGTGAAATAGGATTGTGTAGTTTGGGTGTGTGGGATTGCTTGCGACATTGGTTACGTAAGACATGATTAATTGTTTGCGTCTACTCTCTAATGGCATTTCCCCTGACTCTATGAGTAGGCTCTTAATTGGACTGGTCCTATATGCTCCGGTTATGATCCTCAGCGCTGTATTTTGTATTGCGTTTATTGTGTTTAGGACAGATGGTTTAGCTTGTGCATATACGATGCTGCCGTAGTCCAATTTGGATCTAATTAGTGCTTTATATGTGTGCATTAAGACATCTCTGTCAGCTCCCCAATCGTGGCTCGATAAAATTTTTAATATATTTAATCTTTGGTAAGTTACTTTCTTTAGGTGGTTTAAGTGTTCCTTCCAGTTTAATTTGTTGTCGATTATCATTCCTAGAAATTTAATAGCTTTGCTATAGTTGATGTTTATACCTTTGATTTTTAATCTAGGTGAAGGTGGCGTACGGTGCAACTTTGAGAAGTGTATTGCTTGGGTTTTTCCAGTTGAAAATTTGAAGCCTGTTTCTTTTTCCCATGTTTCTAGTTTATTGATAGTTTGCTGAAGGTGTCTTTTAATAGTTTCGATATTTTTACCTTTACAGTATATGGCTAGGTCGTCTGCAAATAGTAGTGTATGGACAGGTCGAGTTATATGTGACGTAATTTTATTTATGGCGATTAGGAATAACGTAACACTTATTACCGAGCCTTGTGGGACACCATTTTCCAGAATTTTTTGTGCTGATAACTGGTTTTTAAATTTTACTCTTGATTTTGCGGTTTGTTAGGTAATTTTGTAGGAAGTGCAGCATGTTTCCTTCAATTTGGTATTCTTTTAAGGTTTTTAGTATATTGTGTTTCCATGCTGTATCGTACGCTTTTTCTATATCAAAAAATATTGCGATCATTTGTTGTTTGTTTCGGAAGGAGCTTTGTGCTTCTACGCTTATTTTAAGTAGGTGATCCAGAGTTGATCGCCCCTGTCTGAATCCACATTGTTCATTTGTGATAATTTTATTTGTTTCTAGAACCCATTGTAGCCTTTTATTAATAATTTTTTCTAGGACTTTACATAATGTGTTTGATAAGGCGATTGGTCGGTATGATTTGGGATCTTGTTTGTTTTTGTTAGGTTTCAGAATAGGGATTATGATGCTTTCTCTCCATTGTCTGGAAAACAACGTTCTTTCCATATTTGGTTATATATTTTTAGTAAATATTTAAGAGCTTCTTCTGGTAGATGTTTAATTATTTCAAAAGGTACGTTATCAGGGCCTGGCGAACTGTTAACTTTTGTTTCTTCTATGGCACTCGTAAGTTCTCGATGTGAAAGATCATTATTAATTTGATTGTCTAAGTCTTCCTCTATTTGTATTTTGTTTTGTTCAGTGGCGTTTTTAAATGCTAGGAATTGGGGGTCAAGGTTTTCATTACTCGAGATTTTTTGAAAGGTTTCCGCCATTATTTCAGCGATTTCTGTTAGCGAGGTTATCATTGTATTGTTAACTTTAAGTGTATTTGTAGGATTTTGGTAGGTATTGTTTTTGATTTTCCTGATCTTGTTCCATACTTCTGTCGTGGGAGTGTCGGAGGTTAGGGATGAGACGTAATTTCTCCAGGATTTTCTTTTGCTGTCCTTTATTATTCGTTTAGCAATTGCTCTAGTTTTTTTGACCATTATCAGGTTATCTGTTGTTCTGTTCTTCTTATATTTGTAAAGAGCTTTTTTATTCTTCTTTATAGCTTCTTTGCAGTTTTGGTTCCACCAGGGAACTTTTCTTCTGTTATTACAGGTTATTTTCTTACCGATATGTTTCTCTGCAGCTTGGTTTATTTGTTTTATAAAATTCTCCACAGTTTCGCTAATGTTGGTGGTTGGAATTTCTTCTATCATCTTCATTTCTTCTGTGAAAGAGGTCCAATCTGCATTTTTCAAGTCCAACTGCTTTTCTGTTTGTGTTGGGTCTGGGGGTGAGGATAAGATGTTTGATAGTTTTAGGGGAAAGTGTCCGTCTCGATATGATTAGGACAGGATCTCCATGGTGTAATTTGGAGCTATTGAGGGGTGGAGAAATGCTAAATCTATGGTGGAGAATGTTTCAGTGGATGCGCATAGATGAGTGGGGTTTCCATCATTTAAGACTATTAGGTTACTAAATGAATCTTCGATTATCTTTCCTCGATTATTTGTAGTTTTTGACCCCCATGCGGCATTGTGTGCGTTGAAATCTCCTAAGATCATCATGGGATTAGGAAGTTGGAGTAGTAGATCTTGTAGTTCGAGTGTGTTTGGGGTGTAGTTTGGTGGGATATATATATATATATATATATATATATATATATATATATATATATATATATATATATATATATATATATATATATATATATGTTGCATAGGGTGTATGGTTGTGGGTAATTTATGCGGCATGCGACTGCTTCTATGTTGGTGTGCAGGTTTATTTCTTCTGATTCAATTGAGTTCTTAACTATTATTGCCACTCCTCCACTTGCGTGTTCATTATTTTCTCTATCTTTGCGGTGTATATCATAGCCCTTCATATTAAACTGTTTATCTGGTTTTAGTTTCGGTTCTTGGATGCACAGAATGTCTGGTTGGTACTCATTTGTAATTATCTGTATTTCTTCTATATGTGTTACGATACTGTTGCAGTTCCATGATATTATCTCCATTTTATAAATATTTGATATTTAATTTAATTTAGTATAATTTAATTTAGTTTAATTTAATTTAGTTTAATTTAATTTAGTTTAATTTAGTTTAATTTAGTTTAATTTAGTTTAATTTAATTTAGTTTAATTTAATTTAATTTGTTATATTATTTGGTTTTGTTGGGAAATGTTTAGTCAGTATCTCCATTGAGGTGTTCGTTTATTTTATTTTGTAGTCTAGTGAATCTAGATTTAATGCATCGGTGATTTAGCATAGGGTAAAGTTCATAAAGCATAGATTTAAGATTTTCTAAGTCTTCTGTATAATTTTTTACAACGGTAATCTGATCATTGCTTCCGCGTATATTTTCCATGAGGTCACATAGTAGATCATAGTTAAGTATATATTTATCCTTATTGTCATCTATGTGATTTTTTATCGGTGCGAGTAGAACATCTATTGGTAATCCTGGGCTTTGTGATCGGCTTTTACTTAAAATTCTCTTTTTTCTCGGGTTTTGAGGATCGTTTTGTTCTTTTGGAGTCATGTTTGTATCTGATGATATTGTTGGCATTGAGTCTATTCTAGCTGGTCGTTTTTTTGATACAGGTAGTATTTTCGGATTATTTAGTGAATTGTTTTGATTTGTGTTCTGGGTTTCTTGTGTTAGATGGCTTTTTTCTTGAGTAGGTGTTGTATTTGTGGTTGTAGACGGATTTTGAGGACATTTCCTTGCGAGATGTCCTTCTTTTTTACAAATGCAGCATGGTGGAGTATCTGTTGTTAAAAAAATTCTGTAGCTGGTATCTTCATGTTCTATGATAAGGGATTCTGGTATATTTTCTTTATTTGTTGGTGATATGAAAACTTGTCTTCTAAAACTGAGTACGTGTGAAAATTCATTGTCTTGTACACTTGCTTTTAGAAAATTTATTGGTGATACTGGATTCAAATGTATTTGTTTCAAGGCGTCTATAAGTATATTGTGTGGTACTGATGGGCATACGTTTGAGATGACGAGCCGTACTGCGGGGGTTATTAATCTTCTTATCTCTACATCGTGGTTTTGTATTTTGGTTTTTGGATTTTTCATAATTTTTTCTACTATTTCTTTTGAGCTGAGGTACACACAAACTCGGTTGTATGATATTTTTGATACAAACTTGATATTTTTGGGGCCTATGATATTACCTATGCATCTTAAGTATTCGATGTTTTGTATTTGATCAATCGCTGGCATGATTATTGCTTGGTCTTTTCTTGGGAATGTAGTATCATTTTGTTTAAGCTTAGTTGAGTAACTTTCTTTAGGTTGTGTTTCTATCGTAGTGTCCATCTGTGTGTCCATTTTATTACTTCTGTACTCAGAAGTAATCTTTTTTATCGGGGGTTTACGGAGTGCTACTTGCCAGAAGATGTCGCGCTAATTACACACATATTAAACGTGCAAATGCCTAACTTTACTGAGTAGCGCTGAGCGCTAATCGAGGAGGCTAGTCTGCCACCAGCCTCTAGATGTCGCTAGTCAAGCAAGTTAGTTGGAAAGGTCTAGGTTATGAATTAGCACGTGGTTGTTGAGATGGATGGTATGTAATGGGAATTTTACTTTTATGAACAAGTAGAATAATTCAAATGTAGGTTAGTAATGGTTAAATTTGGATTTAAAAATCTATATGGTAGATTTTTAGTAGAGAAGGGGAGTAGTAATTTGACACTTACATGTGTTCAGTACTGCCAACCACCGAGTCAAAATTTATCTCTATTTATTGAAAAAAATCACTTTAAAAATCATTTTGTTCAAAATGCGGCTGAATTGCACCACTTCTCCCCTTATCATGTGACGTATGTTGGCCTGTTTTACTGCTACCCAATCAGAAAGTAGCAGACTTCGCAGCTGCGCAATAGAAACTGAAATGTCAAAACAACCATAGATCCTATTATGTATGGATTGATGCCTAATGGTCAGAAAATTATACAATTAAATTTTTAAATGAAAATAACAATTGAATAATAAAGATTTGATAAAATTGTATTAATTAATCGTACACTAGATTATCTAAGTGTATAATATAAATTTTATAACCGTTTTATTCCATATTCAATTATTTCTGAAGTGATCTATCCATTACCATATAAGCTCTGTGAAATACCTACACTTTCTTGTTTTATGATTGGCTCTGCTTGGAATAGGCCTTCATACGTCACAATTTTGGCGACATTTCAAATACATTCAACTTTGAAGCGTTTTTTCATAATATATAAACAAACATTTTAAAACTTAAATCATACCTAACGACTATTTAAAACTTGCTAATTCGAATTAAAGAAAAAAAAAGATACTTTTTTTTCTTTTGCAAGACCTCATTGTAAAACATCTTGCAATTAAATCGCACTGCTGGCCACTTGATCGTCTTAAATGTAGTCCTGGTTGCAAAAAGAATCACCCAGTTGCAGCTTTGAATTTTAAAGGTCGTCACACGGATTGAGATCACTAAGACGAATCGTCAAAGTGGTTGGATTCCATTATAATAACATCTAACATCTATAATTGAGTGAAGTAAATCCTGTTGAATGGTAATCGGCAAAATAAAATAAAATCCCCACCTCCGAAAAGTATAAAATAATATTTTGTCACCTAATTTTTTGGGCAATAATTAAATATAGGTACCTATCAATTTGAAGTCAGCGCAGAGACCTACCAATACTACATTTGGCGGTTCAATTTTTTTCACACTTTCTAGTGATTTTTATTTTTGAAATAGATTAATAAGTACCTACTTATATTATTACAGACATAATTCAATTTAAATTTTTTTGCAAATTGAACAAATAGATCCGGTGATAGATGGCCGCCATTTTTTTCAATATGGCGGGTTAAGATTTAAATAATCATATAATAAAAGATTCATCTCAATCGGTTCAGTAGTTTTGGTTAAGTAGTTTCTGAGATAGCTGGTCGCCATTTTTTTTTCAAGATGGCCGACTAAAAGTTATCCTATGTTTCATTCTAATAACAGATATAACTAAATTTCATTTTTTTTGCAAATTGATCACATAGTTCCGCCGATAGGTGGTCGCCATTTTGTTTTCAAGTTGGCGGGCTAAGATTTAAATAGCCTAAAACCTATGGAGGAAGATACTTAGTTATTTAAAAAAAAATCATCTCAATCGGTTCAGTAGTTTTCGAGTTCTGCGCCGCCAAACAAACATGCACACAAACATACAAGACCTCCTCCTTTTTGAAAGTCGGTTAAAAATAACAACAACACTGGTAAATCATTTTGCGAATGAAATCGAAAGTTGCAAGATCCTTTTAAAGGGGTAGACCGTAGACCGCGAACAGCTGACTGGCGTAAAGGGTAAGAGTTTGGGAACCTCTGGTCCGCTCGTGAGTTCGGTGCTCGGACTAAGGGGAAACGGATAAGCGGATGAGACACCAGCGACCTTGAATTCAGGGGTGCTGGGATCGTTAAAACTGCGCCACCGGTTCAATGTCGGAACGAAATTCGCTTTCGTACGGCACACGCTGGGAGTTGGGAGATCAAACAGATTCGTACATTATATGCTCTAGAAGATATCATTTCAAATGGGTTATGAATTTTTGTTTTTTACTTCCTGATGCGTACTTTCGGTTTCCTATGATTACCCCAGAATGATATTGAAAATACTATAAATAGGATTCAGATTTTTTAGAGTAACAGCGAAAATTGTAGTAAACATTATTTATACAGGATGTTTCAGAACTAGTGTAGCAAACTTTAACAGTGTAATCCTGAGCTCCTAGTTAACAAAATGCAAGAGAATGAAGTTTTATAAAAAAAACAGCTACATTTTTTACACTTACTGTAAAGACATAAAATAAATATATTTAATGTTTATATCGATACTTCCTGTTTTAAAAGTATCTTGATTTAAAAAAATTACAAATGTTGCTGTTATTTGTAAAACTTCATCCTTTTTTGTTAACTAGAAGAAATATGACATATGTTAATTTGACATTTTTGCTCAAAATGACCTCAGGAATACGCTGTTAAAGATTGTTACACTAGTCCTGAAACAAAACACCCTGTATAAAATATCATATTTAGAATGTTTTCTGTTTTTAATGGCCAAGATATTTGATCCTATTATTTATTTTGATTATCTAGATCTATAGATATTTAAGCTAATAAGAGAAACTATTATTTCTTAAAGAACCCATCTACTATTTATCCAATTGAATCTCAAATTTAAAATCTTTAATTTTTAAAGATACAATACTACAAAATAACTGGACAAAATTTTTTGAGGCTAGGCATATTAGTAAAAATATTGGGTCTCAGAAGAAAGTTTTGATATAGTTTTGATTTTTTCACCGTTTATGTTTTTTGGGTCACTGAATTCGAATTTGAAGTTTGCGGGCAAAAATTTTGCCCGGAACTTTGTTTTTTGGGCACTTGTTGATCAAATTGTGGCACTTTTTTCAGTTTTTGGCTTATATCTCAGAAAGGAAGCGTTTTTTCGAAAAGTCTATTCTATACAAAATTAAAGTAGACAAAATTTCCTACATTTTTTTCCTACATATAAGGTTTTTTCCAAGACTAACCGTTTCGCCGCTAGAGCGCGCCCAAAAGGGGCCATATTTCCATATCTAGTGAAATTCACCGTTTACGCAGAAATCGCCCTTGCTGTGATACTTAACTGTTGTAACAATTTGGTCTAAAAGTGCTCAAAAACAAAGTTTTGGGCAAAATTTTTGCCCACAAACTTCAAATTCGTGTTCAGAGACCCAAAAACAATTTTTTTGCTAATATGCCTAGCCTATACCTTGAAGAAATTCCCAAAAAGATGATACTTTGCATATATGTAGTACTAGTACCTACCCAGTAACAACATATAAAAAATCAACATTCATGCATGTTGTGCTACGGCCGCCATCTTGGAAAATGGCGACCGATTTTCACTTCTTTTATTTCAGTATTTTTTAATTCTTCTGTGTTTAATCAACTCTAATTTCTAACCGGATAAAGATATTGACTTTCGGTTTACGGCATTGGATTTCTCAGGCATTTTTATATAAGATACATTGTACTATTTTTGAAGGGCCTTTTATAAGCCGAAATTAAATTATTTTCTCCAAGAGAAAATTATAAAATTTTAGAATTCTTATTCTCTTGGAGAAAATGATTAAATTTCGGCTTATTAAAGGTCGTTCAAAAAAAATACAGTACAATGTATCAATGTCTGAGGAATCCAATGTCGGAAGTCGATATCTTGATCCATTCAGAAATTAAAGTTGATTAAACACAAGAAAATTTTAAAATTTTACAAGTTTCTCTAGGAGAAAATAATTCAATTTCAGATTATTAAAGGCCTCTAAAAAAATAGTACAATGTATCTTACATAAAATTGTCCAAGGAAGCCAATGCTGCAAACCGGAAGTCGATATCTTTATCCGTTCAGTAAGTAGAGTTGATTAAACACAAAAAATATTTAAAATTCTGAAATTTTGCAATTTTCACTTGAAGGTAATAATTAAATTTTGGGTTATCAAAGGCCTCATAAAAATTTAATATAATGCATCTAACGTAAAATTTACTAAGGAATCCAACGCTGCAAACCGGAAGTCAATATCTTTATCCATTCAGAAAGTAGAGTTGATTAAACACAAAAAATATTAAAAATTCTGAAATTTTGCAATTTTCACTTGAAGGTAATAATTAAATTTTGGGTTATCAAAGGCCTTATAAAAAAATTTAATATAATGTATCTAACGTAAAATTTACTAAGGAATCCAATGCCGCAAACCGGAAGTCAATATCTTTATCCATTCAGAAATTAAAGTTGATTAAACACAAGAAAATATTTAAAAATCTGAAATTTTGCAATTTTTCACTTGAAGGTAATAATTAAATTTTGGGTTATCAAAGGCCTTATAAAAAAATTTAATATATTGAATCTAACGTAAAATTTACTAAGGAATCCAACGCCGCAAACCGGAAGTCAATATCTATATCCGCTCAGAAAGTAGAGTTTATTAAACACAAAAAATATTTAAAAATCTAAAATTTTGCAATTTTTCACTTGAAGGTAATAATTAAATTTTGGGTTATCAAAGGCCTTATAAAAAAATTTAATATAATGTATCTAACGTAAAATTTACTAAGGAATCCAACGCCGCAAACCGGAAGTCAATATCTTTATCTGCTCAGAAAGCAGAGTTGATTAAACACAAAAAATATTTAAAAATCTGAAATTTTGCAATTTTTCACTTGAAGATAATAACTAAATTTTGGGTTATCAAAGGCCTCATTAAAAAATTTAATATAATGTATCTAACGTAAAATTTACTAAGGAATCCAACGCCGCAAACCGGAAGTCAATATCTTTATCCGTTTGGAAATTAGACGTGATTAAACACACAAAAATTTTTAAAATACTAAAATTTCTTTAATTACACTAGATATGGAAATATGGCCCCTTTTGAGCGCGCTCAAGCGGCGAAACGGTTAGTCTTGGAAAAAAACCTTATATATGACAAATGTAGGAAATTTTGTCTACTTTAATTTTGTATAGAATGGTCTTGTCGAAAAAACGCTTCCTTTTTGAGATATAGGCCAAAAACTGAAAAAAGTGCCAAAATTTGGTCAAAAAGTGCCAAGAAAAAAAGTTCCGGGCAAACTCTTTGCCCGCAAACTTCAAATTCGTGTTCAGTGACCCAAAAAACATAAAGGGTGAAAAAATCAAAACTATATCAAAACTTTCCTCTGAGAATCCTAATATGCCTAGCCTAATAGATTCATAATTATTTATACTAAGAAACAAGCTTCGCTTTCAGTGATGCACAAAACAAAATTTTTTGTTTTATGCTCAGTCATTTCATGTCTTGTATTGCTTGACAAGACAAGAAATGAACTTACTTCTTGTCTTGTAAATTTCTTGTTGCCCTATTTTTTGTCTTGCTAGCAAGACTCTTGCTTATTTCTTGTTCTTGCCGATATACCAAAAATATATATATTTGGTATTTTACATTTGAAAACAAATTGGAAGAGTTCCTTATATTTTTGGTACAAATATCTTCACCGGAAGTGATATTTTTTGAAGAGTGAAAAGATTAATAATTGTCAAGCGATAAATTTGGAGAAATATTTACGTTATAATACACTCGAGGAAAATAAAAACGCACCACTTGAAAATGCACCAAAAATGACACAATTTCAAAGTGCGATATCTCGGCTGCATTTCGACTAAATTGGATGAATCTTCGAGTTCTGAAAACGTTGAAGTCCTATCTTTAATGTGATTATAGCCAATGTGACAAAAAATCCACTCCACCACCTCCCACCCCCCTAAGAAAAACAACTGTACCTGATGTCCAAAAAGGTCCAACTTTGGCAACTTATGCGCAGTGCCAAAAAAATCGTGGACCTTATTGGCCAACAGAGTAATAAAGATCAGACTTTTTCTTCAAGGTCCGCAAAATTTCAGGTACAGTTGTTTTTCTTTGGAGGGTGGGAGGTGGTGGAGTGGATTTTTTGTCACATTGGCTATCATCACATTAAAGATAAGACTTCAACGTTTTCAGAACTTGAATATTCATCCAATTTCGTCGAAATGCAGCCGAGATATCGCACTTTGAAATTGTGTCATTTTTGGTGCATTTTCAAGTGGTGCGTTTTTATTTTCCTCGAGTGTATAAAATAATTGTCTTTATCTGGTACCATATTAAAGAACTGTAGTAAAATTTCAAAATTAAATTTATCAGATAAAAAGCTAAAATCTTTTAATCCATAATCGGTTGATTTTTGTTTCTGCATAAAAAAATATTGACAGGTGACACGGTTACACGTTGACACTAACGACATATAAGTAGTATGATATTTAATGTTGTTTAGTTATTGAATGGAGGATGGCTTCAACACAGGAGAGTAAAAAATCCGATGTGGCCAACACATGACCTCTCGCCATATACTCTACTATTTTACTAAGTGTGTATGAAGGTACTTACTCACAAATATACCATTGTAGAAGGGAATTCGAGAATTGTAGTTTTTATAATATTATTTAAGTTTATTATGACCTTATAAATAATAAATGATATTTCATATTTTCCATTTCAATTTGTCAAAAAGTCAAAAATTCATATGACATAAACACTCAAATATTTTATTTTTTGTTTTCATAGGTAGGCAGATAAATCAAAATTGTAACAAATTTGTAGAAATTTTAACTTCTTGTAATTGGAAAATGGTGCTAGATAGAAACAACGTTTTCAATACATATTGTAGACAGTAATTTTTAGTATTTCCTATTAATTCATAAATTTTGAGGATATCGCGAAATTATCAAAATCGTGTTCTAGGGACCTCAAAACGTGCTTATCCATTGAAAACTCATTATCGAATTTTTAGCATGATTACAATACCTCTCTTACCAGATATGAGTGGCGAGAGGTAAAAACTAGACTATTCAAACACAGAAAAATAAAACACCATGCCAGAAGATGAAAATCTAGATAATGAATAAGAAATAAAATAAACCTGCATCGAAAGCATATCAAAAGATTCATTCATAGAAAATATTTGTCATATCAAAACCGAGTAGGTATACGTGAGAGTTAAGAATAGTTCTGGGTTATTCATTTAGTTCAATCGACTTAATTTTGCATCTTCTTATGTTTAAATCTTCCTGCGTTTGCAATTTTCTGCATTTACAATTTCCTGTGTTTGCATCTTGCATTTAAGCCTAATCTAATATTCTTGATTTGAATTTCCCGGTGAATGAATATTTGATTCAGGTGATGCAGATTTCTGTGTTTGGATAGGTATTCTAGATTTTTATTTTCATGTTCACATTATTTATGTTTTATACAATTGAATTGAACAACTGCACTTAAATAAACCACAAAGGCAATAAATTTTGTCTACTAAGAACAGAAATAATATTACTTATTCTAAAATTGTCGTTAAACCTTTACTACGATTTAAAGATTTTGTGGTAAAAATACAAATAATGAAAGATTTCCTTTGCTTCGATTCAACTGCATGTACTGCAATTTTTTTATTTAAAAATTGACAATTCTTTTTCCGCGTAGGGTAAATTTGCGCTATCGTTGCATCTACCCCAGTTAGTACCAACCAGGAACAGCGTAAGCGTTTTCTTGGATAAATTACAGTAAATATGCGTGTCGGCGTGCCATACCACCCAATGTCACGTCGATTTAATCGCACTACAAACATTACACACAATTTCCAAGAATTTCAAATGATCCATTATAATTTCAAATCATTACCTATAATTTCATTGTAATTCCTAATTATTTATGGGCTGCAGTATAATTTAAAATGACTTCATTTTTAATTTCATATCACATCACTTTGAAATGGCCGGGTAGGATAACACTAACCAGATACCTAGACATCTAAGCTCGCATCTAAGCCTATTTTAAACGCCTCTAAAATATTTTTTTATGCCAGCTGGTAGAAAATAAGTGGTTATGTTGGTGCGAACTCAAAAGCTTTGTGGTTGAAATTTTTTAATAAAAATCTTACTGTTGAGTAGAAATTTTAAAAGTATGTAATGAAAATTATTGTAAAATTAACATGAGTCTCATTAATGTGATAAAAATCTACTATAAATAACATCTACCATTCTATAATTGGGAGTAAATCCTGTTGAATGGTTGTCATCAAAATAAAATAAATAAATGTGTACTCTACACTAACAACCTATATGAGACGGAAATCCCAGCGCGTTGTGTGACCGACTGTGGTTCTGTCGGTTCAAGTTCGAATTCAATCTGGTTCACATTTCAGTCTAACTGCACAAAATACTTTTTGACCTCCTGAACTGTAAACATAACAATCATAGCTGGGCGCGTGAGTGACTTTTTGTGCACGATCACGCACGCTCACGTAATTAAAAACGAAATCACGCCCGATCACACACGGCATTTTACGTTTGACTCACGATCATTCACGCTCACGAATTTATTTTTATAGTCACGCAAGACTGATCACGTATAAATATTTTTATGAAATTGTACAATCATAAGTTACTTTAACTTTTTTACTTTTTACTTTTTCGACTAATCAGTGCGCTGCTTGTGAACTCGGTCGCTAACGAGTATTAGAAGCAATAACTCGTCATTACAATTTTGTTATTGTAGTATGTGGTGACTTGTGGTTTTTACTCACACGCGAAAAAATTTCACTCACGCCCGTTCACGATCCAGTTTCAAAATCGCTCACGCTCACGTGGATCATGCCGTCACACCTGACACGACATGACCCGAAAATTTCAGGACCTGTGCCCACCTCTAAATCACACATCGTTGACGTCTATGGCAGTTGCGAATTTACACATGTCATAATATGCCATATAATATAAAAGGTAACTTTAAAATTAAAAAGAGAGCCTACAAAAACACTACTTTACACAATTTATTGTTCAATAGAGTCTGATATAAATAAAACAAATTAATTTTAAATGTGACTTTTACTGGCGACATCTCAGGATAGTTGTTTCAAGGCTTCTTGACAAAAGGATATTTTAGTGCAAATGTCAAATGCGGCTGGTCTACGTTTTTTCGAATTTTTAGAATAGGTACCTTCGATTTTACTTTTTTTCTATTCCACTCATTTCCCCACTTCTACAGCTGCCTGAAACCAACTGTCAGATTATTATTGACTTCAGGGTAATATTTTTATAAACATTTAATAGAGAAAGAATGGATCTTTTCAAAATTTCAAAAATTAATTTCTATCATGAGATATAAGCGTGTAAAGTTTGCATAAATTGGAAATTTTTGTGAATTTTTCGAAATTTTTATAATCATGTACAATTTTTTAATCAAAATTTTAAAAGGCACATCTGTAGATCCATTCTTTCTCTATTAAATCCTTGCTGAAATAAAATTTTACCATTCTTGTACTGGCCACAAAACACTCGCTACCTAAGTACATTTTATGCTGGAGTTTAGGAGGTAGACGGGTCTCTTAACCTCATAGAAAATACGATATTTTAAATAAATAGATGTCGGCCAAAAATATAATACATAATGTGTGCGTTAAGAATTTGTACACCACTCGGTTTTATTAAAGCACTCCGCTTTAATATAGTACCTCGCGTTGTAAAATTAACCCTACCGCGCTTATAATGTAAATAAAATAAATATTTCACAATCATGGAACGTGTGAATTAATTGACGACTAGTAACCGCTCACATAGTAATTATAATGAAATTTGTGTCAAAATGAGTATCATTATAAAACAGATTACGTATATTGCACGGAAAAAAGTAATTGCAACTAAAAACGGTTTGCTATAAAGCAATTGTAGAGGTAACAAAGAAATTTTGTCTTTGTAACAAATAAATCTTCATTGCAAGTAAGTGGTACCAGCTGTAGAAACAAATGAACTTTTTCTAAATAAATATATTTGTAATAGCAAAAAGTTTTAGTCATTGGAACAAATGTGCTGGTAACATAGTCACAATAACAATAATTTTTTGCTATAGTAGGTACTTGCATTTTGTTATAGTAACAAAACAAAATTAGCTACCTTCTTTTCGTAGAGATAGCTAATAAATTTTTTTGAGCAACAAATATTATGTGTTACATTAGAAAATTCTGTTTGTTCAAATCGTCTCTTCGGGTAAGCATTTCATTCTAGTACAAGTTACGATGCAATAAAGATGTGCAATATCAAATTCAATAAATTAAAGATTACCAAGATGATTTCAATATTATTTTAAATTGGAAATAAGAGGATTTAATTAATTAGCCAGAAGGTTAGTTGAACTGTATTCATCTCAACCATAATAATAATAATAAGTAAGCACAATATACAATAACATGTTTTGTTTACAGAGAATCTAAAATATATTGAAATACTAAAGTCGTTATATGAAACAATAATAATTATGGAAATAATAAGGTTAAGCACGACTTAAGAAATAATGTTTACCTATATAATAAAATATGTTAACCAGACTAGGTATATAATGTAACAATGTAAGTAACCTGATACTCAATAACCAAGTACCAAACTATATAATAAATATATATTTTGCTTATAGAGTTCCGCCAATGCCATAATTTATTCAACTTCAATAGAATGAGAAATGGCCAAATGACCCAAAAGACAAAACAGAAACAGTTCCTAACTATCAGCAAATATAAGAAGAATGTAAAATACGTGCAAAAATTAATAAAATAATAATATAAGTAATAGTATTTTTTCTCACAATAATACCTTCAACTATTTATAAAGCCTCATTCACATTGGCAATCTCTTACTGATACCAATACAATTGCCATTAATTTTATTTTAAATTTTTTATTATATTTGTTATTCAAATACAATGAAATATTAATACTAAAAATTAATGGCAATGGTGTTGGCATTGGCAAGAGATTGCCAATGTGAAGAGGTTTGAAGCTAAACATTTTTCTTACTGTAACAAATTCTTATTAGCTATTACAGCCAAATATTTTTGTAACTACAACCAATCGCTTTATTTGTTGCAAGTAACATGTATTATCCATACAGCTAATATTTTTTGCTCCTGTAGGCAAATTTATTCTATCAATTACAGCAAATTCGGTTTTGTTACTATACAAAATAATTGTATTATCTAAGTGGTTTACTGTTCAAATTATCGTAAAATCGAATAACAAATTTGTCAGTTTTGTAACTTTTTTGAAAATTTTGACTCTTCAGTACTTAGATTTCATACAAAGATTCTTTGAGTATTCCTTCATGCTTCTGAATCTTGAGAAAAATAATCCTAGTGAGAATTTCCTGAGCGACGCCGCAAAATTGAATCTTCAATGAGTCTTGGAAAATAAAAATTTCTAATTCATTGATAGCTTGAAAACAGTTAATTTCTTCTTTTCCAGGATTCCGAATCATGAAAAAATCATCAAAGAATCCATGTGTGAACAGGGCTTGAAGCATAATATATCTCGCAGAACCGGAAAGTGATATCAAATTGCGGTTTCAAAATAAGAATCTACGTGTTTAGCGTATTGATAAAATTTTGGTGAGGCTTCTGTATCTTCAATTCTAATTTTTCAGTATTTCCATACGTAAAATTGAGAAAAACCAATTGAAATTATTAATAAGTGACCTTTCCCATGTCTTTCGAGTCCCTTATATGAAACATAATTTCTGACATTTCCAAATAGAAGGTTTATGATCTAAATGCCATTTCATTTAAGGCATAAAGATCAATTACTAATGATAAAATATCCTTGTACGCCCCTGGAAAAATGCGTACATAGCGTAACAACTTGGAAATGTCACTATTACTGATAATATCAGATGCAGTATGCGTGCGACAAATTTGAAACTATGCAAAGTAAAATCTTTGGAGCGTAGCACTGCAAGGTCAGTACGAAGTTAGAGACCACGAATATAGAAACAGGAAGTGTCGACTTCACGGATTATTTAAGTCAAGGATCGGAAGTGTCATCCTGTTTGCACTTGCACAGCACTCTTGAAAATATTAGCATCAGGAACATTTCTAAAGAGATGACAACTTTTGTATATTTCAACAGAAACTACAGCAAGAATGTGCTTTTAAGGATTCGAACCGCACAAAATAACGGTTAAGGTTCGGTTCGCGGTTCACTGTTCTATATATTGTTAAGTTTTGTTCCGGTTTTCATTTTTCTCCTTGAACTGAACCGGTAACCGGTTTTCAAAAAGCGGTTCAAGTTCCGGCTTCGGTTGAAAGACTTATTAAATAATAATTAATTAATTAAAATATTAGTTTTGGACTAAAAAGTAAACAAATTTCTAAAATCTGGTTAAACTGAAGACAATAAAACAATTTAATTTTTTTTTCAATATTATTACAAAAAAAGTTAAATTTTAGTTTGTGCTTTAAACCGTACCGAACAAGTTCATAACCACCGGTTCTGCTCCGGTTTTTGAACGGTTCTGGTTTGGTTCCGGGTTCACTAAAACAGCAGCGGTTCGTTCCGGTTTTTGTTCCTGTTCCGGTTCGGTTCGAGTCCCTGCAGGGTTGCAATCGTGCTTAATATTATTACATGATACATACATATCTATCACGCTTTTTACCCAGTTTGGGTGTGACAGCCTCACATATAATTGTTTTAAATATTGAGTAGAATAGGCGCATCTCTTGATATGAAATTTGAAGCAAAAACTTGTTACAATAGGTAGGTACATCATTTTTATGTGACATTGTTTTTGATATTATTGGATAAGAATAAAACACTGATCAGCACTGACCGCTGATCTGCAAAGAAACGCACAGATGGACATAAAAACCCGCTGATTTACATTACCTAAACTAAATAAAGGAATGAGTTAAGAAGAAACGCTGCGGTTCTCAATAATTATTTTATTACAAAGTTGACGTGTCGGTTACGATAGTAACCATTCTCAAAACAATACACTACACATGTGCATTAATTCTTTCCGGATATTTATTTGAGTGCTTTCCAACAACGTCTTAATTAGCTCGAGTGGTACACGAGAGCTAATTACGTTGTTGAAATGCACGATAAAAATTTTTCTGGACATGAGTGTAGTTAAGGCTGGTTTATAATGGATGTAACTGGTGTCTTTGTGTTCTGTTAACATTAGCTATAGGTATTTTTATGTTACGGTTCTTAATGAAACTGGATTTGACGTTTACCTATACTGTAACAGTTAGGTTCGCCAACTTTTAAGAAAACTTCCTAGAGTATCACTATATTTATAAAGAGTGTGGCCATAAGCGCTATATTGCAAACAAGTAGCCATGGTTTCATACTTTAAAAAAATGTGGAATTAACTATAACAATACGATATCCAAAAATTAGTTTAGTATCTAACTTTTGAACTCTTCATGTATTACCAAACATATTATTTAATTCAAATACAATTTTACTGAAGTCAGCCATACTCATTATAAAGCCACTCTATTACATACTTCACTCTTTTCTCCAACAAATAGCAAGCATTTTCATGAGTATTTTATATTTCGCTACAATATTTATTGTTATAAAAATTGCAGATCCAACTATGTAACTTTCAACAAACGCATCCATTTCTGACAGTTAAGAAAGGTTATGTCGTCAAGTTAGCAGATTACTGAAATGATTATGAATCACACACTTCTCATTCCATCACACATCTTAGATAATACAGATGAAGTAATCAATTACATCTATTATAAACCAGCCCTTACTGAGTGTAGTTATACTAGTCGTCAACTCACGGGTACTTAATGGTAGTTAGGGGAGATTTTTTGCAACTAAAATGCATACCTGACTGGATTTGAACCTCAGTGGTCAGATCTACAGTACAATTTCGAAATCATTTTTGAAAAGTTTTGAAATCTATGGTCTTTCCGTAGGTTTCTAGGGGTAATATTCTCTTCTCTGGTTGGGTTTATTCACTTCTCAGGTAAAATAATTATAAAGAATAGAATCCCAGCTCATACCTGCGGAGGTAGGCGACGGTGTGTTTTGTATGATATACCTGCTTCGCCAAATGTTAGCGAACTACGATGAAGGCTAATTTACCAAGAATTCTTCTATGTAATTTTGTGGATTAAATTATAGTGCGTTTGATACGACTTGGCATATAAGGGAACTGGAAGTTTCCTTTCCAATGGGGAGACTCTCGCTAAAATTGATCGTGATTACATTATCCGAGATGCACAAACAAAGTTGTTAGAAAAACCTATTTTGTTATTTTAATGGATATTTAATATTATAAAACCTGGAAAAATTTATAACGCACAAAATCTGAGGAGAAAAATTTAAAGTAAACTTTGTAACATCCACATTTTTATTGCATCGTGCATGAAAAATTCAGTAAAAATTGAGACTTTTATTTTTATTCCATCTTCCATCCAATTCCGAACCGGAACCTAATCTGAACCGATTAAATTGGATAACCCATAATGTAAAAATATTGTAAAATTTTTGGGTGGACTAAGACTTTGCAGGGTGGGCCCTGGACCACCCTTAGTTACGTTCCTGGTTTTATCAAAAAAGTTACCTTCCTTTTTATCCGCTCTCAAAGCGATAAAATTGTGTTTTGTTTATGGCTTACTTTATACGACCAGTAGTTAGCTCAGCGATAGAGGATCCGCCTAGCATGCTAGCGGTCTCCTGTTCGATTCCCATAGCAACCAACAATAATACCACTGGGCCAGAGTGGTTGGATTCCACTATAATAACATTCTCAGCTGGGCATAAGTACACAAAAAATGTAAGTACAAAGTACAATTAAATGAAAGTTTTTGTATTTAAGTATAATTACAAATAAGTACAATCGTTAAAAAAGTACTTAAGTATAATTACAATTACTTTTGTACTTTTTACGCTTGTAAGTACAATTACTTATTTACTAAATAATTTATTAATCGATTATTATAATCGTATCTTCGTATCCAATGTTACTGTATAATTTGGAAAAAGTCGTCAAAGATGATAGATATTAAGGAAGAAACATAATTTATGAATATTATTTCTGGATTTTTGGGTACATAAAAGTACTTAAGTACAAAAATTTGTACTTAAGTACTTGTAAACGTATTTAAATACTTATTTCAAATACAAATTACAAATACAATTTGAAATATGTATTTAAATATAATTACAAATTACTTTACCAATCATTGTACTTAAGAATAATTACAATTACTGGGAAAAGTATTTAAATATTAAATTATAAGTACAATACTTAAATACATGCCCAGCTCTGATAATATCTACCATTCTGTAATTGGGTTCAGGATGGTTATCAGTAAAAATAAAATAAAAATAGAGGAATGGAATTATCTTCGAAAAAATTAAGCATTCCAATTGGCCAAAAATGGCGTGTGTGAAATAATAACAAAAATATAACATAAAGTATATAATATATAATATATATATATATATATATATATATATATATATATATATATATATATATATATATATATATATATATATATATATAATATATAATATATAATATAATATAAAGTCAAAATATGAAATTTAGTTTTCTCCTCTTCTCTCTTCTTCCACGTTCTACCGTGGGAGGAAGTTGGGAGTTGGGAAGAGCCGCTTAGTGCACGACGCGCGTGCGACGTTGCACGGCAGCAATGTTGCCAACGTTGCCGCTATTCGACAGTGCGAGCCAGGTCATGAACCCGATGCCGAGAGGTGCCTTTGCCGAAGCCCAATCATCGCGCAGCACAACACAAGAGACAGGATGATCAAATAGAGGACACTGGAGAATCGTTGACTTGGGTGTGGAAACCTTACGTACTGTGTAGTTATAGATGCTGATCTTACAACAACATCAAGCTTTAAAATTAACAAAGTAAAGGTTCTAAATATGTCTTTCCTGGTACTCAAACTGCACAAAATAACGGTTCAGGTCCAGTTCGCGGTTCACTATACTTTATAAGGTTCGGTTTTGTTCCGATTTTTATATTTCTTTTTTAAATGAACCGATTACCGGTTTTCAAAAAGGCGATTCAAGTTCCGGTTTCGGTTCAATAATTTATTAAATAGCTATTAATTTTAAAAAATCGTTCCAGTTTGGAACTAAAATATAATTTATTACTAAAAAACAGTAAAAAAAAAAATTCTGACTAAACTATAATTTTCATAAAAATTTAAGAAAATTTTAACAAAAAAAACATTAAATTCCAATGAATACTTTAAACCGTTCCGAACCGGTTCACAACAATAGGTTCGGCTCCGGTTATGGGTTTGCCAAATTATTTTTTTAAATAGCTGTGGTTCAAACCAGTTTTCGTTTCTGTTCCGATTCGGTTCGAGTACCTGTTCTTTATAGATGTAACAGTTTTTCAACAACTCAAAAGAGGATGCAATGATAATAGTTATTTACACTAAGTACGGTAGGGTTAATTTTATAAAGCGAGCGTTGCACAAATACCTAACGTACAAATTATGCATTATATTTTTTGGCTGACACACCTATTTATTGGTTTGGTTTCCAGTGTCCAACTGATATCTCGTAAACTAATGACAATTGAGAAAAAATTTTCATGTGAACTTATTCAGTATTATGTAGGTATTCTGGTATTCTAGATTATAGATAAAAAAATTCTTAACGCACTTTTGATGTGCAATTTTTTTTCTTTTTTTTTAATCGGAACATATATTTATTTTTCAAAATTCATAAAGATCATATTTTTCTGAATTCAAAAACTTATAAATTATTTATTTTTCGATTAAATTTATCACCAAAAAATCAATGTAAAAATCTTAAAATATCGAAATAATAATTAAATTCTAAAAGAAAGAAGTTTGTGAAAATTTGTCTTCTTCTCTTTTTTTAAGTTCTATTAACATAAAACATTAATGATTTTGTTGTTTTGAATTACCTAGTATAACCAAAAAATAATAATTTTTTTATATTTTCAGATTTTTTTTATCAAAACAATTGAATTGAAAAATAAAAAACTATGCATTTTACAATTCAGAAAATTATATGTTGTTTTCTAAGCTGTAAAAATAAATATTTGTTCCCATTAAAAAAAGAAAAAAAATTGCACGTCAAAACTGAGTTAAGAAAAAAATTGTTTTTGTTGAATACCTATACAGGGTGTCCTATGAAACTGGTTAAGCATGGGGATCTCGAGAACCATAAGAGATACGAAGTTGGTTAAATTAAACAAAAGTTGCCCCTGTAGGGGATCAATTTAGAAATGTTTTTGTTTTCCCACAAAAATGCATAGGTGGCTAGATATACGCAAAAATGTAAATTTTGCCAATTTCGTTTTTCACCTATCTCGTTTGTTTGAAATAGTAAAAGTTTCTAATTTGCACGTTCCATTGGCAGTTTTTAATGAGGAATTCACAGCAGTCCTCAAAAAAAATTTATCTCCTACAGATTTTGAGAAATTCAAACAAATTCAAATTTTCATATGGAGCTCATAGTTGGGTATGACCCGTCTTAATAGAGATTTTTTTTCTCTTTTCAACGATATAAAACACAAGTACATTGAAATTAAAATAAAGGCAAAAATTATACATAATTGTTATTTTTCAAATTGTTTTTATCAAAAAAGACTACGAATATCGATAAAATAATTATAATTATTACTATAACACATTGGATTCCTCGAATTATAATCAGAATAATCCGCTAATGTGAAAAAATTAATAATTTTCACCCAAACAAATGGCAAGTGAATAACCATTTTTTCGATTTTTGACCTGAATTTTGAACGCTCATATCTGGGAAACTAATAAAGATTTTAAAGTGCGGTTTGCGCCATTCTTCGTAGTTTAGTTAGTATAATTTGATACCTAATAATTTGATCAATATTCGTGCTCTCCCTTAATAGAAACAGTCAGGGTTGAAAAAAAAAACATGTTTTTTTCAATTTTAAACAAAACATTTGTTTTTTACTGTTTAAAACTGTTTTTTGGTTTAAAACATGTTTTTAACTGCACAAAAAAACATGTTTTAAACAACGAAAAAGCATGTTTAAAACATGTTTCAAACAGGATATCTGTTTTAAATAAATATTATTTCCATCGAAATATGTCGCCAATGCTACTTTTTGTGCGAGGCCGGGGATTTACATCGCTCTAGCTGCGTAGCTAGAAGTCACCAATGGTCGGTAGTTGAATTTGTTTTGTTTGTGTTATGCGTCGTGAATGGATTTTGATATCATTTTTAAACACCTGATTTAAAACACAGTTTAAAACAAGTTTAAAACAGTTTGTTTAAAACAAATTGTTTTAAACATAACAACCCTGGAAACAGTTAAAGAAAATTATTGTGTTATTTCTGTCTTCATTTTAATTTTAATGCACTTGTGTTTTATATCGTTGAAAAGAGAAAAAAAAAATTAAGACGAGTCATAGCCAACCATGAGCTCCATATGAAAATTTGAATTTGGTTTGAATTTCTCAAAATCTGTAGGATAAAAAAAAATTGAGGACTGCTGTGAATTCCTCGTTAAAAACTGCCTATAAAACGTGCAAATTAGAAACTTGTACTAATTCAAACAAAAAAGTTATAGTTGAAAAACGAAATTAGTAAAATTTACATTTTTGGGTATATCTAGTCACCTATGCATTTTTGTGGGAAAACAAAAACATTTATAAATTGGCCCCCTAATGGGACAACTTTTGTCTAATTTAACCAACTTCGTATCTCTTATGGTTCTCGAGATCCCCATGCTTAACCAGTTTCATAGGACACCCTGTATAATACTGAATAAGTTCACATGAACAAATTTTCTCAATTCTCATTAGTTTACGAAATTTCCGTTGGACACTGGAAACCAAACCACTCTGTATATAGCGCCGCAAATTTTTTTAGAAAGGGACGTGGCGAGCAATTTGAATAAACAGAATTTGAATAAACAAAAATCTTAAAGAAAATACAATCATAATCTAAATTCAAAACACATTTTTAAAAAATACTAAGAAAGCTAAATAACTTATCTACTTCAATAAAATAAATTAACTATTGCAGCCGCCACGAAGCCAAGATAACCACCCGGACTAACGTACCGAAATTATTCATGGTGGTCCGATCTGCTAGCGAGGTCGTGGGTTCGAATCACTCGAATCCCCGAATAAACGTTGTGATTGTCTAAAAATTTGATTTGAATATAAAATTTGTCACTGGCTAAAATCAGAATCGAATGCGAAATTTTCAAGTGAGGTAAACAAAAATAAATGTGAAATTGCACCACCACTTGTTTATTTTTATTTATTTTGATGGTACCATTCTACAGTACCATTATAGTGGAATCCAACCATTCGGACCCAGTGGTATTGTGGTCGGTTGCGCTGGAAATCGAATTGGGGACCGCTAGCATCCTAGGCGGACCTCTACCGCTGTAGTATTAACATAGTAAAATATTTTATTGAACTTCTCAACCGCAAGATTTTAATTTTAACTATTCACTTTTTTTGTATTACGGCAAATAAAGAAAAAATATTAATTTAAGTATCAAAATTTCTAAAAAGAGGACAATTGTATTAAGAATGAATAAAGATACCGGACCACATCTACCCTAAAGAAGAGGACATGTCCGGGCAAAAGAGGACATCTGGTAACTCTATTTGCAGTAAAATTTTCTGCTTCAAGTAGCCTTGAAACAACTACTCTGAGATGTCGCCAGTAAATGTCACATTTAAAATTAAACTGTTTTATTTATTTCAGACTCTATTGAACAAGTAGCGTTTTTTGTACCCTGCAGTTATGACATGTGTAAAATCGTAACTACCATGGACGTCAACGATGTGTGATTGTTATGTTTACAGTTCAGGCGGCCATTTACACTGTGTAAATACGATAAAAATATCACTAGATTTTTTTTTGCGGCAAAATTAACTTTGACCTATCAGCGGGAAAACTCGTACCTACAGTCACTGACAACAGCTGACGAGACAAGATGGAGAACATTCGTTTGAAAAATCGAAAATTCAAATCTTTTTTTAAGTTATAGAAAAAATATTTTTGAAATTTGCTAGAAGGTCTCTGAATTTTCCAGGAGGACTGAGCCCGTGTTTTAAACATAAGTTTAAAACGTGTTTTAAACATTTGCTTTGTTTTAAACAAGTTTTAAACGTTTGTTTAAAACGAAATGTTTTAAACGTGCCAACCCTGCATTTTAACCAACTTCACACAGCACGCACATAAATGACTACACAGTAAAAAATATTAACACACATTTAACACAAAACAGGGTTCCAGCAGGTCCACTCCTTATTTTTGGTTAATTTAACAAATTACGCTTTAGTTAATCTTCAACAAGCAAAATTGTTAATGAATTATCAAAAAATTTTGTTACTTTAACAATGTAAGTTTTGTTGTTTTAACAATTTTTAGTGTTATTTGCTAACAAACTAATTGTGTTACAAGTAACACAATGTTTAGCTAAACTAACAATTTTTTTGTTATATAAGCTATATAAAAATGTCGTTAATTTAACACTAGCTTTTGTTAAATGTAACTAATTGTTTGTTACTACTTACTACGCATTTTACAATATAGGTAATATTTATTTTCAAAAAAGTTCAAAAATAATTGTTATTGTAATAAATAAAGCCCATAACTTATACAGTAGGTACCTAAGTAGTATAGGTAGATACTAAAAAAGTAAAGAAGTAAATGTTGCCTGTGTAACATCGTTTATTATAGAAAAACCAAAATAATATTCTATTACAAACCATATAGGTAAAAGCAACGGAGAAGTAACTACTTTTTTAAAATTCATGTCAACACAATGTGTTTGTTAAATTGACAAACTGTTTTGGTCAAAAATATTTAACCGAAAAAATAACTAAAATATTTGTTAATTTATCATTATAATATCAGAATTTTAACTAGGTGCTTAGTAAATATGAAATTTAAATATTTTGTGGTTAAAATAACAAAATAAGTGTTAAAAGATATATTTCACACTTAAATTGCTTTAACAATTTCTAGGTTTGTTAAATTTACTAGGAAAATTGTGTTATTTTAACAAGTTTTTATTAACACACAAAAATTTAACACCGATTTCAATAAATTTTTTACTGTGTACGGTTTGCAAATTTACCGATTTTTTCAATTATCGGTAATTCAGTAAAAAATATTTAATTCCGGTTTACCAGTAATTTACCGGCATTTTCTTTATATTTTAAAAATAGGTTCACGATCTCTTTTGGTTATTTGTTCAATTAGAGAGGAAAGCGCTTCTTTCTTCCCATTCGAGCTCGAAGTTAAAGGCGTGAGAGTGGAAAAAGAGGTTTCCTCTCGTGTTAGACACAACATTTTTTACGATGTAAAAACATAGAAATAAAACTTAACTGTCGTCTGTCAAAATGACGTTTAGAAACAATGAAAAAAATTGTTTTCTCGTCAGTTCATGAAAACATTATTTTATTGGGACTGTAATCCAATAATAATTGTCAGCCGCGGAAATTTAAGTATTATTTATAAACTAGCGGACCCGGCACGCGTTAACTATTTCAAAAACATATTGTTTATTGTAATGCGTTTTGGTACACAACACATTGTTATAAACAACAATGCAATTTGACATCGTTATAAACATCAAATAAATTTAAAAATTCTGTTGTGGCCAGCACACAATAAATGTATATGTACAATCCGGTGCCCATTTAAAATATACAAATAATAATAAAAATCTAAAATATTCAAACACAGAAATTTGCATCACCTGGATCAAAAAATTCATTCACAGGAAAACTCTTCTGTGTTGAAGCCATCCTCCGTTTTACTACCTACCTACATTTAATATTTTACTTATAACTTATATGGCGCTAGTATGCAAACTTGTCACCCGTCTTACCTGTCAATATTTTTACGCAGAAACAAAAATCAACCGAACATGGATTACCAGATTTTAACGTTTTATCTGATAAATTTATTTTTTAAATTTTATTGTACCTAGTTCTTTAGTGCTACCAGATAAAGACAATTTTTTATAACGTTAGTTGCAAATAACTTTTCCTCTTATTCTTATTACAAATAAATACCTACTATAATTGACAACATTTATATAAATTTTTGACAATTAACCTTTTCAATCTTCAAAAAATATCACTTCCGGAGAAGATATTTGTACCAAAATCTAATGAGCTCTTTCATTTTATATACAAATGTTAAATACCAAATATCAAAATTTTTAGGTAATTCGTATTTGAGTTATCCGACTTACACCCCAGCATTGACCACATACACACACATACATACAGACATCATCGTGAAACTATCAAAAATGAGTTGTAAGGATCCTAATTCATGCTCATGCAGCCACTAAAAACTCACTACCCGATTTTTAGCATGATTCCAATACCTTCCTTTACAGGGAAGCGGAAGGTAGAAATCTTAATGCTAACCAATACTAACAATCCACAACTGTCTGTTTCAAAACACCTAGACCAACTGAATTCGAAATTCCTATTCAACAACTAATACATAGTAGTTTAATATTTAATTAATTGTCTGGTTATCTAATCTGTTTGTTATTTTGTTTAATTAAGGTAGTAAATCCATGGGTAGTAACAACCCAAAATATGACTTAAATTAATATACAGCTTTCATTACAAGTCGTAGAATTTGAATAAAAATTAAAATTTATAGGTAACCGTTGAAATAACGAAGATAATTGAATTTAAAGTTGACACAAAAACGCGCTAAAATACATTGCGTATATGGAGGTTACCAGTAGATTTACTAAACGATTAGAAAATTTTATATCATAACAACCCAACACATATTTGGAAAACGAATATGTTATTCTTTGATATTTGAGGTATTTATTAGAAAAATAAAAAATATGAGTCACCGCAATAATGGTTGAGAAATCGCATGCAAAAGGTTCCAGTCTCAAGAAAAATTATGTTTTTGACGTACTACTACTGCATTTCAGTGTAAACTTAAATTTCAATTATATTTTTTATTTAATTGGATACCTATGATTTGTAATTTACATCCAAATCTACGATTTTTAATGAATTATTTCTGATTATTTGACTGCTTCGGCCTCACCTCACACCGAAATCACACACGCTTATGACCGACGGATTTTCTACCTTAAGTGACAAACAATTTTTAATTTTTCCATTTTCAGCTATTCTTTTGGGTTTTTTCAATTTTTTTTTAAACCACCGCTGTATTTGAGCGAACAAAACAAAAAAAAAATTCAAATCGGTAAATTCGTTCTCAAGTTATGGCGTTACCAGAAAAACAGGCATTCATTTTTATATATACTTACAGATTAATATAGAGAGTTACATACATTATAATAGTGTTATTGTTATTAATATGCCGAATTGTCACAAAAACCAGAGCCGCTAGGCTACTTTAAAAAATGTCGAATTACCGGTAAATAATTACGATTAACCAATATTTTTTTTTCGAAGATGAAAGATAATTTAAAAACCTCGTAAAAATCGGTTACAATCCCTATACAGGGTGGTAACTTGGCCGACGCAGCATAGCGATTACAATGTTAATTTTTGAATGTGCATTTATTTGCTCCCCTAATTATTTTAGAGATAAAGTTCTTATAGGTTTTTTGTAGAGAAAAAAATACTGAATCCGAATATATTTTTGTTTTCAAATTTTGAAATTCCAGAACCGTAATAATCAACATTTTAAATAATTGTATTTTTACAAAAATCACTGAGGCCATGGAATTATTAAAACAAACAAGGCATTTCCATTTGTTGTTTCTATTTGACGTTTAGGGGAGCAAATAAATGCACATTCAAAAATTAACATTGTAATCGCTATGCTGCGTCGGCCAAGTCACCAGCCTGTAAATGACAATGCTTTTTAAAACGGAGAAAATATTTTGCCTACACTGTTAGAAATCGCCAAAATCAATGACGCTAGTCGAGCATTTTTTACTATTTTCCAGTGTCAATTTAACTAAATTCAATTCAGTTAAATTCATTTATCTTTGAATAAAGTCATTTTTACAAAATTAATAGTCATAAATAATATGACTATTTTACAATGACAATTTATCTTTGATATAAGTAAAAATTTTAATTCGTCAAAAGTTTAGTAAATTTTACTAATGACACGGAAAATTTTACTAGTAATGCAAGTCAAAAGTTAGCAAGTTTTAACTGGTTTGAAATACTACCAAGGTGGTCTAGTAAAATATGACTAGTTACCTAGACAAATCTAAACTTGCGCGTAAATACTCGTATACCGGATTTGTAGATACGCTATTTTATTTTAGTCTATCAATGTGGTGCTTGGACTTAAATAATATGTTCCAAAATTTAGATGAGTTAGCCAATAATTCAAATAGTACTAGCGTACAAACATCAAGTGGCGAAATATTTATTCGTTTAAAATACGAAAGACAGTTGAAATGGTATTTATTGAAACTACCTGCAACGGTGTTGGATATAAGTGTTGCTGCGGTAAGTACATATAATAATTTGTGTTTAGTTAGTGTAATAATGAAAATTATTTTAAAATTAATTTTAGTGTACGAATTATTTGATCAAGTTCCTGTTAATGCAGACATAATCCTAATAGATGAAATTGGAGCAGAAATCCCAGAGCAATTTTTAAATACATACTTCTCTAAATTAGGAACAGGGGTTATTATCGAATTGCAGATAAAAACGCCAATAATTGAAGGTAAATATATTTTGTATATATTCGTATTCATAAACAGTTTGATAAACAATACCAATCAATAATTTTTTACTAGACTTATTATCTGTATCATCGCATACGGCGACAAGAACATCGGATTTATTCAGTGACCAACAAAGCGAAGATACGAGTAGATTAGCATAGCATCATCCCTAAAATGCTTTAAGAATATTTGCAAGTCTTTGTCATTTTGGCATCAAATATGTGCTTGTCATTATTTAACTAATTTTACAAACAAGTTTATTCAAAGCGTAAGTCCTTCACATAAAGTTAAGGAAAACTTATCAAATTAATGATTATTTTGGTATATCACAGAAAAACTTTGATTTTTTCAAATGGATTCAAATTAACAAGTTAAAATTTAGATTAAATTATTTTATTTGTCTAGGTTTTGACAAATTTAATATAGTACAGTTTGTTAGAATAAGTCGATTATTTTTTTATAAGAATGAGCCTTATGTTATATGTGTAAAGTGGAATACTATACAATTTAATAATGAGTTATTTTCTTATATTATTGAAGAAAAATCAACTAAAGAAAATATAGTAGTTAAGTTACATAATGTGAACCATTTTGTTTGTTATGCTCCAATGCAAGATTATTCTTCGGATCAAATATGCATAATATTAAAATATTGTTGTAAAGTCATATATCCCTTATATTATTGTAATATGTACTAACAATATTTTATAATTATTTACTTATTAATTTTCTTACTAATCACAGTATTGTATTTTATTCTGAGTATCGTGAATAACAGGATATTGCATTCTGCTTACCCTTCTTAAATTCATTCAATTCTCGCTAAGATGATAAATGACATCCTGTTATTCAGATATTAAAAGTGCATAGTATTTAAAATATAAATTCCTTCTAGAATGTTCCATGAACAAACGGCTTCTGGTCACGTCTTGTTTTCGTCTTTAAAATAGCTAAATAAGCACTTTGTGACAGAGCTGGTCGTTCCTGAGACAAACGAGAAGTCAGTCGTATAACATCTTTCAAACTAATAAGTCGTATAACATCTTTCAAACTAATAAGTCGTATAACATCTTTCAAACTAATAAGTCGATCTACATCTCTCAGACTTACAAGTCGCTTTTAATATTCTCTTCGTTACAAGTCATAAGCCGTTAAACTTGTCTTTCTTCGTTACAAGTCATAAGTCGTTAAACTTGTCTTAACTAAATATATTCGACTCTCCTGTATGTAATATATGTACCATAGTAGTTAAGATTAATAAACCCGGGTTACCGCATATCAGAGTTTCACTTAAATATCACAAAGAACTCCGCATTACATAATTTACAGATATTTCGTCGCCTCCTGACAATTCCGCTCGGCCAAGGTAAGGTGATCGAATGTAAATTACAACATAAATTTTGGCGTCAGGTGTTGCGGTTCAACTGTGCGTATAAATTTGGTGTCAAAGTGTCGTGATATAACACACCTAAACTTGGTGTCGGTTCAAACTTTACATCACCGCCAGCTGAAGTGAATCTTACAGATACTACTCATCTGTAAGATAAGTGAACTCGTGAACTCAAAGTATTCGCGGACAGTCGCGCTGCGTTATACTTCAATAAAAAACCCGAACTCTAACTACGTACCAGATTAACTACAGTCGCAAGTTAATCTTGATTATTACATCAGGATAAAAATCCATCAATCTTCAACCATCAATCTTCGACCATCGATCTTTTGACCATCATTTCAATCTTCAAGAATCTTCAAGAATCTTCAAGTTCCTGTATTCCCAGAACGAGTTTCAACGTTTGTTCCTGAACTTCAAGTCCCAGGACATCTTTAATCCAATCTTAAAAATTTCCCCAAGTGCCAGTGCAGTGAAACGTTAAATCAAAGTGAAATATTATGTAAGTACTTTATTTTTATGTCAATCTTACAAGCCTTTGGTTCAGATTTTGAGGAGTTAGTAAATCTTAATAATATTGAAAATCATAACATGGCTTTTTCGATTGACACTGCCCTAAAAATGATACCCGAATTTGACGGGAATAGGGATAAATTACATCGATTCATTACTTGTTGTGATATAGTTAATACCACTTGCACAACTAATATTCATACTGCACAATTCCTTAATTGCATTAAATGTAAATTAACGGGTCAAGCCTATAATGTTATTAAATATCGTGATTTCCTAAATTGGGACGATTTAAAACAAGAATTAAGAAATCAATACTTAGAAAAACGCACTATTGCGCAATTACAACGTGAATTATTATCTTGTAAACAACTACCTACAGAAAACATTAGATCTTTTTCAAATCGAATTGAGCGATTAACTTCTGATTTAACAGATGCTTGTATTGCTAGTGAAGGCCAAGATGCCACACAAACTATTCAAAATCTTAATAGCAAATCATGTTTAAAATCTTTTGTAGAAGGTTTATTAGAACCTGTAAAAATAATAATAAAAGCAAGTAGATTTGAAAATTTCAATAATGCTGTCACTGCAGCTTTAGAAGAAGAAAGAATTTTAAATCAAGATAGGAAAACAGAACAGAAAGATAAGAAATTAATTAGATGCTTTAAATGCAATAAGCTAGGTCATTCTGCCAATAAATGTTTTTCTAAAATAACTCAGAATTCTAATAATACTACTGAATCTCTTCCAAATTTCCCAAAGAAAGAAGGAAATTTAAACGTAAATAGAGTAGAAATCATATGTGCATACTGCAAAAAGCCTGGTCATCATATAAATAATTGTTTCAAAAGAAACAAGCCTCAAGGCAGTAATCATGATTATAGGAATTTTAATCCTAATTTTAAAAATCAACCAAACTCTTATCAAAGTAATCAACGTTCTAAATTTAACAATTCAAATAGAACAAGTAATTTTTCAAATAACACACATGTTCCAAAAAACGAGTCCAGCCCTGGCGTAAGCAGCGGTATTGCGTCAGCGAATCAAATCTCCAAGTAGATAACCGCAAACATAATAACTCATATGATAATTCAAATAATTCCTATAAAATTAATAATCCTACTCGACGAATTTTTTACTTATAATATATCGCTAATTGAATCTGATAAACCAGATAGCGTTCATGTTGACTTATTATCTACGAAAATCAATATTACTAATTTTCTGGTTGATAGTGGAGCAGATATCTGCGCAATTAAATTAAGTAGTTTAAAAGGCGAACAACTTATTGATACGAATAAGAAAGCTATTTTAAAAGGTATTATAGATGGTCAAACCTCAACAATAGGTACTACTTTAATTTGTTTTAATCTTGGTGGTCAAATGCTGAAGCATTTCTTTCATGTCGTTCCCGATTCTTTCCCCATTAAAAATGATGGTATTCTTGGGAAAGACTTTCTTTCTAAATATAAAGTTAATATTGATTACGGGAATCGTTTATTTAATTTTTATTACAAGTGTAATCTTGTTTCTTGGAATCTTACGCCAACTCTTATGAATAATAATTATTCAGTCTTATCACCTCGTAGTGAATCTTTTATTAAAATTTATACGTCTTATAATACCGAGTGTATTTGTTTATCGAAAGAAATCGATAACGGCGTCTTTGTTGGCAATTGTATTACAAAACCAATTAATGGTTATTGTCTTATTAATATTATTAACAGTACAGAAGAGACTGTTACTATAGATCATTCAAATATAATTTTTGATAATCTTAATGATTATAATATTCTAAATATTGAAACTTCGCAAACATATAAACGAATTGATCGTATAATTTCACAATTGCGATTAGATCATTTAAATTCAGAAGAAAATGAATCCATTTCTGAAATTTGTAAAAACTTTAATGATATTTTCTACGTAAAAGAATTTGATACGTTAACTCATACCGATTCAATTACTCATAAAATTCCAGTTAATTCAAATACTGAACCTATTTTTGTTAAACCCTATAGACTTCCAGAAAGTCAAAAACAGGAAGTTAATAATCAGATCAATCAAATGTTAAATGAAAATATTATTCAAAACAGTAAAAGTCCTTGGAATGCACCTCTGTTGGTTGTTCCTAAAAAGTTAGATGCATCTGGAAAACAAAAATGGCGCGTAGTCGTTGACTTTAGAAAACTTAATGATGTAACTATTAATGATCCTTTTCCATTACCTAATATTACTGAAATTTTAGATCAATTAGGTTGCTCAAAATTCTTTACCACTCTTGATTTAACCAGTGGATTTCATCAAATACTTATGAACCCAGAAGATAAACAAAAAACTGCTTTCAGTACCGGACTAGGTCATTTTGAATTCAATCGTATGCCATTTGGGCTTAAAGGTTCACCTGCCACGTTTCAACGTTTAATGAATTATGTTTTAACTGGATTACAAGGAATTAAATGCCTTGTATATCTCGATGATATTGTTATTTATGCTAAAGATTTAGCAGATCATAATAAAAAATTAATTGAAGTATTTGAAAGACTTCGCGAACATAACTTAAAATTGCAGCCAGATAAATGTGAATTTCTGCGAAAGGAAATTATGTATTTAGGTCATATTGTTTCTGAAGAAGGTATTAAACCAGATCCGCAAAAAGTTAGTGTAGTACAAAATTTTAAAATTCCTGAATGTCTAAAGGAATTAAGATCATTTTTAGGATTAATTGGTTACTATCGTAAGTTTATACCGAACTTTTCCAAAATTGCTAAACCTTTGACCTCTTTAACACAAAAGGGTAAAGATTATACATGGTCAGCCCTTTGTGAAGAATCTTTTAACAAATTGAAGCAAGCCATATTGTCTCCACCTATCTTACAATTTCCTGATTTTAATAAAAAATTTATCTTGACGTCCGATGCAAGTCAATTTGCGATGGGTTCGGTCCTGTCCCAAGGAGAGATATCAAATTCTCTGCCGATTGCTTACGCAAGCAAATGCTTTAATAAAAGCGAATTAAATTATTCCACTATAGAAAAGGAATTTCTTGCCATTGTATGGGCTTTAAAAATTTTTAGACCTTACCTTTATGGAAGGAAATTTACTATCGTTACTGATCATAAACCCCTTGTAGGAATTAAAAATGTATCTGATATCGGATCCAAATTAATTCGTTGGAGATTAAAATTAGACGAATATGATTATGAAATAATTCATCGATCAGGAAAATCTATTTCTCATGCAGACGCTTTAAGTCGCATACAATTTATTTCTGCCATTACTGATGATTATGAAGCCTCCTATCATCAATATTTAAATGATATTGAAACAAAATTAATTTTTAATCCTAATGTTATCGAAATTGAAGATGACTTATTTAATGCACCCAGTGATTATAATTTAGCTCATTGTGTAAGTACCGATCTTTATATGAATGCAGGTATAGCTAAACAATTTAAAGAAAATTTTAATAATGTAGAAAACTTGAAGGAACAAAATCCTGAACTTTATAAAATTTTATATTTGAAAGAAAACTCGAGATTTATTTTATATTTAATAACAAAAGAACATCATTATGATAAACCAGATGACAAGGATATTTTTTATACTTTATTAAATTTAAAAGCCTTTTGTTTACAAAATGAAATAACAAAACTTGCAATTCCTAAAATAGGTTGCGGGTTAGATTTACTTAAATGGGAAAATATTAGAACAATGATAAGATATATCTTTAAAGATACAAATATTTTAATTTCCGTATATGTACTTGAAAATTTTAATAAATTAAGTAAAGAAGAAATTGATAAAATAATATTTGAATATCATAATACACCCCTTGGAGGACATCAAGGAGTAAATCGTACCTTTAATCGAATTAAAATGAAATATACTTGGCCTAACATGTATAAAGATATTAAAAGATATATAAAAACTTGTAAACAATGTCAATGTAACAAATCAGGAAAGAAAACTAAAGTACCAATGGTTATTACTACAACCTCTAGAAAACCTTTTGAAAAAGTATTTCTCGATATAGTTGGTCCATTGCCAACATCCTTAAATGGAAATAAATATATACTTACATTTCAAGATGATCTTACCAAATTCTCGCATGCTATTCCAATTCCAAATCAAGAAGCCACTACTATTGCAGAAAATCTAGTAACTCATATAATTTGTCAGCATGGTACGCCTGATAAAATCTTAACTGATCAAGGATCAAATTTCTTAAGTTCAATATTTAAAGATGTATGCAAATTACTTAAAATAACTAAGTTACAAACTACTGCTTATCATCCAGAATCTAATGGTCAAATTGAAAGAAGTCATAAAACTTTAAATGAATACCTTCGATCTTATGTTGATAAATCTCAAACTGATTGGGATACTTGGATACCTTTTTCTATGTTTTGTTATAATACTACCCCTCATACATCTACCCAATATACTCCTTTTGAATTATTATATGGTTACAAAGCTGAATTACCGTCTTCTTTACGAAAGGAACCTGAAAAATTATATAATTATGATGATTACTCGAAAGAATTAAAGGCTAGATTGCAATATTCACATAAAATTGCTTATGATCGTTTAGTGGATAAGAAGCAGAAGAGTAAAGAACAATTTGATAGAAATTCTAATCCTATTAATTTTAAAATTGGCGATCTAGCGTTATTAAGAAACGAAGCACAGCCTAAAGGCAAATCTAAAAAATTATTATCTTCTTTTAATGGTCCTTATGAAATCTTGGAAATAGATGGAGTAAATTCCACTATATTATGTAATAATAAACGTATTAAGGTTCATAACAACAGGTTACGACCTTATAATAAATAAATCAATGATGATATAATATGATAATTTCAACCGACAAGTTCCTCTTTTGTTTAATTTAATTTGGGGAGTAGGTGTTTTACTTTATACCCCATTCGATTGTCCTTCCAAATTAAGTAAACCCTACTTAGCCCGAGGAACTTCCTTGGAGTCAAATTACTCTTTCACATCCTGGAGATGTTAAACTCTGTTAATTTTATTAACGTTTTTAAACTTGACGATTATAAATCGTTTGTGTATTCATACACATCCCCGCTTGGGTATAATTCCGGGCGCTCTTTTTTTTATAAATCCTGCTTAATTGACTAGGTGACTTATGGGCGTTCTATTTTTCTGCCTTATTGAAAACCTTATCGGTGTGACACGTTTGTTTAACGGTCAAACTTAAATTTTGCCTGTCCAATTATAATACATGAGACACATTGTATAAAATTGTGTCCTCCTTTAGAAACCCCCATCCATTCTCTCTTTTGCCACTCGTTTCTTTTGTGCAACTTGCTGCATACGTTGCAAAATTTTGCCTAATTATAATTATATATAAATTTATTAAGTAATAATAATCTCAAAGTGTTTTAATTCCACACCTGTTGGGTCACGAAATCAAATATTTTGTTCGCACCCACTTCTTTTGGGCAACTTGCTCCATGGTAGCAGGTTTTGCCGAATTATGGCACCTCTCTTGGGTCTAAGTGCCATACTATTTATCTTAATCTGTCATTTTTATACTATATTTTTGGATAATACATTCTTTGGTACGCCTTGCTATTGATATTGCAGGTGCTACAGACGTTATGTGTCTATTAAAAATTTTACGACGTGAAAATGTATTCATTAAAAATTCTTTTAATTGAAAATTTCATTTTATGAAAATATACATTCAGCAATGGATAATTGTAATATAATATATTCAGAGACAGATGACTATTGCTGAATTACATAAATTATATAATACTTTTAAAAATAAATCTATTGAAGCCAAACATTCCTCTGTTTTACAATTCCTAAATGAATTCGATAAAATTTATAAAAATTTAGAATCATCTAACCGAATCTTAACACCCTTGTTTCATCAACATTTTATTACTAAACGCGGACTATTTGATGCCGTAGGAAAATTATCCAAAACTTTATTTGGAACTCTAGATGATGACGACGCTCAAAATTATGATAAGAAAATATCAAGGTTAGAAGATAACGATAAAGATACGTTAAACTTGATTCATGAACAAACAATTATCATGAAGTCTCTTGTTACCAAATCAAACTCTTCATTTATCAAATTAGGAAACTCTATTACAAATATTAATTCAAAATTTGAACAACTATCCTCATATATGAAAAATATAGGATTAGTTCTTAATAATTCTCAAAGAAGAGAACACTTATTCGCAAAATTAAACGAATTAATTGCTCTTATTACTATCACGATAGATCAATTTTCATTAACTCAATTGAAATTGACCGAAATTGTTTTTAATGCACAACAAGGAATCCTACATCCTATGTTGTTAGACCCAGTCATGTTAATAAAGGAATTGAATAATGTGCAAAGTCAATTAAACGACGGAATCACTTTTCCAGTCCCTCTTACAATTGAAAATATTCATCATTATTACAAACTAATTAATATAATTATCTATTCTTATAATAATAGATTGAGTTTTGTTCTGAATATACCATTAGTATCTCATGTAATTTATGATGTAATTAAACTAAATAGCCTACCAATCAGGTATGAAAATAACCAATATATATTTATTTACCCAAAATCGGATTATTTGATAATCGATGAAATCAGAGAACATTATTTCTTCTCTTCTAAATTCTATATTTCTCAATGTAAAATGATTTTGATAAAAACAAATTTCTATATTTGTAAACAGAACTTACCTATCACTCTTATCAACGAAGAGTCAGAATGCGAAGCAAAGATTCTGAGAAATAATAAAACTATTCCAGAAAGTTGTAATAAGAAACTTATCATTTTACAAAAGGGAATCTTCGTCAAACTAATTGAACATAATAGTTGGTTATTTACATTACCTAACACTGAATTATTGTATGTAGTATGTAAGAATAATATCAGAACACAAGTCAATCTTATAAATACTGGAAAACTGACTCTTAAATTTGGATGTGCGGCATACACAGACAATGCTATCTTGCACACCCAAAATATTAATAAATCTTTTGTAAATGCTGTAAATGATTTTACACCACATCTACCAATTACTAAAGGTCTAAACCTCACCTTTTCCAATAAATTTAAATTCTTAAAATCACCTCTTAATAATACTGTAGTTCTACATCATGATCAAGGTCATGTATTTGACGATATTAGTTCAGACTTAAATAAATTGCAAGATAAGGAAAATGAATTAAATGATCATTTAGATAGGAATTCTAATATTTGGAAATTCACCTTATCTACTTCAAGTTTACTTTTTGTTTTTATATTAGTTCTATTAATAACTATATTTTATAAAAGACATCTTGATTCTAAGGTGCCTGAAAATTCAGTTACTTATCGAAATTCTTCTACGATAAATTTAAATGCTACTCAAGATGACTCTCAAGTTGAAGTTGTCGAGCCTGTTGATCAAAATGTTCCTTGTCCTAATCCTACTATCAGAACTACAATTGGTAGACAGCCACGCTACCAATTTCATTCTTAGAGGGGAGGTGTTGTAAAGTCATATATCCCTTATATTATTGTAATATGTACTAACAATATTTTATAATTATTTACTTATTAATTTTCTTACTAATCACAGTATTGTATTTTATTCTGAGTATCGTGAATAACAGGATATTGCATTCTGCTTACCCTTCTTAAATTCATTCAATTCTCGCTAAGATGATAAATGACATCCTGTTATTCAGATATTAAAAGTGCATAGTATTTAAAATATAAATTCCTTCTAGAATGTTCCATGAACAAACGGCTTCTGGTCACGTCTTGTTTTCGTCTTTAAAATAGCTAAATAAGCACTTTGTGACAGAGCTGGTCGTTCCTGAGACAAACGAGAAGTCAGTCGTATAACATCTTTCAAACTAATAAGTCGTATAACATCTTTCAAACTAATAAGTCGTATAACATCTTTCAAACTAATAAGTCGATCTACATCTCTCAGACTTACAAGTCGCTTTTAATATTCTCTTCGTTACAAGTCATAAGCCGTTAAACTTGTCTTTCTTCGTTACAAGTCATAAGTCGTTAAACTTGTCTTAACTAAATATATTCGACTCTCCTGTATGTAATATATGTACCATAGTAGTTAAGATTAATAAACCCGGGTTACCGCATATCAGAGTTTCACTTAAATATCACAAAGAACTCCGCATTACATAATTTACAGATATTTCGTCGCCTCCTGACAATTCCGCTCGGCCAAGGTAAGGTGATCGAATGTAAATTACAACAATATGCAGTTCTTTTAGATGATAATTACATTGATGTGGCGCAGTACGTAATTGTTTATATCTTTGTAATTAATAGAATGTTTGTTTTGTTATATGTTATTTCGTACCAATTTATAGTGAACGTAATTTTTTATAATATAAATTTTTTTAAAATGAAACAATTACCTATATTTTTTCCCTCCCTTGTCAAATATTGCTAGTTGAAATATTATAAATTCATAGTAAAATTGACATTATTTATCAGTCAATCCGACATAATATTTCAGTCAAACTGACAAAATTTGAGTCACTATAATGACTAATACCAAGTTAAACTTTCAAATTTAGAATAGTCAATTTGTTTTAAAAACTAGTAAAAATTGACTTACGTAATTGTCAATTTGTCTGTTTCAAACAAGATAAAATGATTATGATTCATGTCAATATTTTGACTGGATCTAAATAGTAAATAATTGTCGAGGATCATATTGTCATTTGTTTGACATAAACGCTAGTAAAAATTTGACTTTATGCGTATTAGATAATATGTCTAAAATATCATAGTGGACCTACTGGTACTAGGGCAATAGATTTTCGTGCGTGTTATTTGTCCTATCTATTTCTAAGAGTGTATGATTATTAAAATATAGGTATGAGTAATTGGGTAGTTCTAAACATGCTTACGTAAAAATCATTTCTAAATTTACAACTTTTCATTCATAATTTCCATAAATAAAGTTCGTTGTACAAACATTGTGACGTATACTATATTTGAGAATGACTGGCAGTAATAAATCAATCTGTCAAAGACATTCCAGTGCCGCGCCAATAATTGTTTGCACAGGGATAGTCGAAATGACTAACTCCGTTAGAGAACTATCGTTTTAGGTCTAAGTTGTTTTTCAGGGTAAAGATTTATTTTAATAATAATGAGTGCGAAAGTTATATTTAAATATTTAAAAACTTTTATATTTAGTAAATGTATAAACAGATCACTCTGAAAAATCCTATCTACGTCTATGACACAGTTCGACGGGGATTATCGTTCGGTTATGACTACATTTCTATTGTTCGAGAAGTAAGTTTTGTTCCAGGTACAAAGTGTGCGGCTTATTTAGACCATCCTAGTGTAGTTACTACAACTGATTTTTCTGGAAGTTTTATTTGCCGCATTGCTGGCAAAAATCCAATACTACTCTTGCAAATAATGATTTATTATTGTCAGTCATTCTCAAATAAACTATAGATTGTGCAAAATGACACAATTCGTCTGTCTTGGCGACTCCGACGACTCGTTGTAATACCTGAACCCTGAACAAAGCAAAGTAATCTACATATCTTTTCATTTTATTAGAACATAATTTTAAACTTATTTCAAATATTAAATTAACAGATATCTAAATAATATTTAAAAGTAATTTATTGTTAAAAAATATTACTTATTTACCCGATAAGTCGTATAGTTCTTGAAACACTACAAATTTTGTCAGCCTGTATACTTCAAGGACTGTACAGAGAAATGTCCAGGGTTGGCCTGATTTAAATCATTTTATTTAAATCATGATTTAAATTAATCAAAGTGATTTTTTCAAAAAAATCATTGATTTAAATCATTTTTTGATTTTTTTGAAAAATTTTGTATTAATTGAATTATATTTCTGGTACAGAACAAAACAAGTGTCTTAATTCAATTTCAATATTTATTTAATAAATGAAATAATATTAAACAAAAAACAAAATCCATCAATGGAATCATAAGTCATGCGTATAGTTTAAGAAATTCGTGTAAAAACTTGAAATGTGCAATAATAATCCAAACTACATAATATAAGGTATTTTAAAGGAATTTTTCATATAAATGGTTAAATAATAATTACTTTAACTATATTTAGTGTTATAATTAAAGAAAATTTAAAAAATCAAAAAAATCATGATTAATTCAAAAAAAATCAATGATTTTTGATTTATTTAAAAAAATCATGATTTTTGCTAACCCTGGAAATGTCAGTTGAGTTTTGAGTCCACTTGCAAGAGGGCGGAGATCTGTGATTGGTTTTCACAATGCACGTCAGATTAGAAAAGTTGAAATTAGAAGATATTTTAAAAGAATTGTATCTTAAAAATAATACACTTTTCATTCGTGAAACATTTATTAAAATTAGTTACTTAATGCGTTATTTCAGAAAAAAATAAATTAGAAAATGTGCAACTACCCCATTTCCATCTTATTAAAAGATATACTATTAAAAAAAATGTGTATGTATATTTTTTTATATTTTGATAATGCAGTAGGTACTATGATTCATCGTAATACAACTGTATATTAATGCTTGTTCTTTACTACATATAAGTACATAGTACATACTACTGTAGTACACTACACATAGTTAAGTCATCGCACTATGACTGGTGTAAAACAGTTCGGCTATTCTTAGTCACGGAGTTTTAAACTATTTTTCATGGAAGGAAGAAAGATTACCGCAATACGACGCAAAGATGATAAATATAGGAAGTTTACACAAGAAATTCCACAAAAAACGTTTTAGAACATTTGCTATATAATAATATAAAACTCGCGCGCCACTCTACGTTTATTGTTTTGTTAAATATAATAATCTAAAGATATTGTTGAAGATAAAAGTACAATCTACAAAATAGTTGATGCAGAATTTTAAAATTTTGCTTTAAAATCTAAATATGTTAATTTGAATTTCGACCATTTTTGTTATTCTTTGAACACTATTTTAAAACGAATTTAAAAAATGCGATCGGTTATCTCGCAGACAACATATTTAAATTTGAAGTTAATTCACTTATAAATAAAAGCTGTACAGTGGCGCGCGAAAACCCTCTTTTTTTACAAATATTGCAGTTTTTTTTACAAATATGGGTGCCAAAATTATTTTTCCTCTCAAACATAAATTATTTGTTATTTTTATGTTTTGCACAACAATAAACGCTATACAATAGCGTGCGGAATCTATGTTTTTGGCTGCTTTCTACCATGGGTAAAGGATCACCTTAAGTTAGAGTCAAACCTATCGACCTACCCAATTATAACCGACGTTCGCACTTATAATTGAAATTTGAATTACCTATGTGGAAGCGCAGGTTAATTAAATTAGCACTTATACTTATAATTGGGTAGGTCTGAATCAAGCTTTATATCTATTGATTCGATAGACTAAGCGGATTAGAAATTGACAAGAAAATTTTATAATTTGCGCTAAAATAAAAACAATCTAAACTTTACAAATGATATTGATATTGACAGAAACCTCTTCAAAAGTATTGTGAGATGTACTTTTCTTTTTCGTCTGTTAATTCTTCTACTTAAGTCGGTAATTTTGAAAATTACAAGCCAGGTAATAAATTACCTTTTTCAAGAAAAGGGTATCCTTTTAATTTTGCATCAATGTTTCTGAGAAGAGTATCATAATTTTTTTTGCACATTAGAAAAACGTACTTAAGGTTAAATATTACGTTTTTTATCTCAAGAACTAGTGCTTTTATTTTTTTCATTTTTTAGTATGATATTACTAGGTACATGTCTAGTACCATGCCGAAGTTTCATTCCATATAATTACAATTTCGCGTTGTTACAGTAAAAAAACGAAAAATAGTAAAAGTTAATTAATACCTTATTTAAGCTAAAAATCATTAATAACTATGCACGAATTTATTTTAAATATATTCCTTTTAACACTAATCAATGTATTTTTGCATAATGAATTGTTTATAACGTTATACGCAAAAATTTAAATAAACAGTAAAAATCATTATAAAATTAATATCACAAAAACTGTTGCTTTTATAAGACTGAATTTTATTATGTGCATATAATATAGTCATATTTATTTCCCAAAAAAATCGCGTTAAAAGTAAATATTAAACAAAAGAGATATTAAATAAACAATTAATACCAATGCTTGGAATTCTATAAAAGCATCATATCAGCAAAGAAAAAGATCTTCTAGTTCAACACATAGCAGTTTATTATGTTTGAAAGTAAAATAAACGTTTTATTAACATTCTTTGCAAATATAATTTACCGGCCCGGCTAGTAGTGACATGAGTAGCGGTAGCGCGTGAGAGATAATGGTACTACACTCCCCTACTCTACATACACAGGCAGCTACGGTATATTTCTAAATATTTCAGAATTCGTTTCGCCGCCGTCCGTTCAAGATATTTTGATATTATGCTTATAAAATACGCTTGCAACTATTCGAAGAAAAAAAATACAATTTTTAGGATATTAAATCTTGCAATAACCGTAGTGATTATAAGCTTCCATTTTAATTTTTATATATTATAGGAAAATGATTTGTTGATATTATGTTTATAGAATGCAATTGATTCAACTCGACATAAATAAAAAATCTGACGTGGACACCACATGACTTCCTTGTACGCCTATTAAACTATTTATACTTTTCTTAATAACTAAAATGTGGAATAATATAAAAAAATCTGACGTGGCCACCACAAGACCTCCCGCCATACCTACTTTGTTCTTTTAACTTATTATACAAATATATTAATATATAAGTAGGTACTACTACTACTGCTACTATACTCACAAATATATTTTAGTCATTTTATTTAGAAGAAGATATAAAGCATATTTTACTATTGTCACTGTCATGTTATAATCATTTAAATTTTACGTAGTAACAAATGTTAATCGATCATGGACTATAAGATACCGAAATACTAAATTATAAATACTATATACTTTAATTATTCTTAAATGATACCAGATACAAAAATATTTATAAAATACCGATTGTAGGTATCTTTCATTTAAAATAAAAAAATTTGTCTTAAATTAAATATTTATCGAAATATTTGAAAAAAGTACTACTTCCGGTTTGTAGATTGAAACCAAAAATAGGAGGTGCACAACTAGATGCTAAACAGTCCTAAATACAAAATTTCAACTTTCTACGTGTAACCGTATTTGAGTTATGCGACATAGGTACATACGTACGTACGTACAGACGTCACGACGAAACTAGTCATAATTCCCTTGTAGTCATAATGGATTCAGAAAAGGTCAAAACGGATATTTCCATAAAAATTTGAAAACCGAAATTTTTCGCGATTACAATACTTCCTTTTTACTCTGTACAAGAAAGTAAAAACTGTGAGGATAAATCTTCAAAATATCGTAGCGTTAGTATAGTTTCATTTATAAAGTTGAAAATTACTAAAATAGGTACTAAGTTCAATTCTTACCACTTTTAAGAAATAACAAAATATAATTATTTAAAAAAAATAGTTTATTTATTTATATGCTTCCTTTTATTTACTTGAAATTTACGGAAATTATTTGCTGATATTATGTACCTACATAGACTGTAATTGTTTCCACTCGAAATAACAAAATATACCTGAGGATAATTTTTTTTTTTTTAATTTTGGTGTTTAAATTCTTCCATTTATTTAATTGAAATTTAGGGAGATGATTTTTTGTTGATGTTATGTTTATAGAAAGTAATTGTTTCTACTCGAAATAAATAACAAACCGAATAAAAAAGTTGAAAATTATCATTCAGTTCTATATTTACAAAGTGCATTTTCTAACGACGTGAAATAATAACGCCATATTAGGATAAATTTTAAAAAATGTAGTGTTCATATGCTTCAATTTATTTATTTTAAATTTTGGGAAATTATTTGTTGATTATAATGTTTAGAATGAAATTGTGTTCTCTCGAAATAAATAACAAACTGAGAGTATAAACAATAAAAAATATAACGATAATAAACTTAAATTTATAAAGTTCAAAATTAGTCAAATTAAAATTCAATTCTATATTTACAAAATGCATTTTCTCACGACTTGAAATAATAACGAAATATTAATAAAGTGAAAAAAATTGTAGTGTTATATGCTTACATTTATTGATTTCAAATTTAGGGAAATTATTTGTTGATATTATATTTATAGAACGAAATTGTTTTCACTCAAAATAAGTAACAAACTGAGAGGATAAATAATTAAAAAATCGTAGCGGTAATAAACTTCTATTTATAAAGTTCAAAATTAGTGAAATTATACCTACTCCTAATTCAGTTCTATATGTACAAAGTGCATTTTCTAACGACTTGAAATGATAACTAAATATAAGGATTAAAAAAACATTGTATAGTGTTTATATGCTTACAGTTATTTATTTGAAATTTAGGAAAATTATTTGTTGATATTATGTTTATAGAATGAAATTGATTTCACTCGAAATAAATAACAAACAGAGAGAATAAACAATTTAAAAAACATAGCGGTAATAAACTTCCATTTAGTAAGTTCTAAATTTGTGAAATTATAATTCAGTTTTATATTTACAAAGTGCATTTTCTAAGGATTTGAAATAATAACGAAATATTAGGATAAATTTAAAAAATCTGATGTGGCCAACATAATGACTTCTCGTCACACTCTAATTTTACTAATATAAGTGTGTATTACTTACTCACAAATATACCATTGTAAGGGAATTCGGGAATTTAGGCAGATTATTTTTTGTTGATGTTGTGTTTATAGAAAGTAATTGTTTCCACTCGAAATAAATAACAAACCGAGAGCATCGTAGCGGTAATATGCTTCCAATAAGAAAGTTGAAAATTAGTAAAATTATAATTCAGTTCTATATTTACAAAGTGCATTTTCTAAGGACTTGAAATAATAACGAAATATTAGAATAAATTTAAAAAATTGTAGTGTCATGCTTCCATTTATTTATTTGAAATTTAGGGAAATTATTTGTTGATATTATGTTTATAGAATGAATTGATTTCACTCGAAATAAATATCAAACTGAGAGGATAAACAATTTAAAAACATAGCGGTAATAAACTTCCATTTATAAAGTTCAAAATTAGTAAAGTTATAATTCAGTTCTATATTTAAAAAGTACATTTACTAAAGACTTGAAATAATATCGAATTTCCCGGAGAGTTGTAAAAGCGCATTTCTGGTCATCAAAACGTTTGAAAGGCGCAGAAATATAATCAGTAAATTTATGTTCAATAAGCGCAGATCGTAACGTTCAATAAGCGCATTTTTCGAAAATGAGAATTCTGACCATAACAAGTTAGTCCAGATCGTCTTCGAGTATGATGGGGTTAAGTACAGAAAAATGTTAGGCAAGAATATTTTCTAGTTTTAAATAATTTAAAATATCTTGTTAAAAATAATTTTCGAGTATGATGGGGTTAAGTTCAGAAAAATGTTATGCAAGAATATTTTCTAGTTTTAAAAAATTCAAAACATATTGTAGAAAAACTGTCGTACAATCCCTAAAACCATTGTGCTTTTCAAATGTTCCCTTCTGCGCTTATTTAACTTCAATTTCTGCGCTTTTCTAATGTTATTTTATGCGCTTTTCGTACGTCGATAAGCAAGAACTGATAAAGGCCAAATGCGCTTATATAACGCACCCGAATTTCCTTCATAGGTACATATACACATTTCTATATAATACCAGCCGTCGAGCCCCGAGCCGTCAACTCACTCACGAGTACTCATGGTTGTTTGTATGGACTACTGGGAATGTTTTGTTAATAACAATTAGCTACAACTTATATTTGAAACTTATTTTTTACCTAACACAATTAAGCAACTTATTATATGAAGTTGAAAATTCTACAAATTCTAATAAAATCTCGGTTTATTTGGACTTGGACAATTATAATAAAATTATGAAAATATTATTATTATTATATTTAGTTTAAGAGTATTATTGAAAACTACAATGGTATACCTATATTTAGTAAATTAAAAATAGTAGAGTATGGCGAGGTGTTATGTATTGGCCCGATCAAATTTTTATTTTACGTTTACGTTTACCTTACCTTACCTAGTAATAATTTATTTTAAATATATTTATTTATTTTAAATATATTCCTTTTAACACTAATCAATGTATTTTTGCATTATAATGAATTGTTTATAATGTAATACGCAAAAATTTAAATAAATAGTAAAAATCATTATAAAATTATTATCACAAAAACTGTTGCTTTTATAAGACTGAATTTTATTATGTGCATATAATATAGTCATATTTATTTCCAAAAAAAATCGCGTTAAAAGTAAATGTTAAACAAAAGAGATATTAAATAAACAATCAATACCAATGCTTGAAATTCTATAAAAGCATCATATCAGCAAAGAAGGGTCTTCTAGTTCAACACATAGCAGTTTATTAAGTTTGAAAGTAAAATAAACGTTTTATTAACATTTTATGCAAGTCACCGGCCGCTTCTGTACCTTACCTAGTAATAAGTACCTACCATATAATTTGTTCATTTCATTGTTTAATACCAAAAGGAAGTATTTTGTCTCTAAGTACTTATAATAAATTATAATTTAAATTACCATATTATTGTTTATTTGTTTCATTACAAATAAATTTATAATATTATTTAACATTACCTATATTTCTTATTATGAAAGTTTCATCTTCCAATTTTTAGAAGTCCCTGTATACCAAGAAATCCTACAATGTAATGTATTTAAGGAGTTTCGATACCGATTATCTATCTAGGGGATCTAAACAAAAATCTATTGTATTTCTGCAGAGTGACAACTTCTACCCACTAAATTTTGTTGTAAAAAACACCGAAAATATAAAATATCTTATAGCGAAATATATTTGTTTATAAATATTTTATTACTATCTTTCAATTAAATTGTATTTTTAAGTCCTAAAGATTTTATATTTTAAAATTCATAATTTTAAAAATCAATCGAAAACACGGCAACAGCGCTAGTATTTTAGTTGACTGTTGGCTGCAGTGATTCTAACCTAACTGTTGGTGTCAACACAACTGTCAAGTGTTGTCAGAGGTAGTACCTAAATGCAATAGCTCATAATTGTTCTTTTGACGCTCCAAGATTAATGCAAGCTATAAGAAATGATAATTTAATTGATAGTATTCGTCCAGTCATTTCCAAGACACTTTAAAATTATTTAAAAACAGATTTCCTGAACGTAGATCTAAAAAGCAACAACTAACATTATCATTATCTACAAAGTATGCTCATAACGCTGAATACGAGGCTGAATTATGATGTCTATTTATTAGAACAATTGATAGAAATTCATCTTTCTGTTTCAGAAATAATTAGTAATGGGGAAAGCTTTGATCAAGTATATGACAAACTTACACAAAAGATACAGATATTATTATTTCTACTGTACAACCTTTAAAAAGAGTCAGATCTTCTGGAATGATTAAAAGATTAGCGACATTTGGAATTAGTTACGAAATAATTGCAAACAAATTTAGTGATCATGGACCCGTCATATCCCTTGTAGAGTTTTTAGTAGATGAACACGAATAATTCTTACTCAAATAGTTCTTCCTACTTATTTTCGATAGTTTCGTAACGATGTTTGTATGCGCATTGCGAAAGTGTGTCCAATTTCCTAAAAATGACTTGTGTATGTGTATTTTATTTTATTTGTTGTGAAAATATAAATATAATATCATTTGTTACAAACTTTATAATATAATATGCTTCAACATAAACGCATACTCTTACTTTCCAACAGTATTTTAAATTTCGCGCCAATCTATGATTTGCGACGTTGCCGTAGTTATCGCTCTTTTAGTTATGTGTCACGTTTTAAATTTTATTTATTTGAATAACTCAATAACGGTGTGGAAGAATCCACTGAATTTTAGTTTCATGATTTATTAATGTCTGATTTATAATTACTGTAAATCTCTTTCTGGTGGTATTATTTTTATAGATTACACAGCCCTTTAAAAATGTATTCTCATTTACTCCCATGTAAAACAGAAATTTTTAAAAATTTATTTTTATAAAACGGTGTGGACGATTGATCTGAAATTTTAACAGTGTACGATAAATACATCCATCTTCAACTTGTAAAAATTTCAGATGAATGGTAATATTTTCAAAAACGGTATCGAACCTCCTTAACTGGAAATCACATATTTTTGTCCGCTCATGCGCACTTCATGCGAAGACAAAATCCCCACCACCAGTATTAGTTGCTGGTTTGAATCTTAAATAAAACGGAGCCATCTATGAACTTTTATTATGACTATTATGAGTAGATCACCGAGTTCATCTATTAGACTTTCTTCTAAATAAAAACGATTGTAGCGCTAACTAGTGAGCTAGAAACACACCACACTATAGGTACTTGTCAACGTTAAGTCTGGACTAAATATATAAACAAATTATAAAGTAAAATTGCCGAAAATTAGACATCATTTGTCACAGTTTCCAAACGTCAAGAACATTATTTTGTTTCGAAGAATTTTGCAGAAGATTAAAAAACTGAGAACAATATGTATGTAGATATAGTATAAAATATTGGACACTATAACAACGTAGAATACCGGAAATTCGAAAATTTGACGCAAATATTAAAAATGAACAAATCTACTTAGAAGGGTTAAAAACACAAAATTCTAGTAAATTGGTTCCAGTAGAATTATAAAATACAAGAAATTCAGACTCAAGAAAATGCAAACATAAATAGCAAATTCAATGTAAAAGAATATACTTACAAATCTAGAAAAAGGTTTGGAATTTTACCAACATTGGTTTAGATATAATTTGAACAACAAACTCGTTGTAGGCTTTTTAAACTATACTGACCCCGACTGACCCTAACATATTGAACACTCCTCTGCGCTCAGCTTGTTGGACAGTTGGACTGTCACGAGAGGGGCGACAGAAAGGGGTGCATTACACTCAACTATGTTTCAATACCGCTGACGGCGGATAATATTATTCTAGATTTGAACGTTCTTTTAAAATTTAAATGAATTTTCTGTGTCCACTGGATTCTTGATATAAATTTTCTTTTTATGTACCTATGAGTTTTCTTTAGCATGAAGTTTTGCTCGTTTTATGATTTTATATAAGAATTTTTACTTCATGAAATTTCCTAGTTATAAATATTCTTACTATAATTTACTACTTATTCAAATTACATTTATATTTAAGTTGAAGAAACACAGCATTCACATAATAAACTTAAAATAGATTTAATAAGTAGTAAACAAATTTTGGAGGTTTCAAACTTTAGTGCTAGAAAGTAGATGGTGAAAAGTGCGAATTCTCGTACTTACATGAATTTAAACCTTCTTAAACGTAAACATAAATGTAAACCTTAAAACTAAATGCTTGGTAATGAGGGTTAAAGCTTCATTTTGAAATATTGTACGGCGAACATTATGAAATGTGCAGACTATACCTAAATTTTTTTCAGAACTCAAAGAATTATTTTCCCCTTATGTCAACAAAACTAAAACAAACTCGTTTATCTATCCCTGGTTTTGATGCCCACTGCAGGTACACAGGTCGTGCGAGCACGCATGTTCTTCGCACACGCATTCACACACGCTTCGTTGGTTCAATAGGCATTTGTGACGAACATAATCTCATTAACTTATGCCCATGTCATGTCACATCACACAAAGTATTACGAAAATGACGAAAATCTCACGAAACGGTGTCACACCTGTACGACAAAATCATATGAAAAATTATGTAAATTATTTACAAATAAATCAAAAAATATTATTAATATATAGTTATGCCATCTGTGATGGTTTAACAAATTTTATTTAAATTAAATATATTTACCAACAACAAAATTATGATTTAAAATCAGTAGTAAAATTGAAAAATAATGACCAACAAGAATATAATAACCCTCCTTGATAATAACTAATATAAAATTATCAAATAATAATAGGTAGTGAATAAATAAAATGGATATAAAACTTCTGTCAAACATTCAAAACGTCAAACTCAAGAGTGAAGATAATAACATAAATTCAAATTTACAAGAACATCGTAGTGAAATGAGCAGCAAATAGTTTCATGAGATTCTGTATCATGGAAATAGCGGCGTTTCTATTTTTCATCGCACACGTCATACACGTCCGGCGTAATACAGAGTTCGATAGGTGTGACATGGGCATTATACTTGAATTGTATTTGATAAATAAAATTTTTATATTTTTATTTCGAGGAGAATATTTCACAGAAACGGAGTTGCTAATATGCAGTGGCGGCTCGTGGGTAAGGGCTGCAGCTCCTAGTAGGAAATGAAACTGTTCTAATACATTATTTAAATAATATCAATAAACAACATTATCTATCTATCCATCAAATATATCTTGTAATAGAGTACTTGCAACAAGGTCACAAACAGTCACGGGACAGTCAAAAACTAAGCGCGCGAACCTGTTTGTGGACAACCTAACAAAATTTTAACATGGAGTCTTATGAAGTATTCATGTTTACTTTTGTAAAAATATCTTTTATTCGCATTCTACCTTGTTTTAAAAAAAGAAAACGTATGAAGTTGATTAAGGTAAGTTCATATATTATACTGGTTACTTAAAATTATCCTAAATATAAAGCACTTTTAAAATATCATATGTTAAAAGTGTGGTATTGAACTGTTGTCATAATAAAAACAATTTATAAAACTGTAATATAGGTACCCGTTATATTTTGTATATTTTCTTACACATTAAGAAATGTTTTAAGTTTATTAATTTAACAAGTAGTGAAAATCCTTGCACTTGATGATACAAAACCAACTTAACCTATACATTTAATGTGTTAGTAATACAAGTTTCATTTAAAATATGCTTGTTTTATATGTATTTATTTAATACAAATATATTATACATACATACACTTACCTTTCTTGAAAAGTATACAATATAAATGAAACATGCAATTAATACTGGAAAAACACAAAAATAACTCATAAGAACCAAAACTGCCATAAGACACAATGTTAACCTGAACAGCAGTTGTCCACAAACAGAATCCCGCCAAATCCGAAACATTGGCCACGCCTCCTGGAAGTACTCTATTTAAAAATTTGCGCCTGTAGGCTTACTATTGATGTTACTTTAGGCGATTTTTCGCGAAAGTAGTTAACTGTAGTTATATGTGGTTAACTATAGTTTGTCATTTTCGCGACGAAATTGATGACGTCACACACTAACGTGGTAAAGAAAAGTTAGCCAAACCTCTTAACCATCCTCAGGAGGTAGGTAAAGGCGCGTTAATATTTCTATCTCTCTCTAAATTCTGAGGATAAATTTGTTTCTGCTTTCTGCACATTCGAAAATGAAAATAAAAATAGTATTCTAAATATTTTGAAATTAATCTTTCATAAAAATCAGGTATTCTATAATTTTGATGCTGTTATTTTTTTTACAAACCAGTTTATTATCAAATAAATTGTTGAGTTTAAGAAAGTATTATCCTATTCATTTTATGAAAAATGAAATAGAAAATTATTAAATTTTACTTATACGAGTATTAATGTTTCCCACAAAACTTTCTGTCAAACTTAACTACATCAAACCAATCAAATTTTCTTGCGAAAGTTAACTATTACAAGTTTATGACGTCATCGTCACAAACCTCTTTAAACGCTACCAAACCTAGTTTATTGTAGTATTTATCGCGAAAAATCGCCTTTTGACGCGGCGTGAGTCAACGCTATACCCATTTTCGTTCTATGGGCTGTTGTCCGAGCAGTTCTCGAACTTAGGCAGAAGTATGTGTGCGCGGTGAGGGGAATGATAGCCAATGTGTCGGTTACACAGTGAGCAATGGGGCTGCCTCGAACGCAGCTCTGTCGCTCACGGTGAACATAAATGCCAAATGCGTGTAGTTTAAAGCTGAGCGTCCACTAGGTCGGTGGAGCGACGCGGCGCGGTTTTTCAACAGATAGCCCGTCCACTGGCGCGGCGCGGCACTTTGTACTTCTACATTGTTCATGCAGTTCAGTTCAGATTCAGAAGTGAATTTCATATGATAAAAAATTATTAACTGGTAATTTTGCGAAGAAGAAAGTGATATTTTTATTTAATGTACTATTTTATCAATAGTGGGTTGGATATAATTAATAATTAAAATAAAACAAAGTATTTTTGTTAAGAAAGAATGCTTTAATTTAAATTTTTACTTACCGTGCTAAACACAGCTACTACTAAATGAAAACAGTGATTGTTGATTGTTCTTCAATCGTTTCAAATTCACTCCACTCTGAACATCTGCTGTCACGAAATTCTGTCGAAAACTGTCGATGATGCCCGAAATTTCTGTGCTCTCCGCCTCACTCTCGTTAGTTCCAGTCCATTAGGTAACAAGAATACATTTTGTATAGTAACCGCGCCGCGCCAGGCCGCGTCGCTCCACCGACCCAGTGGACGGATAGTTTCTCGGCGTCACGCCGCGCCGTGCTACCGACCTAGTGGACGGGGCTCCATTGCTTTCTATACGTTTTTCTTGGAGACGGCGCCGCGCCGCGTCGCCCCACCGACCAAGTGGACGCTCAGCTTAAGGCTGCCGTCAAAAGACAATTTTCCGTAATTCCATTTTATCTCACGAACGGTATTGAATATAGGACTGAAATTTTTTTCATAGACATATAAAAGCGTGTGTGAGGGAATGAGCGGAAAATTTTATGATTACTTGTTTTAATTATATGAATAAAGGATGTTACATATATAATTTAAGATGAAAACAAAAATCTGTCTTGCTCATCCCCTAGAGAATAATTTAAGGAATTCAAAATTTCAAACGTAAATTTTTTGTAACAAATAATAGAGAAACTACGATGGATTTCGGATCCACCAATAAGAGATGTAGAAATGTTCAGCCGTTTCTCGCTAGATAGCGCTAACAAGGAACGATATGGCGGCAGTGAAAGATTCAAACCGCGGTATTTTCGCTTTGTTTAATTGTTTCTTTTTGACCACAAGATAAATTCTACATTTAAAATCTAATGTGTCTAGCAAACGACTTCCCTTCACATAGTATATTTAATAATTGTATGAATAGTTTATATCAAACTGTGTATTTATAATATTGATTATCTATAAAATTTTATACCAGTTCCAATCATTATTAGGTATATTTTTTTGTAATTTTAAGCAAGTACCAAATAATACTAAATACAAGAACCTTTATATCCTTTAGTTTTATTATATTACTTCCTTATTTAAAAAGTTCAATATTTCGGTCGTCAGTTGCGACCTTCGTCAGGAGATCAAAGATACAGATACAATTAAAAACGTACCTGTGAAAAACAATAAAATTACTTACATAAATTAAGTGTGTGTCTTACAAGATGCACATTATACAGTATACCTACACAAATTTTCCGACCGGTCGCTAAATCAAATTCTTAATATAAAGAGTTAAAAGTTAAATAACATTATTATATACTTTAATTAAAGTTACCTACATTTTTATTGACTTACTTTAGATATTATATTATAATGTGTAGTTAGTACTTGCACATATTTGACCCCTTGGAAGGCTCCACCCATATATGTAGGTGTAAACAAATGTATTTTGTAACAATTGGTGAATTTTTGGAATCACCAGTTAGAAGGGGCTGTACCAAAATTATTTTTATTCCAAATTTACTTTCATAAAGTTAGTTACCAGAAAACTGAGTAAGTGAATAGGTATACTAATCATAATAAGCGATACAGTGAAGCGTATGTGAAATTAATTAATAAAAGAAATCATGCCACGAATTAAGGGAATAAAAGCTACATGACCTTCAAAATCTAAAGGCACTTTTTTTTCAAAAATTCATAACTCCACGCCAAATCTTCGTAGAAACTTGAAATTTTGCGGACCTTGAAGGAAAAAGTCTGATCTTTATTACCCTGTGTGCCAATAAAGTTGGACCTTTTTGGACATCAGGTACATTTTTTTTCTTAGGGGGGTGGGATCCCTCCCCTGTAGTGTCACATTGGCTATCATCACATTAAAGATAAGATTTTAACGTTTTCAGAACTCGAAGATCATCCAATTTCGTCGAAATGCAACCGAGATATCACTTTGAAATTTTGCCATTTTTGGTGCATTTTTGAGTGGTGCGTTTTTATTTTCCTCGAGTGTATTTATACCATAAAATTGAAAATGATTTGCAAAAAGTAACTACCTATTATTCATTATTCTATCATTGACATTTGTTTAATTAATTTAATTTAAGATTTGGCATAATCAAATAATATGGACAAGTACGAGTATACAAGCAGCTGGAGAGGGAGAATAGTGAAGGAATTCCCATCATCACAGTATATTTAGATGAGGGTTGGAGTAAGCGGAGTTACGGTCACAATTATTTATTACAATGCCGCTTCTGGAGTTGTAAGATATTTTTTTAAATTTCTACGATTTTAAATAAATAAATAATTGAGCACGGATTATATGCAAATGCCTGTAACAAAGATCTTCGCGATTCGTGCTAAGTATATTTGATACTAGTTTATATTTGTATATTTTGCATTGTTATGCGTATATTTACAAATTGTGTATATATTTATCCTTTTTTTCAAAATTTTAAATTTACGATTACAGACACTTCTTACTTGGCTACCTACTGATACTGATGTTATTTTTATAAAAAAAATTTAGAAATATTTATGAAAATCATTAACAATTTGTTAAATAAGTGTATGATTTAAAGAATAAAGACCCTAGGTACTCGGTACCGCGGCAACCGGGGTGTTACTCAGAAAACGAGTTTATTTGGAAGGTGGCATTTATCACGAAATGAAACAACAATGTAAACCACTATGTTATTTACATTGTTGTTTCATTATTTTATTTTTTAGTTTCATTTAAATGAAAAACATTACCTACATTATTAAAAAATTATAGTATTTTGTCCCTCGTATAGTTAACGTCGGGATATAATTTTTTTTAACCCAGGTAGATTTCTGGTGAAATTTTTTCTGTTCTAATTTAAATAGCTACTTATTATATTTTATTAATTCTAAAAAAAAATGCATAATATTTTCTAAAATAAATTAAAAGAGCAATTTTTTGAAAAAGATGTCAACGTTATAATATCTTAACGAATTTATAATACTTTCTAGCAGCATTTATTTTAGCAAAATTCAAGAAACTCGCATAAGTATTTAGCTTTGAACGTAGGAACATCGGTTTGGCGCTTGGCACTGCTGGCGCGATTACTCTTGTGGAGTAATGGAGTAAATGACACACCGTCGACATGCCGCGCCGTACCCATGCCATGCGGTAGAACAGCCACGCGGTCTCCATGCCACAGCGTCGACACATACCCCCACCACTGTGTTCACTCCGTAGACAGTCTGTTCTGCTTAGGTTTACCGTTGCGTTCGATAAATAGTATTTGTAATATTTGTTTTTTTGACATAAACTAATCTATGCTAACAAAACCCTTCTTGAGTCCAACAGAACTCCGTTTTTTTGACATAAACTAATCTATGCTAACAAACCCTTCTTGAGTCCAACAGAACTCCGTTTTTTTACATAAACTAATCTATGCTAACAAAACCCTTCTTGAGTCAAACAGAACTCCGTTTTTTTGACATAAACTAATCTACGCTAACAAAACCCTTCTTGAGTCCAACAGAACTCGTTTTTTAAACGGCCACAACTACGCAAAGCTCAGCTGACAGCTTGCAGCCATGTGTCGACGCTGTGGCATGGAGACCGCGTGGCTGTTCTACCGCATGGCATGGGTACGGCGCGGCATGTCGACGGTCTGACCTGATACCCTCTTGAGTAAGTTGTTGTTCGGTAACTCCAGTCTCTATCCGAACCTTTCGGACGAGGAAGTTTATTTTTACATTCATTTAGCACGCTACTGCGAGTTTCGTCGTTCGACTGACGACTGACGCGCCTCTTGCGGCAACGTTTTCCTAGTCCAATTGGACGCTAGCCTTACAGTTTGCGTTGAAATTATAAGGCGTACAACTGTATATTTTTAAAGGTATATTGTTATTTTATTAAAATTGATTGTGATATTTGATATAATTATGTTTATACCTAATTAAAAAACTGGGATAAACTGTGAAGTTTCTCTTCCCTAATAAAAATTAACTTTAAATATAAAGGTATTTAACCTTGAACAAAAAAATTTTGGCCTGCAGCGCATTTTCATTAAATTGCAGCCATTACCTTTAAAAAGTCACCGGCCGCCACTGCTAATATGTTTTTCTGGGTTATTGAAAATATTTTTAACGAGCAGTTTTCCTGGAAAATATACTTGCAGATTTTCTATTTTTCTCGTTATCGATAAATGATTGAGAACCAACTAATGAATAGAAGTTTTTTTGGAAAATAATAACTGTCACTTTAATATCTTGCAGAAATAGTACTTTTTTTTTAGAAAGATAGTCTTTCTTCCAATTTAACAAGCAAAATGACTTATGCAGTTCTTTAAGACCAATTTTAATAACAAAATTTATTATGGAACATAAAGTTTGTGCCGTTTCTAGTTTCTACACTTCAAAATAATAGCTACAAAAAACAAATTAAACTGCAGAAATATGTTTTATAAGATTCTAGTAAAAGAATAAAAATAACATTTAAACAATTGTCAATTGTTTTTAAAAATAAATTATTCAAATAAAAGCAGGGTTGGCCTGATGTAAATCATCTGTCGAGATATTAGATTATAGTTGATGATACGATAAATAAAATAATTCAGAAAGAGCTATATTGTTTCTAATTATTATTGTTTAGAAAATATTAAACCATGAAATTTAGAAATAAGCACTTACGTGTGAAAAGAAATTAGATTTCTTGGATCTTGCAAGTTATTGCAACCGTTTTAACAATAACTATGGAAAAATTGTTTAAATAGCTGTGGCAATAATAGATTTATGTAAAGTATAAGTTTTTATACAAAAAACCATTAATAATGTATATATTTGATTTTGATGTCACTCGAAATCAACTGCATATGTTCAGCATGAGGTAGACAGTGATGCTGATGTCTCTTTCTCTCTGGCTTGTCTCACTGCTGTGCGCTACGGGTCCCTTCCAGGTACATAGTATAGAGTTCACTGATTTAAATACATAAGATGTTTTAAATTATTCTCAATAGAAGTTTTATCAGTCATTTTTATGTTTATATGACTGTTTTACACAATAAAAATATACCAATTCAAACTTTATGTTAACTAAGAATCTTTCATTTTACGAAAAACAATTATATTATGTTTGACAAACAGTCTCGTCTGAACACTGCTAGTGAACGGACGTGTTACTGTGCGGCTTGTCCGAGTATTACATAAATCAATCATTGCTACTATTATAACGTGTTTATTAACAGATAAATAACGCTAATTAAAACTAAATTAAAGTGTAATCTTATTACACAAGCGATAACAGACGGCCAACTCGTTGGCCGTCCAAATATCGCAAAAAATGAACCAGAATACAAACAAAGTACCAGAAACAATAGAAGAATGGAAAAATGCATTCCTAGCAGCCCAAACAGAAATAAATATGCTAAGAGAGTTAGTTATGAAACTCCAACCAACGAAGAGAAACCAAAACCAAAAGCCAACGATTCAGGAAGAACAAGAAATGCAACTAAATATAACCAAGGAAACAGAATGGATACTGAAAAAGAATAAAAAGCGTAAATTATCAGAACCTGCAAACAACACAGGTGAGCAAAATAAAAAACAACCAGAATCTAAACAACTCAAACCTCCTCCAGTAATCGTTAGTGAGATAAAAGACTACGGCTTATTAGCCACCGAACTAAAAAGCAAAAACCTGGGATTTAAAACCAACATGCTAAATAATAACCAAATCAAAATCAACGTGAATACGAATCAGGAATATAGAACTTTAACTAAAATAATGAACGATAATAAACACCAATGGCATACCTATGAGAACAAACAAAATAGACCAATAAGAGTAATGGCTAGAGATCTGCACTACACATGCAACCCAGAAGTAATAAAACAAGAACTAATAGAGAAAGGATTCAAAATCCAGGAAGTAGTTAACAAAATAAAAAAAGTCAAAGAAAATGGTAAAGATATATCAATCCCGCTTCCAATGTTCATGCTAACGTTTCAGAATGATGAAGACATTAAAAAAATCTATGGTATAGAATTCCTGTGCCAAATGAGAATTAAAATAGAAGCGGTAAGAAGCAACAAACTAATACCCCAGTGCAAGAAATGTCAAAGACTTGGCCACACACAAAAATATTGTGGCCATGAAGCCAGATGTGTTAAATGTGCAGGCAACCACCTAACAGCGGTTTGCACCAAGACAACAAGTACTAAACCAAAATGCGCAAATTGCGGCGAAAATCAACCCGCCAACTATCGGGGTTGTACCATTGCGAAAGAACTACAAAAAAGAAGAGATTTGATAATTAAAACTAAAAACAATGTACAGCAAAATAAAACAAATGTGTTTACTGACAAAAGGGCAAATGAGAACCTATCATATGCCAAAGCAACTCAAAGCTCTCAACACGAGAATAACCCTACACAGCCTCCTGAAACTGAGCAAGCCTCACTCACGAGGATGATGCAAACTCTAATAACAAAATTCGACGCACAGGAAAAAACCTTAAACCAGCTCTCCCAAAGGCTGACCAAACTAGAAAAGGATATAAAAGCCCGAAGAACATAAAATGGACAAAAAAGACTTACGAATTGCGACCTGGAACGCCAATGGCCTTCTAAACAGAAAAGAAGAACTTCAAGTTTTTCTCGATACACAAAATATCGATATATGTGCAATTTCGGAAACACACCTAACAAAAGAATCATACTTAAAAATAAGAGGATACAAAATATACCACACAATCCACCCACAAAACAGGGCAAGAGGTGGAAGTGCCATTATAATAAAAAATTCCATCAACCACTATGAAGAACAGCATTATCAAAGCGAAAAAGTACAACTGACAATGGTCGGTGTAAAAACCTCCAAACAGAACTTGACAGTTGGTGCTCTCTATTGCCCACCAAAACACAATCTGAAAAAACCATATTATAAACTCATTCTTCAAAAAGCAGGTGAAAGATTTATTGTTGAGGGCGACATAAATGCCAAACATACAGACTGGGGCTCCAGATTATCAACTGCTAAAGGAAAAGAACTAAAACAAGCTATACAAGAAGTAGGATGTAACTACCATTCTACCGGCAAACCAACGTACTGGCCAACAGATAGGAACAAGGTGCCTGACTTACTAGACCTCTTTATATCCAAGAAAGTGTCACCAAATTTCATAAAAATAGATGAAAACTTTGATCTGAGCTCAGATCATTCGGCGGTAATACTAACACTAAGCGAAAAGATAATAAAAAGAGAGAACAGACCTACCTTAACTAACAAAACAACAGATTGGGAAAGTTTTAGACTAGACATTGAAAATAATATAAATCTAAGAGTACAAATAAAAACCAAACAACAACTGGATGAAGAAGCAGAAAAATTCACCAAAACCATACAAAAAGCAGCATGGAACAATAGTAAAGAGTATACATATAAAACTATTGGCAACAACTATCCAATAGAAATAAGAACGCTAGTTAAAGAAAAAAGGAAGGCGAGAAGAAAATGGCAGCAATCCAGAGATCCGATAGACAAAAATGCTCTAAACAACAAGACGCAAAAACTAAAACGCGAAATTCAAAAATTTAAAGAAGACTCAATAAACCACTACCTAACGCACCTAACAGCTTGCAAAGACACAGAATATTCGTTGTGGAAAGCAACTAGAAGAATAAAAAGACCAACAACCCAAATACCACCTATCAAAATGAAGGACGGAAACTGGGCACGAAACAATAAACAAAAAGCAAATACGTTTGCAGAACACCTTGAAGAAATATTCAAACCAAATGACGAGCAAGTGAATATCCCACTACAAGAAACAGAGAATCAAGATAATACGCAAATAAAATTTGTCACACCAAAGGAAGTGGCAAAGGAAATAAAAACTAACATGAGCTCCAAAAAAGCCCCAGGCTACGACTTAATCACCGGCGAAATATTAAAACAACTACCTAGAAAAGGTATCGTAATGCTAACATACTTAGTAAACGCAGCATACAGACTAAAACACGTACCAAGTAGCTGGAAGATTGCAGAAGTAATCATGCTACAAAAGCCAGGAAAACCTCCCAACGAAGTGAAATCCTATAGACCCATTTCCCTCCTACCAATAGTCTCCAAACTGTTTGAAAAATTACTCCTCAAAAGAATAAAACCAATAATAGATAACAAAAATATTATTCCCAACCATCAATTCGGGTTTCGACAGAAACATTCAACAATAGACCAGGTACATCGTATTACGAATGTAATTGAAAAAGCTCTAGAAGGTAAACAGGTGTGCTCAGCTATATTCCTAGACGTGGCGCAAGCCTTTGATAAAGTCTGGCACAAAGGGCTCATTCATAAATTAAACAAACTATTACCAAAACAGTATGTAGAACTCCTGAAATCATACCTAACTAACAGGCTGTTTAGAATAAAACAAGAAGACGAATATTCCGACCTAAAAGAGATTGAAGCAGGGGTGCCGCAAGGCAGTGTCCTTGGACCCATCCTATATATACTTTACACATACGATCTACCCCAACCAGAAAACGTTACCACTGCTACGTTTGCTGATGATACAGCCATACTAGCAGTGGACATAGATATAGAAAATTCAGTAGAAAAACTTCAAGAAGCATGCAACCAAGTCAACAACTGGACAAAACAATGGAGAATAAAACTAAATGAGTCGAAATCCATAAACATAAACTTTACGAACAAAAAAATTACACAGCAACGGCCAATCAAAATTAACGACAATGACATCCCGCATGAGAACACCGCTAAATATCTAGGTATGACACTAGATCCGAAACTACTCTGGAAAGAGCACGTAAGAAAAAAAAGACTAGAACTAGATCTAAAATACAGGAAGCTATACTGGCTGATAGGACGAAGTTCACAGCTGTCCGTCCATAATAAAATTGCAATCTACAACCAGATACTAAAGCCAGTGTGGCTGTATGGCATTCAACTTTGGGGGTGTGCTAGCCAGTGTCACATAAACAGGATACAAACCTTTCAAAATAAAGTGCTACGCAACATAGTGAATGCTCCGTGGTACATACGTAACGACGACATCCACCGAGACCTAGGTGTGAAAGACGTCAAGAGCGAAATCAAAAGTTATGCAGTTAAACATGAAATCCGGCTATTCAACCACATTAATCCTGAAGCCAGCATTCTAGTGGACAACGAAGGACTAACTAGACGACTGAAGAGAAAAAAACCTCACGAGTTAGTGCAGTGATGTGTAATAAAATGGTAATGTGACTAGTGCTTTAAGCCAACAGAAGATACTACTGACCATCAAAGGATGTACAGTAGCCTATAAACTTTTAGCTTTAGATCAGCGAAAAATTAATGGTTAGTCGCATGACTAGTTTTAATTCATGTATAAATTCAAGTCTTTTGCTGTTTAATTTAAATCGCATTTTTCGCTAAATTACAGTTATTTCACAAAACTGCAATGTCAAAATTCTTTAAAATTATTAATGAATCTCTGATTCATTTATTTCTCGCATTCAACAACTTCTTGTTATAAAATAAAATATGTCCAGCAGAGCTGATCCGGTTTTAAATTATTTATTATAAAATATTTGCAACTAATTGATTTGCTTCCTTTCATTAATTACTCATATGTAAACATTACTAGTAATTTATTAATTTTTACGATTATTTACGACAAATTAATTGTTGTGAGAACTCATAACCAAAAAAAACAAGCTGATTCTCATCCGATTTAAATTTTGAAAACTTCCGTTTATAAAATTAATTGTTTTTATAAGTAAAATTATCTGTATTTGTTTTTACTCGGTTTTTACTATACCTAAGTATGTACTATTACATATTTTAAAAATATGGTCATGTAGCCCTATATTTTGTATTGAATTTCACAGCAAATGTAGGTACCTATAATCTTAATTTAATATTAATACCACTGCCTTGTTTCTATATTTAATTTTCAATAAATTATATACCCTGTATAATGCTAAATTTCTAATAAACCTAATTTTTACAAATAAAAATTTATTGCAAATACCCTATTGAATAAATTAATAATGTAAGTGAAGTACAGGCACCCAAGGGTGCTACAAAATATTATAGGGGTGCAAGGGGATGATCGGGACACCCTCAACATGTTATGTATACACGCAACGATATTCAAACATTTTTGCACAGAAGTGTAACAAGTGTGCGTGTAAGAAATGAGTAAACATTAAAAGAATACTTGTTTTTTATATTAATAAATGTTTGTAGGGTTCATGCTTACCCTATACAGGTAAACGACCTGATATTAATTATTATTCCGATAATAATTTTACAATAATGTTTCAGCGAAATCATAATTTATTAATAATTTAGACACAAATAAACGAAATCTACATAATGGTTCGATGTACATAACATTATTGTTTATTTATATTTCTGTTGAACGTAACAAAAGTTTTTACAAAAAATATGCTAAAAATGAACTAATTTTATAGTCTGGCTATAAAAAAATTTGTCTGTCTGCATAATAAAATAAAAATACGAGACGCACAGTGCCGTATTTTTAGTAGACAAAGAAAAATATCCAAGAATATTTTTATCACGAAAATTCCACAGTGTTTATTTTATATTTTTTTTTTACTAAAGATTTAGTTAACAGGATACAAAGGGCATAAACATGAAATAATGCCCATGAATTACAGGATAATTTAATAACATACGTTTAACGTATTTTAACAGCAAAACAAATTTTGTTTTTATTTTTTTAGTAGAAGTAGTAGAAACAGACAGAAAATTTTGTAAAAAAGTGATTTGTCAATATTACCATAGAAATTAAATAATGCCCTACATTAAAATATAACTACATAATGTACCTACTTACTTTGTATTCAAGGCATAAATTAATGTATTATACAGGGTGTTTTACAACTACTAAATGGCGGATACTACATAATCATAATGTTCCGATTACGATTCAAATTTTTTTTTAAATTTGCAAAACAAATTGCACTCTAAATGAAAGTATTATACATTCAGTTAGGTACATTTTAAGTTTCATAAACCTTAATTGCTATTTCACCGATATATAATTTAATCATATTAAAATCATATTAAAAATACTAATTAAAACCAGGGTTGGCAAAAAACATGTTCTTTTTTATTTTAAACAAAAAAAACGTTTTTTTTTGTGTTTAAAACTGTTTTATTTATATAAAACGTGTTTTTTACTGATTTAAAAAAACATGTTTTAAACATAAATAAAACAGTGTTTAAATCAGCAAGGAGTTCTGAAATATGTATCATTATGGATTATGGCGATAAATATGCTGGGGATTCCCCTACCTATACCTACTTATTATTTATTATCAGGTTATGGCTATGGGTGACAACTAGTGAGAAACGGTATAAATGCTATAAACTATTACTAGCAATAGGAACTTTGTTTTGTTACGTAGATAAAGTATTTAAAATGTTTAAAACGTGTTTTAAACATACGTTTAAAACATGTTTAAAATGTGTTTTAAACACTTGCTTTGTTTTAAACAAGTTTTAAACATTTGTTCAAAACAAAACGTGCCAACTCTGATTAAAACAGAGGCTCTAAAACTGTGTTGTTTATGAAAAACGCAATTCATTCTGCTAAATTTTTGTTAGCAGAACTAATTTAAAACAAGTAAATTTGAGTATTTTAAAAAAAATATGGACAAGGATATTATTGCTTTCTGATTATTGATGAAAGTTTCATAAATGTCATTCTGTTATTGTGAAAATTTCCAAATTTCATGTAATTTTTCATTTCAAAGTTTCATAAATTTCATAATTTTTTTAAAAATTTAGAAACTTGTATTTTTAGTTGGTATTTACTTTGTCAGCTGGAAATAGACTTAAAATCAATTAAAATTTGTAAATAAATTAATTTAGGTATATTATTTGTAAATTATTTATTTATTTGAGATTTAGTTCTGTATATTTTATTCATATTACGTCGTTTTACAAACGAAGTGTAGATAGATTTTAAAATTTCTATATTGTTCTTATTTATTTATTTTTTTTTTTTTATTTAGATATTTTTAAGGTATTTCGGCTCTTAGACCACTAATACCTCGGTACATTAATTTTTACATGGTTATAGACTTATTTATTTTAATAAATACCTACTTAAAATTAATGTAAATTTATGAAAAATTCATATATTTCGCCAAAATGTAATGAAAAATTCATTGAAAATTTCAAAATTATAAATTTCATGAAATTTTACATCACTATTTCTAATAAAATACAAATCAGAAATAATCTATTTGATTAAAATTAATTGTACCTACTGACAAAAATAATTCGAATAATTTTGAGTATTTTTGTTCAAAGTTTCGACAAAGATAATTACGTTTTGCAAGAAATTTCATGAATTTAATTAATGAAGCATCTAATTATAGTTTACTTGAGCTGATACAAAATACTGATTTTGTATTAAAATGTTTGTCTCTCTCATCAAAAACTTGAAAATCTGTTTACCCCAAACTAGCCTCTTCTCAAGTGGTCTACCGGCGGACAAAGATCCGAAAGATCCAAAGCTGCAGGTAAAATGTTTTTAGTTTTTATTGCTATTTTTTCTTCCTTCTGTTTTGTTTCGTCGACCTTGAATCCCGTTTTTTGACTTAAGTCCGGCGAAGCGAGCGAGCCTCCAGTGCAATTCGATGCACACGAATCAGCGAAACGCGAATGCAACTGCAATTGATGCATCACAGCTGATTTCATTCAAAGCTTGCGGACATTAGAGATGAGGAATTGAGCCAATTTCAAGCTCTAAATACGCTATTTGCATGGGGGGAGGGGGAATTTGTCAGTAACTGAGGGTTGTAAAGGTGTTTTCAAACGGAAACTGTTTTATACGATACTACGAAATGATATGCAACAAATAGACCATTAACTTACAGTGTAGTGTTCACAAGGGTAAACATTCAACACCAGAAAATACAATTCTAGAATTTTCATACACAGGAAAATGCAAGCACAAGAATATTCAAATCTAGAAAATATATGCGTAATAAAATATAACATGCGAAAGTCCTAGTTTGGCGAAAAAAATAAATTTTTAGAAAGGATATTACAAGAACTTACCACAAGTTGTATTTATTTGTAATAAAACAGAAAATATGATAATTTCAGTCTTCGATAAAAGAAAAATCACATATTCTTAAACGTTATTACATTATTCCTTACACGGAAAAAAATAGCATAAGTAATTGCAACTAAAAACGCTTTGCTATCAAGCATTTGTAGAGGTAACAAAAATTTTTTGTCTTTGTAACAAATAAATCTTCATTGCAAGTAAGTGGTATAAGTTGTAGAAACAAATGATCTTTTGCTAAATAAATATATTTGTAATAGCAAAAAGTTTTAGTCACTGGAACAAATGTACTGGAAACATAGTCACAATAACAATAATTATTTGCTATAGTAGGTACTTGCATTTAGTTAGTAACAAACAACAATTAGCTACCTACTTTTCGTAGATATAGCAAATAAAATTTTTTGAGGCAACAAATAATATGTGTTACATTAGAAAATTCTGTTTGTTCAAATCGTCTCTTCGGGTAAGCATTTCATTCTAGTACAAGTTACGATGCAATAAAGATGTGCAATATCAAATTCAATAAATTAAAGATTACCAAGATGATTTCAATATTATTTTAAATTGGGAATAAGAGGATTTAATTAATTAGCCAAAAGGTTAGTTGAACTGTATTCATCTCAACTATAATAATAATAATAATAATAATAAGTATAAGCACAATATACAATAACATGTTTTGTTTACAGAGAATCTAAAATATATTGAAATACTAAAGTCGTTATATGACACAATAATAATTATGGAAATAATAAGGTTAAGCACAACTTAAGAAATAATGTTTACCTATATAATAAAATATGTTAACCGGACTAGGTGTATAATGTAACAATGTAAGTAACCTACTCAATAACCAAGTACCAAACTATCTAATAAATATATATTTTGTTTATAGACTTCCGCCAATGCCATAATTTATTCAACTTCAATAGAATAAGAAATGACCAAATGACCCAAAAGACAAAACAAAAACAGTTTCTAACTATCAGCTAATATAAATTTCGTTCAAAAATAAATAAAATAATAATATAAGTAACAGTATTTTTTCTCACAGTAATACCTTTTAACTATTTATAAAGCCTCATTCACATTGGCAATCTCTTACTGATACCAATACAATTGCCATTAATTTTATTTTAAATTTTTTATTACGTTTGTTATTCAAATATAATGAAAAATTAATTCTAAAAATTAATGGCAATGGTGTTGGTATTGGCAAGAGATTGCCAATGTGAAGAGGTTTGAAGCTAAACATTTTTCTTACTGTAACAAATTCTTATTAGCTACTACAGCCAAATATTTTTGTAACTACAACCAATCGCTTTCTTTGTTGCAAGTAACATGTATTCTTCATACAGCTAATATGTTTTGCTCCTGTAGGCAAATTTATTCTATCAATTACAGCAAATTCGGTTTTGTTACTATAGCAAAAGTGTAGGTAGCAATTTTGACTTTTTGGCAGCAGCAAAAATATTTGGTGGTCTATATTAACAAAAATATTTTGCTGGCACAACTTATATTTTAGTAACCACAGCAATTCCTTTTTTACCGTGTATAATAGATTTTTAATTTTTTTTATCAACTGTAATTTCACAAGAGCTTTTTATTTTGCCGCATAAATTTCTGTTTGTATTGAAACCTTGTTGCCTTGTTGTAATTTGAAAAGAAAAATTCTTTAATAATAATTTTATTTTTAAAACAATTTTTCGAGTCAAATTGCTGTCAGGGGACAAGGTTGAGATGTCAAACAGAAATTTATTCCGATAATATAAAATGCTCGAGTGTAATTCAATGAAATAATTTATCAACTCTTTTTAGTTCTTCACAAATATTTCCAAAATCTAATTATTTCGCTGACAAATATGAAGCAAATGACATTTAAATGTTTTGTTTGGTTGCTAAGAAAAAGGAAAAAAAGTTATTTTTTTTATACGCTGTTAAAACGATAATATTGTGTTTTATTTAGGTATGGCCTACTCTACTATAATACAGGAGTGGAATTATCATGTTAATTATAATCACTATTAGAATATATTATTTATGATGAACGGTAATATTACTGATAATGAAGATTTTCTCGACTTTTTAAATATTTGCGTTGAGTCCAGAAGTCATCGAACTCGCTTGTACAGAGAATAAAGAACGAGTTGTTTTTGTGATATAAATTGAAGAGTGGAAGTTCAAATTCTAAAGGGTCTAAGTGCCAAAATCGGAAATTTTGAGTTATAACATGTTGTAAAAAAGGTCTATGTGCCAAGCCTAATAATATTTGAAAAGTACTAAGTTAAGTTCCAACGATATATTTAGGTGTTCAACAAGGTGAAGAATTTAAGTTTCAAAAGGGTCTAAGTGCCAAAATCGGAAATTTTGAGATTACATTTATAAAAGGTTTTATATGTGCCAAGCCTGATTTGTTTAAATTATCTAATTTAGTTTTGTTACCATTACCTACATATATAAGTTTGTACTTTATTTTTCATTTAATGTTTATTTTGCAATAAAACCAATAAATTCTTCACATATTTAGTTATTTTTTATGGGTAGGTACTCAATTAATTTTAAATGATTTAAATACATTTTTTTTTAAATAAATATCAATATTTTTCTTTTGAGATCTTACTTGGAGGCAGTTATGGACCTTTTCGCTCTCTTGAGAGAGATAGTATTAGAAAGAGATGCACATATTGCGCAGTTGACTGTGTACGCAGAGAGGTGCATTTTAATGTCATGTTTGAAATTTGAAATGGAAGTAAGTTTAGAAATATTTAATAAATTCACTCACAGTGTTTGTGATGAATATTTTAAAATGAAAGGGCGCACAGATGGTAACCAAAGACGTGGTTATAAATTTTATAAAGAAGGTTATGTTCATAACATAAAATTTTTTAAAGAAATTAATAATACAAATAACATTGTTTGTGTTAAAGCAAACTGTTATCACAGCCAGAAAAAGAATACGAAACCACATAAAATATTTCAATTCTTTGGACGAAGCTTTGCAAGATTTCAAGTAACAATATTTACGAAATCTTGTTGTTTTATTACAAGATTCCATCGTTTAAATTTCAACCTTAACTGCTTATCTCGCGAAATGACAAGTGGAAGTGACAGATAAATGCAATGTTGCAAGAAATAAATCGCGACCATTCGATTATTATTTGGAATAAAAATGTTACCCGTAATTATTTTATTTCCAGCTGTAAGTATGTACCAATCCAATTTATTTATTTTTGCATTGATAATGATGATTTTAAAAATATATATATTTATTTCAATCTGCGTCTAGTATCTGGCAACATGGTAAGCACCTCGAGGATAGTTTTCGAGCATTTTGTTAGAGGCCGTACCGAAAATGACGTCACATAGCAATTAAGAGAGAAAAGGTCCATTAAACATAAAAAATATTGCTGTAATAAAATCATATTTACAAATTACACACTACACAGGCATATTTTATTAATTTTCTCGATTCCAGGTTTTTGGCACTTAGACCCTTTAGAACTTAAACTTTTCAATTTTTGTCCCATTTTGTCCAGTTCGAAATACGCTTGGCAACTGGGCATTCAACATATGGTCTATGGTGATGATACGTCGAGAAAAAACGTCTAATCAATATGTAGGTATCAATGGGACCGACCACAGACACAATGGCGAATCACCGGCATGATTAAAGGGTTCTTCACCATAGGCGTACTCAGAATGGTTTCCAAAGGGGCATGAGAAACCAGACACCAGATGCCAAGAAATAAAGACATTGAAGAAGAAAATTGTTGGTATGAAAAGTGTAATTTGACATGCGAATCTTATTGTGCATTATTTTACTCCATACTTTGTATTATTGTGGTATGAACACATGCCTGACATAAGATGTATTCGATAATATAACTTGTTAGGTGATTATTAATATTTACCTATAATTGAAGATTAAACGAACTTACCTTTAAGTGAAGTTCAATCGAAATTATATGAGAGCCTCGTTCGAAGTAATTACAACTATGTAGTAACGCTTTGCCGGTACGATTATGTCACAATGTTTAGTAAAAACAAAAACGTAATGTGTTACGTCCCCCTAGATTCCTCTGTCTCCGATCTCCGTGATAATATTTAATCATTTCGTTTAGAGCTGAAATAAAATTTCTGCTATTTTCCTATGGGGTTGGGAAATGGGTGGGAGGTTGTAATTACTTCGAACGAGGCTCTCATATAATTTCGATTGAACTTCACTTACAGGTAAGTTCGTTTAATCTTCAATTATATTTCGAGCCTCGTTCTCGTAATTACAACTATGTAGATGTTTAGATTTATGAAAAAGCTGAAATTTTATTGCTATATTTTTCCCTAAAACCAACCACATACTTAATAACAAACCAGCATTGTTATAGTTATCCATTTAGGATTGTAACCCCAAAATTTTCCTTATTATAATTAGACACTTGTCTATTATAACACTTTGCAATATCTGGAAATTCCTCGACCAGCCAGCTGTGTTTCTTATTACTTACATCCAAACTAATTCCTCTTACACCCTGCTAATGTTGATGCATGTCTTGTACTATGCGCTGAAACCTACTTTATATTAATTCCACATTCATGTGAAACTGTTTTAATTCATCTAGAAAAAGTTTGTGCACATACAGCTGTATGTGGTTTATTCCAGGAAATAAAACAATTTATTGGTATGCCGCACTAATTTGGTTTTCTCTAAATAAAGGTTTAGTACACGTAAATTAGGTTTTTCTAAGAAAATCTAGAAAAAATTGATTTCGGCTTGGTCCTGAGGTTTCAATGAAAGAATTTATCTCAATTTCAATGCCGGTCTGTTTTTTGATGAATATTATTTATCTCAATTTCTGCTAAAATCTGGACTCTATGCACTGAAACTAGTGGAAGTACTTAATCTTTTTGTTAGATTTTTTAATGATAATTTATCTAAATGACTTTCATTTGCTAATTAGTCTAATACCTACGATATTAGTATCTCATATTTTACTGAATCTTAGGAAATAATGGTTTCAATCTGAATATTCCCTCAAAAAATCTCTTTATAAAAGTGATATTTGTTAATAGGCCCCCAGAATATAGGAAATTGCCGACCGTGCTGAATTGGGGTTGCCGTAAACCGCACCTTGTATAAATTGAAATACTAAAATATCAAAAAATCAAAACGTGACTCGAGTCACCGGGTATGATAGCTGTAGATTTCCCCTCTCACCGAAACTTTGAATAATAAAAATATACATTTTTACCCAAGTTATTGGACTTTTGTCCGCCCGCTCCTGTGTAGATGCATGGAGCATGCTCTCCGGCCTGCAGCGCAGGAGCTCAAAATCCAGGGTGCGCTTGGGCCCGTTTATCTCGGAAAACGGTCAAATTTTAGAGAAAAATCAAAGGACCATTTTTTGTAAATAATGAACTAATCTTCATTTTTCTCTAAACAAAAATTCTCTAAATGCTATATTTTAGCAGATATTGGCGGAAAAACGATTTTTTGAACCTTTGGGGCTTTTTCCCCCGTACAAGAAAATTTTTTACAGAACTTTTTCTCATTTTAAATTACCTGTCAATACCGATAAATTAATATAAAAATTACATTGGTTAGCGATTTTGTCAAGGTTGGACCCTTCATTTACTGGACTATAAGTTATTTTCTGTCGTCATAAACAACTCATTTCCGTGACTATCACAGGAAAAAAAAATTTTAGTTTATAAAAACCCCCTGATATACTGTTTAGCGTTGCGCCCGATAAAAATGATATTAAATTATCAACAGTGGCTGGCGAATAATTTAGAGTTTCGGTTTCGAACGCTTCCCACACAATCTTCCTGCTATTAAGGATAGATTGGTTGCAAGTGGGTGAACTTATGTTCTGCAAGGGGATAACAATAATGTATTAGCAGAGTGACAAACTAATGGTTTATCTTTTAAACTAACAAAAAAGGAAACCAGGTTGCTTACCAATAAACTAAAATTCCCTCTGCTTAATCTTCTATAATTTTATGTAAGACCTTTAAAATCATAGCAAAAGGTGGAAACGCATAATTATATAGGTTTCTCCATGATATAGTGAGTGCATCAACAATTAAACAATAAGGATCTCTATGCCATGAACAGAACTTTTCACATTTAGCATTTATTTTCTTTTGGATGGTATATACGAGGCGCAAAGCCAAATATTTTTCTGTTCGCAGAATTTTGCTAAATTATGTAATTTGTTAAGTTGCGCTCCACTCATTTTATTAACATATGAGATCGCTGTTGTATTGTCTATTCTCAACCAGCATTCGCAATTTACTTTAACTCTTGCAAATCAGCGAAGGTCTATAAAATTGCCAGTAAATACAAATAGTTCATAATATGTTCTTTTCTTTAAGCACGATTCCAAAGACCCTGTGCAGTTTGACCTGCACAAAATATACCCGAACCATGCTTCGAAGTATCAGGAAAAATTTTTAAATTCAAATCGAATTTGAAATGTCTTATGGGATTTTTAGAACTTAAATTATTTATCGACCATTTAAATTTGTGTTTAATTTATCAGGTAAAAACATAATTTTATCCAAATCGCCGTTACTTTTAGACAGAGCTATGTTTTTATCTGTCTCCAAATGCTTTTGTGTAGGTAAAGCCAGCTGTACGAAAAAACTGATTGAAATTAATTTCTTTCCTAACAAAGATTTTATTTTGTTAATTAACATAATTTTCTTATGTTCTGGTAATTCCAACAAGTAATTACTAGAGATTATAATAACTCTAAATATAATATTTAGTACTAGGTGTTGAACTACTTTGTTCAAATATTTAGTACAACCCATGGTATTGTAAACGATCAATAATCTTTCGCAAATTAGATAAACAATGTTCAAATGAATTGACGAAATACAAAAAATCATCTAAATAAAAGTTATAGAACTCCATGCTATCTTAAGCTCTGTACTACTATCCTCATAATTTTTGTAAAATGAAAAGGACTTGTACAAAGTCCAACGGCAAACCAGTGAACTGATACAATTTCTTATTGTAAGAAAAACTCAATATTTGCTGCTACTTTTAGCTACTGGAAAATTTAAAAAATATAAACATCCTTTAAATCCCAGTGGGCATCTAAATGAACCGGGACTAAGTAATTTAGTCGCTTTTCTGGTGTTCTCCATTTTCAAACAGTTGGTGAAAATAATTTATTGAATTCTGTATAGCAATATGTAACTGTGTTGAGTTACCTTTGGCACAAATTTTTGCTTTGGCTGACTATAGAAAGGCAATTCGTAACAAAGGTATCCTTTGTAAACGATTTCCATATTTGTTAGAAACTTTAAGACGACCAGCATTTACCTCTGGTATTAATATTGCTGTGTTGTCGTCGTTAAGACTGCATGTTTACAGGTGACCTGCGTTAAGTTTTCGCTGAAGGCCTGAACCTTGTTTGTATCGCTGCAGATCGGTTGTGAGTCTGCGAGACTACAACTCGATTTTTGGGCCTATGCTGTCGCACCTCGAGCGCCCATCTGCGCCTGTGTAGCCCTGAGGTGATGAGTGTTTCCAGTTATAATACTTAACCCACTCCTCCTCTGACAAAATATTGGATATAGTTTTTCCAATTACAGTTATTGCAGTCCCTAACTGGTCCAGTCCAGAAAAAGATTGTCTCTTTTGAGACTAATCTGGCAAAAAAGCTTTTATTTCGGGATTCAGTTTTGGTGCGGTAAAGGAGGAAACTTCGCTAGACGCGTATTTTGTTAAGCTATAATTTTTTAGTCTCCTTTCCGATCTCTGTACTGATCCAGTTATTCTATTGTTTTTCAACATCTGGATGCAGATTTACCACTTCTTCGATTTTTGAGATTGGATACTTCCCCTGTAAATCCGCAGTTCTTTCAACTAGGAACTCTTGCGTGTTTGATGCATGAAGAGTGGTTCGATTTCGAATTTGTTAATGGATAATTATTTCGGGGATACGAGTATCTCCGATGCTAATTAGTGTGACAAGGCTAGTAATTTACTTCTTGAATGACTAATTGCATATTTTTCTTCTTTTAAGAAGTTTGAAATTATTTACTTTTAGGATAAGTAATATGCATAATGTTTTAATTTTTATAAAATTTAAATCAATAAGATTCAATTATGTAACTGCTTCACTGCCTGCGTGAATTTAGGTTGCTAAAATCCGAATTAAGTTATGTAATTGCAGATGTTTCACCTCTTGTGTGAACTCGTATTGCTAATTAAGAAGTCAATTAAAACAGACTGTTTAATCTCTCGTGTTAAATTAATCTACCTGCTAACTGTTTGAAAATATTTTACTTTTGGGATGAATAATATGCATAATGTTTTATTCCTTACAAAACTGAAATCGATAAGATCCATTAAGTAACTGCTTCACTATTTGCGTGAATTTCAGTTATGTAACTGCAGATGTTTCACCTCATGTGTGAACTCGTACTGCTAATTAAGAAGTCAAATAAACACTGTAAACTAAGACTTCGAAGTACTTATAAGGGTTCTTAAGTACCTATGTACACTATGTTCCAAATGTTCTGCCCCAGCCTTAGAAAATCCCCCAGTGATCCGCAACCATTGTAGCACCATTCGTCAAAATATTCGAAATACGGCCTTCTTAGGTTGTAGAAAAAGACAGCATGCGAAAGATAGAAGCAGTTCTCGGTGAATCATTGCGGATTACGCCAGGTAGAGGAAAAGAGTAGAACAATAATTGCTTTGAGCTCTGTTTCGGTTTAGAAATACAATTTCCATAGTTTTGTTTTCTTCACTTCGTTACATTTCTAAACAAAAATTGCGTTATTATGAAATGAAAAAATTCTTTTAAATAAACAATTTTATTAAAATTTGTATCTTAAAAATGCCACAATACCTTAAAACTAAAAAATTAACTTATTGCCAAATTTTATATTAAATACATAAGATAATTATTGGTAGGCAAAAGGTAAAATTTAAAAATGAAGGCGATCCTATCCTAAACTGACCGAATAAATTGAAAGTAAAAAAATCTAATTGCAGCATAACATGGATAACATTTTGACGAATGATTTTTGTACGGGGTTGCTAAGTAAGTATATTGAATTAATAAAATTAAATTAAAAAATAGAAATAAAAATACAAAAATATGCAGAATTACCTATAATTGTTAATTATTTTTATGATTAGTAATTTCATTTTCAATATTTTAATTTAGTTTACATTAGATACATAATAACAATAAGTACGATAAAAAGTTACATAGAAAAAAATCCAAGTAATATCATTTTTAGCAATAATTCCCGGGCAAAATTACAAGATTATAAAAAATGATCACCACACGATTTTTTATTTCATAACCCGATACACAGTAAATCTTTGAATGTTTAATCAGTACCTACATTAATTAACACACAATTTGACTTGTGCAGCGTTGAGGTTAATAGTGGCGGCGGCGAATTGTTAAAAATAAACGCTTAATTTTTAAGTGGCTTTTCTTTAGGCAGCGCGCCGGTGTACGCCGGCGTATTCACATCAAAATTTACTTGTATCTAACTTCGTAATATCTACATGTGTAATGTGTAGCAAAGTTAATGGAAAATATCTTATTAGATGCCATCCACATATGATACAATTTTTTTTTTAATATGAACTATTAAAATTCCTATTAACAATGTCGAAATTTTTAGTTAATTTAGAATATTGATGGCGGCGCGCCGTAAAAAATATTGGCGTCGGCGTGAAATATATACCGGCGGCGTGGCGTGGCGGCCCACGGGTCTAACACACATGTTTACCATAATGCCACAATTGAAATTATTGGAATTTATTGTTTTGTGTTTTAAGTAAATTAAAATTTTTACTTGTATAAAAATTTTAAAATTGTTACTCTCATTGTCTTTATTTATAAATTATTTGTTTGGATTTTGTTCTGTATATTTATATTTATTTATACGACGTTTCGGAAAACGTCGCAAATCGATCATAACATTAGTTGCTTTTATATACCTATTTAAACAAAGACTAATACAAATAATTATATTGTTTATGTAGATATTTTGGAAAACAATGATTGTAAAGTAGTAATTTTCACGGATACATTTTTAACACATAGATGTTTATACGTAAGTGCAATAATTTAGGCAGGAACGGGAAACATGATAGTAACGAATCTTGATAATAATTGTAACTTTTAGGACAATAATTCATAGTTTCTTTAAAAAAACTTTTAATTTATGCCTAATGCATACAATCTTGCAACACGCATTTCAATAAAACAGTTTGATATGTTTTATTCTCATTTAATTTACTGAAACATTATTACTGTCATTTCATAATAATGCAATTTATGTTTAGAAATGTAATGCAGTGATGAAAACAACTAAGGAAAATATGTTTCTAAACTGAAGCTCAAAGCAAACGTTCTACACTTTTCCTTTACCTGACTTAGTAATGATTCACCGAGAACTGCTTCTATCTTTCGCATGCTGTCTTTTTCTACAACCTAAGAAGGCCGTATTTCGAATATTTTGACGAATGGTGCTACAATGGTTGCGGATCACTGGGGGATTTTCTAAGGCTGGGGCAGAACATTTGGAACATAGTGTACCTATGTTTATTTCAACTACAGCATATAATCATAAAATATAAATTGAAATAACAATACTTTGTTGAGTTCAATACTTCAATACTACTTTTTAGTCATCATATCCAAATAATTATAACTATGGAGTATCAAGCCCCTAACAAGAAATTTAAATGCTATTTTGAATTTTGATGATTTACCAATCGCGTGCTGGCGCAATTTTATTCCCTCCCCGCGATGTAAACATGAAGCGTGCAGCGTTGCCGCTGCCTCTCTTCGACGAGTTTTTTCGTTGTCGAGGTAATTGTTACAACTCATTTTGAAATACGATTACTCTGAAACTGGACGTCAAATCGCTTTCGTCGTTTGACATAAAATTCTAAACATACTGAACTACTTTGTATTAGTTTTTTATTAAAATATATAGAAGCAAAATGAAGCTATCAATTAAAACGTTGGTTTTGATAGCCTCTGTCCTATACTTCACGTGTTAAAATGCCAGACTTTCGAGGCGAATATCTCATTTTCTGGCCGTCAGACGTTAATAAAAATTTAACTGTGCATGTATTAGATCATTCTTAACACGCAGTAAAAATTTGATTAACATCTATAGAAACTTGATTTGGTAGTGAACGTCCTTAATTTTTAAGTGGCTTTTCTTTAGGCAGCGCGCCGGTGTACGCCGGCGTATTCACATCAAAATTTACTTGTATCTAACTTCGTAATATCTACATGTGTAGCAAAGTTAATGGAAAATATCTTATTAGATGCCATCCACATATGATACAATTTTATTTTTTTAATATGAACTATTAAAATTCCTATTAACAATGTCGAAATTTTTAGTTAATTTAGAATATTGATGGCGGCGCGCCGTAAAAAATATTAGCGTCGGTGTGAAATATATACCGGCGGCGGCGGCGCACGGGTCTAACACACATGTTTACCATAATGCCACAATTGAAATTATTTGAATTTATTGTTTTGTGTTTTAAGTAAATTAAAAATTTTACTTTGTATAAAAATTTTAAAATTGTTACTCTCACTGTCTTTATTTATAAATTATTTGTTTGGGTTTTGTTCTGTAGGTATATTTATATTTATTTTTACGACGTTTCGGAAACGTCGCAAATCGATTATAAGATTTGTTGCTTTTATATGCCTATTTAAACAAAGACTAATACAAATAATTATATTGTTTATGTAGATATTTTAGAAAACAATGATTGTAAAGTAGTAATTTTCACGGATACATTTTTAACACATAGATGTTTATACGTAAGTGCAATAATTTAGGCAGGAACGGGAAATATGATAGTAACGAAGCTTGATAATAATTGTAACTTTTAGGACAATAATTCATAGTTTCTTTAAAAAAAACTTTTAATTTATGCCTAATGCATACAATCTTGCAACACGCATTTCAATAAAACAGTTTGATATGTTTTATTCTTATTTAATTTACTGAAACATTATTACTGTCATTTCATAATAATGCAATTTATGTTTAGAAATGTAATGCAGTGATGAAAACAACTAAGGAAAATATGTTTCTAAACTGAAGCTCAAAGCAAACGTTCTACACTTTTCCTTTACCTGACTTAGTAATGATTCACCGAGAACTGCTTCTATTTTTCGCATGCTGTCTTTTTCTACAACCTAAGACGGCCGTATTTCGAATATTTTGACGAATGGTGCTATAATGGTTGCGGATCACTGGGGGTTTTTCTAAGGTTGGGGCAGGACATTTGGAACATAGTGTACACGAAGATGTGAATCACCCTGTATAACGCAGTTTGAGTGTGACAGTCGCCAAAATAATTTCTTCAAAAGATAAACAATTTTCAAAGCTGATATAAATTGTTTTAATAACATTGCAAAAATAAGATTGTAGAATAAATTTTTTACCTCTAAATCGTAGATTAATATTGGAAGATCAGAACAATACTACTACTATCGGAGTAATAAGTATAGTCACTCGGATGTAAAGTTGAATAACTTGTTTAAAAATATTCCAAAAAATTTAAATAAAACTTTATAATAAAATATGCACATTTCTACGTTATTGTATAGAATTTCAAATTTTTAAATGTATATGTGTAGAAATAACAACAATTTATAGCAAAAATGAGCTATGATTTGACACATTTTTAGAAACTGTTAACTTTAATGACGTCTACTGTCAATATACATCATGCAAAAAAATTCAAATTTTGGTATAGTATAGTTATAAGCTTAGTAAAGTTATTTGCTACTGTAATTTTTTTTAAATATTTATATTTTGTTTATAATTATAAAATAAGTGAATATGTAATATCTTTGTTACTGCTAATCTTATAAGATTTAAATTTAGGTTACCGATGCCTTGTATAATTATAAAAAAAAATTGTTAAACATTTTTATTTTAAACTTATTATATGAATTATAATACTATTTGTTTTCTGAAAAAGTGATACCTCAGGATTCATAAATTTCAGAAAAAAATTTATTAAAATTTAAGTAATAATTTTTAAATAAAAATTATAAACAAATCTTTTTTATAATTATATAAGACATCGCTAACCTAAATTTGAATCTTATAAGATTACTAATAACAAAGATATTACATATTTACTTAGTTTATTATTATAAACAAAATATAAATATTTAAAAAAATTTACAGTAGCAAATAACTTTACTAAGCTTATAACTATACTATACCAAAATTTGAATTTTTTTGCATGATGTATATTGACAGTAGACGTCATTAAAGTTGTCTGCACATATACATTTAAAAATTTAAAATTCTATACAATAACGTAGAAATGTGCATACTTTAGTATAAAGTTTTATTTAAATTTTTTTGATTATTTTTAAACAAGTTATTCAACTTTATACTTATTACTCCGATAGTAGGTATGTTTTTAGCAGAATTGTAAATGTATATTTTGTGTCCCTAGTAAAAAAATTATATTTGTACAATATTTCTTTGTAGTTGACATTTTTGAAAAAAAAATAAAAATTTACATACTAGAAATTCGATAGAAATCATATACTCAAAAAATCTGTACCTACAGTCATTCATTTTATTATATTAATTTCCGCAAAATTAATGTGAAAATAATTGAAAAATTTCTCCATTCACATAAGCATTTAGTTTTTTATGTATGTTTACGTTTTTTAAGCTAAATACATAGATTAAATAGTTTTACGCCTGCAAAGCCTCATTCACATAAGCATTTAGTTTTAAGGTTTACATTTATGTTTACGTTTAAAAAGCCTCATTCGCATAAGCACTTAGTTTTAAGGTTTAAATCTAATGCTCGTATTTAGATGTATTCAAACTTTCTTAAACGTAAACCTTGAAATTAAATGCTTATTGGAATGGAGCTTAATATTATAATACAGGTTGTTCCACAACTTAGGACAAGACATTAAAGGGTATATATTGTACGACGTGCTGACCATGAAACAAAAATAATTTTTTCAAAATTCGCAGAAATGCATTTTTTTTCCACTGGTCGGTAGTTATATTTATCATTAATTTTTTTTCAAATATTCTACAGTGAAAGTAATTATTTACATAATATCTAATACCTACTAATAAATGTCTAATGATGTATGCTACTTTGCTACTCCAGTGGTCCAAAAAATGATCAGCACGTCGCACAGTATATACCCTTTAATTTTTTGTCCTAAGTAGTTGTGGAACATGCTGTATATGGCGCACTCCTTTATTTAACTCCTAGTTACTTAATTATATAAAAAGCGACAATGAACGGGCGCACTATTCATAAAATGATTTTAAATGTGCATAGCATTCTCAATTTAATTAATAAACATTCACACCCCTCTATAAATACCTCCTCGCTAAAAATACCCATCGTATATCTTACCCTTGCGTCCCTCGTTCCAAAGTAACAACAGCTCACTACCCTACATATCCAGCAATCGATTTCTCGTCCAAAACAACGAAGCTAAACAACCCTAAATTCATTTCCGTGATAAAAAAAAGCACCAAATCGCACGCAATTTGCACGCACGTTATGTAAGAAGCGTAAAATCGTCGATTGTATCGTATGACGCTGAATGCAAATGCATGTGAAATAATATCAATATTAATATTGTTTGCCAATTTAAAATTCCTAAGTCCGGCCATCTCTTATTTCGCGTACTGTAGTATAGTCTGTTTTAAACTATACTATGTGCCAAAATTCGGAGGCGCTTATTAAATTTACTTTAATTATAATTAATTAATTATAAATATATGATGCTTTTACATATGAGTGTATTAACAAACGCTGTTTTAATGCTTCTATATTTTTATTTCTTGTCTTTGGCTTAGGAATTTGAAGTAAAAAAAACGTTTTTGCGGTTTTATGTCATTATTTGATATGATTTTTTTCGGTCACTATAAATGGCAAGATAAATTTAAAAAGCAAGAAGCATGCTGCTTCCTTTTTCGAATAATTTTTGTTTTATTTAATTTCTTTAAAAATACTGGCGCCATGTTTACAGTATTTTTCAACTTCAAAATGAAATTGCATAGCTAGAATGCGGGAAAGTTCGAATTTCGGGCTGGTTTCGGGCAGCCGTAGTAGTGGGGAAGAGAGTGAAACAGAAAAAAAAGTAATATCGAGAGTATTCTAGGAATTCGAAAAAAGGTAGATGAGCCCTTTAATGTTATGAAAGGTAATCGTTCTAATTTTATTTGCTGTTAAATTTGACGCCAAACTACATGCAAATTTATTTTCCTGTATAAATGGAACTTCTTCTTCCAAATTATAGGAGCAAAACAAAAATTCTAGGGAGATTTATAAGCTTGTGATTCGCTGAAGCCCTGTTAACACAAAGATTTTTAAAAGATTCTTTCGCGCTTTTGAATATTAGTACAAATTTACTGTTTTGAAGCTATGAATGAAGTAGAAGTTCAACTTTTGAAAGACTCATTGACATTGACAATTCTCACCAGGATTCTTTTTCAAAATTCAGAAGCATGAAAAAACATGACTTCAAGCACAGCTGCTTTTACATGTCAAAATGTCATGCTTATGTTTACTGTCAAAATGTTAGGTACTTGAAAATTCGTTATACAAATGAATAATATTTATATTCGTTTTCTAATTTGATTTCTGCATAATAAAATAATTTGCGAATTACAATTTAGGCGATTTAAGACATTGAAATAGAAATTTAACGAAGAAAAAATATTCTAGTGACTTTCTGATTTTATAAGAAATATAAATCTGACTTTTGTTTTGACTCGTACTACTTTAAAAACAGACTATACGAGGAGTTAAGACAAAATTCTAGGTAGATTTATAAGCTTTTGATTGGCTAAAGTACAGCCGTTTTTACACCCACCACATCAAAATGTCAGATTGAAGTGTATACTGTCAAAATATAATTTGCTCAAGAAATTGGAAATTCTAATTTCATATCATTCCAATTAAATAAATTTTGAATTACAGTTTAGGAGATTTAAGACATGTAATTTTTAAGAGTGTAAATGTGGATTTTGTTTATACCCCTCCTAGTTTAAAAACAAACTATATGAATGATAGTGTTGCTCTAATTAGACTATTACAGTTTGTAACTGTAGCTGAATGAATTAACCTTGAATCATTTTCATTTCCTGTGACAATCCTTCATTAATTTGAATCATCAGTCGCTTAAATTAAACCTGCAATACCTAATAGTATATTACATAACGAGCATCGAAAGTGTAAGATAACAAGCGAGTGAAATTGAGGAATGAGGCGCATAGCGCCGAGTGGTTCAATTTCACGAGCACTGTTATCTCACTTTTGAGCGAGTTATGTACACTATTTTTCAGACGACCACAAAATATTTAAAAAAATGTTCAATGAACTAAATTTATACAACTGTTGAAGTTGAAGCACTGACGTTTAAAAGTTAGGTTATGCCTCGATACCAACTGTGCAACTATAATCTGAAATGTCAAAAATACTAAAGAATACACAATTAGCCAATAAATAATTATTATTAAATTGAAAAATGAAAATTTGTTTCTATATAATATTACAGACTGTGTCAAAATGTCAATTTATTGCATTAATATACTTTTTTTCCATTTATTTGAATTGATTTTTACTCGTAACGCCATCTGTTGACATATAGTGCAACTCGAAGCGTTACGTTATAAGTGTGCGTTAGAATAACATGTTAGTTTGTGTTATTTGTTTGTTTCCATTGTAGTTTATAACATTGTTATGGCAAGTTTCCATAGTGGTCGTCTGAAAATAAACTAAGATTCTAGTTTAAAAAACAAACGCTACCTTTGTTTGAAAACATCACAATGGCTCCATCTGTGAACGCCACTATAAACTATAAAATCAATCACCAGGTAAAGTAACTAACTAACAAAATAAAACACTCATTTGAAACTAGTATAAACAATATTTGTTTATAAATAAAATCAAATTCTCGGTACCTTGTCGAAACCAAAATAATGATCATAAAACGTCTGTTCATTGCTCAATGAACAAAAACTAAAATTACGTTTTCCAAGAATTCTTGAAGCAGTCTCGTTGAATTAATAAAAACCAGTACACGTCATTTTATATTATATAGTCTAGCTACACAAAACAATGTTATTTTAAACTGCAATATCTAACAAACTAAGATTTTAGTTTTTAAAAAAACAAAAACTAACTTTGTTAAAAAATCACAGCAGCGTTATCTCTTAGCGCCACTATAAACTATAAAAACAACCACCAGGTAGAGTAACTAACTAATAAACAAAGCACTCATTTATAACTAGTATAAACAAACTAGTATTTATAAATAAAAGCTTGACTCCTTGTAAGCAAATTCTCAGAACCAAAGCAATTATCAGTAAAACGTCTGCTCAATGAGCAAAAAGTGAAATACATTTTCCAAGAATTCCCGAAGCTGTCTCGTTGAATTAAGAAAAACCTCGGAAAAACCAGTACACGTCATGTTATATTTTATAGTCTAGCTACACAAAACAATGTTATAAATTAAAACTACAATACCTAACAAACTAAGATTCTAGTTAAAAAAAAACAGAAGCTACCTTTTTTATAAATCATCACACTAGCGCCATCTCTTAGCGTCACTTTAAACTATAAAAACAACCACCAGCACTCATTTTAAACTATACTTGATGTCAGCTTAGAAAATAGCGTTAAGTAAGATAGAACGATGATATCCTTTAATCTGATTGGTCGAGACGAGAGGTGGATTTACATCAGCGAACTCTTTATGATAGGAATACGTTATGTCTTTGTAGTTCGCGCCAAAGTTTAAACTAATAGAATGTTTGGGTATAGAACGGACTGCATTCACAGTGCCATCTACTATTTTCTAAGCTGAAATAGAGTATAGTATAAACAATATTTGTTTATAAATAAAAGCTTGATTCCTTGCAAGAAAATTCTCAGAACCAAAACAATTATCAGAAAAACGTCTGCTCATTGAGCAAAAAGTAAAATAAATATTCCAAGAATTCTTGAAGCAAAAGAAAAACCGGTACACGTCATGTTATATTTTATAGTCTAGTTATAGAAAACAATGTTATAAATTAAAACTACAATACCTAACAAACTAAGATTCTAGTTAAAAAAACAGAAGCTACCTTTGTTAAAAAACGTCACACCAGCGCTATCTCTTCACTTTAAACTATAAAACTGCCACCAGGTAGAGTAACTAATAAACAAGACACTCATTTTAAACTAGTAGAAACAATATTTGTTTATAAATAAAAGCTTGATTCCTTGCAAGCAAAATCTCAGAACCAAAACAATTATCAGAAAAACGTCTGCTCAATGAGCAAAAAGTAAAATTCGTTTCCCAAGAATTCTTGAAGCAGAAGAAAAAACAGTAGACGTCATTTTATATTCTAGCTACATAAAACATTGTTATAAAATTACTCACCACTGGTACGAATTGAAATGATAGTACACCATTCCCAGCCCGTAGAGAAAAGTAGGATCCTCATAATGCTTATCTTTGTGCAAATTGTAGAACTTCTGGTACGCAGATAATGCTACAAATTGAGCCAATTAAGTAGTTGTTTAATTACTTTTTACTGTAAAATATACCTTTGTTATATTCTTCTAATAAAAGATGGAAATGACCTAGCTTAACCCATGTTTTAGGGTCAATACTAATTGGTTTGGAAGTAGGAGTTTCTTTTTGGTCTTCAGTTTGACTCTTTTGTTGTCTATGTGCTTGGACAACCATGCATTGCAAATATTTTACAGCCTATAATAAAAATAAAACTTTATTAGTATATTATGCAACGAGTTTTTAAATGGTAGCTATTAATACGCGAGTAAGAAATTTACGATACGAGCCATGCTTTTAAAAATTGATTGCATGAAACTTGGGTGTTTCATAATGAAAATCTGTATCGAAATGAATGTCATTTAAGTACAGACAATGCATATTTAATAAGTAAATTAAAGCATGAGAGTAGAAAAAATGTACTATACAATAGTAGGGTTTGAATCAGAACACTTGATGTATGCAGTAAAACAATTGAATGACATTCAACTGTTTATGCAGTTCATTTGTTTTTCAAACAAGCTAACTAAATAGAATGTTGGTAAAACAATGATCAAGCACATAATATGTAAAGTTTATTTATGAATGATGTGCTAATGAGTAACGATATAATTACCTTCACGACTAAGGCTCGTTTCTTGGCATTACAAGTTAACTTGAGTAATAAATATCCATACTGGCGGCTGTAATAAAACAAACTTGTTATTACTACCATAACCAACAAAAAATTATTCTATGATTTCAGTTGTTGTTGTACGAAAAAACTTGACAGAAAATGTGTAGGAAATATGCAGTTTTTCTATCTAATATCGTGTACTTTATAAATGACAAAATATAAATTCAAACCAACCTGTCAAGTTCTGACAGCACATGTAATTCTTGTGGTGTAAGTGAAGTGTCATCTGGCTCTTCAGGACGATTTGCTGCTTTGCTCATTGTGACAGATGGATTACGATTATATACATTAGACGAATTAACAACACTTAACAATTATTATATTACACTATTTCTTTACAACAAACAACAAACAGTCAACACCAACTACCCAACTATTTTTAATCAAAAGAACCAGGGCCAGGGATACCAACAGCAAACAAATTGAAATTTTTGCGCGGTATTATAATGTCAACGTCGCCCGGATCGTCGGGTATGCAATGCGCACTAATGATCATAGACGCCGACTAAGTGGGGGCTTCGGGGCTCAAGCCCCCAGAGGAAAATATTCGTATACACGAACATGACACACAGAAATTTTATTTCTCCACATAAGGTCTTGTTCACACACGGATTCTTTGAAGATTCTTTCATGCTTCAAAATTTTGAGAAATATAATTTTAGTGAGAATTGCCTGTCAAATTGTGGTGTCGCTAACTTGAATCTTCAATGAGTCTTGGAAAAGAATTTATAATTTATTGATTGCGCAGTTTTCCTCTGGATCCATATCTGGTACATGATTGATTTTTTTTAACTTTTTACCTCTTGCCACTCAGTCCTTTAAGCCCTGGGGTCCTATTCTATTTCACTTATCAAAGTTGATAACTTGGGTTGTCTTGATCACAGACCGTCTTGATAACCCCCCACCATGTGTGACGTAGTAGCTAAGCGACTGTCGCTACGACTTATCAACCCTCGCTACGGTAGACTTGCGCGTTGCGTTGATTTTTGTTCGTTGTGAGGTTAAAATATTTATTTTATAAATATAAAATACCAATAAATTATGGGGTCATTATATGTATTTAATATTTTTGATTAGTTTATTAAATAATTCAATTTACAAATTGTAGAAATAAGAAATTTACATTTTTCTTGAAAAAATAATTTACTTTGAAAATCAAAAAAATGGCTTATTTTAAAACAAATAATACGTTCATGATAAGTGATAGGTAAAATGATGGTTTAGCAGTTTTTCTTGCCAAATTTCACAGTAAATGTAAAATCTCTATCAGTCGTTATCAACTGGAGGCCAAATATCCCTAACCTTTGTTATAGTTATAACCGGAATAACGTCACGAAGTTATCAACTGAACTTCGCTAGCGACTGTCGCTATGAATTAGAATAGGTACCCTGTTCGCGGGGATATTTGGAGATTCTAGGGAGATTCAGAATCCTGGAAAAGAAGAAGTTTTTTTCTTTCTAGTGAGAATTATCTGTTAAATTGCGGTGTCGCAAAATTTAATCTTCAATGAGGTTTGGAAAAGAAGAATTTATATTTTATTGATTGCTTCAAAACCACGTAATTATCACTAGAAAGAAAAAACTTCTTTTCCAGGATTCTGAATCTCCGTAGAATATCAAAACTCCAAAGATCCCCGTGCGAACAGAGCTTTAAGGTCCGCGTCGATTTGGGCTAGACCACAATACACATAGACACGGTATGCTCACGCGCATGTTAGCTCTGTGGATGACGTCACGTTCGAAGCAGATATTCGAACTCATAATATTGTTTGTATGTATATTAGAACTTTTAGGGCATTTTATTCTGAATCATATTTTAATAAGCCGTATACAGTTTTCTCAATGTAATAATACAAAATAAAGACAATATTATGTGTTAGCTGGTCACAATTCAAAAATAACTTAAGTAAATGTAAGTTATAAATACTGATGCAATGTTATGAAGTCTAATTTTATATTTTATTCATTGATATTTGTTATTTGCTAGTTGGTTATAAATTCAAATTTGAAATATACCTAGCTAAGGGAAGGGCCCATTTATTTAAAGTAAAAGTATATGAATTTGGAAAATTGTGAGAAAACTGGATTTGATAGACTTGCATTTATTAGTGAGTTCGTGAAAGGACAAGAGATATTATATGATACTTTTTTCGTTAGAGTAATTTTTCGGCATTTCAATTTCTCGAAAATAGTTGTAGGTAAGGTAAGTGAAGGTATTTAATTTTTTTTCTAAATTTGTTAAGTACCTACCTACCGTTTCATTTCTTCATAAAAGACTTTAAAAATTACAATACATAGGTAGACGGGTATTTAATAATTTATATCAGATTGAAATTTTGAGAATAATCATTATTGATTTCTTCGGAAAATTCCCGACTCCTGAAATTATTTGTGATGCTTTGTGAAACTTGCGTTATTTATTGACGTTAAAAAGAAAACAGTTTTCTTTAAAAATCTCGAGTGGTATTTACGAGTTATTTTAAATATAACATTTCACGTTTAATAATAACAAAAATAATCTATAGGCTCATTATCGCTGTTGTTTTCATTTCTGTGTCATAATTATAATTATGCAAAAAGATTAACTAATATTTTTTTATGCAAAATAGATAATTAGGTATTGTAATTTCTTCAGGGCGTAAGTTTCTAACAAGTCAGAAATGGATATTCTTTCAATAAATTAAGGAAATGCATTTACCATTTTTATATTCTTTCCAAATACCACTCTAATTTTTCAATTTATTATTAAATTTTGTTTCAAATATAAATTCTTCAAATCAACTAATTATTCAAAGATAAAATCAAGCTGTTGATTCTCATGATATTTCTAGGTAAGTAACTACAAAACAATGTTGACGTTGATATTAAAATTTACCAGATTAACTTTCAAAAAGAAAGGTACAAAAAATAACTTATATTATGTAAGTATTACATTTTGGTCGAATTCAAAATAAAATGAATGAAAATATAGAATTTAAATTTGAACCTAAATCTTTAGTGCAAACACATAATAAGCAATTAAATAATTTTAAGTTGATAGATAGTGTTACCATTATTTTAATCTTTTATCATTGTTGACAGCGTGCAACAAACCACTGGCAGATAAATTCCCATTTTTGTGAAATGTTAACTATTTTATTTCAGTACATTTTGATATTTTATTATAATACAACATTTTAAGCAACACCACATGTTGAGGTTGTTGATGATAATTGCAAATTAAAAGTCAAAACTCAAAAAAAAGCCTGAAAATCAACGTCAAAACATCAAAATCGACAAAGAACTGTGTATAAAATTGTTACTCTTGCTTCGAATGTGACGTCATGCGCGGAAGTGAACGAATTTGAGTTCTCTAGTAAGCATACCGTGTCTATGTGTATCGTGGGCTAGACAAACTATTCCGCTGCGTAGCGCTACAATCGCAAGGAGAAAGGAGAGCTCGAGGAGAGCCGCCAAACTCTCCGAGAGTAAAATTTGAAAATGCGTGATCAAGGTTACAGCACGGCGAGAACAAAAATAGTGTTCATGCCGCGATTGAAGGTTGGTTTGTGTTAGCGGGATGGTATGAGATTAGCCGGAAAATATGTCTAGATACCTACTCTTAACTGCATGATTTTTATTCTTTTGAACTTCAAGAAGTATTTTGAAATGTTGTTTTTACAAGTTAAAATCTGACTTATCCAATATCTTGTCTAAATGGGAATGCATGCAAACCCCGAACTTACAAACTCAACTTATTTTCTTTTAACTTTTTCGTGTCCCGAAATGTATGAACACAGCTTTATATTTTATCCGAATTTACAAATCCCGAATGTATAAAACCTGTCTTTTAACGCTCTAACTTATACGTTAACCGAAATCTATAAACACAGCCTTATATTTTATCCGAATATGCAACACACGAATTTATAAACACAACTTTACTTTGTACAGATTTTACAAACCCCGAATACCCGGCATCACGATCTTGACATTCACAGAAATTACGTACACAGACTTTGATTCGAGCCGAAACGGCGGCAATTCAAATTTTACATGTATGTTGTCTATCAAATTAGGGTTATTACTTGAAGTTTTGTTTTATTTATATTTCATATGATTTCATATAAGTAGCACTAGTACACCAGTAATTAACATAAACAAGAATATTTATATAATTAAAGAGGAATTTTCAGGAATCTAAAAATCAGATACCTACGCATATCTATATTCTACATAACCTTTACAATGAGATAATAATTATACTTATGTTATAGATTTTTGCTAATAGAACTTCTTATGATAATGACATAATATTAAAATATCGCTGACAGTTAACATTTTAAAACCATACCAGAGCACTGCTCGCTTAGGTGGTGCCTAATTTGCGGACCAGCAAAAAAAGCTGCGGACTGGCTATTTCTACAAGTCAGACAGGGTTCTTATTTTGAATTTGTGTTGCTATACTAATACAAAATACATATCTGAAATCTAGTGATAGAGATCATCTTCAAAGAGGGGCTTTACTCTTGGTGAATTTTGCGGACTGGCTATTTCTACAGGCCAGACAGGGTTCTTATTTTAAATTAGTGTTGCTATAGTAATACAAAAAGTCAGTTATTGTTTCAAAATTGTGTTCAGCCATTTCAATGGAATTGCGATTCAGGTTTCTTTTTCTTGAGACTAGCATAAATTTAGTTTAATTTTCATTAACTGCTAATCCAACTTGCTTCGTTTCTATTTCGAGCTCTGAAAAGACGTCTCGTACTGCATTTTCTCTTGTACCAAGAATTACAATGTCATCAGCATTATGCTGCGATTTTCCTACTTTTGGTGCATAGAGTTCCTGTCGTGTGTATTTTCACAATTGCCTCTGTTAATATTAAACAACTCGCTTTTCTAATTGTCTTTGAAATACCTAAAAAGATTAACTTCTGATACAGTATTTCTCTGTTTACCGCATCAAATGCTTGACGAAAGACTATGAATAGAATATTTACATCTATTTTTTGTTCATATCCCCTTTTTAGAATTTGCCTCATCAATTATTTCTTCTGTATAAAGGTTTATTCTTTGGTACAATAAACAAGATAAAATCTTATAGGCAACATTTAAAAACGTGTTTTCGCGGTAATTTCCGCAATCTTTTTTGTCGCATTTTTTGTCTCTGAACATTGTATTTTTGATATAATTTTATTTATTTTAATTGAAAATGAATAATTTTGATTACAAAAGATAGTTTTAATCATGAAGAGTTTAAAAAAAATAAATTTTAAAAATAATTATTTTAGATGCCTGCCATCAGCCTTTTCGCAAGCTGCTGCTCTGCTGTCCATAACTGAAGCCAAAACTGGTTGATCAATCGCAATAATTTTATCTCCAACTCGTGAAACGATACGGTTACCAAAAACCGTTCGCAGCAAATTCATTGTTTCCCTTGCAGTATGGGACGTAGCTCCGTGTTGTTTAAACCACATTTCATCAGTTATGGACCAGGTAAAGCAAAGAGCAGCAGCTTGCGAACAGTTTTGATTAAAAAAACTGACTTCTCCAAGTCCCGTGACGGTTAATCATTTATTATAAATCTGTATAATTTATTCTCGTATATAATTAACTTATAAATAAAAATAATTCTTTCGCTAATAAATAAACAGTTGATTCGGTATAACATCTATTGATACTGTTATGTACTATGAAACGCATCACAAAACCATAGACAACATACATGTAAAATTTGAATTGCCGCCGTTTCGGCTCGAATCAAAGTCTGTATACGTAATTTCTGTGAATGTCAAGTTCGAGATGCCAGGTATTCGGGGTTTGTAAAATCTGTTCAAAGTAAAGTTGTGTTTATAAATTCGTGTGTTGCATATTCGGATAAAATATAAGGCTGTGTTTATAGGTTTCGGTTAACGTATAAGTTAGAGCGTTAAAAGACAGGTTTTATACATTCGGGATTTGTAAATTCGGATAAAATATAAAGCTGTGTTCATACATTTCGGGACACGAAAAAGTTAAAGAAAAATAAGTTGAGTTTGTAAGTTCGGGATTTTAGCTGCTACCCAAGAAATCGATGTATATGAATGAGTGTTGCATGCGTTCCCTTCATCTTGATCTAGTAAAAATATATAAAGTAGGCGCTCGATTATGTGCACTAATAAAAACCAGGGCAATTCATCGAATTGTTCATTTAATCGAAAATATATTTTACTTTACTTTAACTCAGCTATATCGCAGTGAAAAGTACTTTAGCTCCGTATTTTTCGACGAATCAGGACGCTGCCTGTGCACTCGATCGCTGACGATAATTTGCCAGAACGTCGGCTATTGTTTTTGCAACCCGTGATCACATTTTGCTTAAATGTTACAAATTTAAAATTATTTTGCTATGTAATATAAAATATAATATATATCTCGGCTGTAAAGATATTTTTTATTACTCACGTGGTTATTTTTCTCGTCTAGCGACTCGAGCAGCATTTTTATTATTTGCTTCTGGTTATTGGTATTTTTTAACCAAAGAAGTTTTATTTCTTTCATAGGCTTTCTTGGTACCTACGTTTTTTTGTTTTATGCCAATTTTTTCTTGAATTCTTATCCATTTCTATCTAGTACAATTTACCAATTACAATAAGTTAAAAATTTTACAAATTAGTTACAATCTCGATTTATCTGCTTACCAATGAAAACAAAAAATAAAAATATATGAGTTCTAATGACAAGTCAATTTTTGATAATTATTATGAAAATATAAAATGTCATTTATAATTTATATTTATGGTATGATCAAGTTTAATAATATTAATAAATATTACAATTTCCTTCTAAAATAGTATATTTGTGAGTACTAGTGTAGTACCTCTACCAATATACTATAAATTGTAATAGTAAAATTAGATTTTTATTCTTACCCCCACACGGATTTTCAAAAGTCGACGCCCATGTAGATGTATAGTTCGTTTTCTAAAAAAAGCACTTTGAATAGACAATCTTATCATGTTGCTATTGTAGATTATATTGCAATGATATGATAAATTAATCTATCTGCTCATTAAATCTAATTGACATTAGTATCTGTGCAAACAAAATTCTCTTAATAAACGCTATTAGATTTTGGTTTTTTCTTTTCTTATTTTGATCATAAATCATAATCGTACTATAAAATTTACGCGGAAGTTTTCAGAAAGAGAAAAAGAGAAAATAGATGACGTAGCTCAAAATGTAGCTATTTCTATGAACCATCTGAGCCAGTTAAAAGTAGAAATTTGTGAATTGTGAGTGGTGCATATCGATTATCTTGTCATATTATGTCTAATTTTTTAATGTTTTTTATGAACAACTTAAATTACAGCATTTTTAAACTACATAATTATTAAATGCGCAATTAAGTTTTATCGTTATCGTAGAAGGATGATTTAAAAACAAGTCACTATCGGTATTTGTTTGACAGCTGGCATTTAGGTTAGGTGCATTTTTGACACTACGTCGCTACGTCACTGTAAATAATTTCGTCTTACGCACTTATCAAAAGGTAATATGCAATTCTTTATTTTAATCATACATAAAAAACAATTATTGTTCCAGATTACACAATATGGCAGAATATCGTTCAGAATTAACTGAAATGATTCTCACATCTGCAGTTGATAATTGCCAAATCAAGAAAAATTCAACAGTAATTATTACAAACGTCTATGAAGGTATTCCTGAAACGTTAGTATTAAATTTAATCGCATGGATTACCTTACTACTTTTATTCACCATTCTCCGCAATCGCGCTTGGGACTATGGAAGACTCGCACTGGTCCAAAGCGAGAAATTGATGCATTTATTCTACGGAAACATGGACGATGCTGTTGCCATAGCCGAAGAATCATCTGACTCTCTAATGTACAGAGATCAGGGATGCTGTTCGTGGATCCCTGCTATTTTTTCAATATCCAGAGATAGATTTTTCTCCCGGTGCGGTCCAGACGCAGTGCTGTATTTATCCTTCCAAAGGTATCTAATGTATCTTATGACTATCATAATGATCGTATCTGTAAGTGTAATTTTGCCGATAAATTTCCAAGGAACGTTACAAGGTGACGAATATAGTTTCGGCCACACTACTATAAGCAATTTGGACCCGACTTCACATTTAATCTGGATACATGTAGTAGTTTCTTTTCTATTTGTACCAGTCGTTTTGTTAATCATGCGAAAATGCGCTAGTCACATACCCACAAGACAATTCAGCTCGAAAACTATAATGGTCACTAACATATCTCCGCAACATCGTAAAACTGATGATATTAAAGGATATTTTTCGTTGTTGTACCCTAGCGTCACAATCAAAGAAGTTTTTTTGGCTTACGATATTTCCAAGTTAGCGGGATATGAAAAAGAAAGAGAAAACGCACGCGAAGCCAGAATTTATTGCGAAATACACAACAAAGATAATTTGAAAGCTATTTCCAAAGGATGTTTCATTTGTTGCTGCTGCTGTCCTTCCGTCAATGCTCTGGATTATTTTACTGCTGAAGAAATTCGTTTAACAGATACTGTAAAAGCTCATCGAGAAATTGCTCTGGCTAAACCTTTAGGCATTGCTTTTGTAACTTTGGATTCAGCAAACGACGCGAAATTAATTGTCAAGCATTTCTTCCCTGGGACACACCGAGAATGGATTTTGAGTGAAGCACCGGCGCCTTCTGATATTTTTTGGGAAAATTTAAGCGTGGAGTCTAAATACTGGTATATAAAAGCTATTTTTGTGAATTTTATCCTCTTCCTTATCTTGTTTTTCCTGACAACACCCGCTGTCATTGTAAACATGTTGAACTCTTTCTATATGTCGCACAATATTGTTTACAAATTGAATCCAGTTTTGTCTGAATTTCTTCCGACATTACTTCTTTGTACCATGTCTGCAATTTTGCCTGTTTTCGTTGCTTATTCAGACGAATGGCTCTCTCATTGGACTCGCTCAAAGCAAAACCAAGCCGTTATGAGAAAAACTTTTATATTTTTACTATTTATGGTTTTGATTCTTCCGTCTTTGGGATTAACTAGTGCACAAGCTTTATTAGAGATGTCTTTAAACCACACTAATCATAGTAACAACAGCAACACATACAGATGGGAGTGTGTTTTTCTTCCGGATAAAGGTGCTTTCTTCGTAAATTATGTCATTACTTCTGCTTTAATCGGTACCGCTTTAGAATTGATTCGTTTTCCTGAATTGTCCCGATTTTTATGGAACCTTGGTCTTTCTCGCTCTAAAGCTGAAATTGTCAATGTACAAAGAACAGTATTATCCGAATACGCATACGGAATCAACTATGCTTGGACAATTTTAATTTTTACTGTCACAATAACCTATAGTTTAGTTTGCCCTCTTATTACACCATTTGGTTTGTTATACATGATCATGAAAAATATTGGAGACCGGCACAATTTGTATTTCGCATATCGCCCGACTTATATGGGCATCGAAGGGAAACATATTCACAACTCTGCAATAAGGATGGTCCGTATTGGTGTGATTCTCATGCAAGCAACTTTGGCAGGGTTGACACTGGTCCGTGGTGGTTTAGGTCCAATGAATTTTGTTTGCACTAGCATTGTTTTATTCACTTGTTGTTTGTTTTTCTTTCCTAGCCCTTTCCCGGTTTGTGGAGGTAGCACTCCCTCTGAGTCAGATAACGTGAACGTGCAGTTTAAATATGTCGCCCCAGTTTTGCAAAACTCTGCTAATATTTCCAACCCCGAAAGCCCAGTTTTCCACGTAGATTACGGTTCTGCGGGAGGTGATATTGGCAGTAGCTTTGAGGATGACGATGATATGAAGAGATTTTAAATTTCCCAAAGTTACTAATTGTATTTGTTAATAATAATGTTAGATGTAAGTAATTATTTACTTCAATGTTGTGTATATTAGGCTTGCCGATTGTAGCTTTAAAAGATAATGCAAAGGGAGTAACCGAGAGTACTCTAAGAGGCTGTGAGGAAATAATGTATACTATACTACTTCTATTCTTGTCTAATTTCCAAATGTATTAAAATTATTCGTGTGCTTGTAAGATAACTGTATATTATCAATAATATATATTCTTATTCATAACTTATACATGATAGTTTTTCCCCATCTTTGTTATACACAAATTTTGTTAATTAATTAATGTGAAAGTTTAGTTATTTTTAAACGTCGCAATCTATTCACGTGTGCAGGCTGTATTATAACTTCTAGTACATACGATACAGAGTGATTAACAACTCCGTGGATATATTTTAATGGCATATAGTACTCAACTTACTTATCACGAAACGAGGTCTTGCACGATTTTTTTCTTTACTGAAATCGAAAGAACACTAAAATATCTACCCCGTATTTTTTCTTTTTCTTTAATTTATCTCGAAAGAGAAAATAATTATTAAAAGTAATATTCTTCAAAATGCGGCTGAAATGCACCACTTGTCCACTGACGTCACCGGGTACGGAACGTTTGTTGACCTTTTAAATAACAAATTATTAATGTTTGTTGCTATTTGCTATATTTTGTTATAAAACATGAGTTAGAAACGTCTAAAAACTTGTTTCGTGCATTCCTGTATGAATACAAGTGAAAATAGCAAATGACAAACAAAAATTGAATCATACATATTGAAGTGTGGATTGCTTCTGAACAGAAACTGAAATTATTTATATAAAATAAAATGAGTATATTGAATACAAAATTAATTAGATTATTTATATATTAAAATTATAGTGTTTTGCGCATATATTTTAATTTTTCTAGGATTTTATGTAGTTTCTAATATGACATAGGAACCCATCCATTCTACCATATAAGATCTATGGTGCCTTTGTTTCTCATTGGTCTGTACCTGGTAACGTTACGATTTTGGCAACGTTATGAATGCATTGCACTTTAAATTGCTTTTTATATTAAAAATAAACAAAATTTTAAGCAAACTGGTATATTTAACAAAACTACAAAGATTAAATATTCATATTAATAAATAAAAAAGGCATGTTCACTTTTTTTGCAAGACCTCAGTTCGTGTCACTGTTTCTATATGGAATTTTATAATTTTACTATTATTCTTGCCATTGCATAATTAATTTCATTTCATTCATATTTTTTTAATTAGTCATAATTTTAATTAAATTTCATTACTTTCGGTCAAACTGTAATTAATGAATGCATCCAATTACACGAAAAATTGTTATAAAATTGCAATATTATTTCATATTTTATAGAAATAAAATTTACATACTTTTAAAATTCTTATTTTAGTTTTAACAATATTTATACTGAATAAAAAATATATAATAAGTATACTTATTTTCTAAAATTTCATACTGGTAAAATGTATTCTACTTTCTATGAATGAACACTGCAGATTTCCGGGTGTCAAAGCTATTCCCGTAAAAATTTAAATTGACAATTACATTTCGGAAAATTGTAATTAATGCTCATCTCTGTGCAATCCACAATCCAGTAGTTTAAAAATGTGCTTGTGACGAAAACAGCCCTTAAATTAAAGAATATTTTAAAAATTATTTTTATTTCTTATGCCATTAAAATATATTTTGTTATTAATCACTCTGTATACAGTATATGCTGATTACGGATCAAAAAGAATTTTTTTTTTAAATTGAACGAATGCAATAGTGAATAAAGTAGACTACGTAAATTTTTCTACTTTGTTTCTAGAATTACGATATACCCTATTCTATTGTTATTATTCCATGCATTGTTAATGAAATTTAAATGCGCAGCTATGTATTAGTAATGGAAAATAAAAGACTATATTAAACCAAAATGGATGATTTTATTTCATTTAAATACAAAATAATGAATGGGACATGTTCTTAGGTGGAAAATATCAACAATTAATAAAGGTACAAAAATTTACCTACAATAAATAGGCAGCACTTATATTATTTGTACGTCCGCTTTGTATCTAATGCTTCTTTGTCTTTCCTACGACCAATTTCTCGTACTTCCTCTTGCTGGAGTACCACAAACCGAAAGGAATAGCCAAAGAGGGCAGAGTCATAACAGCGAAAGCAGCCCAGTCAAGAACGTGAGAAGAGAACTTCTTGTTGTAGTCACGGAAGGCGATGATGGCTCCCTCACCGGGCTCGCTGCTGACAGCGTATTGTACCTACAAAAAGATTGATAACACTATGAGGATTTGACCTTATTCGGTCATTCCCATGCATAAGCTGGGAATGGGTTCAACAGAGTGGCTATCCAACAGCACAAAATAAAATTCTAGAATATTCATACACGGGAAAACGCATGCCCAACAAGAATCAAATCCAGAAAATTTATACATCATAAAATATCTACATTAAAAGATTCATTCACAGGAAAATGTAAATTTTAGATTCGGCACAAATGTAAACATAGGAAGATGCAAACCTAGAAAACTTGTTTCCTCTTCAACAAAAGGAGGATACACAAATTAGGTTGAACTAAATAAACAACCCATTACCATACTCGGTTTTGACTATAACTTTTCTAGATCTGCATCTTCGTGTATTTACATTTATGCCAAATATAAAATTCTAAATTTGAATTTTCCTGTGAATGTATACTTCAATGCAGGTATTTTATTACTTATGAAATTTCTAGATTTGCCTGTGTATACACATTCTAGAATGGGTTCAACACCAGAAAAAAATCTTTAATATTCATACACGGGAAGGTGCAAGATAAGTAACAAGATATCTGCATCAAAATATTCATTCACATGAAAACTCAAATCTAGAATTATGGATTCGCTAAAAAGGCAAACACAGGAAGATACAAAACTTAGAAAATTTATAAGAAATAAAATACCTGCGTCAAAAGATTCATTCGGAAGAAAATGCAGATCTAGAATTTGAGATTCAGCATAAATGCAAACACAAAGATGCAAATCTAGAAAAGTTATTGACAAAACCGAGCATATGGGACTCAAGAACGTTTCTGTTTGTTCAGCTCAACCTAATTTGTGTATCTCTTGTGTTGAAAAGATAAAGTAAACACAGGAAGATGAAAATCTAGAAAAGATATTGCAAAACCGAGCACATGGGACTCAAGAAAGGTTCATTTTGTTCAGTTCAACTTAATTTGTGTTGATGTACATCTTCCTGCGTTTGCATTTATGCCGAATCAAAAATTCTACAGTTCGTTTTTACACTAGGAGTAAAAACAAATTTCTAGGGTAATTTATATGCTTGTAATTCAATTTAATCAAATAACTTGTGAATTACAGTATTTATTTTTCTGTAATCATTCAACAGGATTTACTTCCAATTATAGTATGATATTATTATAGTGGAATCCAAATATTTTGACCGATTCGTCTTGGTGCAATCAGAATCTCAATCCGTGCGATGACCTTTGATAAGTATTCAAAGCGGCAGCAGAGAGATTCTTTTTGCAACCAGGACTGCATTAAAGACGATCAAGTGGTCAACTTACAAGCACGGGACTCCGGGTTCGTACGTCATCACATGAAGAGAGCTGTTATTAAACCCGCGCAGCTACTGCCTGAGTAATTGGTAAAATGAATAGAATTACAAATTATAATTGAAATTTTCGAGACTTTTAATCTTTTAAGCTAGATTCAGACCTACCCAATTATAAGAAAGTGACTAATTTAACCAACCAGCGCTCAACATTCGCACTTATAATTGAAATTTTGGGGAAGCGCTGGTTGGTTAATAAATATAAGTGGCTACTTTAACCAACCAGCGCTCAACGTTTGCACTTATAATTGGAATTTTGTGGAAGCGCTGGTTTGTTAATTTAGCACTTATTCTTATACTTACTTATAATTGAGTAGGTCTGAATCTAGCTTTAATGCAGCTATTTTATTACTTATTTGCATCTTCTTCTGCGTATGGATATTCCAGATGTTTATTTTCTGGTGTAGAACAGGCACCCATATACATAAGAAATCTAACAAGATTCAAATAGAACAAAACCCTACCTGGGCAGATTCCTCGCTGGTCTTGTAATTCAGTTCAGCAGCAGTGAAGTTGAAATATCCAAATTTATTGGGGCGAACAACCACCACATGTGTCACGTTAGTCTGAGGAGCAATGCGAGAAATCTTGGCACTCAATTTTCCACCAACAACAGAAAAAGCCTCTGGATGGAAACCGTGATCTGTGAGCTGAACATCAACAGCTGCTGCAGTACCAATGTTGAAAATATTGTATTTAACAACAATGTCCATATTCTCCACGAGGTATTTGTTTAAGATCTGTTTGGAGACCAGTAACCTTGCCCCAGTGTCATCCTCATTACAATATGCGAACGAGAAAATGAGAGCGAAAATAAACACGACGGATTTATACATCATTCTGGAAACAAATCTCCGTGAGGACTAGATTTATTAATAGTTTGAGGGACATCTTACCTGTTTTTGGTTTGAATTCGAAGGGTTTAAGTTAGAATAAGTTAACTATTTCGATGTGTTTGTTTCCTGTGCACAACACTTTATGACTAACCAATCTGTACCTCGCCAAGTCGACGGCTGGAAGAGCCACGCGTCAACACTCACCGGTTTACACAATCGCCACGTCTCTCAAGGCAAGGGGCTAAGAGAGAATCGAACACGCACACACCGATCACACAATGTTACCAACTCTTTAAAATAATTCATAAAAAAATAATTAAATAAATGTAAATTTTAAAAAAATACATCAATTTTGAACTGCGCGTGCAGGATATCATTTAAATGAAGCACAAGTTCAATTTTAGTAAAAAATATTCAATAGTAATTTGAACTATTTCATTTCTTTAAAATCCGCTACATTGGCTACACTGCGACCACGTTCAATCGTCTTAGCCGTCTTAGCCTTCAATTTGACAGTTCAATTCGTAGTGTCAACATTTTTAAATCATAAAACCATAACGTGTTTTAATTGACAATATGTTGTAAATAATTATAAATTGATGTTAAGATTCCAAATTCCTAGATAATACCTTCATACTGCCATGAATTTGTAGAACGAGTAAACCTTAAAATCATACAAAATGCATAGTCAAGATGTAGATTTGGAAGTTAAAGTTAAAAAAGGTAAACATTGATCTACACACTAATGGAATAAATATTTGATTATCATGTTTTGTTTCAGCAACGGAAAGAATATCGGAGAACATGCACATAGTTGCAAACGAGCCTTCTTTAGCATTTTATCGTTTACAAGAACATGTAAGAAAGGCTTTAAAACCCATGGTCGATAGAAGAGTCGACGTTAAGAAATTACACATGGAGTTACAAGGACGTTGTTATGATGTTGAATATGCAGTCGGGTACTATTTGTAATTACTAACTTATCAACAATTAACTAACTTAAATTTTATGTAACAGAGCAATCAAAACAATGGACAAAGCAGAAGAGAGCTTCAAAAACATTCAAGACAATCTAAAGACCGCGATCTTTCTCAAGCAGCAACTGAAGTACGAAGAGTCAAGAAAAAAAAAACCTGAAATTAATTCTGTCTACAAACGCTTATCCGCACACATTACGCTTGATTTGCCCGACTTACCAGAGTTTTCAGATGTAGTGAGAGAAACCGCTAATCGTGTTGAATCCATCATGTCCAGTGCGAGACATTGATGACCAATTGGCATCTTTTTGTTTTTGTTGTTTTATCTCCGAACGTAACTAAGCTCAAACTAAATTATAAGCAAAAACTACTCATAATTTAATTTAAAAAGTACAAACTGGAATACTTGTTTGTGATATAACCGCATAAATAAAAGTGGAAACATTACGGGTAGGAAATAATTAATAAAGCCGGGTCCAGACTAGAACATAACATCTTCGCGAACGCGATCAGTGTGGACGGGAATGGAATGCAAACATATTGTTCGCAAACATGTTCGGTTCGTTGTTCTGTTCTAGGCTGGACCTGGCTTTAAGACGATCTCATTTGATGTTTAGAGTTATGTATAGGTAAATGTGCTAAATTATAAACAAGTATTCATCAACGAATATCTTGTAAATTTGTATTTTCAATAATACTTTTTGTATAGATGTTAACCAAAAAGACTATATTCTGTATGGAAAATACAGTTATTGTTTTTTTACAAGAAAACTAATCCAGTGGTGTTATTCTGTACATTTGGTGGTAAAATAAGTTCTCACGCTTGTTATAGCACTTAGATAGAATTTTATACTATTAATTTTAAGTTATTAATTATTATTAGCTGGTCGTGTACAAAACTATTTTACCGGCAAATTTACAATTAATTCACTGGTATTATCTTAGCACAAATATCTGAACGCTGGTATGTAATAGTAACCAAAAGTGATACTTAGATCACCAATATTGTTTAATTATAATCGCCATAATCTAATGCAAATAAATCGCTAATTTATCGTCTTACCTTTTGTATTTTCTTGATTTATACCCTTAGACACCAAATGAAGTTTGAAACTAATAATTAACAGTAATATTTATATTGTAAGGTATATAACAGTTTATACAAGTGAGTATTGTGCAAAAAATTAATTAAAGACGTAGAAAATAGTCGGAAAGTGAACTAGGATTGTTCACAGTTTATGTAATTACTATCGGATTACATAACCTTTATGTACGTACGTTATTTTAGTTACCAAAAGTGAGACTTGCAGTGATTGTTAGATCACCAATATTATTTCATAATAATCGCCATAATCTACTACAAGTAAATCGCTAATTTATCATCTTACTTTCTGTTTTTTATTTATTTATACCCTTTAAGAACGAAATTAAATTTGAGACTGATAAAAACGGTAATCTTATTAATATTTATACTGTAACGTATATAACAGTTTATCTAATTTCTATCAGATTACATAACTTGTATAAATGCTAATACATTATTCTTGGTTTTAAGTTCTGTAATTATATATTTATTTCCACGTTTCTACCGACTAAACATCTGTCTTATCAAGAAATTTATCATCTTTCATTTATTTAAATCCGTACGAACGAAACAAAGTTTGAAACTAATAATACATGGTAATGTTATTAATATTTATACTGTAAGGCATATAACAGTTTATGTAATTACTATGGGATTACATAAGCTTTATGAAGACAGTGATTTTACGAATTATTTGTTTATTTTAGTACATATATAGTCATTTATTAACAAATTTACTTATTAACTATCGTAACGAATTCTTTTTCCATTAAAAATAAAAAATTTGGGCGGCTGTTTTATATTCTTGCATACATCAAGCCAAACATTCAGCATGTTAATCCGCCATCTTGTAAATATTGTACAACATAACCTGCGAATGTTTCGGCCTTCAATCTTAAATTAAATAAAGCTTTGTATAATGATATATAAATTCTATTCACATATTTACGACTGGCTTATAATAATGTCAGTGGTTATCTGTCGAATGGAAGCATGAGTTCATGGGTGTCAGCAACTACATGTTTTTGAATTCTTTAAGTTATATCCATTTGCGTCACCCTTATCGTCGATCGCAATTCTGTCATTGTCTTTGTTTGCTTCGCTGCTGTGCATAAGTTTATCGTTCAGGAGTATCTGCGCATAAAACAAAAATTCATTAATTTTCTGTTTAATGCCCTGTTTACACGTTGCTACTTTGAAGACACATTAGTGCTACTGTAGCAAGAAAAAATCTGAGTCGCTTGTCAAATAGCAGCGCTGCTAATTTGTAGCATCAAAGTATCAAGAACTACTAGTTGATAATTTCACATCGTTGATCGTTGTATGTGTAGATAGCGATTTTTTGCGGTTATTGTTTCGATTTGAATATTTTTTATTATTTGCGTCTTCAAAAACTTCTTCTTTTCATGCTACAGTAGCACGTATGCATCTTCAAAGTAGCAACGTGTGAACAGGGCATAAGACTTACGTCCTCATTATTTACAACAGTTGTGAAATAAAATCCACGTGATAACAAAGTATATATGAACTATTCTGGGCTCAGACATGTATCCAGATAAGTTCATTTCTGTTCTTTTTTGTAAAGTTAATATTGGTTTTGACTACATACCTTATTGACTAGAAATCTTGCTGCTTCTTCTATATTTACGTTTTCTTTAGCCGATGTTTCAAACCAACCAGAAAAGCCTTTTTCTTTGCAGTATTCGTCCATACGACTTGGAGTATTTACAATGCCTTCTTTTTGTTGGTCGCACTAAAAAAATCATAAATTACGCTGTTATAGTTTGTTATAATCAGGGAACCGAACCGAACTGGTACAAAAACAAATACTTGCCAAATGGCAGATTTTTATACCTGAACCGGTTAAAAGAATATTTATACTCATAACCGGAGTCGAACCGATAATTGTGAACCGGTTCAGAATGGACATAGAAACGTTTAGAAAAATTTTAATCAATTATCCTATAGAATTTTTTGGAATAAACTGTAGTTTTCTTTTTAATTTTTTAAAAATTCTGTTAGATTATAGAATTCGTTTCATATTGTACCTAGTTATTATTATTCAATGAATTGATCGGTTAATTTCAAGATAAAATGTGAAAACCAGAACAAACTGCGAACCGAATTTGAATCGACATTTTGTGCGGATCGAGTTTTGTTTAAATTAATAAGTAACTTACTTTGTTGCCTAATAAGACACAAGGTATTGAGGAACCATCGGGAAGCTGAACTTTTGAATCTAAATCTTGTTTCCATTTATCAACAGCATCAAAAGTTGCTACTCTAGTTACATCAAAAACTATGAAGGCCCCTACGGCATCTTTATAATATACCCTAGTCATATTTCCAAATCTTTCTTGTCCTGAAACAAAAATACAATTAGAAAACTGTACCTACTTCTCCGACCTATGTAATAGCGGTATTGAAATCGTATTTGTTAGCAGTTAGAGATTTTGATGAATCTTTACGATTTGAACCCTACTGAACCTAAAAATCATGGTTTAAAAAAGTCGGTCTGTGGGCATGTGGGTCTGTGTATCCGTGGGCCTCTGTGTGTCTGTTGGATAACTTAAAAACGCGTTAGAATTTTTGACTGAAAGTTTTTATTTAAGATCTTAAGACAAAAACTGATTTCAAGTTCGTTAATGAGCTTTATTGAATCAGTGGTACCAATTTAATAAACTGAACATTTTTTTATTTTTATTAAAATACTATTGAGTGTGGTATCAAATGGTACAAAAATATAAACAACATTTAAACGATCATCAATTATTGTTTTTATAAATAAATTATTCAAATTCACCAAGTTTGGTTTCAATTTATAGCTCTCGGGGAGATATGTTTAGTAGAAATATAAAAAAAGACATTTGAGCAAATTTCAATGGGGGCTTTCACAAAAAAAAATTTTGTATTTTTTTAATAATTCTAAAACATTAGGTAATTTGAAACACTTTTGAATAAATAAAAAAATATTTTTCATTCCTAATTATTTTAATAAACTCAATGGACGATTTGTAGTGTCGATATGCGCATGCGCTGACAGATATGCTTGACCTTGGAAGAGCATAATTTTTAGTTCAGAAAAACTCAACAGATGGTTCATTTCTACTGAAAATGGTCCAGACCAATCCAGACCGTCCAGACGATTTGCAGTATCGATATGCAGTATCGACAGCTATGCTTGACATTGGAAGCACATAATTTTTAGTTCAGAAAAATTAAACAGAGATGGCTCATTTCTACTGAAAATGGTCCATTCGCGGTATTCAATATGACGTCACACCTGCATAAATGTGTATAGTCACAAAAAAGCGAATATTAATAAATTGTATTATTATTACATTTATTTTTATGGTTAAATTTGAGTCAATATGTAGGCTATATTACTATAAATGAATGTATAAAAATATTTATTTTATTTCATAAGTTATAAATAAGAAATATCTCGAACATGTGATACTTTTCAAGGAGAATGTACCTACTTTGCTTGGGCAAAATAAATATAACCTAAAACTTTGTTTTGTTCCTTCTGTTGAATTTTTATATAAAAATGGCAAAATATTGCATTGTACCGTGTTGTAATAATATTATTACTATCTGATGCTTAGCTTACGGCTATGGCTAACACAGCTCAAACTCTTCAAGTGCTGGGTGCTGCTGTGAAGCTAACAGCTAATAGCAAAGAGAATAAATTAATGTACTTATCTCTGCTAATAGTTCTTACTTTACTCACCAGTTACCAACCACTGCGTCTGCAGTTGTGATGTCACTCATACATTTGAAATTTGATGATAATTTTAATAAATTATATCTAATTATATCTAACTACAGAGTTTTGAGGTATTTATAATAAACGTTAAAATTAATACCATAACATAATTTTTAAAAAAAAAAATTAAAAAAAGTAGTGAAAGACCCCGTCAACTTTTGTCAAATGTGTTATCAAATTAAAGTTCTCTGGGAAAGAATTCTAGTCGAAAAATCAAAACAAACATTTAAACGATGACCAATTGTTTTTCACAAGAAAAATTTATTTTAATAAAGCAAGTTATTAAAATTTATAGTCGGGAAAGTACTGTGGTGGCCACAGCTGATTTTTTTATTAAAAAATTGTCTCTTACCAGCAATGTCCCATAACTGCAGTCTAATGATGGTGTTAGCGTCCCAATTGAGAACTTTAAGTGCAAAATCTACACCGATTGTGGCTCTGTAATGTTGCGAGAAGAATTGATGAACGTATCTTTTGATGATTGATGTTTTGCCGGTGCCTAGTTCTCCGATTACTAGGATTTTGTATAGGTGTTCCTTGCGTTCTACGCCAGAATTTGAGATATTTGACTGTAACAAAAATAAATTTTTAATTTTTGCTCAACAGTTAAGTTCGTAAATAGAAAGAACAGTTAGGAAAGTTCGCAAACTTCAATGTGATAAATATTGATAAAATTCAATACAAATTCGAAAGCAAATATCTAGACTTGAGGTTAGTCACCTTGGAGCAAATATTATGTTTACACTTCATGTATCATATTACTAGGTTTACCGCAGATGTAGAAAAATATTTTATTAAATTAATTTGTGCGAAATAAAAACAGCTACGTAATTACCATATCATATATCATTTTAAGTATAAACAAAACAAGTACATGAAATAGTTACTGTCATCTAAAACAGCATTACTGAAAAAATTGTCGCATATATTTTACAATATTTATCAATTGGTTTAATAAATTAGTTTATATTTTTATTTTAAGCACAAAATATCACATAGGTATATCAATTTGTGCAGAATAAAATTACTTACTTAATTGCCATATCATATTTCATTTTAAGAATAAACAAGAGTACATGAAACAGTAATAACTTTGAATGTAATAATCTCTAATAATTCTGAACGAAAGCACTAACTGAAAATAATTGATTTATTTTTATAAATATCATTATCAATTGATTTAATGAACAAGTAATAATAATAAATAGTAATAATGTCAAATAATTTTGGACGAAAGCACTTCTGAAAAAGTTGGCGCATATTTTTTAGTAGATTATTAGTTCACGTTTTTATTTTAATCTTCAAATACTTGTAATAAATTGTAAATTTCTTCATATATCACTGTGTTTTATGTAATAGTTTAATATTTTTATGTCGCCAGTAAAAAAACGTAAACAGACGTAGTAAAAATTCTTGACAATTCGCACTTAATTAGCGTAATTTTTATTGTTAGAACATTAAACGACCAATTAAAATTCTATATAGTATAATTATTTGTTATTGCAAATTTATCAATAATTATTATGATGTAACGGCGACTATCCTATTTAGAATAGACTGTAAAATGTAAATAGTAATCACGCAAATAGCCACATAGTACATAAACCAGATAATTTCATCATTATAAAAATTAAAGAGATACAACAATTTCTAAGATAAAGCCCACAATTCCTGATGTAACAAACAGCGAACAGAAATTCGTAGAAAAGATTAAATTGTCATATGGGTATAAATATTTATTTTTCGATAAGTTATTTATTCAAAATTAAATAATAAATGTCATCCTCAGCAAGAAATAATTTACCGTGAGGTCAGGCCGATCCTTTACTAAATCCATCACCAAATTTCCAAAAGCCGGCATGGCCTCAGCAGCAGTTTCAGGAGGGTCACTATCCGATTTCTCGACTTCCTGGGGAATGTTCTCTGGCACCGCGACAGTCTCAATCACTTTGCCGTCATCTTCAGCAGTGGGGTCGTTACTCTGGGAGTTGTTATCGGTCATGAAGCCTTCTTCATGTAGTTCTGGGTTGGATGTTGGACGCCAACTGGATATCGCGTATGGAGTAACAGATACCGGAGGTTTAGATTGTGCCCCCTCCAACGAACAGGTGTCTGAAGTAACTTCCTCGCTTTCTGCGCGTTTAAGAGACGTGGGAGTCAACGTAGAATACCCCGAAGAAAGGCGGTCCGAAGTTTCCGACTCCGAAACGGATTTCGAAGACGATGCTCTCGAAAGTTCTGAAGGAGTGGTCATGTATTTCCCAAATTTGAATTTTCTCGCGAAGGATGATTTTGGTTTTGCAGTTTCTTCGGTTTTTTTGAGCTTTTTGCCTTTGCGGGATTTTTTTTCTGGCTCGTCGAAAACTGTTTCTGTTGGGGATAGCTTTTTCTTCAAGACTGATATTTTACTCTTACTACGCTCGGTTTCGTTTTTCATGTTTTTCACTTGTTTTAAGTTTGCACTGTTATTTTTAGGTGTTGGTGTTATTTCATAGTAATGTTTTTAAGTACGTTGTTTGCCAGGTGAACCTTGGATTTAAACTGAATTGGATATGTGGTCAGGTCGTATGACAACCCTACTACATTGTTTTAAGTGGGGATGAAACGAAGGTTATTTTATACTTTGTAGAAAAGGATTATATTTCACTGAGATCATATAAGTAGCTTGTTTTTTTGTTATAGTTCTGATAGATGTGAATATTTCTAATTGAAATTCTATACGCATTTCTTATAAAACAAAAACAAATACGGAAATAAACAAATCATCTCATTTAAAAATTTAAACATATAGGTACCTACATGCAGAGATTCGAACCGCACAGAATATCGGTTCAGGTTCGGTTCGCGATTCACTGTGCTTTATAGAATTCGGTTTTGTTCCGGTTTTCATATTTTTCTTGAAATAAACCGGTTACCGGTTTATAAAAAGCGGTTCAAGTTCCGGTTTCGGTTCAATGATTTATTAAATAACAAGCATTTAATTTTAATTTAATTCTAAAGACACATTTTATTTAAAAAGGCGTAGATAAAACGTTGTGTTTGACTTCAGCTCGTGCATAAACTTTCATCCTGCCAACATTTTGTGCTCGTTAAATAATATACTATTATCCATATCGATGATTCATAATATGTGAGGCTGCTACACCCAAGTTGGGTAAATGGCGTGATTGAAATGTATGTATGTATATTATTATCTGTAAAATATTTGCTCTTAAATATGATGTTATCATCACAAGTCTTGTGATCTTAAAATTTATGATTTTTTTAATTAATCGAGATTTCCGCAGCTTATCTTATTTGTATGATTAAGTAATCAGTAAGCAAATACCCAGTCTGTTAAAATACTTGTTATCAAGATAATAGTACTTTCCGGCAAAATAATATCCCTATAATGAATTAAAAACACAAATCATTTACCATAATTGACAAAATAACCGGCCTATTTTCGTATGCAGTTATCAAGTATTATTTTTTAAATTATCTTAACGCAGATTAGGTTATCCAAGGATAAATACATTTTTTCTGTATCGTTTAAGTTTATTTCGATATAGTTTCAAAATTTGAAATTTGATAAAAGTAGGTGGATTAAAGAGAAGAAGCCACTTAGAACTTAGATACTTCGTAAGGTTTCTGAGGTATACTGTTTCTGATCAAAATAATAATTAAATATGAAGAAACATAATATTATTTTTCCTTTCTATAGCGTTACAGAATTCCGGTTAAATTTATTGAATATTTTGAGATATATTTGAATCCATGAATAAAACATTTGCTGCCTTATTGAAATAAATGTCTTAACCTTTACCCATTCAATATTTTCTTCGGATTTATCAGTTATATTTAAATAAATTTGCAATAATTTTGTTTGTACATATTATAAACTAATTAATTCTATACCAGAAATGTAGTTTATATTGAAACTCTATCCATGAAATTCGATTCTGTTAAATAAATTTATTGATTTAAGATTTCACATGGTGTAAGAAACGTAATTTTATCCGTTATACCTAGAGTTGAAACTGATACGTTTACATGAGGCTTCGGGCGCTATTTTTAGTCTGTTTGTAGCATATTATCATGTTTTATGGTTTAATACTACTATAGTTCAAGAAAAATTTAAAATTATGAAGAACTGAACAGCAACCAGCAGTACGTAACAGCATTGCTGGATAAAAGAACAAACACTTTTTGCACATACAAAATCTGATGTGGCCAGCACATAACCTTTCGCCAATGTAAAAGGGAATAGTAGTTTTTAACAATATTATACGATATAAACGTAAATGACATTTTATTTGACATTCACACTTTATGGTGTAATATTTTTATTTTTTGTTTTATAGAGAATCAGAAAAACTGAAATTGTTACAAATTCTTAATTTTTTGTAATAATTGTTGAATGGTGCTAAAAAAATTTCAAAAACTAGTTGTAGCTAATGAATTTAATTTAAGAAAATTTTCATTTATACAGGGTGCGTGTTTGTACGTCGGGAAAAAAATTAAGGGTATAACATGATGTAATGAACGTGGAACAGAAAGAATTTTTGGAAAAGGGATACCTAAAATTAGCGTATTTTATATTTTCAGCAACTTAATTGAAATGAATTTTCAACATCAAGACATTATTAGACATTGTGTAAAGAGTTACCTGTGATATTGTAGTAGATTTGAATATAATATTAGAAAAACTATCTATCCATGGTACTAAAAGTGTTCACTTTACTTGTTTACTTTAAATATTGTATTGTACCCTATTTTTGCGAATTTTTCAAAATATATTTCTGTTCCATGTTCAGTAAATTTGTTTCCCCAAGTACAGACACACCTTGTATTTCAGAAAAAAACTTCAACTTTACGTAAACTACCACTACCGGTTGTACGATTTATATCAAAATTTGTTGGTCTGAGTGACGAGAGGAAAAAAAGGGTAGTTTTTTAAAATTAATATTAATTCACTATTATAATTATTATTATTATAATATCAATGTTCCAGATGTGACATATGTAAATAAATTCCAATATTTACTGATTGATAATATTTTTCGAATGTCCAAATAATTCATTGAATTAATAAATATTCTGTAGTCAAAACATGTAAGTTAAAAACGCACGATAAAATTAAGTCAAATTAAAAAAAAAGTTAAAAAGAAAATAAAAAAAAATTGAATCAATCTCACCTGAGGATGATGATACTGACATTGATACTGAGATTTTTTCTTTTCTTTTTCCCGTTTTTCTTCAGGGCATATTAAGGAATTATTATTAAACTGACTAATGGGTGAAATTTTATCATTTGCGAGCATCATGTAGCGCTCTCTTCGCTTAGTTCTTTCACCTCTTGTTCGCCGATTAATCGGCCGAGCAACTTCTTCAATCATTTCACAAAAATTCACAAAAGCGCACAACAGAAAAATTCAGCACCCGCTTGCAACGTGCAACGTGTTCAGACTGGCATCCGAAGAGAATTTGTGAATGATAACACTGAGTAAATTTGTATAATTGTTGACCCGAGTAATGACAAAACAACAATAGTACAACTCCAAGTTGAGTCTGACAGTTCAGCGAGGTTTTTATCTAGTTGTAATAAAAAGGAATGAGTAAAATTGAAAACAATCTTTACGATTTATATATGAAGCCACGAAGTCAGGATGCGACAGTTAGAGAACATATCGTCAAAACAAGAGTTGTTATCATCTGCGAGGCGCCAGACTAGACAGTCAATCAAATGCTGTAGTACGCAATGGGACTCTGTACGATATAATTAAAAAGGCTGTGTGTAAGATGGTCGTTGTATTGGCTGTCAATAGCGATAGATTTTTACAATGTTGTTTTTATTATGTCAAGAAAGTCGTCTCGTTGTCGTCATGCTCAGAGGTTCTCACGTAGAGCTACTGATTTTCTAGAAACTCATCCGTATCTTTTGCTCCGTATCAAAGGTTTTTGATTAGTAACTTAACTATTATTTGGTCCACTATTTTCTTTCCTCAGTGTTGTAAAGAAATTTAACTCCATATTTACACATATCTTGAAAGGTATTTTTTGTAAAGTAACATTACTATTATTTGGTTCACTCTTTCGCCATTTTCTTCCTCAGACTTATAATAGTTATTTACGTGGTTAGCATAGTAAATTATAGTAGATTCTTCACGGGCGTGCTGGACAGTTTGGGGGCGAGCGACGAAGGACTAAGCTTCCTAATCCTAATTGCAAGCGAACCGCGTACAAAGTATTATTTCTACCTTCATAGTGTTTTTTTTTTTGATAAATTTACTTTATAACTTTAAAAAATATACATTACATTTTGTAATCAAAGGTTGTTGGCGGTAGGACAATTGAGCAGAAGAGACCTGTAAAGTTCCTTCTATGAGCCTGTAATGTAAAACAGATCTAAGCCCTATAATAACTCATTTATTTAGTTACCATAATTCTTATGAAGTGTCATTTAAACAGAAGGTGAAAATAAATAAATTTTTCTTCATATTTACACATTTCTTGCAAGATATTTTGATTAATTACTTTACTATTATTTTGACCACTATTTTGCACTCTCCTTCCTCAGACTTGTAAAGAAATTTTTCTCCTTACTTATACATTTCTTGAAAGATTTTTGATTAGTTACGTTACTATCCACTATTTTGTCACCTCCTTCCTCAAACTTTTTTTTCTCCATTATTGGAAGGTTTTTGATTAGTACAAACTTCTAAATTTTGAGATCGCCCATATCTTTTTCTCCTTACTTACACATTTTTTGCAGGGTTTTTATTTCAAAAATTCATAACAAATCGTCACAGTACTCCAAATTTTCAACGTTTTAAAGGAAAATGAATGAATTTTGTCGACTTGGTGGCGAATTGAGTCCATAATTGTTTTTGTGCATCGTGCTAGTTGTCAAACTTTGACATTTTTTAAAGTAAAAAACATTTGAAACAAGTTAAAGATTCATCAATTTTTGTCCAGAATTGAGCGAGTTACCATGGTCTTAATATTTATCATTTTCCGCCAAAAATTTCGATTATAGGTAATATTAAGTTATCAGTTCTTAATAGTATTTGCAAGCTTTCGTTCCTAAAATTCTCTTTTACTTACATTTCGAAATTTCCCAAAATAAACAATTTACGATAAAAAAATTTAGGGGTAAGATATATAGGTGAGCATCTTTAACATTTTCCCAAGATACTTATAAATATTTTAGACACCTTCCCCAAAGATTTAAAAATATAGGTCTGATCCTGAGAATAATTTATAATCTAATAGATATTTTAAATATTAACATAGACATAAATAAAATTTTACAGGAAATTGAAAGAAAAACACACAGATAATACAAAAGTAAAAATGCTTTAAAAGATAATGAATGAAATATTGTTTTAAATATTTTTCACGAGAGATGCGTCAATTTAATTGATACTATTCAATTTAACTATGTCATGTTATTAAATCCAAACAATGGCAACATTAACAACAATTTTCATTCATAGTAATTTCTAATACCAGTCATATGTGATATTTTTCCTTGTTATTCAAATTATTATCAAAATAATTAATATGATTCTGCCTCATTATTTGGTTAAAATATTGTGAATTCCAAATTGTTAAAAATTCAACCTTGTTACAATAATAATTTATATTACCCTCTTATCAATTCGTTACAAAATGGCTAGCAACGTAAATGCAATAAAAATACCTAAGTTATTTTTTGTTCAAATGAACCTAAACATTTGCTTATATAATTTATTTTATAAAATGCACAGCATAGTATTTGTACTATTAATAGTAACTAGTTAATAGAGATTTATGTTTTATCAATCGTTTTATGATTTTATTTATTCTGTTTCTTAGCTGTACGTCCATATGGTACAAATAAAATAAAAGAAAAAGATAAAGTAATAAGAACAAAAACTTTATTCATAAAGTTGATTTTATTTTGCAAGAAGTGGCAAACATATATAAATATAGCAAATAAAGTATAGGAATGATAAGCAAAAGATATTTACAATGTTGCTTTTGAACTTGTATTAAAAAGCAGTAGTTATCGTTCACTTTCCATTCTTATAAACAAAATAACTTACAATAATTGTGGCAGATTCATATGTATATGGAATATAAATAATAAAATAAATGTTTGTGTCATCTGTAAATTCTAATAATAAAAAAGGCATTTTAATTGCAGTTTAAAAAAGTAGTTTTACGCCAGCAAAGCCTCATTTACATAAGCATTTAGTTTTAAGGTTTACATTTATGGTTACGTTTAAGGTGATCCTCTACCCATGGCAGAAAACAGTCAAAAACATTGATTCCGCACGCTATTCTATAGCGTTTATTGTTTTGTTAAACATAAAAATAAAAAATAATTTATGTTTGAGTGGAAAAAATAATTTTGGCATCCATATTTGTAAAAAAACTGCAATATTTGTAAAAAAGAGGGTTTTCGCGCGCCACCGTACAGCATTTATTTGTAAGTGAATTAACTTAAAATTTTAATATGTTGTCAACAAAGTTTGGATCTACGAAATAACCGATCGAATTTTTAAATTCGTTTTAAAACAGAAGATATTTGTGTTAAAAAAATAAAAAAAATTGTCAAAATTCAAATTAACATATTTCGCTTTTAAAGCAAAACTTTCAAATTTTGCATCGACCATTTTGTAGATTGTACTTTTATCTTCAACAATATCTTTAGATTATTATATTTAACAAAACAATAAACGCTGTGGACTTGCGTGCGAAATCCATGTTTTAGGCTGTTTTCTGGCGCGGTAGAGGATCGTCTTAAAGCCTCATTCGCATAAGTATTTAGTTTTAAGTTTAAAATCTAAGTAAATACGAGAATTCACACTTTTCACTTTTAAGTACTGTGAATGCTCGTATTTAGTTAGATGTATTCAAACTTTCTAAACGTAAACAAAATCGAAACCTTAAAACTAAATGCTTATGAGAATGAGGTTTAAAAATGTTTAAATTCATGTAACTATACGAGCATCCGCACTTTTCACTTTCTAGCACTAAAGTTTGAATCCTCGAAACTTTAAGATTATGTTTACCATTTACTAAAACTATTTTAAGTTCATTATGTGAATGCTGTGTTTCTTAAACTTAAATATAAATGTAAACCTTCACACAAAACGCTTATAGTCCAGTAACCTTGTCATGGTTATAATGGGCCTAAGTTGCATCAAGTGGTGGTAGTAGGTTTCTATTTTTTTTCTTGTATAGGATGTAACTGAGATACAAAGTTTTAGACCTCGGCAACCCTCCGGAACACTTTTGAATATCTCAAAAACTGCTAAATTTTTGCACTTTTTTCGGTTTCTTACCATTTTGACTATGAAGGAGCACGATTTCGACAAAAACCATTCTATACATTTTTAAACTAGATTAAATTGTCTACAATCTAAGATCTGAATGGGCTCGGTAGTCCTAAAAGTTTCCGAGATACAGCTTTTCAAAGTTTGGCAAAATATACAGATTTGAAACACCAACCGTTTCTCTCTACAAAAATTTTACTATATTCTCTCGCGGAAGAACTTTAAATTTCAGCTCAAGAAAGACCATTGAAAATTTTTGACAGAATGTATCTTATAGAAAAAAGTACGAGGAATACAGTGCTGCAAACCGGAAGTCAATATCATTATTCGTTCAGATATTATAGTTAATTAAACACAATAAACAAAAGAATAAACAAAATTTTTACTATATTCTCTCGGGGAAAAACTTTAAATTTCAGCTCAACCAAGACCACTGAAATTTTTTGGCACAATGTATCTTATAGAAAAAAGTCCGAGGAATTCAATCCTGCAAACCGGAAATTTCTATCACTATTCGTTCAGATAATATAGTTGATTAAAAACAATGAACAAAAGAGTAAACATAAATTTTACTAAATTCTCTCGAGGAAAAACTTTAAATTTCAGCTCAAGGAAGACCACTGAAAATTTTTGACAGAATGTATCTTATAGAAAAAAGTACGAGGAATTCAGTGCTTCAAACCGGAAGTCAATATCATTATTCGTTCAGATATTATAGTTCGTTTTTCCCCGAGAGAATATAGTAAAAAATTTGGTTATTCTTTTGTATATTGTGTTTAATTAACTATAATATCTGAATGAATAATGATATTGACTTCCGGTTTGCAGCACTGAATTCCTCGTGCTTTTTTCTATAAGATACATTCTGTCAAAAAATTTCAGTGGCCTTGGTTGAGCTGAAATTTAAAGTTTTTCACCGAGAGAATATAGTAAAAATTTTGTTTATTCTTTTGTTTATTGTGTTTAATTAACTATAATATCTGAACGAATAATGATATTGACTTCTGGTTTGCAGCACTGAATTCCTCGTACTTTTTTCTATAAGTTACATTCTGTCACAAATTTTCAATGGTCTTCCTTGAGCTGAAATTTAAAGTTCTTCCGCGAGAGAATATAGTAAAATTTTTGTAGAAGAGAAACGGTTGGTATTTTAAATCTGTATATTTTGCCAAACTTTGAAAAGCTGTATCTCGGAAACTATTAGGGCTACCGAGCCCATTCTGGTTTTAGATTGTAGACAATTTAATCTAGTTTAAAAATGTATAGAATGGTTTTTGTCGAAATCGTGCTCCTTCATAGTCAAAATGGTAAGAATCCGAAAAAAGTGCAAAAATTTAGCAGTTTTTGAGATATTCAAAAGTGTTCCGGAGGGTTGCCGGGGTCGAAAACTTGGATTTTGCATCTCAGTCACATCCTATACAAGAAAAAAAATAGAAACCTACTACCACCACTTGATGCAACTTACGATGTACTAGTTTACTGGACTATTATGTGAATGAGGCTTAAAAATAATGAAATAAAATTTCAAAAGGCTAAAAAACATGGATTTAGTATTTAAATTTTTAAAATATATTAATTAATTCAAATACTGTCATTAGGTCTTTAAAAATTATAAACTTTTTGAATTAAATAATAAATAAAAATAGGGTAGTTATTTTGTAGTTGATAGTGTCTATAAAGTGAATTAAAATTTCGTATCAATTTCTTTAAATGTACAGGTTGTATCATAACTTCGAGTATATACGTTAAGGGTAGGTGTATAAGTAGTTTGATATGCCAATTATGGATAAAAAAATCCACAAATAAATTTCAAAATATTTGTTTTCCTATGTAAATAAAATACTGGAATATAATTTTTTTACCTATTATTCCACATGAATGAAAAACATGCAGATTCAATTTTCTTAAAAATGTGTAACACGAAGGGGCCCGTCAAATATTTTTGTCTAGGGCCCGAAAGTACAAAAGCTGCCTTGATAATGGGTTATATAAGTTGTATTGTAAAACATAAAAAATATGTTTGTGAAAATTAAAACTAATTATTTTTATAAAAAAGATAAACAAAGCTACTTATAGTATATTAACCCATAAAGACAATATAAACGGAGATAATCCAAAAAAGAGCAACTTCTTTCAGCATGAAAATTACGAATTATGATAATTTTTCTTGAATGATCTCATTCTAGAGATGAATAAAACGATTCTCAGTCTAATTTTGTCAACTGTCATGTCAAAAACAAAACAAAACTTAGGTCAAAATTCTTAGAATTGGTGATGAACTTGACTTCTGATCTCTTACAAATTGTCTAATTGTGCGATAGAAAATAGACAATAAATTTCAAGTACAAGTTCTTGTAGGTTGATAATTGATAAAAGAAAAGAAAACAAAAGTCGCAGACAATTTTTTATCGACTATCCGGGATTTGAACTCGCGCCTCTAACGAAAATAAGATAAATTAGGTATGGCCTTGAAAAAGAATTATGAATGTGGAGGGGGCAATTTTTTATTATATAGATAATTTAAAATGAGCCTACCTATATCAAGGGTTATTTAGTAGTATTTTGTATGTGTATAATAATAACAACCTTAAAGTATAAAAATATATCTGTCTCACATACCAGTTGAAATATATTTTTCTAAATGTGTGTGCGGTTACCAGCCATCAACTGACGGATACTTATGGATATTAGTGGAGAGTATACTACATGCAGGAGAGACTTATGTGTACCTAATGTTAGGTGGCAAATATAAAGTAATAAAAATATAAACTTTATTTAAAAGAAAAAAAAATGTTTTTTTTTTTAGTAAACTGAGGAAGAAAGTTTTCTGTGAGTCATTATTTTGTAAGGGAAATATGGCTACACGTCACATTAAAAATTTAATTTTCATTAATTAGTTTTGGGCTTGTTAATAAAAATTTTTGTTTTTATCTCTTCCTCAAAAGTATTTAATAAAAAAAAATCATGCAAGTAGCCTATTAAACTGAAATGTGTACCTAACTGGGTTCGAACTTGAACTACAGTTGGTCACAAAACCTAGTCGATTATTTTCGAAATTGTAATTCTTTCATTAAAGTCCAGTTATAATTAATTATTACAATACTAAGATACTAGAACCGCATAAACAATAATAATAATAATAATATTTATTTATTCCTCTTGAAAATTTTTACATATTATTAGGAAGCGTCAGTAATATTAGTATTTTAGTACGTATTAAGATATAAAAGTAAAAATTTAAGTAATGTGTTCCTTATAATTTTAATATTACTCTAGATCGTAGAAGCATTGCTAGGTCAAAAATTGTTTTAATTTTTTTTAAACGTTCTTATATTTAAACATTGTTAAATGTCCATTGCCAAATGATTAAAAATTTTGACAACTAACGGTTCATGTTTGGTTCACGGATCACTGTACGTTAATAGGGTTCAGTTTTGTTTTGTTCTGGTTTTACTATTTCTCCTCGAAATGAACCGGTAATCAGTATGTAATAAAGTGGTTCAAGTTTAAATTTCGGTTCAATAATGTATTAAGTAGCAATCAATTAAAAATATTCGTTCCAGTTTAAGCCTAAAATATGATAAATTTCTAAAATCAAATATAATTTGAAGAAACTTAGTAAAGAAAATACAACAATTTCCATAAAATATCTGCGGTTCGTTCCGGTTTTCGTTCCCGTTCCGGTTAGATTCGAGTCCCTGATTATAATACTATATTATACAACTATCTACGACTATATTGAAAAACCAAATCTTCTATGAAAAAATAATAAGTGACACAGTAATAATAAATACTGTGTCTAAAGAAAATAGGAAAACATTTTTTTTCCTAATTTGCCTCGTTTCTGTCGCGCGCCAACTAAACATTACAACATAGATAAGTTTTAGATAAATCAGTTTTAGAACTTCTTAACTGCAAATTATCAAATTAACAATTCTTGTAAATCATGAAACGCGTCATTAAAATTATTTAATTATTTCGAAAATAGTTGGCGATTGGATAAAACTGGTGATATCTGGATCAGAATGAAATTATACAGCAATCAGGGCACCCAACTTGTCAATCGTAAAAGCGATAAATTTTTAATCTTATTAATACTGATCTGGAGTATAAATAGAAACAAGTTACTGAAGGAAACAATACTCAATACGCGGTCTTTAAACCGATTGTTTTTTTTTACCGTGATGACGTCAGACGCCCCTCTTATCTACACTAGTGTTAGTTGTTTATTTTCCACCATTCACATGTTTTATGAATGACTATTAAGTTATTGTTTATTATCATCAATTGTTTTGAATAAAAAATGTTTAATCATAAATAAAAATTATCGGTTCTCATTGCTAATTGAATATTAAATAAGACAATAATGAACTTTTCTCACTTATATGGTCAGCAATAAAATTATTAAATGCTTTTTTTGCACTTTATAAGACAACAAACAAAAAAACAATACGGTGTGTGACCCCACTGGTATGTGTTTACTGAAACTAAAAATAAGGGTATAATCACTATTCAGTAAACAATATAGAAAAACTCTTCCATGGAAAATTTATTTGAAAAGTTTAATATTCCAAATGGAAAAAATAGTACACTATGTGACGTACTGTGAATCTGACAGCTTAGGTTTAAATTTAGTCAGGTAGGCATTTCGGTTACCTGAAAAAAATCTCCACTGTCCACTGTGGTGTACTCTCCACTAAATACTAAAAATATTTCGTTTGTATTCTATCACAAAGAAAACGGAATATTTCGTTTTCATGCTTTACATAGGTACTCAACTAAAATTTTTCGTTAAATAACAATTACCTAATTATGGTCTTCACATTTTACATTTTATTGATAAGATATCATTCAAATTCTAATATATAATCGTGAAAGGTAGCAGATTAAGGATTAAAAGAAATTATTAAATAAACAAAATTGTAAATCTTTAATGGTGCATTATTAGAAAAAATAAGAATTTTTTATTATACTCGATGGTGCAAAAGTAATCACTCTACAGGATGAAGCTTTCCTTTTTGCAACACTGCGGCGTTTAGACCAGGGTTGAAAAAAAACATGTTTTTTTTCAATTTTAAACAAAACATTTGTTTTTTACTGTTTAAAACTGTTTTTTTGGTTTAAAACATGTTTTTAACTCTGCACAAAAAAACATGTTTTAAACAACAAAAAAGCATGTTTAAAACATGTTTTAAACAGGATATCTGTTTTAAATAAATATTATTTCCATCGAAATATGTCGCCAATGCTACTTTTTGTGCGAGGACGGGGATTTACATCGCTCTAGCTGCGTAGCTAGGAGTCACCGATGGTCGGTAGTTGAATTTGTTTTGTTTGTGTTATGCGTCGTGAATGAATTTCGATATCATTTTTAAACACCTGATTTAAAACACAGTTTAAAACATGCATTAAAACATTAGGCCGTGTTTAAAACATGTTTAAAACAGTTTGTTTAAAACAAATTGTTTTAAACATAACAACCCTGGTTTAGACACTCGCAGCGAGGAGACTGACTCTACACGGGACAATAGCAGACGTTACCACGACTGCCTGGTGCCGAAAATTAACGAAATAGGTTTGGAGAACATAATGGTTTTAGCAGGACGGTGCAACCGCACACACAGTGGACATTCTAAAGATAGCGTCTCTCGTTTTTGTGTTTTGCACCGACCCGCGAGATCGCCCAATTTGACAGTTCTAGACTTCTTTCTTTGGGGGTTTTTAGGCACGGGTTTATACGCACAAGCCACTAAAGGAGACCATCCGACAAGAACTGATTAATTTATCGACAGAAGTTTTGACACAAGTTATGGAAAATGCTGTGAAACGAGCCCGAATGTGCATCAACTGTGGCGGCGGCCTCTTTACCAATATGATCTTCTCGTTTAAGCAAACATAATCAGCAAACAGAACTATTATTTTTTATTTAAAAAGAAAGTTACTGCCTTAAGAAATCGGGTCATTACTTTTGCGCCATCTTGTAACAATAACGTTAATACCGGTAATCGATATTATTAATTTAGTTTTAATCTTGATCGAAAAATAAACATTTCATGTTTGTTTCTATTTTCGTTCTTATACATTTTTTGGTTAATTTCGTTATTTTGTTTTCGATCCGTGTTCAAAATAATTCTCTTATTTTGGAGAATACAAAATAAATATCAAATTTAACAAAAATAAAATTTATTTTCTTATAAATAAAAACTGAAAATATTCTAGAATAATTAACGAATTATTCATTTTATTTATTTATTACGAAACTCTACTTTTAGAAATCTCTTCAATAAACGAATTTTAGAACCAAGTTAAACCGAATTTTTTAATGAAAGAGATATTTCGAAAAACCGGCATTTTATGTTTAATACCGGTATTGAATACCGACTAAATTTTGTACGGGATACCGGAATTCGGGATTCCGGTATTGTATTCCCTACTAGCAAGTAGCAACCATAGAGCCGGCAAGGCTGATAACCGCACATACAATAAAATTATAAGTATACCGATGATTCACAGTGAGGCTGTGACATAGGTACACCCAAGCTTTATAAACGGTACATTCTAGTTTAATTGCACAAAAATATTCCCCACAAACTATTATGGGTATACACGTGATTTGACGGCTGGTTACCGCACACAGTAAATATATATTTATACCGATGATTCACAGTATATGAGAATGTCACACCCAAGGCCGATAAAAGGCGTGATTGATATGTATTTTATAATGACCATGTTCTGAAATATTCAATGATAGTCAATTCTTAATAAATTTTGGAGGCTATTTATTTTAGTAAATAAATTTTGTTGTCAAGTTTATGTCAACACTTTAAACTACTTTCTTCAAATTTATGTACAGTTCTTATAGACCAGTCATTAGGTATAGCAAAAATCAAGGGTGTTTTTTTAAATAAAATTTAACAGAAAACTGCTTGCATCATGACTTCGGGGATACCCTGCAGATTACTAAAATAAAAAAACCAGCCAAATTTTTTACTTGTGAAATTTGTTTGAACAATAATTGTTAAAAAAGGCCCTTTTTTCGTTTTTTGCAAATATAATAAAAAGTACTGGATAAATCGCGTTACTCATAAAAGACCGTTTGTAGAGAATGCAAAAACCTACAAAATGGTTTTTAGAAAATTCCGATCCGAGCATTTTTCGCCGAGAAAAGCCGAAAAATTTTCAAAAATTCGTATTTCCGTTAATTTTCAATATTAAGGACAAATTTTTCGGGAAATGATAGCCAATAACATGTATTTGAACTGCCGAAAGATTAAATTTGTCGCTTTAATTTTGCACAATCGCGTTATAAACAATTTATACCCTAATCTTGCAAAATTTATTTATTTTCCGGCTTTTCTCGGCAAAAAATGCTCGGATCGGAATTTTCCAAAAACCATTTTGTAGGTTTTTGCATTCTCTACAAACGGTCTTTTATGAGTAACACGATTTATCCAGTGCTTTTTATTATATTTGCAAAAAACAAAAAAAGCATGAAATGATGAGCGCCATTTAACATATTTTTGTGTGATTTGTGTAGAAATGAAAACAATTTGTGTCTGCTTTTAATATTGAGTGTAAGCAAAAAGCTTAGAAATCCGGTCTGTAATTATAACAATTCTGTTTCAAAGATAAATCATTTAGTTTTGATATTTTGATACAATTATGATTTATAAGGGTTAAATCCAGAAATAAAAATGAATAATAACTGCAAAATTATTAAAGTATTAAAGAACATCTGACATATTTTTGGCATTTTTTATAATGACAAGACATAGGACCAAAGTACAAAGGTCATTGAAATATTTTAATTGAGGTGTAGCAAAATAATTTTTGTATAATTTATCGTTACTGATAATTTCAAAACTGATTTGTGAAAAAATATAAATCAATCAATAAGAATAAGATGGATATTTATAAAATAAACGTTTATACAGGATGTACCGTAACTTGAGGTACATAATTATATTAGAATGGCATCTTGGCGTACTGATCACGGAACAAAAAGAATTACCTATTTCAAAATTCGAAAATAAATTTTGAAGCTTTGTGAAGGAAACTGTTTTGGGCCACTGATTGCACAGGTTGTTTTATTATTAAATATTACGTTATAACTAATTAATAGCTATGTTTGCACATAACTCTGTCTTTATTCAAAATAAATAGTCAGTTGTACTAAAAATGTAGTCCTGAAGTAAACTACCCTTATTTATAGTAATTTCGAATCAGAACTATGTACCTCAAGTCATGGTACACCGTGTATAGGTATTTTTCCTCTTACATATAGGGCGCTATCTAGCGATGAATGGAAAAGGATATGGATTCGTTTTTTTATGTAGATAGTCCTATCAGCAAAAAAGGGTAACAAAATTGAACGAGGCCATTTTAACTACGCGAATTATAAAAATGTTTACTTTTAATGTTTTAATATGTCATAAAACACAGATTTTTATAATGTTCCATTTACAAGATATGTTTTGTTTATGGTCAATAGAAGATATAGTATCTTTTAAAAATAATATTTTATTATATACAATATCCGGGATAGATGATAGTATAATATTCAGATTTTAATTGTTATCAAATTAAGGATTGTTTACTTAAACTGCTTAAAAAATTATCTACGTACAACGTAAATTGCAAGTAAATGAACTTCGCGAAGTTGTTTGTTGTTCTCTTATTACTTTAAAAGTATCGCAACTTTTTTATTTCTCACTTATCATGGATAGCAACATTTTTCATCACGAAATCAGTGCAAGAATTGTCTATTGACACAAATAAAAATAGAGCGCATATTAAGCCATAAAATGTTTTTATCGCAATTAACATATAATTAAAAACCACTTAATGGTAACCCATAAATATTAGAAATAAATAAAACATTTTGCGACCTTATTAAGACTGTTTATTATTTGTTATCTTTGCCTAATTTGTGTACTGATAAAAATATCGAACTCTGACATAAAATACAATACTGGCGCCTTAAAATGCGTTTCAAAAACTTTTTCAACCAATCACCTGCAAGATTTTAGATAAGATTATCTAAATATGTGACAGATAACTTATCCAAGAAATAAATATTTTTTGTATTGATAACCCGAGTTTAACAAACTTCACAATTTACATGCACTTGAAAGAAGTATTATTTGACACATAAGCATAACTAATAATTATTATTAGCAAGCGCACTAAATAAAAATAAAATATCTACATACCATTTCAGCAGTTGTGTGTTTATAAACTCTCTTCTGTCCACATGTAACCTGTCCTTTTGTGTGGTTATGATGGGTAGCAGCAACGGTGGATCTTACTATGAAAGTTCCCATGCGGCCATGTTAGCTGTCGCACGTTTAGTGTTTCTGTTTACACCTCTTGACAATCCGATGATTTCGTTTTGAGTGGTTAACGCACAGATAACGGCTCGACGTGAAGCAAACAGCACGTAGATGTGTGTTATTGAGTTGGCTCATGGCGCTTTCATATGAAATCGATTTGATTGTGGACGAATGCCGCGGAACGCTAGGATAGGTCGGTGGAGACATCTGTGGGACAATGACGGAAGGTGGACGGAGTTTGAAGTTCCGGATTACTCCGGGAGGTTCCAGGGACGGCGGAGTGGACTGGAAAAAGGGTGCGAACCCCTAAGTCCGGAACTGTTTTTCATTCGTTCTTTAAATAGATTTATTTAGATAATTTTGTATACACATTTTCAGTTTTCTTGTTCAAGTCATTAAAATCCAAGCAAAACACTTAAATTCTTATTTATAATATTTGTCAGCGAAATGAATAGATTTTGAGAATATTTGTGAAGAAGAACCAAAATAGTCGTTAAATTAATTATCTCGTTGAATTACATTCGGGCATTTCCTATGAATAAATTTCTGTTTTACATCTCAACCTTGTCACCTGACAGCAATTTGACCCGAAAAATTGTTTAAAATAAAATCACTCCACCTACGGGTCGTGATTTTATTAAACAATTTTTTTTCAAATTGCTAGGCAATACAAACATAAATTTATTCGGTAAAAGAAAAAGCTCTTGTGTAATTGGATATTTTTAGCACCACTAGTTGATACCTATTCCAAATATTTTAGTTAAATCTACTACATAAAGGACCATTATGTGAATATAATTATCATTATTTTGTTTTGATTAAAATAATCCTACTTACCATCGTTTTGCAAATTTAAAAAAATCCATTCTGATTCATATGGCACGCCATTTTAATTTTTAAATGTATATTTAAAATTAGGTCTAATATAAAATAGTCAAATAATAATCATATTGACCAGGAAATAGAATACAAAATAATGATATATTATTATGTTACAACATAATAAAATTTAGACGAATTAATTTTATAACATAACAAAAATATTATATTTCTTTTTTCATTTCATTTCTATTTATTCTATGCTGGAAAATAAAAATTATGTTAAAGTATAATTTTAATTTAAATAATTATTATTGTATTTCACCATAATCGTATCATAATAAAAATTAATAGAATTAAAATTATGTAGTAACATAATAATAATTGATAGAATTAAAATTATGGCCATATAATAAAAATTCCATACTTAAAAATTGATAGAATTAAAATTATGTACATAATATAAAAATTCAATAGGTACTTAAAAATTGATAGAATTAAAATTATGTACATTATAAAAATTCAATACTTATTAATTGATAGAATTAAAATTATGTAGTATCATAATACAAATTTATATAATTAAAATTATGATGTTATCATAATAAAAATTGGTAAAATTAAAATTACATATAAATAATAAAAATTGGCTGAATTAAAATTATGGCCATAATAAAAATTCAACACTAGAAACTTACTTTTATCATAAATAAAACTATAATGCATTAAAATTATGTTGTTACATAAAAATAATTTGATGTATTATAATGATATTTACTAATTATTTTAATATATTGAATTTTAATGGTTTGTATAAAAGATTAATTCGTAAAATTATTATTGTTTATAATCATTTATAAAATTCATATTCACTATAATATTTTAATTTACAATCATTTGACGATTTCAAATTATCGACTTAACGTATTTTTAATAATTTTGGTTTTTATATGTTCATAATTAAAATATATATACAGGATGAGTCAGCTAAGTGTTCCCTATTTCATTTGTTTGTAAATTCTCAAGTTTTTGTGTAAAGTCCGCCAAATTTTTGCTGTAAATACAGTAGCCACTTGAGTTTTTGTTCGCAAAGTTTTATCATTATTGCTCTATTGCTTCCTAATTGGTGACTGAAATAATGATTAATTAATTAATGATTAGTCAAACGACTATTTGTAGGATTTTAAAGGACCTTAAGTGGCATCCTTATAAGATTCAAATTCTGCAGGCAATTTCTGAAGAGGATAAAGCAAACCGATTGGAATTTGCAGAAGACGAAATTGAACGAATGCATGAAAACCCTGGTCATCTGAATAACATCATGTTTTCTGATGAGGCACATTTTCATCTTGATGGTGGATTTAATAGACACAATCATCTGTATTGGTCAGATGAAAATCCCCACTGGATTGCTGAACAATCCTTGCACTCTCCTAGAACGACTGTTTGGGCTGCAATTGGAGATTTTGGATTAATTGGTCCAATTTTCAAATTGAAGTGAACCACTCGTGAAGTTTTTGTCTGATCGATTTGAAATTTCGGCAGTAAAAATTCCTTTAGATAGTTCATGTTTTGCAAAAATTTCGTCACTTTCTGATAAAAATTGCCTAAGTTATAAAAAATCCAAATAGGGAATAGTTAGCTGACTCACCCTGTATATATATTGAAATTCCATTATGTACATAATTTTAATTCCGTAAATTTTTAACTATAAGTTAAAATAACATAAAATAACGTGCTACATAAGAATAAAATGGTAGGTACTATTTATACTGACAGAATAAGATTTGGAGAAAATAAAATTAACGTATGATTTACATGTTTTTAGCACAGTACAATTTTTATTTGTTACAAAAAAATATTGAAAAGTATTGAAAATGTTTCTCATGAAAATTGAAATATAATTATGTTATGACATAATAAAAATTAATTTAATTTATGTCATAACATAAAATTAAATCATAATAAATGAGCTGAATCGTCTATGATCTCTATACTTTGAGAGTAAACTTTATCATGATACATAATTTTAATTAATTATTTTTATGTTGTATCATAATATTAATACTCTTAGATATATATTTTTCAAATTTTAAATAATACATTTAGTTTAATTTTTATATTTAAAAAGCTTGCTATTAAAAAGTAAAACAGGCTTGCCATAGATCCAGGTTAAATTATGTCGTAATATATACCTTAATTTTTTTCCCGAAGTATAAAAACACCCTGTACCTAAATAAATTTAATCCATATTTACCTTGAATAATAATAATAATAATAAAAGTTAGAAATATTTTGTTAAAATTTTTTTTATTGGGACCATTTTATATAGATACACTATAAATTTTATCGAAATATTATGTAAGTAGTATGTACAGGGTCAAATATACGATTAATAATGAATTATCGTTAAACATGAAATAACCATTTTTCAATATTTAAACATTTTAAGATAATGATAATCTATAGGTATTTAAAATGAAGGTCTTGTTAAATAAACAAATTTTATCAAATACGGAAAAATAAAGTTATTTTTATTGCAAAATTTTTGAAATCCAGACAACGAACGTATTGTATTGTAATAAATTATTAACAATAATTTTCTTCTTAAAATTTTTATTATGTAGTTTATTATGTATTTTTTTAATCTGTAGCATTACCTACACATAAATATTATATTTCTAAAAACAGACTCTGTTTCAATTATTCACCCATTTTCTATTTCTATATCTCAATTACAATGCTCGTGTATGATTTATAACTCCATTGTAGATCTTGAAAAAGAGATTTTTATGATAAATGTGACATAGAATTTTGGATGCGTAGGTAATATAAAAAAATGAGAGTATTTTTCTAAATTACACACCCCACATGACTGTCACTTCAACTAGATTTATAAAATGTAGAATTACAAAACTCTAGAAAAATGTACTGCGCATATTTATATAACAATAGTATCAACAATTTAATTAATAATCCTGTGTTTCATAACGTTAATATTTATAAATATTATGCAATTAAATTTGTTGAAATTGAAATTTTAATAATAGCAATTAGGTTAATTAGCCTTGTATGTGTGGCAGTGTGTATGGTTTTTCTGTCAATAGGATGCACTAAACATCAATATGAAACATGGTGATTAATATTATGTCAGTGTAGATGCAGACAATAATAATTGATTGTTGTTTGAATTGTAGAACACAGAATGTAAATTATTTTTACCACATATAGTATTTAACCACAAATTATTTAACTAAACAATTTTAATAAAATTAATTTTAATTGCATTTTCATTAGCTTAGGTATATTTCTAAATGATTGTTTATATGCGACATATGTTACTTTTGTGAAACGTAATAATTTCTTTAATTGATAATAATAATAATAGGTAATAATTTATGTAAATTTAAAACAGGATACCTTTTTAGTTTATACAGGATGTTCCACAACTTAGGACAAAAAATTAAAGGGTATAACTGTACGACGTGCATGCTGATCATGAAACAAAAAGAATTTTTTTTAATTCGCAAAGTTAAGGGTAGTTCATTTGACGTGTGTAGGTACATTTTAAGTATCACTGTTTTGATGGTATATTTGATAATTTAATTTTTTGTTCTAAGTTGTGGAACACCTATATTACTTAAGAAAAATTGTACATGGCTTAAGTTGAGAACAAAAGAAATAATTATTTTCGTATTTCAGTACAGGTACGTTTTTTAAATATTAGCAACTTTAAGGAGGTTGGGGACTCCTGCAGTGGCGTACTCAGACATTAGTCTTGGGGGCGAATATGAAAATAAACATATTTTTGATAATGTAAAACAAAATTCGCTTAACGCGCGTTGGCTGATATCAAAAAATGCTTGGCATGTTTAGATTGTGTACAAATGTACTAACGTAGTGAGTGTTTTGTGGCTAATACAAGAATGGTAAAATTTCATTCCAACGAAAATTATATACTTAAAGGATGAATTAACAGTTGTGCTTTTTGTGTACTTGATTATAAAAGTTCCGAAAAATTTGAAAAAAATTCCAATTTTCTGCAAACTTTACACAGGTATATCTCATAATAGAAATTTATTTTTAAAATTTTAAAAAGGCACATCTGTAGATTCATTTTTTCTCTATTAAATGTTAAAAAAAGCATTATCTTGAAGTCAATAATAAACTGACAGTTTACTCGCAACGAAAATACATTTGCAGTATTTTTCAACTTTAAAATGACATTGCATAGCTAGGATGAAGTACGAGTTTTGGACTGGTTTTGGGCAGCTGCAGCAGTGGGGAAGGGAGTGAAATAGAAAAAAAAGTATTATCGACAGTATTCTACGAATTCGGAAAAAACGTAGACGGGCCGCTTAAATGCAAGAAAAATAAAAAAAAACCGTTAAAAAATAAATAATTCGCCAAAAACTGAATTTTGTCGAATCATATTTTATATGTTTTTTTACTGGAAAATAGTAAGTTTTAAAATCCAATGATAATATGTATGTCCTTGAAGCACAATTTTACGAAGCGAATGCCATCTCAAACTTTTAAAAAAAATTATAGTCGAAAATGCGGCTTGCAGATCAGCTCCTCGTCCTCATGTATATATTTAAACATTTAACCTTAATTGACGCAATTGTTGCTCGATTATAAATGCAGTTGCTCAGTTCATTACATCCCCGCTTTTTCAGGGTGAAAGGGCGACTGCGCCTCTGACTTTCACCGTCTGCCAGTCCATGGCTCACATAAGAATTGATTGAAATTTGTATCTACAGCAACAGCACACACAACAAAATTTACATTACGTACAAAAATACTCATTTCACCATAGCTAGCCCGTTCGCACAGTCCAGCACAAAACCAGTTATAAACAAAAGAAAACAGTGTTAATAACAATGTAAATAACAAAATGAGTACGAGTGGAACCCAACAAAAAGGGGACCCTTCTTCAAGTTTAGTGTTAATAGGAATAATCTTAGCAGTGGTGTTCTTCGCTTTTTTAATCTGCTTCTTGGCAGTTTGGTTTAGAATAAAATGCTCCAAGAACCGAGAACGTAAAGTGCCTCTAAGTGCGAACACCCCCGTGATATTCGTCACAAAAAACAGCCTGTGCGTGAGAAAATATTGTGATAAAAATGTACAAAAACAATCTCCGAATTTTAGTATTATCGGGTGTGATACACAAGTTATAGCAGAAGAATAAATCTGTTAAATATATATGTAAATATTTGTAAATGTTTTTTTTTATGAATTTTGATGTTCAATAAATAATTTGTATTGTTGATGAAACATATTTTTATGGCATAATTAGGCAGTGCACGCAAATATGTCATAATGTTAAGTGTATGTTTTTATGTTAGATTAATAATATTCATATATCAGAACATGTGCTTCTATTAGTATAATAAAGTAAGTTCATTAGGTTATTTCAATAATTTTTCGGCAGTGATAATGTTGCTTTGAGAAATGTTTTAGACAATGTAACATAGTATTTTTTGGTGTTTATTGTATTGTAAGTTTTTATTAATATGTTTTTACAGTTTTACCTAAACAACAAAAATTAAACATTGAATTTTAAAGAGTATGATTTAACTGGAAATTATTAAAATATATATATGTGCATTAAAATTAATACTTTGTGCATTTAAATAAAAAATATTAGGATTAAATAAATATATCTATTTAAAATAAATAATTTAAAATTCAGTAATATTTTATTTATAGAGTGCTTTAATACGATTTTATGTGCATGAAAATATTTAAAAAGGTACATTAAATAAATATATTTACTATAAATAAAAAAATACTATAATGGAATAATTATTATCATAATGAGAAATAAATACCGGCTTCAATATTATGATGGCTTCAAACATTTTACCCTCCATCTTAAATTCCACATACTCCAATTTTTGGTAAAAACACAAATTTAAACTACACTAAATGAAAAACCTTTTCCCTTCTTGAGTTCCACATATTTCATTTTTGGTAAAAACTAAACTAAATGAAAAAACCATTTGACCCTTCGTGACTCCCACATTCTCTGTTTTTGTTAAAAACTGTTCTTAAACTAAACTACATAAATAAAAATACGTTCAACTTTCTTGAGTCCATACTCCATTTTTGATAAAATCTCTTCTTAAACTAAACAAGATAAAGAAACATTTTACCCTTATTGAATCTCACATACCTACTCTGTTTTTGGTAAAAATTCTTAAAGCACACTATGAATAAAATATTTTTTTTCACGACATGCGAAGAAAACACAATTTTCTTCTAGCGAAATAGTGAGGAAAGTGAGTTTTCCCTCTCTAGAGAGGAAAGTAAGCAGTGTTACCACAAGTGTTATTTTACGATGAAACATTTTAAAAATTGTAAGCAAATGTATTATTTTATTTAAAATTCTGATTTTATAGTGATATACTGTAAACTATTATTTAGCAATTATTACATTTTAAACTTTCTTTTTCTACAATTTCACGATTTTACAACTTAAATTTAATTTGGCATATTGGCCGCAGTGAATCATTTCGTTGTTTTTAAACGTCATTCTGACAGATGGCAGTTATAACCTAACTTCTAATGTGTTTCTTCTACAATTACAATGTTTTTAAATATGTTGTGAAAAAAATGTTGTGTCTAACACGAGAGGAAAGCCCTTTTCCACTCTAGCTCGATTGCCTCACTCGCTTCGCTCGTGACACAAACTTCGAGCTCGAGTGGGAAAAAGAAGCGCTTTCCTCTCTAGTTGGACAAATAACTATTACTTTAATGCACAAAATATTAATTTTAATGCACAAATTTATAATTCCCAGTTAAATTGTAGTCGAATTTAAATTGATTATTCTGTTGCTATTTTTCTGTCAGTTATTAATTTATATACTTATTTACGTTTAAAGCATGTGTTTTAAAAAATTAAATTGTCAATGATTTAGATGTCAAACTACCAAACTACGTACCTACGTCGGCCACAAGCTACCTATTATAATTTATGTCCAAACAATTTTTATTTTTAGTTTTACACATATTATCATAAAACATAATTTTCTATAGGGTTTTTTTACCCAATTTGGTTGTAGCAGTCTCACATATTGTGAGAGTGCAGTTTTAAACCGTCATCTCTCGTGTACCCATGGTTATTAGAGAGCACACTACAAGATAGTTTTTTGTGAAGTCAGAATCTTCCAGTGAAAATCCACGTATTTGTAGCTTTTCGGTGAGCACTTTCTGACGGTGCTATCATATCAAATTTATTGAATTTTTAAAATTAATTTTTAACAGCAAAATAAAAAAAATCAATATTTTGATGTTAGCATTTAATAAAAAACAATTTTAATTAATTTGAGATCATAGAAATTTCCGATGAAAATCGACATTATTTGAGCTCTTTACAGCGCCCTTAAGAATTTTATATTACCGTAAGGTAACGAATTTATTTCAATATAGTAATCGTTTTGAGTTATAAAGACAAGTATAATATTATTTACTTATTTCCGTATTACGGTACCTCCTAATTGTGTTATTACTGAAATTTAGATTAATGTTTAGGAATAACACTTTTCGTCCATTCAAGATATTGACTAAAATTTCGTGAGGTCATTCCCTTCTTACCAGGAACTGATTGTCCAGTAACCACCAAATCACTCTTATTTTTAACACTTTATTACACTTTCGATATTTTTTGTCTCATTTTTTATCAAGAAACACGTCAATAGTATTGATTGTTTAAAAATAACAGCAATATATTATAGTTCTCCTTGCTCATATGATGTGATTAAACAGTACATATTTTATACATGATACGTTGATTTAAATTCAGATTGTAAATTTATTTATTATTCATGCTTAATGATCATCACTGTTATTGATCGGGAATGATATAATTCTTCAGATTAACGAGAAAGGTTTTTAAAATTCCAGTTTTATAAAAGTGTTATATTATATACTATTGCTTCATACATTGGTACCTATTTGATTTTTAATATTTTTGACATTTTGAACGTCAAATTGATTTATGTGCCAAAGATTACTAATAATAATAATAATAATAATTTTTATTCAGAGGACATAATAAGTTACATGTATATGAAACGTCAAGTATAAAAAATACATAAATAAGTAAAAAATAGATTTTGTGTAGGCACAACATATTGTAATTTTGATCTTGCAATTAGGTTTAATTGCAACTTTATACTTGCAATTAGGCTTAATTGCAACTTCGATCTTTCAATTAGGCTTAATTGCATCTTTAAACTGACAATTAAATCATACAGTTAGGTATAAGATATACAAGATAAAAATTGCAATTAAGATTAATTGCAAGATCAAAGTTGCAATTATGCCTAATTGCAAATTTAAAGTTGCAATTGAGCCTAATGGCAAGTTTAAAGTTGCAATTTATTCTAATTGTAAGATCGAAGTTGCAATTAAGCTTAATTGCAAGTTTAAAGTTACAATTAAGCTAAATTGCAAGATTAAAGTTGCAATTATAATTTTTTTTATGTCCTATCTACGCCTTCGTAGTAATATACAAACGACAAACGGAATCAAAAGTGTACTATTGAATGTCTCTTTGTAAAAAAATGTTCTTTGAAGTATTTGCCTAAAAACTAAAAAGTTTCACGCCCTAGTAGTGCACTAAAAATAACAAATATCATTTCAAAAAATGACTTAAAGCCATGTATAGTTCCATACAAAATTTCTTCTTAATCGGTTCAAGCATCCTTAAGTTATAATCAAAATTAATTTTTTGTACAAGAAATTTGAGGAGCCGTCTACCTACTAAAATCCAACATAAAATGTACTCGTACATGCTAACGTGGCGAGTGTTTTATGGCTAGTACAAGAATAGTAAAATTTTGTTTCAACAAGAATTAAATACATAAAGCATCAATTAATAGTAGTACCTTTATAAAATTTTAATAAAAAAAGTGTGCATGATTATAAAAATTCCGACAATTTCATAAAAATTTCCAATGTATGCAAAATTTACAGGGTTATATCTCCTGAAAAGGCACATCTTGTAGATCCTTTCTTTCTCCATTAAATGTTTATAAAACATTATCTTAAGCGGCCCATGTATACGTTTTTTCTGAATTCCTAGAATACTCTCGATTTTACTGTTTTTTCTATTCCACTCTTTTCCTCACTACTACGGCTACCTGGCACTAGCCCGAAACTCGTACTTTGCCGCATCCTAGCTATGCAATGTCAATTTGAAGCTGAGAAATACTGTAAAAGTGTTTTCGTTGCGAGTAAACTGTCAGATTATTATTTATTTCAGAATAATTAATGGATAGAGATGTGCCTTTTTAAAATTTTAAAAATTAATTTCTATCATGAGATATAACCCTGTAAAGTTTGCGAAAATTGGATTTTTTTAACCTACTAAATTGTAGAGCACAAAATTCTCTACAAAAAGATGCGAACATATTTTTTTCGTAACTATTACAGTTCATGAAAAAATCGTGAAAAGAAATTTGGATAATTTCCAATCAATTTTAATAATTTTGTATTATCATACAAAAATTGCTCTAATTTTTTAACGGTTGAAAATATAATTTCGCGGTTTCCCGCAATCGATTTTTGAAATTTTTCTCTATTAGAGACATAATTTTTAAAATTTTTAGAAGTGCAGTTAAGGCACAGCTGCAATTTATTATCCGAGGTAAGAAAAACAAATGCTTGTATTTTTGTGTCCAATTAACTGTCGTTTCTAAACGGGTTAAGATATTAACTTGCCTTTGCAGCATGCAATTTTTTAGTCATTTATGTATTAGACGCTGAAACCGCAAATATATTTTTTTCCGTTTCGAAATGATAGCGCTGGAAAGTGCAAACCAAAATGAATTTTAAATTGATGGAATAAATGACGATATACAAAAAAACTAATAATTTATGCTTTTTCTTAAGAAATAAAATTTCTTTGATAAAATTGAAATACAACATAACCATAGGCGACCGCAGAATTTTTTCCAGGGGTGCAAAACAATAATTAATTTATTAATTTTACAAATCAACAACTAAGAAGATCCTTTCGACTTTTTATTTTAAATATAAATATTTTATACAAAAGTATTATAGGTACCTACCTTCTAAGTTGTTAATTTGTTGTAGGTATTCATAAAATGGTTTTGTATTGCACGCAAAAAAATTTAAGGGCGCCTTTCGTCATATTGGATATTTGATATTTGTTGTAAATTAGATTTCAATAAAAGTAATTTATTTGCTTAGAGAAAGTATTATATCTCTTTATAAAGCGTATTTTTACATTTTTTGTTAACTATCAATTCTGTCATTTTGAAATTAATTTTCAATTCCACTTATTGGCACTGTAATTTTTCAACGGAATAATATTTCGATTTGCGATTTTCAGCATATAGTACAAAAAGGATCAGGGAATCAAATGCTGGAAACTAGAAGTCAATATTGTATTCCCTTCACAAATGACCGAAAATGAAACACAAGCAAGAAAAATATTAACAAAATTTCTGTATTTTGTATTTCAGAAAATCATTACATTTCAGTTTAAATCATGCTCAAAACACAAAATTAATATAACAATTCTGATACAGAAATGTACGAAAAATCGAATGCCGCAAACCCGAAGTCTATATCTTAATCTGTCTAGAAACGACAGTTAACTAAACACTAGTTATATTTAAAACTTAAATTTCTCAATTTTCTCTTTAAAATAAAAAATTAAATTACAGTTTAAATAAATGCCCAGAATTTTTATCAAATAATGCAACATATAGGAAATTTTCCAAGGAATCGCATGCCGCAAACCGCAAGTCAATATCTTAAACCGTTTAGAAACGACAGTTAATGAAACACAAAAAATACAAGCATTTGTTTTTCTCACCTCGGGAAATAAATCGCACCTGTGCCTTAAATGTAGTCCCAAAATTTTAAATTATGTCTCTTATAGAGAAAAGTTTTACGAATCGAATGCTGGAAACCGCGAATTGATATTATTATCCGTTAAAAAATTAGAGCAATATTATAACTGTAATAGTTACAAAAAAATTGTACACATCTTTCTGTAGAGAATTTTGTGCTCTACACTTTAGTAGGTAACAGTTTTATCCATATACAAGATAAAGCTAAAAAACTAAAAATGGCAGCAATTTTTATTTTTCGAACCCATTTTTGGGGGTGTTTCCGTGGTCCGATTTTAGCAGAATTTGAATATGTTATTCTGTGGCATTTTCTGAGCCGAAAACCGTTTAAGCAATTTTGCCCAGGTCAAAACGTAAATTGCCTGGACCTAATTACACATCTGAGGCAAAAAATAGTAAAAAATCGGCCAAATTGACTATTTTTAATAATTTATTACTAAAATCTTTACTCTTCATGATCTAATGCATTTATATCCTCTGTAATTATTATGTATGGAAGTATATTATTGTTTTATAATTCAATCATTAATTGTTAATCAATGTAATTTTCATGTATGTAGATTAAAAATATTTTGTGTGTAAAGGTTAAGTGTAAGACCAGCTAATGCTGAACTTTGCCAATAAATGGAATTATTATTATTATTATTATTAAATACCATTAAGTATTTCAAAAATATAATTTCTTAGCACTCTAGAGTCATCTTTTAACTATCTATATATAAAATATGAACAGTATAGGTGTACGAACAAGTGCTCAGCTTATAATATAGCAAGGTCCCTTTTTCACTATATTTTTGGCACAAGTGTAGCGCCTTAAAGTCAATAATGAACTAACAGTTTACTCGCAACGAAAACACTTTTACAGTATTTTTCAACTGTAAAATAACACTGCATTGCTATGATGCGGTAAAGTACGAGTTTCGGGCTGGTTTCAGGCAGCCGTAGTAGTGGGGAAAAGAGTGGAATAGAAAAATTACTAAAATCGAGAGTATTCTAGGAATTCGGAAAAAACGTAGACGGGTCGCTGTAAGTTTGCATAAATAGTCTTATTTTGGGCCCAGGACGCTGTGGTTAAGCCAAGTACACTTATTTCAGAGGCACCCTGTATAACTTTTGTTTGAAAATTTGAAATCAGCGTAAAAGAAGATATTATATCCATAAAATAAAAGTTGTTTAGGAATTCAAATTTTAGACTTTTTGTTATTTATTTTAAAATAATTGGAATAAAAAAAATATTGTTAACACTCACACTTATTAAATGAAGTATGGAAAATACAATGGTAGATATTATAAATTTTTATTTGTTTTTGGATTTTGGGCTTCTAAACTTTAGTTAAATAGTACAAAAGGTATTGTCTGAACATAAATATATAAATAAATATATTTTTTAAAACAGTCAACATCGTACAAAAATAAATAGAATGACAGCCAGAAGCACTGCAATAATTTATCCCCTTGCATCAATGCAATAAACCGAAACCTAACCTAACGCAATCAGAACCCACAAATAAATTCAATTAAAAGTATAATAACATCCACATGAAAGACTTCTTTTATAAGGAAGGGGGACAATATTAATAATAATTTTGATTAAGGATGACTTCCTGTTATAACTCTGCCCGTGAAACACACCAGTCAAGTCGAGTCACTCAGATAGTGTCATTCAGTTGAAAAGAACTCTAGAAGAATTAGTCACGATTGTGTTGACAAAGTATTAAGAAGTATTGAGCAAATTATTGTTATGTCGAAAGTTAGTTTAGATTTTCTACAGAAAATCATTTCCGAGAACGAAAAAGATGTTATCGTCACAAAATTTCAGGTTTGTATAAATGGTTTATTATAATTGTAAATTTGTATAGTTATTTTGATTGTGCTAAATTAGTTTTGAGTAAATAATAATAACAATAATTGTTTTTTTTTGCTATGAAGCAAAGTTCAAAAAATAATTTGTAACAAAATATGTTGTTTAGTGAATGTTTTGTTTTTAAAACATGATTTTTATTCAATTTATTGTTTTTAATGCACCATTGTGTAAACAACTAATTTTCCAATTTGTAACATAAAACTGGTTGTAAGCGAGCAACAATTATATTTGTCAAATAGTCTTTACTGGAGTCATCAAATAATTTCAACTGCTTTACATAGCATTATTCTAGTCTTTTAGTATTTATATACATTATTTAATAGTTGCAATATTTTAATGACTCTTAAAAATTTAACATTAATATGTGTAGGTATGAGCTATCTTAAAATTTCATGTTATTTATGTAACATACTTTATATTTTTAAATTAACTTTAAATATATTTTATCGCTTTATGTTAAATTATTGTGAAATTTGTAAACGGCACAAATATAGATTTATTATCATGTTCCATTATAAAAAATCTGCTGTGTGCACTACATTACTTCCCCGACTATATAAGTTTTAATAACTTATTTCGTAACGCGTTTAATTTTATGCTTAATTCAGCAAAATTTAAACAAATTTATCTTTTTTCCCAGACTATTTAAGTATAATTTGAATAATGTATTTAAATAAATTGACGATCGGTTAAATGTTATTTTTATCTTTCTAATAGAATTATTTTCCCGAAAGCTTTAATTTGATAGCACACACGTTAGTATTTTAATAAAAATAAAATAAGTTATGTTTATAAAGTTGGTACCACTGGTTGAATAAAAAAATTTGAATAATTTTTTTAGAAACAATTGACAATCGCATAAATGTCATTTTTTGCAGTTTTACTAAACTTATGTCCCTAAGCACTTTAAATTGACGCAAAACTCGATATAATTTGAATAATGTATAATAAAAAAAAACAATTGACAATCGTTTAATGTTATTTTTGTTTTTCTACTAGAATTCTTTTCCCGAGAGCTTTAATTTGATACCACACACGATAGTATTTTGATAAAAATAAAAAAAGTTCTATTTATAAAGTTTGTACCACTGGTTGAATAAAGCTCATTAACGAACTTGAAGTCAGATTTTGGCTCAAGATCTTAAATATAAAATTTCAGTCCAAAATTCCAACGCGTTTTTAAGTTATGCAACATCCAGACAGACCTACAGATACAGACCCACAGACCGACAGACCGACTTTTTTTAAAATTATGTTTTTTTGGGTTCAGTAGGGTCTAAAAAGTGAAGATTCACCAAAATCTCGAACTGTCAAAAAATCACGATTACAATAGGTAGGTACTTCCCTCTATTACATAGGTCGGGGAAGTAATATATTTATAAAATGAGTAAAATTAGGCTTCAATTGATCACAACAGTAAAGGTACATTTACAAAAGTATTGGACGCTCTGATCATGAATCAAAAAGAATTTTGTTGCAATTCGTAAAATTAACAGTAGTTTGCAAAACAACATCATTTTGGGTACACATTTAAATACAAAAAAGTTAAACAATAGTTATGCAGTATTTATTAGCGTAATGACATTAATGTAATAATAATTTTACAAACAGGAAAAAATGAAATTTTTAAGTACTTACAGAATGTCTCATTTGCTTTGACCCATTTTTTAATTTGCGAATTTCAACAAAATTCTTTTTGATTCTTGATCTGTGCGTCCTATACTTTACACCCTTAAATTTTGATACACAGATTCGGTTACTCCCTGTACACCCTTAATTTGTTTTCCGGAAGTGACGATTAATTTTGTTGCTCATTTATTTTACACCCAATCTCAAAAAATATTTAGTATACCTACAGGGTGATTCACAACTTCGTGCATATAATTTAATGACATGACTGATGGAACAAAAATAATTTTTAAAAATTTCGCAATTTTAAAGGCAGTTTCTGCAAGAAGCACATTTTGATATAATTGGATTGTTGATTGTATAATGGGTATCTGATTAATTAATGAATGAAATAAAATAAAATTTTAATTAATTGTGCAATAGCCATAATAGTAAGTTTGTGACCCAAAACTGTTTGATTTAAAAACCTGGAAACTAAAATTTGCGGATTTTTGAAAGAAATTCTTTCAGTTCCGTGATAAGTGAGTTGAACACTATAGGCACGAAGTTGCGAATGACTCTGTATAAAATATGATTATTAATAAATAAAACAATTATTGCAATTTAGGATGCACAAGGATCAGGAAGAGGTGACAACTACACTGCCATGCTCTACAGGATAAAATTAGAAGGATACAAATTAAAACCAGAAAAAAATACAAAAGAACATTGGGAAAAATCATTAATTTATAAATGCCTTCCTGACAACTACGCCAGAAGGGAAGCCTTTAAAAGCGATAGTTTATTTAAAAATGAAGTTGCATTCTATACGACTGTTATGCCAGTTCTATTGAATTATCAGGTTGGTTGAATCTATGAATCATTGTACGCAGTGCGTTGTACAATCATCGTGAGAAAGAGATATATTAAATGTAATTCAGCGTGATGATGATATTAATGGTAAATAAAGTAGGTACATTTCGAGATATCGAGGGTAGTTAATTTTTCGGAATCCAAAACTTCCTTATAAAATTTTTGCTTATTGCTATCAGCATTTTTTAAAATTTAAGTTTAATCTCAGAAAAACTATAAAATATAAATTTTAAAAATATACCAAAAAATTTGTCTTACGATGTATCTGTAAGGTATAGTTGGGAGCGCTGATTTTCACCGAATCGTAGTCTCGTCGAACCGTACTTGCAGCGAATCGCAATTTTCCGAACCGTAGATTCACCGAATCGCAGTTTAGCCGATACGCAATGTCACCGAATCGCAGTTTAGCCGAAACGTAGTTCCACCGAACCGCAGTTTAGCCGAAACGCAGTTCCATCGAATCGCAGTTTAGCCGAAACGCAGTCTCGCCGAATTAGCGAATTAATGCAAGGCAAACATTTTTCATATTTCGAATTTTTTAGTATAGTTTCATAAGAGGAATATGTGGAACTCACGAAGGGTAAAAAGGTTGAATTATTTAGTTTAGTTTCATAAGAGTATTTATCAAAAACGGAATATGTTGGACTCACGAAGGGTAAAAAGGTTGAATTATTTAGTTTAGTTTCATAAGAGTATTTATCAATATCCCTCGCATCGATGCTAATTCGGCGAGACTGCGTTTCGACTAACCTACGATTCGGCGGAACTGCGTTTCGGCTAAACTGCGACTATACACTATATTACAAGACGTTAAATATATAATTTGTTATTAATTTAAAACATATTTTCTCAAATTTTTTCTTTTAGAAATCAAAGTCTTCCACGGTAAAGAAACCATTCCACTCTCTTCCACACTGTTATTACGCAAGGACGGATGTTCTAGTTCTGGAGGATATGTGTATTCGAGGATTTAAAATGGGCGAAAGAAAACAAGGATTAAACTATGAACAATGCGTAGCAGTAGTCCGAGAATTAGCTAAATTTCATGCCTTGTCACTAGCGTTCAAAATAGAAAAACCTAATGAATTCAAAGCTTTATTAGAGAATAAAAATTGTATTAAAGAAAGCTATTTTATTAAGGAAAACGAGGAATGGTATAGGAGTTATTATACTGCTGTCAGACATAATGCATTATCAATGGTAAGAAAAATACCAAATTTTAATAATAATTATTATTGACTTTTATTTATACAGGGCGATTCACAACTTCGTGCATATATTTTAATTCATAGTTAATCCATTATCCATTATACAATCAACAATCCAGTGGTTTCAAAAACGTGCTCCTTGCGAAACTGTCCTTAAATTTTCGTATTAAAAATATTTCTTTTTGTTCCATGATCAGTAAGTTTATTTATTTTTATTTATTTATTTATTTTATTTACAACCTCTTAACAGGATATCCAGTATCCCAATTACAGAGAGGTTAGACATATAAATAATTCACAAAATTACAAATTATATCCCAGGGCAAAACAATTTTTTTTAAAACTTATATATGAAGTTGAGTGCTGTGCCATTAAAATATATGCACGAAGTTGTGAATCACCCTGTATTTATTGTTAGTTGCCTGTCTCTTTATTTATAGTTTAACGTATGATATTTTAATTTCTGTTTGAATTTACAATTCGTTCAAATAAGGCAGTAGCTGAGCGGGTTTAAGCAGAGCTCTCTGCATGTTATGACGTACGAACCCGAAGTTCTATGGTTCAAGTCTCTCGGCTGGCAGTGTGTGATTGTCATTAAATTGTAAAAAACATCTTGCAATTAAATCGCACTCGGATGCTTCAAGCTGGCAACTGATCGTCTTAAAAATGTAGTCCTGGTTGCAAAAAGAATCTCTCCGTTGCCGCGTTGAATTTCAAAGGACGTCGCACGGATGGAGATTCTGACTGCACCAAGACGAATCGGTCGAAGTGGTTGGATTCCACTATAATAACATACTAATCCTGTTGAATGGTTCCCAGCACAATCAAAACTTGACATAAGTTATAGTAATTAAACTACAATTTTGCAATTTATATCATAAACATTGAAAAACGTCTTTATATAATTGATATTTTTTCCTGTTTTAATTAGTATTTTGAAACATCCTGTTTATTAATTTTGCATGCATCTGTAATTGTAGGTACCTACTAATAATTACTCAGGAAAAACAATATTTTTAGATTATATTTTGCTTTTAAATTTCCTTAAGATTTAGAAGGTTGGTGACCATATATTAAAATAATGATGAGATTTATTATCATGTTCCATTATAAATTATATTTATAAAATGAGTAAATTTAGTCTTGACTCGATCACAAATATTCTGTATTATTATTATTATACAGTTGAACTATAGGCGATTCTATGTTACTGTTCATAACAGTATTTTGAAACATTCTGTTTATTAATTTTGCATGCATCTGTAATCGTACTAATAATTACTAAGGAAAAACAATATTTTTAGTTTATTTTTGCTTTTTAAATTTTCTTAGGGTTAAGGAGGTTGGTGACCATATATTAAAATAATAATGAGAGGCTGAAATCTATACAGTGACTTTATTTCACTATTGAGATTCTAAAAACTTTAAATTTTAAATTTTCGTCTATCCGGTTGTTAGTAATTGAATATTGAAATTACGCTCGTTTAAGATAGACTCTTTGGCAATTCACGAAATTTTTGTTTTGCATGCTTTAAATTATGTGAAAAAATGATGAAAAATTCATAGAACTTGTATTAATATAACCTATAAACCTTTAAAAATAAGTTCGTGAAGACTTTGTGTACTTTTTCTAAACCATTTGCAAGTTATTTATAAAAAATGTAAGCATGCCAACCATTTTTTGAGTAGTGAATTAGTAATTATTGTAAATATATATATATATATATATATATATATATATATATATATATATATATATATATATATATATATATATATATCACCACAACTGGATGAATTGCAATATCAGCTAACGTGCGTTGAGCAAATTTTGTTTTACATTATCAAAATTATTTTTATTTTCATATCCGCCCCCAAGACTAATGTCTGGGTACGTAACTGCAGAAGTCTCCAACCTCCTCAAATTCCCAACAAAAATAGTTTAAGATTTATATTTATGTTTAAGTTGTAGAAAGTTCAAATTCATCTAACAAAATACGATCATTTACAGTGCTTGATTGGAAAGTGTGAATGTTCGTATTAAGTTAGATGAATTTAAACATTCGTAAACGTTAACATAAATGTAAATCTTAAAACTAAATGCTTATGTGAATGAAGCTTTACTTTAATAAGTTTAATTTGTATATTATTATATCCTTCTAATAAGCAACATTGTATTTATTATTAACAACGTATTTTCTTTATTCAAATAATTTATGCTTTTCATTTTTCCTTTATGTCTAGGTACAAGAAGTTTTTTGTCAAAATAAGAATGGTATTAAATATATCGAAAGATTTAGTACATTTTTGGATGATTCCTTCTATTTTCGAATGATGGATTTGGTAAAACCAGTAGAACCGTTAGCAGTATTTTGCCATGGAGACTGCTGGACTAACAATATTTTGTTTACCACTGACAATGGAAAAATTAACGACGTATGTATATTTCTTAAAAAATACTTAGTTATTTTTGTAATATACTACTTGCATGGTACTGAAAATGAATTTTATATAAATGTAAGTAGGAATGTTAGCTGAAAACATAGATAAAAATATAAATTTTATTTAAAAAAATTATAAGTATATTGTTTAGTAAATAAGGAAAGAAAATTTTCTGTATAGGAAATAATTATGGCAGCATACTACGTCACACATATTAAATATTCAATTTTCATTAATTATTTTTGAATTTGTTCATAAATTTTTTGTAAAAATAAAAAATATGGGTTTATATTTTTTCTACAAAAGTATTTAATGAAAAAGTCATGCAAGTAGCCGACTGAGGGTATTATAAACTTGACGACAAGTTTATGATATCTTTGGCTAATGGCACATACTATGTCTTATGCACATATTCAACGTAATTAGTATCTCAAAAATTACACTTAAAATTTTTGTTAATTTTTATGGTAAGAAATACACAAAATTTAATAACTTCAGTGAAAAAAAGTAATGTATCAATATGCCTTGGAAAGTAATTTACTAAAATAAAATCAACTAAGAAAAGTAGTAGTACTATGATGATGTCATATGGTTTCACAAATATAAATTAAAATTTAAGTTGACCGAGTTGACATTTGTATGAACTTTAGTACTAGATTTTAATGAAATAATTTTTAATAGTTGAGTTTGTAACGTGACTGACTGTCGTTCTAACTCAGGTTGAAATTCAAGTTACACATTTACTGCACAAATTTTTTCCAATGATATATTTGTCAATCATCACTAACATGAGTACCTTCGTAAACTCACAATATGTGAGGCAGTGACACAGTGGCAGCGCCAGCGGTTGGGCCAGAGGGGCCCGTGCCCGCAAAATGATCTGTGGCCCCGGCTGGCCCCCCCTAAATTTCCAGAAAAAAGAGATTTACATTTATATTTTAACGTAAATACAAGAATTACATTATAAATATTTTTGTCTGGTTAACTAGTACCTACCTAGTTTTCACCAATCGACATTTTTACCCCTCGCCGCACTCATATCTGTAAGAGAGGTATTGTAATCATGCTTAAATTTCAATAGTGAGTTAAGCACGTTTTGAGGTCCCTAGAACACGATTTTGATAATTTCGCGATGATGCGTGTGCGGGTGCGGGTGCGTGTGCGTGTGCGTGTGCGTGTGCGTGTGCGCGCGTGTGTGTGTGTGCGCCTGTGTGTGTGCGTGTGCGTGTGTGTGTGTGTGTGTGTGTGTGTGTGTGTGTGTGTGTGTGTGTGTGTGTGTGTGTGTGTGTGTGTGTGTGTGTGTGTGTGTATGTGTGTTTGTTTGTGTGTTTGCGTGTTTGTGTTTGTGTGTTTGTGGGTGGTTGGGTGGATACGATAACTCATATACCACCAATTGAAATTTTGTATATAATATTCTGACACCCTAAATTAGATCTGATTAGATTTTGGTGTTGATCGTGCTACCGGAATTGGTAGTTTCTTGAAGATCTGAAGAGTTTTTCTGGAATATCCTCAAAATTTATGAATTAATAGAATTTTTTTAAATAACATTGTATACTAAATGTTACTGTCTGCAATATGTATTCAAAACGTTGTTTCTATATAGCACCATTTTCCAATTACAAGAGTTAAAAATTCTACAAATTTGTTACAATTTTGATTTATCTGCCTACCTATGAAAACAAAAAATAAAATATTTGAGTGTTAATGTCATATGAATTTTTGACTTTTTGCAAATTGAAATGGAAAATATCAAATTTCATTTATTATTTTTTATAAGGTCATAATAAACATTAATAATATTATAAAAACTACAATTCCCGAATTCCCTTCTACAATGGTATATTTGTGAGTAAGTACGTTCATACACACTTAGTAAAATAGTAGAGTATGGCGAGAGGTCATGTGTTGGCCACATCGGATTTTCTATTTTATGTTGTACTTAATGTTGAAAGTAGGCTTTATGCTTTCAATTTTGTAAATAGAGAAACACATCAACTATAGATAAAAATAACACAAATAAACAAAGTATCACAAAACAACAACTATCATTGCTAATGCGATGGCAAAAATTACTACTTATAATATTTCAAAATGTGATCTACCGCTACGAATTCGTTATATCTTGTAAGTGCTCGCAAGTTCGTAGTTCGTAATACATGCTGTAAAAGTGCGATATTTTTTGTTAAAAGTTGAGAGTTGAATGTTCATTTTCAATTTGTATTTGAATTTTGAAGAGAGAACAAGTAGGTCGCAAATATGAAGCACTCGGCAAATGTTAAAAATTAGTTAAAACAATATTAAAATATATCATCAAAATAAATTAAAAAGATGCGTGTCCCTCTACATTTTTTCTGGTCCCTGCTGGCCCCCCTAAATTTAAAAGTCTAGCGCTGCCACTGCTGTGACACCCAAATTTTATCCTTGTAATTTTTATTATAAAATATTTTTACAGAAGACATAAAAACTCTTTTATTCTGACAAAATTTGTATTAACAAGCCAAAAAAATTTAAGTAAGTAGATAATGTAAATTGAACAGTAATATGTGACGTACATGAACGGGCGTAAAGCTATATAGAAACGATTAAACTAGTGAACACCCCATAACAACGGTTTGTACAGAAAGCTAAAACGGCCAACCACATATTATATTCTTAATATGTTTTTCTCTTTCTCCTTTTCAAGATAATGACGCCACAGAAAATTTTCTTTCTGAATTGACTAAAAAACATAATTTTTTGTATATTTATATTATTTATGGTTTCGACCACGAAATACAGCAGTAGACACTTCGTGTCTGAACTGTAGATTTATGACATTTTTGTTTACCCTGTGTGAGGGACAAAGATTACTACTGGACCCCTGTGTTACCATCGTTACCGTAGTATATCGTCATACTCGTAGAATGCATTGTCTGAGCTGGCCCGTATTTTCTGTCTCTCTCTAAAAGATAAACGCTCTAGTGTTCATTCATGTCATAATATATTATACATCGTGGTTTCGGCCTAACAATAGGTCAGTGATAGAAATCTCATTTTCCGTACCATGCACTTGACAAAATAAAATCCCCAGAACATTTCAAGAATGTGAACATTCCGGCATGTTACTTGCTATATTTGCCTATTTACAATGTCCGCCCTTTGTAATATCCCAATGTAAGTATTAATTTGGTAACAATATATCCCAATTATGTGTCCCAAGTAATTCTTTGAGATGTTTGTATTGAGTATGTAATTTTTGATCGTACAAGATTTTTAACCATTTCATGGACGATTCATGGAAGATGTAACACAAATCGTCCATGTTCCCACACTGACCATAGAGTGTGGAATTACGTATAGTACGATACAAACAAAATTATATTGTCTATAACGGACACATATTTTTGTCAAAATTGATAATCCATTTGGTTGTTTTCCAGGTTTGTATGGTGGACTTCCAACTATGCCGTTACGCCTCGCCAGCTTTAGACCTTTCTAATCTAATCTACTGCTGCACATCTCGCCATCTTCGAGATACCAAACTCGACTCCTTGGTATCCGAATACTTCGAAAGCCTTTACTCCTTTCTATCCGATATCGTCGACGAAGAAACCAGACTATGTTGTCAGTTCATCCAAAAAGAAGACCTGCATCTTCTGATCCAAAGCGACTTCCACAAGTGCAGCCTGTTTGGGTTGGGGTTGGCGCTAGATATGATCCCCATATCGACTTGTGATAGCGACCAAGCTCCCGATTTGTATGAAGGGGATGAAGACAAGATTGAACAGATTGGAGTTTGCCCGGTTTGGACTTCGAATGAATCGTGCAAGAGGAAGATGGTTAATTTGGTCTGCGAGTTGGTTGACCGCGGAGTACTTTAAGTTTTGTTGTATTAGGAATTTAGATCGTTTTATAAATGTTCCTTTTGATTAAGCGGCCCGTCTACCTTGTAGAATTCACTATAAAAACTACTAACGTAGGTAGCGAGTGTTTTGTGACCAGTACAATAATAGTAAAATTTTATTTCTAAAAGTAGGTACATATTATAGAACAAAAATTTCAATAAACAATTGTACCTTTTAAAAATTTTAATTGATAAATTGTATCTGATTATAAAAATTCAGAAAAATTGTTCAAAATGTTCAATTTACGCAAACTTTACACGGTTATATACCTCATTTAAAAAAAACAGAATCCATTCTTTATCTAATAAATGTTTATAAAAACATTATCTTGAACTCAATAACAAACATTTCTACAGTAGGTATTTTTTAACTTTGTACATCTAGGATTGTATAGTTAGGATGCGGCAAAATACGAGTTTCGAGCTGGTTTCCGGCACCCGTATAAGTGGGAAAGGGACTGTCATAGAACAAAGTGAAATAGAGAATATGCTAGGAATTCGGAAAAAAGGTAGACGGGCTGCGTAAGGGTCTTCTATTATTTATTTTATTGGGCCAAATTATTTACCGATTGCACACTAAATATAATTTAACAAAGAATGTAGGTGCCGTTCCTAAATTTCTTAAAACTTGTATCAATAAATGCAAATACATACTAAAAAACTAAAACGGCTCTATTTTATTTAATTAAAATTTCAAGTTCGTTTACTTCATTTATAACAAATTTCAATTTGAGTTCGTAGAATGGCCCATTAGGTTTTAAAATTATTAAGGAACGTTTGTAAATATTCGAATTTATAACCTTTTAAATAAAGATTCTTCTTTTAACAAAATAAAACGACTGCAAGTTACATGTTCCAATTGTAATAAATAATTTTAAAAAACGCACATATTTTTTTGATTGACACATTCATAGTATTTCTTTAGCTTAAAGAACTGTTCTGAATTTAGATTATTGTATTAACAAGCACGTTTAAAGATTAAGACAGATCATCTTTTATTATGTATTTAAATAATATAAAAACAGTGATTTGAAATTTGTCAATTTATAAGTATTTAAATTAATGTGATGTAAAATATTCTTTTCAAATATAAAATAAAGAATTTTTAAACATACTAATAATTATTATTATTTTTCGCACAACAGTATCAATATTGTTTGTTTACAACTTGGTTACGATGACAGAAACATTTGCTTACGCGCCACAATAATTTTAAATACGGAGTTGTGCGTAAAGCGTTGTACGTCCCTCTGGTCAAAAGACAGATTGAATAAAAAAAATTCTTCACTCAACTTAGTTTTTTGTGGGCAGAATGAAATAAAATTTTAAATTCTTATCAATGTAAAACAGTCTTCGCTTTGAATTATATATCGTTATCTAATGTAAGTATGAGTTCTCTATGTTTATATTAACAGTGAATCAGAAACTTTGATAAGGTTCCATTTCTAGTTACAGTTTTGTATACCAGGGCTCCTAAACTCACTTTTAACTGGATTACAAAATAATGATCGATCGATTTTTGATTTCTTCGGGATATACTGTATATCTCGCATAATAAGATAGAAAAGAACCCGATTTATTATTTATTTGTCATTAGTACCTAAGTATTATTCATGGTTGTCCCTAAATAACAAAGTTTGAGAAGCATTTTTAAGCGGCTCTTAATAATTGGCACGCATGCCATAATTAGTACGTAGTAATTAAATAGAGGGCTTCATTAATTAATAAAAACTATTGTATTTTAGATTCAATTTGTTATAAATTTAGATTTAGATTAAAAAATATTGATGGGTCATAAATTTTGTTAACGTTTCAAGCTCAAATACAAAATCTCCCTCCAGAATTTCTAATGAGCAAAACAGTTTTGGAACCATCTTTGGTTCCCGGAGGTATAATTGCGAAGGATTTTGGTTCCTCGTCCCTGTTTTCGTCGGTTCTTCAATCAGTTCTCTTCTATTGAATTGTCAAGTAGTAGAATCTTGAGCTATTTGAATTTTTGACTGTCTGTTGAGCTTGGGCATTCGCTTGCTGTTGCGTTGAATTTTTTGACGTCGGTTTGATATCGTGTTGAACTTACTGAGTGTAGAAAAGTGATTTGAACACGTAAGTGAGCAAAGTGATGAACAATACTTTAGCGTATTACGTTGAACGCTTTTATAGTTCATATAAAAGTTGCAGTCATAGCAATTTTAGTACTACTTTCATAGTTTTAGTGACTTGTTTGATAATTTATAGATTTTTTACTAACAGAGTGTATACATCCTAGCGTTAGTGCCAATAATAATTTAGACTTTAAGCAAATTAAAAAAGATTGTGCGTCTCAAAACTAAGTGTCCTGATGAGTTCCTCACCAAATTTAAATGAGGTATCGGTGAACGACTTTGAAATTTCAGTCGAGTTGGTCTATTCGGGACCACAGATCTTTCCAATTCCCGGAGACGACCCATTCGACGACGAAATTGACAACCCAAGCGACAATCAAATTGGCAATCGAACTGGTAATCAAATTGACAATCAAATTAGTCATCAAATAGACAACCACATTGGCAACCATATTGGTAATCAAATTGGCAATCAAAGTGATAACCAAGTTGGCAATCGAGACGAGCCCCGAGCTAGCAACCGAATAACCTTTCAATTCGAGCCTCAAATCATCCCCCGAGCAGTACCCCGAGTGAGAAATCGAGTTCAATCCCGAGTTGAGCCCCGAGTTCAGCATCGAATCATACATCGAGTTCAGCCCCGACCTGATCTTCGGATTGAGCCTTTATTTGGGTGTCAATTCAACCCTCGAGTTGGGTGTCCACTCCACCCTCGAGGTGAGAACGGCTCGACAGGTCGTACTCGAAGACATCTTCGTCGTCTACCCCCGGAAATTGAGGCCCAGGCCATCTTGAGTGCATTTCTACTCTGCAAGCAAAACAGGGAACAAGAACGGAGGAGGAGGGCCGCCCAAAACACCAATCGGACCCCTCAAATTAAACAAGAGGAAGACAAGGAGGAAAAGAAGGTCAAAATTGAGGGTAAACAGGAGAAGGAGTAGACAAGTAAGTCGCATGGAATGTTTTGCTTGAACTGTTATAATTTCAAAGATAACACAAAAACCATCAATTTTAATTCTGTTCTGGTGAAAATACTTCAAATACAGGGTGCGGCACAAAGGACGGATGGTTTAAAAAAAATCATAAAATCGGTAATTTTTACTCAAAAACAAATTTATTTACAGATTCAGGTTCGAATGAAACAGCATTTGTGACAATTAAGTGTGGAAAATCACATCAGTTATGTGGTGACCGTTTTTGACGATGCATTGCTGGAGGCGTTCTTGGAAGTTAGCGTAGAGTCTCTCCAACATCGCTTTTTCAACTTCTTCAACTCGTCCAGAGTTCGAAGCTTGTTTTAGTTTTGCTTGTGCACATGTTATTCATTTCTAAAAGTTCAATTTTAAAATATTTGATATTAAGGCCCATCTCTTGCTATCAAATGCAAAGCAAAAAAGACTGTACAATAAATCATTTTGTGACTTTGGTTTTGAAATCGATGACCTCATATTTTATAATGAAGTACTTATAGGTTGTGCTTACATGGCTATAGAATGAAATTTACAAAAAAAACCTTGCCGTATTTTGTTAAATAATTTCTAAAAATTACTGCGAGTTTTACATAAATAATCAGTCCAATGGGTTAACTGTCTATAACCCGTCGTTGAAGAAGGCAATTCGCGTGGAAGTCGCCCAAGTTGAGGAAGCGATGTTGAAGAGAGTCTACGCTAACTTCCAAGAACGCCTCCAGCAATGCATCGTCAAAAACGGTCACCACATGACTGATGTGATTTTGCACACTTAATTGTCACAAATGCGAACCCGAATCCGTAAATAAATTTGTTTTTGAGTAAAAATTACCGATTTTATGATTTTTTAAAAACCATCCGTCCTTTGTGACGTACCCTATATAATGAAACACAATTTTAGTTCACTGTATAGAGTGACAATTTATTTTTTTGATGAAGTCAGTACAAGACTGTGCAGGGAAATCATGAAAAAATATAGCTATTATTAAAAAGAGAAACAACTAAAAATTATTATGAGAAAAATGTAAGAAGAAAATACGCTGCAAACGAAAATTTTTATAGAACATTTCACATATTGTAGCTACATTTTGTTATGAATTTGAAAAATAATAATTGAAAAACAAGATTTTTAAAGCTTTAGGGTGACCAGAAAAAGATTTACTTCGTTTAGTGGGTCGAAATATAAACATATGCAACGAAATATTGTGTTTTATTTTATGTATAAATTCTAAGTTATTTTTAAATCGTGAAATAAACGTTGAGGCATAACATTCTGTATTTAAATCAATTTTGCGCTGTAACGTCTGAAATTGGCATATGAAAATAATTTTTTACATATATTAAAGGAACATTTAAGTCTATAATTATTTAAAAAATTCTTAATGTGGTGTACAAAATATCAACACATTTTTGTTCCAATTTGTTTAGGTAAACCACTTGTAAAATCTTTGTACACATTGCTAAAAAAATCCCTGTAAAATAATTTTAAATAAATAAAATCTCATAAAAATCTTATAATATTTTGTATAATCTGAAAAATTCGTAAAAGCTGTTATTTCATCTTAAAATCCGTAAAATCCATAGTAAAGTCTATAAAATCTTTTAGAAAATTATTAATAAAATTATTAATAATTTTAAATTATTTTAAAATTATTATTAATTTTATTAATTAATTATTAAAAAAAAAATCTGGAAAATCTGGAAAATCTTAGTACCTATCTAAAATCTTTAAATAACGTAATATCCTTCCAATATTGCAAAAAATCATTATAACCCATACAATCTTTGTGAAAACAGTAAAACCCAATCCTTAAAATCCGTAAAATATTAATAAAAACTGTAAAATCTTAAATCTGTAAAATCCAAAGTAAAATCTAGAAAATATTTTGTAAAATTTGAACAATCTTGGGACTTCAAATCTTTAAGGTCACCAAAAAGTCCTGAATTAAATCTTATATAATCCATACAATCTTTTTAAAATCCGTCAAACCAGATTATAAATTCGTAAAATGTATAAAGTCTTTGTGCACTAAAAATATCGAAGTGGTTCAGGTATAAAAATATTATAATTTCATATAAAAACAATGTACAAGAATAGAAGTTGACCCAGACATAAAGAAAGTCGTTTTCTGTTGCACAAAAGTTTAAATCAAAATACAAGTATAATGTAGATACTGTATCTTATAGTATTTATTGAAAAGTGCAATACATTTTACACAATTTCAAATAAAATCAACAGTCGAAACTTTATGGATTCGAATTTTTTTTAAATGCAAAATTGTTGTAGACTGTAGAATATTTGGGATTTTTTCTACAGAAAATTTTGAACCTATAGGACATGTACATACTATGCCACAATGAATTGAAACAGTTGTAAAAAGGTGGAGTTACACAGGGGTAAAGTCGTTTATAGTAATTAGAGCACACAATTAAAAAAATTTGTCAGCTGTATACTTCATTCTCTATGTTATATTTTAAGTATATTAAACTTTAAATATAACTTTTAATGTAATAAAATATACAGCTTGCAATTTTTTTTATTGCTTGCTTTAATTACTATAAACGACTTTACTCCTGTGGAACATACTGTTCTGTAGAAAAATCCCAAATATTGTTGTCACAATTCTTAGATTATCCTTGCAGGACAATTTTTCAAATTATTATTTTTTAATTCGATGCCATAAAGTTTCGACTGTTGATTTTATTTGGGATTGTGTAAAATGTATTGCAGTATTCAATAAATATAACATACAGTACAGTATACTTGTATTTTGATTTTTATTTAATTTTTGTACAACAAAAAACGACTTTTTTCGCCAACCGGACGTATTTGATGCAATTGTCATTATTTTTTTGTAAGAAAAGGAGGCCATTTGGAGATTGTTTATGACCACCATAGCAATTGTACAAAAAGTAAATCTATTCTTCCTAATACAAAAAACATTGTTGTTGTCATGGTTAGGGTTAGTATGTTTACATTTTAATTGTTGCGTAATATGAGGATATGTCAATTTAAATGAAATTATGAAATTACATCTATTTAAGCGGCTAGCGAAAAAATATTGTTTCATTCATACAGAAAAATACTATTTTGGGACTCGTAAGATCGCCGAACTCCGCTGCGCGTCGTCCGGCAACCGTCTTACTCGTCCCAAAATCATGCATTTTTTGTATTAATGAAACAAATAACTATTTTACGTCTGGGCCAACTTCAATCAGACGGGGCTCGTAATTTCTTAAGGTTTCTGATTAATTTTTGAAATTACAACAGTGTAAAATGCATTTGAATCTCAGAAATAAAATTCACCCTAGCAGCACTACTTCAAATTATTGACTAAAACCAGCCCTGCTCTAACGGTGCCAACGTGATTCGGTATCTTGCTAATAGATGGCTACACTAGTATTATCATTAGAATACTTACGGTAAATTCAATATATCATCGAAAAAGAAATTGCGATTGTTATTTTTGTTACTGCAAAAATTGTGTTATAAGTCTTGCACCGCCATTTACCCACGCCTTTTACCCAACTTGAGTATGGCAACTTCACATTATTATTAGTATAGATATAATAATTGAACGTGTGTGCGGTTATCAGCCGTCATCTTACGAGTGAAAATGACTGAATTCGTACCTAAATGTTAGAACTAAAGTCACAATAATTAAATTTAACACCTGGCTGTGTTTACAGAGATCCAAACCGTACAAAATAACGGTCCAGGTTCGGTTTACGGTTCACTGTGCTTTATAGAATTAGGTTTTGTTCAGGTTTTTATATTTCTCATAAAAAAATCGGTAACCGCTTTTCAAAAAAATGGTATAAAAATTTATACGGTTTACATATTTTATAACGATTCAGGTTTGGTTTCTGGTTCACTAAAATGGCTGCGGTTCGTTCCGGTTTTCGTTTCTGTTCCGGTTCGGTTCGAGGCCCTGTTTAAAATTCTCATTTTGGGTTGTATATCAAATGAATAAAATTAAGTTTCGTGGTAAAAACACAATTTAAAATTCGCGTATGAAAAATAGAATTTATTAATTTAGGCGGCGCCTTGCTTTCATTGTTCCAAACTCAGGAAGATAAAAAGTTTTAAGGATTTCGTATTCACAAACTCTGCAAAGTGACAATAAGTAACAACACTGAACAACGGACAAAGAGGGGGCAATATAAGAACCGAAGTGTAGAACAAAATGCAAAGTAAATGAACATAACAAAATACAACGCAACGCGAGCCTGCGAATGAGGAAGAAAATTTTGATAGGAAAAATTCGCCCCGGAATTCATTTGTTAATTAGCATAAATTTCTAATTACATTTTAGATATTTATGAGAAGTATTTTTGTTGTATGCTCACCAAATATGTACTAGAAATAATTCATGTAAGTATTTAATTTTTGTTCTTTGTATTCTTGAATCTCAAATAATAAAATTAATTATAGCCTTTACCTTACTTAAGTGTGGCAGCTTCAAATATTGGTATATATAATTATATATTTTACAATGTGTCCGGTTAGCAGCAGTCAATTTATGAATATATTAGTTGTTAGTGAAAAGCATACAACTTTCAAAACATGTATGATAAAAGTACAGCCTATATTCGGTTTCACATTTAGAATTTTAGTACATTGAAACACTTATTAAAAAAACAAAAATAAGCAAATTTTTACTTTGTTAAAATTAAAGTTGAATTTTTAAAAATAAATATGTGCAAGAAAAACAATAAATTGTTAACTTCGACGACGTCAAAAATCCAGGGCAAGAAACCGCAATTTTTGGTGCTAGAAGGTGATTTTTAACCGAAACCGTTATTTAAATTTGCTAAAATACCGGTAACCATTAACTAAAACAAATTTAAACCGGTTGTTGTTAAAGAGAGCAAAATAACTGGTTCATTTGTAAATAAAAAAATTTAAATAAGAAATAGTATTTAATTCGTAAATTAGGTACATCTTTCATGCTTCGACATGTCAAATTTAGTTCAGGATTTTTGGCCGGATGAATCTTTAATGAAATATCAGTTTTCTTTAGTTTGTAATCTTTTTTAAACCGGTTCGTTTAACCAGTTTAAAAACCGATTTCGTAAAGAGTAAACCGATTTAAGAAATAAAACTGATTTTATAACAACGTTCTCGTTTTCGGTTAACCTTTAACCGATTTTATTTCGGTTGCATGTCCTGCAAAAATCAATTTTTTTTTGACGTAAATTTTTTTTAATTTGTTGTGATTTTGCTTATATATAATAATTAAATTAGTGAAACTGTAAGATCTTATACTTAAGCTACTGAAAATATAACATATTTGCTCATTTAATTTTTGGGCACAAAACATAAACAGTTAAAAAAAATTAGATAGACAATTGACTAGAAAAAGTTTTGGATATATTATATTAACATAGAAAATTATTTGTATTATTTATAATTATGATAAAAAGTCACTAAAATAGACAGTTACTAAAGATATAAAATATAATACTTACTTCATTTTTGCTGTTGTTATTCTTACATTTCTTTATTTGAAAATTTAAAACTTTGGACAAGAACATATAAATGTTTTAATTTGAATTTCTTCTATTAATAATTATCCTGTAACCATACTGAATTTTGAATTCGATAGTAGATAATTAGCAACGAAAAATATAGTTCAACATATTAATAATAGTCCAGTCAATGAGTGCTCAAAAGAGGGGTGTAGAGTGCATGGAATATGCGATAATTTTTGACTTCGGGAATTTGTTAGGAGTAGTTAGTAGGTAAACATACTAAAAGTCCCCACCCATGGGAGGTGAGCTAAAGGAGGGAGGGGGGTTGAAAGGTCCCATTTTTTGGTTTTTCGCTTATATCTCGGAAACGGTACATGTAGGAAAAAATGTTTCAAATAAAAATGAAAGCTAATTAAATTTCCTATAAAATTGTCTATATACATATTTGTCGAATTCCTAACGGTTTCCGAGATATACGTTATTGAAAATCGATAATTTTCGTAAAAATAATTTTTAACCATTCTTTTTGTCGAATATTTTCTCTCTTCAAATTTCAGCTCAACAAAGATCATTAGAAGTATTAGTTATAATGACTCGTACAGAAAAAAGTCCTAGGAATCCAATGCTGGAAACCGGAAGTCGATATCTTAATTCGTTCAGAAATTAGAGTAGATTAAATACAAGAATTTGAAAAAAATACTAAAACTCATTTATTTTCTTTGTTTAAATTGTGGCTAAATAGGGCCTCCACAAGTTTATAAAATTATATTCTTAATAGAAAAAAGTCTGCAGAATCGAATGCTTGAAACCGGAAATCGATATTCTTATCTGCTAAAAAGTTACGTTCGTTTTTGTGAGAAAACATACGGTACTGGCACTTTCCCCTTCCTCTCTCCCCACCGCCACTGCTAAACCCGACAATATGGTTTCGAAGACTTTTTACCACATTTAGAGCCAAGGCTAATGAACAATTTGGAGCATTCAAACCTTTATTTTTTTTTAATTTCCGGCTTTGGAGCTAATATTACTGTACTATTTGCTCGTTGGCTGTCAATTGAGCGTACATTTATTATTCTATAACTTTTGATTGGTTGAAGATAAAGTGTCAAAATATCAAATTGAAAGAAATTTAATGTTCTATAACTTAGTTTCAGACAATTTTTCTGAGAAACGATCATGAGAGGCACTAGAAGCAAATGTTCGACAAAAAAAGTGGATAAAAATTATTTTTACGAAAATTATCGATTTTCAATAACGTATATCTCGGAAACCGTTAGGAATTCGACAAATATGTATATGGACAATTTTATAGGAAATTTAATTAGCTTTCATTTTTATTTGTAACATTTTTTCCTACATGCACCGTTTCCGAGATATAAGCGAAAAACAAAAAAATGGAACCTTTCAACCTCCCTCCCTCCTTTAGCTCACCTCCCATGGGTGGGGACTTTTAGTATGTTTACCTACTAACTACTCCTAACAAATTCCTGAAGTCAAAAATTATCGCATATTCCATGCACTCTACAATATATTCATTGACTGGACTATAAACAAAAACCGAGTTAAACATTATTTATGATTACAATTTTTTATTTATTTTTGGATTAGGTACAGTATATATCGATACATCGTATTTCAAATGAGCGAATACCATTTTGTTTATGTTTAGAAAAGTTATATCCTGTTGATATGGACTTTAATCACCTTTGATTCACCATTATCACAATGAAAACATCTTCATATTACGTTTATAATAACAATTATATAATCATTATCACAATATGTAATTAAATAATAACTGCTAGGAATGCATAGTCAAAACAGTTGAAATTTCAACAACCTGAGCTATGATTGATTTGATTACTAATGAGCAATTAGATAAAACAGTATGACCACACGTGGAGGACATTATTATAGTTATAAATAATTCGCGTCTACCATTTATCAAACTATATCTAAATACCAACTTTTCAAAAATATTAACTTTTAAAAGTTAGATACCGTTGTGATACCACCTACTTGTATTTAATTATACAGGATGTATCCTAACTTCGAGTACATTACATACATTCGAAGGGTATATTCAGTTTAATATGGTGATTACGAATTAAAAAGGATTTTTGAGAAATTCTTTGAAAAAGGAGATAGTTTTCATTGTAGCACTGGATTCGCCTTACTAATAAAAATTAATTTATTGAACACCGACATAGAATGACATTTATTTAAAATCAGCATAATTAGAAGATCTGTTAAAATCATTATCAATCCAGTGCCATGAAAATTGTTATTTTTGGAATTAGCATGTTATCCTGTTTATACCCTTATGTACTTAAAAGTTATGACACATTTTGCGTATAATCTTTGGGACGAAACATGAATCTATGTTTGTGTCTTCAAAATTTCATGTTATGTTTTTTTTAAACTTTTACTAAACAAAATTTTAATTAATTTTGTATATTAGGGTCATAAAAACAATTTATAATTTTAATTCTTAACTTAAGGTACATATTAGAATATTGACGTAACTGATCACGGAACAAAAATAATTTTTAAAAATTCGTAATTTGATTTTTGAGGTTTGTGAAGGAAACAGTATTGGGCCACTGATTGAATTGGCAGAGTTAATATTAAAAATTAAGTTGTAACTAATTAATAACTATGTTTGCATAATACAATACTTGAATTTAGTTTCAAGTAGCCAGCCACATAACTCTGTCTTTATTCAAAATAAATAGTATTCAGTGGTACTAAAAATGTTCTCCTTAAGTAAATTATCTTTATTTATACGAATTTCATAAAAAAATCTGTTTGTTCCAGAATCAGTACGTTAAATACGATGTGCCATTACAATATGTACCTCAAGTTATGGTACTCCCATAAAAAAAATATTCTTAATGATCAAACTTGTGTTTTCAACTTTTGAAGTTTTATTTAGTTAATTTTGTTTACACACAGAACTCTATTGTGCATTTCGAGATTGAAAAGCTCTGGTCAAAATTTGGAGCCTTTTCGAAATTATTTAAATCTGCAATACTTATTCTTTTTTCTAGTATAGATTTATTAATAAAAAAATTTCTGTTGCTTATTATATAATGGTAGATAAACGATCCACTTAAGTTTAGTACAATTCTCATTTTTGTTTATTTCGTTAGGACGAATAACCCCCACCACCAATTTCGGCCACCGAGAAGACCCGTCAAAAATGTTTTAAACTAGCAATGGTTTTGTTGGAAATTGAAATAATTTTCAACCTTACCTGGCTTTTCAATCGTTTATACTTAAGACAATTTATTGTTATTTCTTACTACTAAATTTTGAACAATGTTTTATCCAAATTTTGACTTTGAATATTTTCGAAACAACCCGGAAAGGATACTTTTTGTACATTCGGTTATTGGAACCCTGGATTACCGGGTGTTTCATTATAAGACTCATTGCGTTTTGTATTATCACATGAGTATTACTATTTACATTGTTCATTACTAAATCCTTTTCAAAAATGACGTACCTAGGTGTACTTATAAGGGTGTAATTATGAAAATATTTAAAAGTTTAATGTATTCTTATTGTAATGTGTACGTCACTGAATAATTACTCTTAAATATGTCAAAAATGTTCGAAAGTTTGAACGGTTTTGATGATATAGAAATAGCCTTTCTTTAAAACTTAATTGTTTGTAAACGATAGTTAAGAAACAATATTCTGTATCTTCTTTTTGATGTTTTACAAACGTCTATAGTTCAACAGAATACAAAATAAATCATTGGTTATCTCAACATACATTATAAACGAAGCCTTCTATCTATAAATAGTTTCAAAACGCGAAAAACCTAACCTAATCTAACCATAAAATATATTTTAATGATTCAATTTATAATTTTAATACTGACTTAACAACATATTAAGTAAACCAATCATTTGCTTCAATTTTTAAATTCTGACCAATGCGACGTACGTAATATAACTGTCAAATGAATCTTTTTGTAACAACTTCTTACGATGAAATATAAAAAATATCAAATATAACGCCAAAAATACAGTTACCTACGTCAAAAACCTTACTTATGAACCAATTAATATTAAACCAAAATTTTGACATTCAGAGGTTGGTAAAATAATTAAATGTCAAAATAAACAACCGTTTCGGCACAAAAAATTGGTCTTGATTTAAAACACGAAAAACTATTAATAATTATTCTAATCGGTCTACAGCAGTGTTAAATTTTGCTTACTCCGGCATTAGAAAACATTTAATAATAAAAATATTAACTCCAGCGTAAGTTCGATTAGTTCATATTTCGTGTATGTTTATTTGAGAAATAGTCTAATAAAATATATCTCGGTTTCATTATTTTGCAGGTAAAATTATTTTTTAAGCCTTCAGCTCGAAATTTTCATCATGTCATTTGTCTCGAAATGTTACAAAGCAACACTCTTTTGAAATAAAATTTTCCAGCAAAATAATGGCCCCTTGATATATTACTATTGAAAATTTACAGACAATATTAAAATCTTCAATTAAAACTTCAAACAGTTTTCTATATTTACCTACTTAGAAAAATAATTTGAGAGATACAAGGTATTGTTTCTCAACCATTTATAATAATTTATACTTAAAAAAGCTTATCTTTATATATCTTATTACTAAAACATTGACTATGTTAATCGACTGTAGTGATATAGTATAAGGGTGAAAAATATCGGTCATACAACATTATATTCTTCTTCTTCTTACATAACTTATGTTGATATTTCAATAAATTTTTCACCCTTACATATTACAAAATTATTTACAATGTAGGTATTATACAAATTGTGACATAAAATATTTTTAAGTTCCGACGGATCCAGTACTAAATCTTAGGGGAATAAATTTATATTTCAATATTTTCCAGAAAAGTCAAAAGGTTTTAATTTCTAGATTAAACAGAAAAATATTTTGATCACATTTTTTTATGATTTGAATTATTTTTCCACATTTAATAATCTTAGTGGTACCTAATTATCCCCTCTAACTTCCTGGATCTGCCCTTTTTTAGTGGCGTACCTAGGTGTACCAAGGAGTTCCTTCTGGGTCCGCCACTGACTTACAACTTCTAAATATAAATACTGTAATTATATAATTTACTTTAACCGTTAAATTCGGTGTTGATATTACAGCAGTAGGTATCTATTGAAATTTTAAAACTAAAATTCAGAACCAACTATCGGAAAAATGTTTTTATAATCTTAGCTTTTTAACGATGTAACGAGTATAATCTAGTATACCAGTATAAACATTATAGTCCAGTCAAAATAGTAAAATCAGAGGAAGACAATATTTTTATTCGTTCAGAAATTACAGTTAATTAAATACAAAAATTACGAAAAAAGCAAATAAAATCAACCTTTATTTTTTGGAAAAAATTGTTAATTTTGGAAGTACCATATCTCGAAAACTATTGAACGTACAGAGCTGCGGCTTAAATTGTTGCAAATTTAATAAGCTTTCATTTTGTACTGAAGTACTTTTTCACTGTAACGCACCGTTTGCGAGTTATAAGCGAAAAACTGAAAAATTGAACATTTAAAGCTCCCCCCACCCCCCAGCGGCACCGGAATTTGGAGGGACTTTATTTTTTCTTGTTTGGTGGACCCTCCCCTACACATTCCTGAAGAAATTGGAACTAGTATTTTTAGTTCCTCTGATTGCCCATTTTTGGTCTAGATTGACTGGACTATTAGAAGAATACCAAAAAATGTAATCTCAAATAGTAGGTGACATTTAGTTTAGATTTTATATAATATAATATAATATAACCATATATAACCCTTATTTATAGTTAGCTGGCATTATAATACATATATTCCTGTTTTGGTGAAAATTGAGATTTTTATATCATTATCTGCTATATTCTTTCATAAAAACTGTATTTTAGGTCCAAATTGTGAGTAGGTATTATAGAAGTTATAAGAGTTAGAAAGTTCTATCTACGTTAATTTTTAATAAAACTTATGCTGAATTCAGACATACCCAATTATAAGTATAAGTGATAAACTAACCAGCGCCTCCACAAAATTCCAATTTCAATTATAAGTGCAAATATTGAGCGCTGGTTGGTTAAATTAGCCACTTTCTCATAATTGGGTAGGCCCGAATCTAGCTTAAGAAACAATTCTGATTTAGGACTTTCTTACTATGATATATACATTCTGATTGTACTTAAATCACAAAATAATAATAATTTTAATGAAAATTTCAAATTTAAAGCTTCAGATATCAATATTGTAACCGAAACTGCAGGTATTTTCCAAATATCTAATTATTTTTCTATGGATAGTTTCAAAAAAATGATATAATTTGTAATTTACTAATATATGTATTAAATATTTCAAAAAATGTTGTTTTCATATGAAATATAAATTCATTTTTGAGTAAATAATTATAAAATAAATTTTATATGTCTCCAAATATAAGATAAGGAGATTGTATGTTTGACACCGATGTTCTCAAATATGTGATATTGTTGTTTAGAATCCTCTAATTTTAAGGTAGCGATATATTTCGTTAAATTTTCTTTTATAGTCTTGCATATTTCAAAATATATACCTACAATATACATATAATCATATTTTAGGAATGTTTAGTTTCATAATCCTATGTATTCAAAATAGTTAGGAAGGTGTTAGGTTTTTTAATACTCGTAGATTATTATTTTACGCAAATAATCATAATTAGAGACCGGATAAAAAAGCATAAAAAATACGAAAAAAAGCGCTTAAAAAGCACGAAAATGTATCCAAAAATGCTTTAACAATACGAAAAAAGTGCTTAAAAAGCACGAAAATGTATTCAAAAAAGCATTCAAAGAAAAAACAAAAAAAGTAAAAAAAATACTAAAAAAGCATGAAAGTTTCTGCGAAAACTAAAAACATAATCGCTAACAATAGCTCAAAATAAACACAAAACCTAAAAATAAGCTTAAAATAAGTACAATAGCTGAAAATAAGCTTGAAATTTTTAAATAAGCACAAAAATCGAAAAAAAGCAAAATAAGCACAAAAAACTTTGTGCCAAATTTTCACATTTTACACAATTCGTGAACATTTCACAAATTTCTCTTGATGCTTTTAATATTAATCGTAAGCAAAATGCTTACAAATCCGGTCTTTAATCATAATATTAATCATTTTGGATTGTTAAAAATTATGTTAGGGTCCTATAAAGACCTGTAGATCTTGTTGACGCAAAAATGGGTTTTTGGTTGGTTAAGGTCATTATTGCCCAAAATAGTGTTAAAGTTCCGTTTGATTGTAATTTAGTATTGAAAAAAGGGGTTTTTGGTTGGTTAAGGTCATTATTGCCCAAAATAGTGTTAAAGTTCCGTTTGATTGTAATTTAGTATTGAAAAATAACATATTTTGCTTTACTAGTTTTCACATAATCACAAAGTCTTCATTTCGGATTGTTATAAATTAAGTCAAGTTCTATATAAAGTTGTATAGGTTTTAGATTAGCTGAGGTCATATTGCTGAAAATAGTGTTCAAGTTTCATTCTCATTTTATTTTCATATATTCTTGCTTACAAGATTTTGTTTCAGTAGATTTCATTATTATACATCATTTCGGCGTGTTACAAATTAAGTTAAGTTCAAGCCCAATAGATTTTGTTAACGCAAAGGTTTTAGGTTAGTTGAGGTCATATACAGGATGGAATAAAAAATTGGAAATACCATTTTCCTCGGAAGTTGTAATAGATACAGAAAAATTGTTCAAGTAAGTTTTTAGAACTTCTAATAAGCTAACAAAATCTCTAAAAAATTGGTAAAAATATTAAATTTTCGTAGATATTTCTAATTTTATTCTTTTCTTAAATGGTACAGTTTTTACGCAAATTGATAGAAAATAATTTTTGCTTTATAACAGTATAAAGGTTTTCCCTTCTAACTTTGACAGAGAAAAATGGTGTTTCCAATTGTTTATTCCAGCCCTGTATACTGATAGCCCAAAACAGTGCTAAAGTTTCATTCTCATTTTATTTTCATTTAGTCTCGCATATTCAAAATAGTTTTGCTTCAGTAGGTTTTACAATCATAAATATATGTATATCATTTCGGAGTGTTACAGATTAAGTTAAGTTTAAAAAAGAAAACATACTTTTTTCATTTCATTTTGTTTCCATTTAGTATCGCTTATTTAAAAAAAATTACTAAACGAAAATAGGTTTAAGATTGAAGTCATAGCACATTTTCATTTTTTAGTTTTGCATATTTCCAATAAGATTTTGCTTCACTAGATTTTATTCACCATTTCGGAGTGTTAAAATTAGTAAAGTTCCATTTATATATTTGTAAAAATATTCCAAAAGCTTTCGGATTGCTACAAATTAGGTTAAGTGCGATTAAAAACCAAATAGATTCTCTGAGATAGTAGGTAGTAACGTAAATAGCTCATAATGTTAGATTAGGTCATATATAGCTTAAAATAATGTATAAGTTTCATTTTCATTTAGTCTTGCATAGTTCAAAATAGTTTCTGCTTCAGTAGATTTCACATAGTAATAAATTCATCATTTCGGAGTGTTTAAATATAAGTTAAGTTCCATAAACAGCCTATACATTCTCAAAAATAGTAGTCTGTTCTAAATTCAAATGGTTTCAAGTTAGCTTAGGTCATACAAAGCTTAAAATAGTGTTTAAGTTTCATTTTCAATTCAACTTCATTTAGTCTTGCGTATTTCAAAATAATTTTCGCTTTAGTGTAGTATCGGAATGTTACAAATAAAATTAAGTTACATATAGAGTATTACACATTCTCTTAAATGGTAGTATGTTCTTAACTTAAATAGGTTTCAAGTTAGCTTAGATCATACAAAGCTTAAAATAGTGTTTAAGTTTCATTTACATTTCACGATTTCACCTTCATTTAGTCTTGCGAATTTCAAAAAAAATTTTCTTTAGTGTAGTATCGAAGTGTTACAAATTAAATTATTTATCAAATCTTATAGATTCTCTTAAATAATAGTTTGTTCCCAAAGCAAGTTGGATAAATGTTAGCTCAGGTCTTAATATAGCTCTTAAATACTGTTTCATTTTAATTTGGTTTTGCATAGTTCAAAATAGTTTTTACTTTTGTAGATTTTTCATCATCTTTCATCATTTCGGAGTGTTATACAAAATAGTTTAGTTTCATATATATATATATATATATATATATATATATATATATATATATATATATATATATATATATATATATATATATATACAGGGTGTTTCTATACCTTTGCACGAAACTTCAATGGCATATATATTTTGATATATTGATTAAAGAACAAAAATTTTTTTTTAGAAATTCGCAAAAATAAGGGTAGTGTACTCGTTGCAAACATTTCATGCTACATTTAATTATTTAAAATTATGTTACTAATGAAATAAAATAAACAAAACTAATTAAATTAAAGGTATTGTGTAATTTTCAGTAACAAGTGAATGTTTTGATTGTTAGGGTAGGACAAGGAAAAAACATAGTTTAGGATATCTTTTTTTTAAAATTTCATCAAAATAAACTACAACAACTCATTGTTATAAAAATTGTTCAAAATTATTTCCTCCTGCAGCTATACAAAATGCAGCACGTTGTATCAAACACGATCTACACGCCCGATGCAATGAATTTTGTTGCCTTATTATTTCCGCACAGTTTTCAATACGTTGCCGCAATTCTTCGACTGTTTCTGGTTCATTTTGATTGTCATACACTAGAGTTTTTAAATGTCCCCATAAATAAAAATCCAATGGATTAAGATCTGTTGACCTAGGAGGCCATGATACAGGTCCACCGCGACCTATCCATCTACCTTCAAACACTTCATTTAAATGTTGCCGAACATTTTTTGTAAAATGCGGTGGTGCACCGTCATGCATGAACCAAGCTTGTTGGCGCACATTTAAAGGAACATCTTCCAATAATTCCGGTAAATTATTTTGAAGAAAATGTAAATAATTATTTCCGTTCATTCTGTTTGGTAGTATATAGGGTCCAATTAATGTACCTATTCCTGCCCAAACATTTAAAGAAAATCTATGTTGAAAACTACTTCTCACAACAAAATGCGGATTTTCTTGAGACCAACAATGAGCATTATGAATATTGTGAATACCATCTCTTGTAAAAATTGCTTCATCACTAAATATTATTTTTGATGTAAAATTAGCATTTACAGCATGTTGTTCTAACAACCACTCACAAAATGTCACTCTGAGAGGATGATCTCGTGGAATTACTGCATGAACTCTTTGGAAATGAAAGGGATGAAAATTATAATCTTTAAGAATTCTCCAAACTGAACAATAAGACACTTCAATCATAACACGAGATATTCTTCGCGTACTGACTGTAGGTTCAGCGGCCACAATTTCCAAAACTTCATTTTCAACATCGTTTCGTAATCTTTGGCGACCGCCACCTTGTCCCGCATTTCTGTGTAAGGTTCCCTCATCACGAAGACGTTGTGTGATCCTAACAAACATTTGGCGATGTGGATGACGTCTTTGAGGATAACGCTGTGCATAGATTCGCGCTGCTAATTCGGAATTTTGTGCCGCTTCTCCATACACTAACAGCATATCCACTAATTCACTATTGCTATACATTTTTTCAAATTTTTTCCACAACACCTTACCCTTTTAATACTGTATACTAAATCAGACTAGGAACACAAATAGAAAAGTAAATTTTGTTTAAAAATCATTACGTAATATGACCAGGTACCTACATAATAAGTAATTAATAAATGATTATTTGTAGGCAGTTCATACTTTTGTTTCATTAATAACATAATTATAAATAATGTAATGTACTATTAATCCAGTGGCACTAAAAATGTTCGCAACGAGTACACTACCCTTATTTTTGCGAATTTCGAATTTTTTGTTCTATAATCAGTACGTATATCAAATTATATATGTCATTAAAGTTTCGTGCAGAGGTATAGAAATATATATATATATATATATATATATATATATATATATATATATATATATATATATATATATATGTGTATATAATCCAATAGATATTGTTTTGCTTGAGTGGTATAATATATAATTATTTCGGAATGTTGTAAAATGAGTTTAGTTTTGCATATTATCCAATTATCACCTAATAGTTTGTAGTTTTGCTTTTGCCTGAATCTTGCTCATAAAAGTGCGCATTGATTATAATGCAATCTTATTTTCGGAGTGTTACGTGTTACCTGTTAGTAGTATTAAACAGCTAATAAACTTAAGTTTTAATCAGTGAATTTCCATCCATACACAAGTGCATAAATTAATGGTCCATACTTTTAACTTGTTAGATTTAAATAGATTAGGTTAGCTAGAGAGTTATAATATCCATGACTCTATTTCTATTATGTAAGTTTTCTATTCAATAACCATAATATTAGAACTAAGTAGTAATGGAAATAGGTACATTAATCTTTTAATTTTAAGTTTACTTATGTTTAAGTCTAGCCATAATAAACATCACTTATATAATATACATTGGTAAATTGTCAGTTACATTTTTTATCTAAACTATCCGCAGGAAAATAATTAGAATTAACAGTTTTCAGATATATTATTATAATGTGTGCAATTTGGAATGTTTTTAATATAATGTATAGTTATTTTGTAGTTTAGCTATACAATATTTATATAATGACATTATACAGGGTGAGTCATCGAAATGCCCGTCGTAAATATCTCCCTTGCCGTTAAAAATACAGCACAATTTTATTAACAGAATTTTTCGTCTACTCAAGGAGCATAACTTAAAATTATTTTCACGTATACAGGATGTGGCATAATGACTTGGCAATAATTGTTCGTCGTTTTTTAAATGAAACACCCTATATATTTTTATATATTTTGAATTGTATTTTATTTACCTATACGAACATATAAATTTCATTGTAGTTTTCCGCGGCGTTGCCAAGTTATTAAATTTTTTTCTCTAAAAAAAGCCGAATACACGTATTGTTTTATAAAGGCGTACTGAAGTTATTTTAATAGTAAAAATTATCAAATTTTTTTTCTGTACAACTGTAACTATACTCTTTGTTCTGACATAACTTTTTTTTAAATGTTATTATGCAGAGTGTTCAGTACAGAGAATCAAATTTACTCAATTTCAAATGGCTATAACTCGTCATTTTCAAATGGAACAGCTTATATTTTATTATTCTGTTGTGTGTATATTTGCATCTTCTTATGTTATAAAAGGTGTCCTATGCCTAAAAACATTAATTTAATTAATTTCGAAATTAATGATTTTAGGCATAGGACACCTTTTATAACATAAGAAGATGCAAAAATACACACAACAGAATAATAAAATATAGGCTGTTCCATTTGAAAATAACGAGTTATAGCCATTTGAAATTGAGTAAATTTGATTCTCTGTGCTGAACACCCTGTATAATAACATTAAAAAAAAGTTATGTCAGAACAAAGAGTATAGTTACAGTTGTAAAGAAAAAAAATTTGATAATTTTTACTATTAAAATAACTTCAGTACGCCTTTATAAAACAATACGTGTAGTCGGCTTTTTTAGAGAAAAAATTGAATAACTTAGCAACGCCGCGACAAACTAAAATGAAATTTATATGTTCGTATAGGTAAATGAAATACAATTCAAAATATATAAAAATATATAGGGTGTTTCATTTAAAAAACGACGAACAATTATTGCCAAGTCATTATACGAGTTATCGACGACGGGCATTTCGATGACTCAGCCTGTATAGTGTATAACCATAATATAGTATAGTAGTAGTAACAAAAATATTGTGTTATAATATCCTACTGTTTAGATTCTGCAATATAACGTTGAAATAGATTACTTTTGAAATACATAAAATAATATATAAACACAAAAAATAATTTACCTATAAAATTAGATCTTGGTCAATATTGTATTACTGTAATATTCAGCACCGTTTTAATATTATCATTAAGTATAATTACTTTCGGAATGTTCTCATAGATTTAAATTTATACTGTTAGGTTGAAGTTTCTAAGAATAAATTTAAAACATAACTTTATTTTGTTGTTTTTTAATTATTTTAACTAGACAATCTTTTCAAAATTAATTAAAGAATATTTTTAGTATTTGTTGAAAATATGACAATTTCGGGGGAAGATATCATTATAACAATATCATTTGTAAAAGGGTCCAATTACCATTTAAATGTTTAAATGACAATTATTTAAAAAAATAATTGTTCATAAAATTGTAATATTAACATTATAATAATAACAAATAATCTGTATCAATAAAATTTTGTATTTTGCACATTTTTAATAAAAGCTCGGGGGTGGTTGGGCGGTAAAATTTTCGGGTTTTCCAAATTCAAATTTATTGAAAAACCGTTACATGCACGTATTCTAGTTTGTGTTATTAATATAATGGTAAACGATAGAGTGTGTTATAGGTACTTTGATGTTTTTAGGTACCTATACATTAATTTTTCATTCTTTATTATAATGATAATACATTTTCTGTAATTGGTAATAAATTTGTATTTTGGCATATTTTTAATAAAAGCTCGGGGGCGGTTGGGTGGCAAATTATTCGGGTTTTCCAAATTCAAAATTATTTTTAAACATTTGAAAATTGAATAGGTACGTAAATTACATAATTTGTGTTATCATATTAATGGGTTATAAATAATATTATAAATGTTGTATTTAAATAGGAACTCAAATTTCAATTTGTCTGAAGTCTAAAATAAAGCTGTAAAGAAGGATTTTATTACGAATGTGATGAATTATTATTCGAGGCGCTATAATAATGAGGGCGATTAATAATTGAGACATTTTAACGCGTGAGATAATTTTTAATTCGAAACACTAAATTTTTTTCGTCGGTCTGTCAGACCGATGTAATCAAACCATGTTAGCTGCGAAAGGTTAATAAAAATCATGTATTGATAAGGGTCATTATTGTATGAATTTTTTTACATTAATGATATTCAGTAATAAACGATCAATGTAAAATATCTTTGCAGCCGAGATATACCGGGTGTATATTGAAAAGTGAAACATAGGCGTTTAACATGGTAAATCAGTTTTTCCGTTCGCATTGCTTCCCTAATTATTTTAGACAAAAATGTTTCAAATAAATGTTGTTGAGCATAAAATTCTACATCCGGATCAGTAAACAAAATTTATTTTGATTGCTTTATAACTGCAGAAATCAAATTTGAAAATACACGGAATAGCGAATTAATAGTAACAGCCATGGAATTAAAAACAGGAGATGAACAAATGCGTAACGCTTTAAAGGCATTGGCAAGTTAAAAATTGACTTTACAGAAATCAAAACTACATTGTACGTTGAGAAACATAGTGAATACAAAAATATTATACTGGTCATAGTTACCGAGATATAAGCCCGTTAAAGTAGACAAGATGACGTCATTACAATAGCTCTGCCTACTATTGTAAGCAAAACAACAAACGCGTTGTGCCTAGCCAAACGAACAGTGAACTGACCGACTGCGGTACTCGGTAAGATGACGTCATTTCTCTAACTTCAAATAGCTGTAACTTTGTAATAAGTAATCTTACAGACTTGAAACAAAAACTAATCAACTTCTAATTTTATAATTTATTTATTAATACAATTTAAAAAATATCGAAAATAACTTGCCAATGCTTTTAAACGTCAATGTCAGAATAATAGATTGTCAAAATCATTTATACGTAGGTACTAATAATTTGACGTTTAAAACGTTACGCATTTGTTCATCTCCTGTTTTTAAGTCCATGGCTGTTACTATTAATTCGCTATTCCGTGTATTTTCAAATTTGATTTCTGCAGTTATAAAGCAACCAAAATAAATTTTGTTTACTGATCCGGATGTAGAATTTTATGCTCAACAACATTTATTTGAAACATTTTTGTCTAAAATAATTAGGGAAGCAATGCGAACGGAAAAACTGATTTACCATGTTAAACGCCTATGTTTCACTTTTCAATATACACCCGTATGTATTAATTTTTTCATACAATAAAATATTACAAAATTTGCAAAATGTCAACACAAATCAATGGTGATAACAGCGCTCTGATTTCACTACTATTTTGTGAAGCTAAAGTAACTCATTATTGTATGATTTCACAAACAAAAATTGCTATAGTGTTCCACAGAGCTGGGCAAGTACTTGTTACCAAGTACATTTTCCAGTAAAGCTTCATATTACTTAAGTAAAGAATAAGTTTTTCTTGTGAAAAGTACTTTAAAGTAAATATTTTACCAGTATTTTTAAATTTAATATGTTACCGTTTAAACCCGCAATCAGTCAAAACTAATTTTACCTAAGTTAAAACTCAAAGTTACCAAGGGTATTTGTGGAATCTAGTTTTGACTAGTTAAAACTCGAAGTTGCTAATCGATTTTGTAAAAACCCGAATAATTTTTGTTTGTTTTACTTTAATCCACGTTTTAACGGAAAATAATTGTAAGAATTAGTTCTTATTAATTGCTTTTTTGACAGAACTAGTTTTAACTATTATTTGTTAGCAAAAAGCCGAATTAAAGTACGTGCTTAAGTCAACTTTCGCGAAAATAAACAATAAATACATTTAAACCTAACCTAATCTTACCAACCTTACCTTACCTAACCATACCTAACCTAACTTTACTTAACATCTTTAAGAAATGAATTATAATCATCTCATGTCAGTTTTGTAAAGTGATTCTCTTTGAAAACAAAATTCATCCGGGATTTTACAAAAGCGTTTAGCAACTTCGCGTTTTGACTAGTCAACACTAGTTTCCACAAATACACTTAGTAACTTCGAGTTTTAACTAGTTAAAACTAGAATTGACTGATTTCGGGTTTAAACATATAGTAACAAATATAATAAATTGCATGCTTTGTAACCTTATTACCTTTGATTAATACCTTTTTTAACGAGAAAGATTAATGCACAGTAAAAATGTCGTTTTCTGTCGCTGTGGTTGCAGGTTGAACAGTATAATTACTTGATCTATTAAAAAACTTAGGTACCTACTTTTACAATATCAAATGAAAAACTTAAAGTATTTGCAAAGTACTTCAATATTATTTACGATTATGAAATGAAAATAAGTCTTTATTTTAGTACTTAAAATTTTAAGGTAATAAGTACCAAAAATATATTTATTCTTAAGTACAAGTATTAAGTACTAGTTGTTATTAAAAATTGATACTTAAGTAACTAAATACTTAAGTAATGCCCAGCTCTGGTGTTCCAGCCTATACAATGAAGAATTATGAATTTTACTTTTATTAATAAGTGTGTGCAGTATAAAAACTACGGGAATTGATTCTTCTTTAAAGTTTTTCATCCCAAAATGTATATTTTTATAGATAGGTACTAGGTACTAACTTGAAATTTTCATTCGAAAAAAGGCTAACTTAAATAACGCTTCAGGTGGAAAGAATATAAAGAAAAGAAGTCGCAAAATAAATAGATGAAGAATTCTTTAATGGGTTTATTATTTTTTGTTTACAATATCCTAGTACCACGACACAGAATACCTCTAACAAATATCAAACTGAATTCCGCACATGAAAAAACCCAGTAACCAAGTTCCTCCTGCTGATCAGGGCTTCAGGCATGAAGCTCGTGCAGGATTCTCTTCTTCTTGCTTGCTTGGAGTTCGAGTCTGGCTTGTGCCTCGTGGCTCTGGCTTAGTGTCACGGCTGTCAGCTTGAGAGATGTAAGCAGCGATTTTGCAGAGCATTACAGACGTTTCTGCCGAAGGTACGCGGACGAAAATCTCAAAGTCTTAAGATGGAAGATGAGGAGTTGCGACGAAGAAGTGACAGAAACGTAAACTGATTAGCGGTGGAGGGTTGCGAGAAATAAGAGGAGGTTGAAATTTAAAACGAACCACTGTTGCTGGAGTATAACAATATTGAAATATAATTAATTATGTGGCACTACTTGTTAAAACATATTTAATAAAATTTAACTGTAATACACTTGTTTGTTTAAAAATTATGAATTTAATCTACTTGATATACAGTGTGTCGCAAATAATCTCGAGAACGGTAAAAGATACGAGGTCAGTTAAAGTAGACCAAAATTGCGCCAATTTAGAAATGTTTTTGTTTTCCACAAAAATGAATAGGTGACTAAATAGTTTGAAAATTTAGTTTTTGACCTATAATTTTTTTGTTTTAATTAGTACAAGTTTCTAATTTGCCCTTTCTACATGGAATTCACAGTTAGTGATGCCGTGAGACGATACTAGACGAGAAATAATCAATTCTCGTCTCGTCCCAAATTTTTGAGATGAGAAATTTAAGTATTCTCGTCTCGGTCATTTCCCGGCTGTTCAATTCTCGTCTCAAAGAACTTGATTTTCGTCTCGTCTCAATATTGAAATATTATGTGAAAAACTGGAAATAAATTTAGAAACTCCCAATTCTTGTTTTAGCAATAAAAATATGTATATCAAAACCAAAAATGCTATGAACAAAGTAAAATAAAAATTTGATATTTTCGAAGAGAAAAATATCAAATTTTATTAAAAGTTTCGTAATTTCGAGACGAGACGGCATCACTATTCACAGCAGTCCTCAAAATTTTGAGAAATTCAAACCAAATTCAAATTTTCATATGGAGCTCATAATAGGCTATGACTTGTTTCTCTTTTCAACGATATAAAACACAAGTAAATTGAAATTAAAATTATGGTAGAAATTACATAACAATATATGTTTTAAATGTTTTTTAAAAGCGGCCCGTTTTCGATTTTTCCGTATTCCTAGAATACTCTCGATTTTATTTTTTTTTCTATTCCACTCTTTTTCCCACTACTACGACTGCCTAAAACGTACTTTTCTGCATCCTAGCAATGCAAAGTTATTTTGAAGTTGAAAAATACTGAAATGCCTGTGGCACACCGGCCGAGGAGCATCGAGGACCATCGAGTAACTCCTCGATGAAACGATAGAACGCACCCCGTCCTCGACGAAAAATAGGGGCGCCGCTATTTTCATCGAGTTGTTCCTCGATGAAACGAATGTATCTCATTTCAGACGTATCTTTGGATTTGATTTCGCGCAAAACTTTGATGTATTTGTCACCGATTAAATAGAAATCCATCGCGGACGGGTGCGTTCTTTCGTTTCATCGAGGAGTTACTCGATGGTCCTCGATGCTCCTCGACCGGTGTGCCACAGGCATAAAAGTGTTTTCGTTGCAGGTATATTTTATGGAAAGAAATAAATTACTTTCTTCTATAAAGATGTTTTAATTCTTCAGAATCAAATAAATAAGTATGAATTGAATACTATTGCTTAGATAATTAGAGGATGTGAAGGTCTTAAAATGGCTGTTCAATTTCCACGATTTCCCCTAATCAGTTTGCCAATTTTATTGCCGTCAATCAGATCGCTCGTAACAAAATAAAATCGTTTAAGGCATCGCAAACAAAGAACAACAATTTTTCCCAAGCGATCACAAAATTGAATGAAACAACTTTAAGTAGCAGCAATCCAGCGTACAGTACGCATAGGAAGAAGAAAAAGAACGCGCCAAAGACGCAAAAATAGAGATTCTAAATCGTGAAAGATTCAAATCAGAAAAGAAATAAAACCAAGAAATTGATTTTCGTATTAAGTACAAACACAGTGGTTAAAATAAGGAAGTGTCTAACGCCACACAGCGTGAACCTAGCGTGAACCTAGCGTGGACCTAGCGTGAACCTAGCGTGAACCTAGCGTGAACGTAATGTGAACGATTTCTGTTGGATTCAAGTAAGGTTTTGTTAGCATAGATTAGTTTATGTCAAGAAAACGGAGTTCTGTTGGACTCAAGAAGGGTTTTGTTAGCATAGATTAGTTTATGTCAAAAAAACGGATTTCTGTTGGACTCAAGTAGGGTTTTGTAAGCTTAGATTAGTTTATGTCAAAAAAACGGAGTTCTGTTGGACTCAAGAAGGGTTTTGTTAGCATATATTAGTTTATGTCAAAAAAACGGTTCACGCTAGGTTCACGCTAGGTTCACGCTAGGTTCACGCTGTGTGGCGTTAGCTCATGCCTTAAAATAATCCTCAAAAAAAATATATAGCTATAATCAGAGATTCGAACCGCACAAAATATCGGTTTAGGTTCGGTTTACGGTTCACTGTGCTTCATAAGACTCGGTTCCGATTTTTATGCTTCTTCTCAAAATGAACCGGTAACCGGAGAAAACACAATTTTTTTCTCGCGAAATAGGGAGGAAAGTAAGTTTTCCCTCTTTAGAGAGGAAAGTAAGCAGTGTTGCCACCAGCGTTATTTTACGATGAAATATTTTAAAAAGTGTAAGTAAATTTATTATTTTATTGAAAATTGTGATTTTATAGTGATGTACTGTAAACTATTATTTACAATTATTATGATTTAAATTTTCTTTTTTTACAATTTAACAATTTTACAACGTAAATTTAATTTGGCATACTGGCTGCAGTGAAACATTTCATTCTCACAGATGACAGTTATAACCTAACTTCTAGTTATGTGTTTTTTTCTTCATTTACAATATGTTGTCGTATTTTTTATGTTGTGTCTAACACGAGAAGAAAGCTCTTTTTCCACTCTCGCTCGATTGCCTCATTCGCTTCGCTCGTGTGGGAAAAAGAAACGCAATTATTATGTTTTAGACCTACTTTGTTTTTCATCAATTTCACAACTTAAATTTAATTTGACATATTGGCCGGTTTTTTTTTCGAAACGTCATTCTGACAGATGGCAATTATAACTTAACTTCTACTATCGGAGTAATAAGTATAGTCACTCGGATGTAAAGTTGAATAACTTGTTTAAAAATAATCCAAAAAATTTAAATAAAACTTTATACTAAAGTGTGCACGTTATTGTAAAGAATTTCAAATTTTTAAATGTATATGTGTAGAAATAACAAAAATTTATAGCAAAAATGAGCTATGATTTTGACACATTTTAGGAACTATTAACTTTAATGACGTGTACTGTCAATATACATCATGCAAAAAAATTCAAATTTTGGTATAGTATAGTTATAAGCTTAGTTAAGTTATTTGCTACTGTAATTTTTTTTTAAAATGTATATTTTGTTTATAATAATAAAATAAGTGAATATGTAATATCTTTGTTACTGGTAATCTTATAAGATTCAAATTCAGGTTACCGATGCATTATATAATTTTTTCTACTCCTATGCTTTAATTTACTTATTAAATATGCATTGTCTGTACTTGAATGACGTTCATTTCGATTCAGATTTTCATTTCGATACAGATTATCATTATGACATGACCAAATTAACCAATAGCAGCACAGCATTTTGTTTAGTAAGCAGTTGACATCATTGCGCCTGCGTGCTTTCCTTTGTTCATGTGTTTTGATCAGAGTGGTTTGACAGTTCTTGTTCAGATCTCAAACCAGTATAAATGGGGCGACAGCATCAACTAATATTCGTGTACAAGGCCCACAACTAAACTTTACAAATTGTACGATATTTAACGTAAATATAAATATATAAAAATATAATTTAAAAATAATACTGTAAATAAATTTCATAATTATAATTTTTTTTAAAATTATAGTTTGGAAGTAGAAAAAATAGTGTATGCAACTCGTATATAATGGCTATCGTATGAATTACGATACTCGCAATGGCTCGAATCATAATTCCATACTCGCGTATTAATAGCTATCATTATAAACTCATTGCATAATATACTAATAAAAAGAATTGTTAATCATTTTTATTTTAAACTTATTATATGAATTATAATAATTGTTTTTTGAAAAAGTGATACCTCAGGATTCATAAATTTCAGAAATTTTTTTATTAAAATTCAAGTAATAATTTTTAAATAAAAATTATAAACAAATCTTTTTTATAATTATATAAGGCAACGCTAACCTAAATTTGAATCTTATAAGATTACCAGTAACAAAGATATTACATGTTCACTTATTTTATTATTATAAACAAAATATAAATATTTAAAAAAAATTACAGTAGCAAATAACTTAACTAAGCTTGTAACTATACTATACCAAAATTTGAATTTTTTTGCATGATGTATATTGACAGTAGACGTCATTAAAGTTAACAGTTTCTAAAATGTGTCAAAATCATAGCTCATTTTTGCTATAAATTTTTGTTATTTCTACAAATAAACATTTAAAAATTTGAAATTGTATACAATAACGTAGAAATGTGCATACTTTAGTATATAGTTTTATTTAAATATTTTGGATTATTTTTAAACAAGTTATTCAACTTTACATCCTAGTGACTATACTTATTACTCCGATAGTAGTTATGTGTTTTTTAACATTTACAATGTTTTTAAATATGTCGTAAAAAAAAGTTGTGTCTAACACGAGAGAAAAGATCTTTTTCCACTCTAGTTGGACAAGTAACTATTTTCTGTAAAAATTGTATAAAAATATTTTCACTCCGTGTAAAATTTAGGGAACCACTGTGTCCTCACACCTCACGCGCCTGAGGGACTTCCTGTTCTATCGCAGCCTACAATGCGTAAAATTAAATTAACCAGGGCGAACAACGTTTAAAAGCGAGCTGTGTTATTGTAAAGATGTTTGGGTGCGACTTTGACACATTAACAAAATGTTTGAATCGCACTGATGGTTTGTAAATCTCTTTGAGGTGCCGTGGGCTAGTTCGCCCATGGGGAGCGTGTTAAACGAGAGAAAATTAAGTAAATACGAATAATTACTGTCACAATATTTTGGCAAGAATACAGTGGGTAAAATTAGCCACGTAAAATTGGAAAAATGTTTGTTAAATATGTTAGCTTTTCGTATTCTTATTATTATTAATACATTAAAATTGGTAATAACTAGAGTGCGGATTATATGCAGGAAAATATGCTTAAAATATGCAGGCAATATGCATTATGCACATAATTTTATTCATTTTTACTAATAATTTATTTTATCTACGACTACTATGAAAAGTTTATATTTATGCTTTCAATTATCAACGTAAAGTACTGAGGACCAAGCAAAAAAACATTTTATTGTGCGTCTCCTATGACAACGCGCAATAATGTACTTTTTAATTACATAAAATAGAAGAAAATGACAGAAGCAAATAGTGTTGCCGCGAGACTCGAGACTAGTCTCGGTCTCGTCTCGTCTCGAAAAATCGAGACGAGACCATCAGTTAAGTCTCGATAACATACTCGAGACCGAGACGAGACCAGTATCGAGTCTCGTCGAGACTCTCGAGTCTCATTTTAAATAATTAATTTGTAATACATATGTAAAAATGTATTCTAAATTTATAATTTCATATGAATAGTAAATATTCCACATTCCACACACGTAATTTTGAACAAAGCAGTCTGCTTCATGCAATGATTTTTTGTTAATAATTTGTTGTCTTTCTACAGCAACTCGTTGCTATTTCAGTTGATGTTTTGTATTGTGAAATTTTAGAATGTTTTGTGTAAATTTAAGAGTCAATTTTGACCCGAGTTGTCGTTTCTATAAATAAATAATAAATTTGAATTTTTTGTCTAAAATAAGTACACAGTTCAAAAAAGAGCACTTTTTGTACCCTTATTAATGTTTATATAAGACCAAGGCCATATAACGCTCTATGATAAGGGTAAAATAAAAAGGGCACTTAATTCAGTAATACAAATAGGGTAAAATACGAAATAATACTTTTTTGTATAAAAATGTAGTAAACTAAAAGAGGTTATTTAAATTAAACTAATATGGGTAAAATGTAATTCTTTTAATGTAATTATTTTTAATCAATTAATGGTACTTTGTATTCCTAAAAATGTATAAAATTTACACTTATTTGAGTAATAAGTTTCTTTATTAAATTACAATTTTGTATTTTTGAAGATTACATTATTATACATGAAAGGTAAAAATTATTTACACTAGAATATCATATCAATATGAGTTGATTACTTAATAACATAACAATATGTACTTTAGGAACTAAATATAAACTTTTACTTAATAATTTGGCACCGTGTAGTTCACATGGTTCTCTATAACATTTTTGCAGCATATGAAGTTCAGTGGAAATATTATCTTTCACTATTTCAAAGGCGTGCAAATTTTCACTAAAATTGAATTTAGTTATATTTAAGACGATTTAAGACTACATAAAATTCTTCATCAACCAGAAACACAATAACTATTTCACTATCAATATTAGTATGGTTAAAACGCTGTCTGTATTTAAGTATCTAGGTACGTCAGTCAGACTAGTTCCAGTTCCTTTGCTAGACTAGACCTGACTAGGGAAAGAACTGCTTTGCTTACTAAAGGAATTAGTACCCTTTCATGGTGAATATTGTACTGTTTTTAGTGTTTCTCATTAAACGTAATACATTTAAAGAGGTACCAATCTTTACAAAAAGTGTAAAATGCACTAATTTGGGTAATTTAATACTTATATTAGTATACAATAACCAAAATTATAATTTAAAGGGTAAAATTAAATATTAAAAAGTATAATAAATACTCAAAAGTTAGTACTCAATAAAATTCAATAAAATTTTACTCTTGCCCTTTTATAAGAATACATTTTTGATTAATGTTTCTTTTATAAAGTGTATTATTTTACATTATTTATAAGAGCAAAAATTAAAACGCTCTTTTAAAAGGGTACCAACAAATACTCTTATTTTAAACAGTGTACCCTTAGGTACAATACAGACGTGCGGGATAGTGGATAGTGAGTATGTAGTGTAAAATTTTCATTTCCATATATATTGAGAATTATAATATTTTGATGTTTCATTCAAAACTCAAGCTTCCATTTTCCTAATGCTTACTTTACTAGTTTTTTACGGTGGTCTTCTTTAATGCAATGACAGGTAATATATTTTATTAACACATACTTTAAGAAATATTAAAAAGACTCGAGACCGAGACGAGACTAGAGCACTCGAGACTAACTCAAGACCGAGACGAGACTAAGGCATTCGAGACTTTTTCGAGACCGAGACGAGACTGACCTTAAGTCTCGCCAAGTCTCGTCTCGCGGTAACACTCAATCAAACAATTTTTTTAATTTATTTATTTTGATTATTATTGTTTCATCATGGTTACGAATAAAACATAAATTGATTGAACGCAGATTGAACTAATTGAATACTATTATTATTATAACAAATCATTTTAGTCGTAGATAAAATTATGTGTGTATTACGAGCGTAAAGTGTCTTTGTTCCTCTTGCACTATTGCATCTCCGTGCGCGAGGAACAAAGAATCAGTTTACGCTCTTAATACACAAATAACTATTTATAAATCAGAAAAAAACTAAATTTTGTCAACAATGCACAAGAATATCATATAAAATAAAACAACGTACCTATAACTTCTGGAATACGACTTGTGTACCTACCTACCTTTAAAATAAATAATGTAAAAATTACTGTGGGTTTTAACAAATTTGAGAGATAATAAATTTTATATATTTCAATTTTTTTTGCATTGAAATTTTTGGTAAAATGATACCAAACATACAATTATACGCATTTATAATAAATATATTATGTAAAGAATTAGAAAATATGTAAAAATATTGAAGTAGGTATGCAAAAATTTTATATCACATTTTGATGAATTTTTGTATGAAATGCAAACATTTGTAAAAAAATACCAATATGCACAATAATGCAATATTATGCAAATGCACATAATCCGCACTTTAGTAATAACATAACCTTTTGAGATAACATTATTGTAGTTTTTTATTTCATGTTTTTCTTCAAAGTTGGAGATTCAAATAAAAACTGGGCGCGTGAGTATCTTTTTGTGCACGATCAGGCACACTCACGAAATTGATTACGGAATCACCCTCGATCACGTACGTTATTTTACGTTTGTCTCACTATCACTCACGCTCACGAATTTGCTTTTATAGTCACGCTCGATCACGCACGATTTAGAATTTAGAATTTTATATTTTACAACCTAATTTTTCCCCGGATGAGTAGATATGCGAATTTATACACCCATTATAATAATTTTAAATTTAAAACAGTATATAATTCTATGATATAAGTAACTTTGTAGAGTAATAAAAACCATAAAATACATAAATCTATATTTTAATTTTAGTTTTAAGAAAGTTTTCGTACCATAGGCCATAGCTTAAAAAGTTTGAGATGAAAACGGATTCAAACGCAGTTGACAGTTCAAAGTTAACAAACATCTGATCCAAATGCTTGCGCATGGCGCTGGCCTGTATTTGATTGGTTTGTCTATTTTTGTATAACAAATAAGAATAGATCGCACTTGGGACGTCACATGACTTCACACAATATTTAAAGCGCTTGTATCTCATGATTAAATAATTTTTTGAATAATTTTTTTTATTTACAGTTATGATTTGATATGTTTTTCAAGTTTTTAGCACAATTTTATTAAATCTTGACTATGGTGGAAGAGCCCATAATATGTTTTTATTGAAGTTGGCTTGTGTGGCCCCCTAATTTTGGAGGCCCCGTATCATTGATACGGTTGATATAGCGATTCCTACGCCCCTGGTTTGACCCGAGTTCTTTAAAAAGTGAAAAACTATTTGTCAGTATTTGCGCATGTAATTTGAAATATTCTAACATTGTTAACACACATTAGAATCTCTTTGAAGACTGCTACTCGCGCCGTTAAAAGGGTTGTAAATTCCATCGTCAGATGAAGATGATGCATTTTGTAATTTATAAGGCGAAGGTACAGAGCGTAGAACGTGTTGTAAGTGCTCATATAATAGTGGCGTGGCTTTTATTTGACCTTCATCGACACGGGAACAGCACCCTGTCAATTTTCACTTTGTACTAATTTGCTAATTAACGCATCGCGGAGAAACCGGTAGAGTAGATGCTTGAAAGATGATTTGATATTTGACGTTCGTTTGATAGCAAATTAATTTCATCAATAATTTCAGCACACAAAATCATTATTTTATATCAATTTATTCAATCATTCTAATGACTGATCAGCGCTGATCGTTGAAACGCTGATATATGTATATGTGGGACTCAAGGAGACTGTAATTTTTTTTTATTTAGCTCAGTTCAATTAGAGTTTTTATCAAAATCGAGTATGTGGGACTCAAGAAGTGTATAAGGTTTCTTTATTTGGTTTAGTTTAATCAGAGTTTCTATCAAATCTGGTAATGTGGAGAGGGAATCAAGAAGAGTATCTCTTTATTAATTTTAAATGTAGATCAGCGTGATTTTATGTCCATCTTTGCATTTCTTCGCAGATCATTGCGTTTCAGTGGTTAGCGCTGATCAGCATTATATTCTTACCCATTCAAATGTATGTATTCATTTCAGGATTTGAACAGACTGTCCTTAAAGTGATTTGATTTTTGTATCCTTTACATATGATTATTTTGATGCGTGGTGCCAGCCTAGAGCCTAGTGCAAGCCTATTCCCAATTGACAAAATAAAATCCCGCGAAATTATTTTAAAATGTTCACATTCCGGCTTGTTACTTGCCATTTTTGTCCATTAACATTAACACATTAACCCGACTGGGATTCGAACCCACGATCTCTGTATCAGAGGTTAGATCTTTTAACCGCTTTTAAACACTTACTCCATATCGCCGTCTCGATCGCCGTTCAATCATTCAAATGAGTAATGAGTGTGACGACCTTTGAAACTTAAAGCGGCAACGAAGAGATTCTTGAATACATGAAACTAAATTTTGGACTTACATTATCTTTATTTACGAATAACACAAATATAAAATAATATTATTTTATATTTGTGTTATTCGTAAATAAAGATAATGGAAGTCCAAAATTTAGTTTCATCTCTTCAAAGTGAATCTTTATCTAATAAATTCAAAGTTAAAAAAGGAAGAGATTCTTCTGCAAGTAAATTTAAGACGATCAAGTGGTCAACTTGAAGTATCCAAGTACAATTTGACGAAAATCACACACTGTCGGCCGAGATACTTGAACCACGGAAAATGTTATTGAAATATGCATTCAATATGCATCGAAATAAGGCCAAAATATGCGCAATATTTGCACAAAATAAAACAAACATGCAATATTTTACAAATATATGCAGATATGCGACTTAATTTTACTCATAATTTATTTATATAAATCAGTACAATAAATTATATTTTGTCAACAATGCACAAGAATATTATATAAATTAAACAATACAACGTTTAATTTCTGGAATACGACTTGTGTACCTTCTCTTCAAATAAATGTAAATTGTAACGAGCGGCGCCTGGGTGGCGGCGGCCAAGCGACCTGCACGGACCAGTTTGCATTGTCTAGCCGTCGCGCTATTGTGTTGATGGCGCCAGAGGGGGATGACTCATCAGGTCACGCGATACGGTAATAAAATTTAATGACTTTCTGGAAGGAATTTATGGAATCTACCAGAATTACCGGCTGTGGATATATAAACGCTACCCGAGCGGACGGTGAGTCAGTCTACGTTAGAATTGTGAAATAAATACAAGTCTACTTTAGAATGGTGACATAAATAGTACTAAATATTGATGTATTGTGAAATAAATAGTTTTTCATGTTATCTACTGGTTAAATAAATAATTATAGTGTTAAATAAATAATCGTAGTAGTGTTAAGTGTGTAAATAAATATTCTTAGTGTATAATTTAGTGCTTTAAGTTTAATTAATAGTGCGTGTTTATTTAATTATTATCAGTAACTTTTATGTTTTATTATTCGTTATTAAACTTGTTATATAAATATTCGTGTTTTACTGATTTTACACTTCACCTAAATAAATAAAACCGTTACAATTGGTGTCAGGTGTGGGGTTTAATAAACTGTGAAGTGTAAATTAAAAGTAAATAAAATGGCGACAAAGAAAGTTAAATTAAGTGACTTAAAAGTGGCTGAACTCAAGAAGGAGTTAGAGGAACGGGATCTAGACACAGCGGGAGCCAAGATCGTACTTCAACAGCGTCTACGACAAGCTCTAAAAGATGCTGGTGAAAATCCTGAGAAACTTGAAGTTGCGTGTAGCGTATCCGGACAACTGCAGGAAACTTCTAGATCTTTGAAAGAAGAAATAACAGAAAGTTCTAGAAAGTGTGAAGAGAATTCAAGAATTTTGAAAGAAGAATTATCCGCAACATCTAGAACAATAGAACAGAAGCTGAAAGAAGAAATAACAGAAAGTTCTAGAAAATCAGAAGAAAGTTCTAGAATATTAGAAGATAAATTAACAGAAAATTCTAGAAGTTTAGAAGAGAAATTGGATAAAAATTCTAAAACTTTAGAAGATAAATTAGAAGAAAATTCTAGAACTTTAGAACAGAAATTAGAGGAGAATTCTAGAAAATCAGAGGAAAGTTCTAGAATATTAGAAGAGAAAATTACCGAAACATCCAGAACTTTAAAAGAAAAATTTGTACAAAATTCTAGAATTTTAGAAGAAAAATTAGACGAGAAATTAGAAGAGAATTTGAAGAACTTGAAGCAAGAATATGACAAGAAGATAGAACAATTAGAAGAAAATTTATCCAAAATTACGTCATCACCGATGTCGACAACCGAAGCGACCAAAGGAGACGGGGTCAAAACAGAAAGAACCATCAAAACAGAACACAATTCGACATCTCACGTGAAAGCTCCGAAATATGACGGAAAAACAGCGTGGCCTAATTATATAAGGCAATTTGAAATAGCTGCTAAAATAAATGGTTGGTCGTCAGAAGAAAAGGCTAGTAATTTGGCCCTTGCGTTACAAGGAGAAGCCCTCAATATTATCCAAACGGTTAAACTAGAAGAGCAAAGAGACTACGAACTTCTAGTCAAACAACTGGATATGCGGTATGGCAACGCACTTTTGAAACAGGTGTACCAGACGCAACTGAATAACAAATATCAGGAATCGAAGGAGACACTTCAAGAATTCGAAGCTGACATATCTCGCTTGGTTCACCTCGCATTCCCTGATGCTCCGGAAAGCGTGATACAGACCCTGGCTATACAACAATTTGTCAACGGAATCCGAGACAGCGAAATCCAGAAATCCTTAAGAATAGCGCACACAAAATCGTCAATGAAATGATTCCAGAAAGAAGAAAACTACGTTGCTGGAATTGTGGTGAGCTCGGTCACCCGCAAAGGCTTTGCAAGAAGTTGCGGAAGACCGAATCGAAGAAAGAAGAAGATGAGTCGGAAAACTAAGTCGGGTTGATGCGAAGGGGCAATCGTCGACCCGTAATCTAGTAGCACCACATTCCATCGGTTATGTCGCATCCCTTCATCATCAAGCTAACAGCATCTATGTGGATGGTTTTATTGACGGAAGGCCACTTAAAATGTTGCTAGATACGGGTGCGGCAAAGACAATTATTAGACCCGACGTAGCAAAAAGAACTGGCAAGACACATCTACATCCAACCAAGTGGCGATTACGCACAGCAACAGGAGAACAAGCTACCGCAGCTGGAGAGCTGGATTTGAACCTCAGTATCGGGAATACCTCCTTTGAACATCGTGTGCTGGTAGCCGACGTAGAAGATGAACTCATTCTTGGTATGGACATCATGAAAAAGCACGGTTTTAAACTGGACCTCAAGAGTGGCGTGATGGTGGTCAATGAAGAAGAACTCGTATTGCATCCACGGGACGACGACGCCGTACGTGTGCTAATAGCCGAAGATGTCACCCTCCCAGAGCGAAGTGAGATTATCGTAGAAGGAAGACTAGAAGGTAGTTTCTGCGAGGGAAACATTGTCATGCTGGAGCCCAAGAATGATGATACCAAAATTGGACCTGGAGTTGTGATTGGAAAATCGATAATAAAAGCAAAGAAGATAGTACCGGTTCGAGTAATGAACATTAATTTTTATCCCGTTGTTATTAAAAGTGGGACAAAAATAAAGGAATGTTCATCAGTATCCTCGATTATTCGAACTGTTACGGCCAAGGAAACGACATGCAATAAAATCCCGGACACATTAGTCAATCAAATGTCATCATTCCAAGGATTGACCGCCAACCAGAAAACCAAGGCGAAAAATTTAATCAGGCAATATCAGGACGTATTTGAGTATGACAACAAATCCAAGGGAAGAACCAACGTGGTCCGCCATAAAATAGACACCGGAGACGCAAGACCTATCCGCCAACCAGCAAGAAGATTACCACTGGCAAAGCGCGAAGAAGCGGAGCGAATAGTTGAGGACATGAAGTTGGAAGGTGTGATTGAGCCTTCAAGTAGTCCATGGGCTTCACCAGTGGTGTTAGTGAAGAAGAAGGATGGATCTACACGATTCTGCGTTGATTATCGTCAACTTAACAACGTGACAAAGAAGGACAGCTACCCGCTACCCCGAATAGACGATACATTGGACACTTTGGCTGCATCGAAGATTTTCTCCACGTTGGATTTAAAAAGCGGTTACTGGCAAGTCGATTTGGAGCCAAAGGATAAAGAAAAGACAGCCTTTACCATCGGCACAGGACTTTGGCAATTTACTGTTATGCCATTCGGGCTCTGCAATGCCCCAGCAACATTCGAACGACTCATGGAAACCGTTTTAGCTGGGCTGTCATGGAAAACCTGTTTGGTTTACCTCGACGATATTATTGTGGTCGGAAAAACGTTTGAGGACCACATGAAGAATTTAGAAGAGGTTTTCCAAAGATTACGAAAGGCCAATCTGAAGCTCAGGCCGAAGAAATGTCACCTATTCCAGGAGGAAGTTCATTACCTGGGACACATAGTTTCTGGTAGAGGGATTGCAGTAGACTCCGAGAAAATAAAATCTGTTGAAGACTGGCCAGTACCTAGAGAGAAGCATGAACTTAGAAGCTTTCTAGGTTTATGCACCTATTATCGACGATACGTACCAGGATTTGCCAATATTGCGAAACCGTTGACAAAGCTTACTGAAGAAGGCCGAAGATTCATCTGGGAAACGGACTGTCAAGCCGCATTCACAAAACTGAAACATTCCTTGACAAGTGCACCTGTTTTAAGTTACCCGTTACCAGAAGGAGAGTTCATACTAGACACAGATGCCAGCAACGTTGGAATTGGCGGTGTGCTTTCCCAAATTCAAGACGGACATGAGAAGGTTATTGCCTACTTCAGCAAGACATTGTCAAAACCTGAAAGAAATTATTGTGTCACCAGAAAGGAATTATTAGCAGTCGTTAAGTATTTGTACGGTAGAAAATTTCTTATTAGAACCGACCACGCTGCTCTAAAATGGCTACTACAATTTAAGAATCCGGAAGGTCAAGTAGCCAGATGGATTGAACGACTACAGGAATATGACTTTGTGATTAAACATAGAGCAGGAACGAGCCCTCGTAATGCAGACGCATTGTCGAGAAGACCATGTCAGGAGGAATGTAAACACTGTAGCCGAGTAGAAGAAAAACATTCCATCGTCGCGAGGACAACAGTAGTTGACGATAGATGGCATCCAGACGACCTGCGCCAAGACCAAGAGAATGACCCGGATTTGAAAATCATACTGGATTGGAAGAATAGTGAAAAAAAGCCAGCATGGGAAAATGTTGCACCACATTCCCGGAAAATAAAATCGTACTGGGCACAATGGGACTCTATTGTGGTTGAAGAAGGTGTCCTGAAACGTGTGATGGAGAACACCGAAGGTTCTGAGACGAAAACTCAGCTGATTGTTCCACGGAGCCGAGTACCGGAAGTGTTGAAGGAAATCCATGATGGAACTGGAGGAGGACATTTTGGAGTCAACAGAACCGTGGAAAGATTGCGCCAACGATTTTACTGGGTGAATTGCAAAGAAGATGTTAAAGAGTGGTGCAAGAAGTGTGTTGCTTGCGCTGGAAGTAACGGGCCACATAAGCGACGAAGAGCTCCAATGCGTCAATACAATGTTGGCAGTCCATTTGAGCGCATTGCAATTGATAAAGCCGGACCATTCCCGGAATCCGACGAGGGAAACAAGTACATATTAGTCGTTATGGATTACTTCACCAAGTGGGTTGAAGCTTATCCATTACCTAACCAGGAAGCCGTCACTGTTGCTGAAGTTCTGGTAAAAGAATGTATTTGCCGATTTGGAGTCCCTCGTGAACTACACTCCGACCAAGGAAGAAATTTTGAGTCTGCCCTTTTCCAAAACATCTGTAAGATAATGGGAATCAACAAGACTAGGACAACTGCACTACATCCGCAGTCCGACGGCATGGTCGAACGAATGAACAGAACTATCAACCGATATCTATCAAAGGTTGTCTCTAACCATCAAAGAGACTGGGACCGACATCTGCATCTGTTCCTGATGGCTTATCGTTCATCCGTACACGAGACGACAGGACAGACACCTGCTAACATCTTATTCGGACGTGAATTACGTTTGCCATGTGACCTGGTATTCGGCAGCAAACCTGGAGAAGATTTGGCTGGGGAGGATTATGTCACCAACTTGCGAAGAAGAATGGATGACATTCATGAACAAGTCCGTACAAGTATTCAGGTTGCCAGCGACAGGATGAAGGATCATTATGACATCAGGGCTGACGAAGGTGGTTACCAACCTGGAGATCTGGTGTGGTTGTATAACCCGCAGAGGCGTCGCTGATTATCGCCGAAGCTGCAGAAGAATTGGGAAGGCCCCTATGAAATCATCAAGAGAATTAACAACATAATCTACCGGATAAGAAAAATGCCTAATGGGAAGCCGCGAGTAGTACATTTTAATCGTCTAGCTCCTTTCGCCGGCGATAACCATGAAGACCATCGTGGAGCTACGGTTCGAAGAATTGAAGCCCAAGAACCTTCATTCGAAGATTTCATGGAAACTTATTCCACTAACCGTAAAGCTCGGTATGGCGTTACCCGAGAGGAACATCTAGACCTGTTCACGGTTTCACCAGACTATTCCCTTGGTCACTGCATAGCCGAAGACACGAAAATGTCCCGCGGAATCGCTACTGTCTTCAAGAAGAAGTTTGGACGACTACAAGAACTGGCCAACCAACGTCCATCCGTCGGGAGAACAGTACGACTTAGGGATAATGACGTGGAACACAAACGATACATTTACTATTTAGTTACGAAGGCAAAATCGAACCAGAAGCCACTGTATCCTAATTTGTGGAATTCATTGTGCGATCTGAGGGACCACCTATTGGACAACGACATCATGAAGCTGGCTTTACCGAAGATAGGCTGTGGACTAGATGGCTTCGATTGGAGGATTGTGAGGAACATGTTAGAGATCCTCTTCCGGTATACTGGAAGACAAGGCAACACAGAACCGACCGTGGACTGTCACTTCTTCAAGACATCCGGGTGCATCAAGGGTGATGCATGTAGATTTCGTCATCAAGAACTGTTCCGGGACGAAACAGTCTTAATGAGGGAGCAATGTAACGAGCGGCGCCTGGGTGGCGGCGGCCAAGCGACCTGCACGGACCAGTTTGCATTGTCTAGCCGTCGCGCTATTGTGTTGATGGCGCCAGACGGGGATGACTCATCAGGTCACGCCATACGGTAATAAAATTTAATGACTTTCTGGAAGGAATTTATGGAATCTACCAGAATTACCGGCTGTGGATATATAAACGCTACCCGAGCGGACGGTGAGTCAGTCTACGTTAGAATTGTGAAATAAATACAAGTCTACTTTAGAATGGTGACATAAATAGTACTAAATATTGATGTATTGTGAAATAAATTGTGTTTAATGTTATCTACTGGTTAAATAAATAATTATAGTGTTAAATAAATAATCGTAGTAGTGTTAAGTGTGTAAATAAATATTCTTAGTGTATAATTTAGTGCTTTAAGTTTAATTAATAGTGCGTGTTTATTTAATAATTATCAGTAACTTTTATGTTTTATTTTTCGTTATTAAACTTGTTATATAAATATTCGTGTTTTACTGATTTTACACTTCACCTAAATAAATAAAACCGTTACAAAATGAACAAGTCATTTTTCAAAAGAGCGGCATGCATTACATGAATTCCGCAACGTAACCTAAATTACTGTAAGTGGTATCAAATTTGAACAAATATAAATTTTGTACCACATTTCGAATAAAAATGAAGTTTTGGGTTAAAAGGTATGAAACTTGCAGTTATATGCATTTATAATAAATACAGGGCGTAACCCAACCTGTGTAACACAATTTAAGTGTGTATTGTATAGTATTGATTAGTTTACAAAACAATATCATTTTGGGTAGGTACCACTGGTTGTCGAATTTAAATAAAAAAAGTTAAACAATAGTTATATATGCAGCGTAATTAATCATAATTACATGAATGTAGTAATAATTTTACAAACAGGAAAAATGTTTGTAGGTACTTATAGAATGTCTCATTTGCTTAGACTCATTTTTTAATTTACGAATTTCAAAAACATTCTTTTTGATTCATGTAATTTTTTTTTTTTAATATGTAAAGAAAGTGGATATATGCCAAATATGCAAAAAATTTATACGCTGTTTTGATCTATTTTTGTGCAAACGCAAATGCAAACATTTGTAAAAAAATACCTACTAATATGCACAATAATACAATATATTATGCAAATGCATATAATCAGCACTCTAGTAATCACAATGCAGAGAGCTGTGCTTCAACACCCGCAGCTATTGACTTATGCTTTTCTACCTCAGACTGTGTGTGCAGTTACCAGTCATCAATCGTAGAAATTTTAACTACCACAAGAGAGATTATTGTGCAGAACTACATTCGGTAACTTTATGCACACATCTACAAGTCCCATTATAAATGAATAAATTTCTTATCGATTCACTTATTCTATAATTTTATCTCTAAAACTATATAGTTCGTAATAAATTAGTATGTTTAAATTTTAATATAATCTTTAGAGTTGACGTAACATGTTCACTGCTTTTGCTTACGGTTTTCTGGAAACCAAAGAAAAAAAATAAAAGATTGTTATAAAAAGCAGGGAAAGCATTGAAAAATAAATGACTATGAATTTCCAAATAAAATTTGTCAAAAACGCGATGCAAACTACCTCTAAACGCAGTGCCGCGTTTTACAAATGTCTCAAATTTATCATTAATGCAAAATCTTATTAAAGAACCGGAAAATTCAGTTGCTTCCCAGATGAAGAGAAAAGTTGCGGAGAAAAATAATTTTTGTGTAGCAGACTTTATAAAGTTTTTTTTGTCGGTACATATACATAACTTAACAAAACAGCTATGTTTAAATTCTGAAAATTCCTAGTGTACCAGACAATTATATAAAATTTTCCACAAAAAAAACTTCACATATTTCAGTCACTCGTTGTGAGAGTGAAAAATTATTCTAATTTTTAGCAGTTGCAGGGGTAAACATATAAAGAGTTGGATCGATCGGGATACAAAAAAAATATTAAGAAATGAAAAATACTATGATATTGTTTTGTAAACTAATCAATACTATACAATACACACTTAAATTGTGTTACACAGGTTGGGTTACGCCCTGTATTTATTATAAATGCATATAACTGCAAGTTTCATACCTTTTAACCCAAAACTTCATTTTTATTCGAAATGTGGTACAAAATTTATATTTGTTCAAATTTGATACCACTTACAGTAATTTAGGTTACGTTGCGGAATTCATGTAATGCATGCCGCTCTTTTGAAAAATGACTTGTTCATTTTGTAACGGTTTTATTTATTTAGGTGAAGTGTAAAATCAGTAAAACACGAATATCTATAAACAAGTTTAATAACGAAAAATAAAACATAAAAGTTACTGATAATAATTAAATAAACACGCACTATTAATTAAACTTAAAGCACTAAATTATACACTAAGAATATTTATTTACACACTTAACACTACTACGATTATTTATTTAACACTATAATTATTTATTTAACCAGTAGATAACATTAAACACTATTTATTTCACAATACATCAATATTTAGTACTATTTATGTCACCATTCTAAAGTAGACTTGTATTTATTTCACAATTCTAACGTAGACTGACTCACCGTCCGCTCGGGTAGCGTTTATATATCCACAGCCGGTAATTCTGGTAGATTCCATAAATTCCTTCCAGAAAGTCATTAAATTTTATTACCGTATCGCGTGACCTGATGAGTCATCCCCCTCTGGCGCCATCAACACAATAGCGCGACGGCTAGACAATGCAAACTGGTCCGTGCAGGTTGCTTGGCCGCCGCCACCCAGGCGCCGCTCGTTACATTGCTCCCTCCTTAAGACTGTTTCGTCCCGGAACAGTCCTTGATGACGAAATCTACATGCATCACCCTTGATGCACCCGGATGTCTTGAAGAAGTGACAGTCCACGGTCGGTTCTGTGTTGCCTTGTCTCTTTGGGTTGAAGCTGCAGACGAGGATTTCAATTCCAGTATACCGGAAGAGGATCTCTAACATGTTCCTCACAATCCTCCAATCGAAGCCATCTAGTCCACAGCCTATCTTCGGTAAAGCCAGCTTCATGATGTCGTTGTCCAATAGGTGGTCCCTCAGATCGCACAATGAATTCCACAAATTAGGATACAGTGGCTTCTGGTTCGATTTTGCCTTCGTAACTAAATAGTAAATGTATCGTTTGTGTTCCACGTCATTATCCCTAAGTCGTACTGTTCTCCCGACGGATGGACGTTGGTTGGCCAGTTCTTGTAGTCGTCCAAACTTCTTCTTGAAGACAGTAGCGATTCCGCGGGACATTTTCGTGTCTTCGACTATGCAGTGACCAAGGGAATAGTCTGGTGAAACCGTGAACAGGTCTGGATGTTCCTCTCGGGTAACGCCATACCGAGCTTTACGGTTAGTGGAATAAGTTTCCATGAAATCTTCGAATGAAGGTTCTTGGGCTTCAATTCTTCGAACCGTAGCTCCACGATGGTCTTCATGGTTATCGCCGGCGAAAGGAGCTAGACGATTAAAATGTACTACTCGCGGCTTCCCATTAGGCATTTTTCTTATCCGGTAGATTATGTTGTTAATTCTCTTGATGATTTCATAGGGGCCTTCCCAATTCTTCTGCAGCTTCGGCGATAATCAGCGACGCCTCTGCGGGTTATACAACCACACCAGATCTCCAGGTTGGTAACCACCTTCGTCAGCCCTGATGTCATAATGATCCTTCATCCTGTCGCTGGCAACCTGAATACTTGTACGGACTTGTTCATGAATGTCATCCATTCTTCTTCGCAAGTTGGTGACATAATCCTCCCCAGCCAAATCTTCTTCAGGTTTGCTGCCGAATACCAGGTCACATGGCAAACGTAATTCACGTCCGAATAAGATGTTAGCAGGTGTCTGTCCTGTCGTCTCGTGTACGGATGAACGATAAGCCATCAGGAACAGATGCAGATGTCGGTCCCAGTCTCTTTGATGGTTAGAGACAACCTTTGATAGATATCGGTTGATAGTTCTGTTCATTCGTTCGACCATGCCGTCGGACTGCGGATGTAGTGCAGTTGTCCTAGTCTTGTTGATTCCCATTATCTTACAGATGTGTTGGAAAAGGGCAGACTCAAAATTTTACTGCCAATAGTATATATATATATATATATATATATATATATATATATATATATATATATATATATATATATATATATATATATATATATATATATATATATATATATATATATATATATATATATATATATATATATATATATATATACTTGAATTCAGGGCCGCCGCGTGGGTGGAATCCGCTCCCTATTAGAAATTGCAACTATTCAATGAGCTGCCAAGATTTCCATTTAGAGGCTTTTTTCTGTTTTGAGCTTTAAGCAGTGACGGATCTAGAAATCATAATAAAAATAGTACTTGGGTAGTGTTTTTGAAAGAAAAAATAGAGCCGCAGGCGAAAAAAATGTTTGAGGTTAAGGTCAACGGCTGTTTCATTAAAAGTTAAGTTTTCCCATAGAGGGGAAATATTTTAACCTCTTCCCTCTTTCACGAGTAGAAATTATTAAAAAAAAATTATGAAAAATTATGAAATGAAAATTGCTAAATATATTTATTTGTAATTTATCAGGAAATGATTTTTAAAAATTTTAAAGAACACATTATCACACAGAGGGGATGGCGGTCGTCCCATCACCCCGCCCCCTTGGATCCGCCAGTGTTTCTAAGACAAAGTTTTCTTTCAGCAGTATACCTTTATTTTTATTAAAGTCGTAATGATTCATAAAGAAATTTTGATGACCGCGGGCGGACTGCCGTAATCGGCTGGTCACAATAATTAATATTGTACTGACTCTTGCAGTAGAAAATAGCGTCGCTGGGAAAATTTTTTTATTCAAGACCCTATGTCAACTATTTTAGCGGAATCTTATTAGAGAGATCGTTAGTATAGCGTTAGGTTGAATTTGTTATAGGTCATTGACAATAACGTGTAGTATAGGTATTTGATAAAAGTAGATGTAATAAAATTGAAGACAACGAAAAAATATATATAAATTAAGAATCATAATTAATAATTATAATAATAATTTTTAAATAATGAATTCTGAAAATTATTGTCAAACAATAAAATTAATTTTTTTTAGAAAAATAAAAATTTAATTTTCACCCAGAATGCCGCCCCCATGATTAGCCGCCCTTGTGCGGGGCACGCCCCGCACACTCGCACCCGGCGGCCCTGCTTGAATTCGACAAATTATTTGTGCATTATTATATTAATTACATACATATATCTATCACGCCATTTACCAAACTTGAGTGTGGGAGCCTCACATACTGTGAGTCATCGGTATAAGATATACAGGATGATTCATATTTTCGTGAACATATTTTCATGGCATTATAATAAGACTGAATTAACTGATCATGGAATAAAAACAATTTTTTTTAAATTCCTAAATTTAAGAACATTTTTGAAACCACTGGATTGTTGATTGTATAATGGATATTTGACTAAGTTTAATTAAATTTTAATTAATTGTGCAATGGGAAGAATAGTAAATTTATGAAATTCCATATGAAAACAATCCTGGAAACTAAATTTACAAGATTTGCAATTTTTTTTTAGTTACGTGATAAGTTAGTTAGTGAAGTTGCGTAGAGAATTATAAGTTGCCAAAATTTGGGAACATTAAAAATAGAAATTTGTGCAAAATTTAAAATTATTGCCGACAAAATTTCAAGCAATATTGCCACTGCGCATAATCTGTTTTTGCAACGAATATTGGGCAACTATTAGGTATTCTGCCTATTCGGCAGGGTTTTCATCATTCGGCCGAACACCGAATATTAATTTACATTTCGGTCGAATGGGCTCATCAACCATTTTTTTTTTAAATTTTTATGTAACTTCATAACAATATATATCGACCAATGAAAATCCGGTTTGAAAATTCTCAGTATTAAGGCAGATATGATTTTTTAAAGTTCAAAATTAATTTGTGACGTCATCTATATTAAGTAGTGGCACTCAACCAGTTGATTTTAATGTGTATTGTATTTATTCCTTTTTAAATTTGTTAAAAATGTAAATATAATATTAAATCTTACAGTTCTTCAATAATTTTCTTCTATACGAATATAAAAATTAATTTTAAAATCTACATAGTAAAAAATTTTCATACATTTTGACATCCTTGATTTTGACGTTTCAATGGCGCTAGTGAGCTTGTATTGGTAAGGTCAGACAGTTACGAGTCTCAAATACGAACTGCTTTGCGCATGACGTCACTTGGCTCATGTTTCGCTGGTACACACATCCGGGTGTAGAATTTTTTTCTGACCTATAGGAAATACAATGTTAAAATTTTAATTTTGCTTTAGAGCTATTTCTTTTAGAGTCAAACTGTAAATACAAAAGATGTTCAGAATAAAAAACTGCATCCAACGAGCCCTTATTTATTGATGTCAAACGTTCCTGTCACAAGATAAACGTAAATTAAATTTGATATATTTGAGCTGTTTACAGAGTGCCATGAAAAATAAAATGAATTAGTCAGATCAAAAAAAATAAACACTTCAATTAATTACGATAAAATGTACCTTAGGAAGAAAAGAAGGAAAATAAAATAATTATTAATTTATTTTTTTGATTAGTGTATCCTTCTTATGGTCCAATAAATCAATTCGAACAACAATTTCAAATCTGTCAACTGTCAGAGTGATGGAATAAATATTTTTGTTTTGTTTAATTTTACATGGCAGTCTGAAACTAGCCTAAATTGTTAATTTTTAATTCATGTTTATTTCGTAAAAGAAATCGATTTGAATAAAAAATTTAAGCTTATTCGATGCAGTTTTTTATTCTGCACATCTTTTGTATTTATACTTTTACTCTAAAATCAATAGGTAAAAACTATTTCCTATAGGTCAGAAAAAAATTCTACACCCGGTATAGTCTATCAGCTAGGGTGGAAAATAGGCTCATTTTTGCGGAGACGAGTGATGTGTCATTTTATTCGTTTCTTTTGCGTAGAATACGAAAATCGCAACGAGGAAATCGAATTTGGTAGCTTTCATAAAGTTTTTTTTGCAAAAAAGGTAAAAAAATTCTTTTTTATTTTGGTGATTTTGTAACTTTAACTTGTAATTTCTTGTGAACTACAGATATTTTATTCAAATTTCATACACAAGTAGTATTAGGTATGTAGTACGTCACTGTTTTATCAAAAATGATATATTGTTTATAACAAATGAGAAAATAATATAATTGTTATTAAACGTAAATTTCGCGTAGTGAAAAATGTAGCCTGCTACTAAATCTCGTCCTGTTCGGAATTTTTCTATATATAGTGCGGAAGAAATGTGGAGGAAGGTTCAAAATTATTTTAAGTGATGAAATCAATATAATTGGTTGACTAGATTACGAATTATGAATTTTATAGTGTAAGAAAGAAAAACGCACGGACTGTTGAGCCAGGCGCGTAGCACGTCGTGTTCGTAGTACAGTACAGTACCTGCCGTTCGCTGTGTAGTTGTTGATAATTTTTTAACTTTTGTTTAATTATTTATTATAATGAATTGTTATTATTACACGAGCCGCAGGCGAGTAACATAATTATTCCTATAAATAGTTACTGTAATGAATGCAAATGTAATTAGGTAAGTACTTATTTATTTTTTATGAAATCGTATAATAATGACTAACTTTAGCTCCGCTAAATCGTCGTAAAAAGTACAACTTTAGTTCATAAATTATAAGTCATTAAACAAAAAATATGAAAAAAGCTAAAAAAATTCAATTTTCTCTGGAAGAAAATCTTAAAATTTTGGCTTAACTAAGCCCTTCAAAAATAAATTAAAATAATCTATCTTATAGAAAATTGCTTGCAGAATTTAATAAAAGAAACCGGATATCAAAATTTTGATTTGTTTAGAAGTTACAGGTCATTAAACATAAAAATTATGAAAAAAGTAAAAACAATTCAAGTTTCTCTCGAAGAAAATCTTAAAATTTTGGTTTGAAAATTCTCAGTATTAAGGCAGATATGATTTTTTAAAGTTCAAAATTAATTTGTGACGTCATCTATTAATATAAGTAGTGGCACTCAACCAGTTTATTTTAATGTGTATTGTATTTATTCCTTTTTAAATTTGTTAAAAATGTAAATATAATATTAAATCTTACAGTTCTTCAATAATTCTCTTCTATACGAATATAAAAATGAATTTTAAAATCTACAGTCAAAAATTTTCATACATTTTGACATCCTTGATTTTGACGTTTCAATGGCGCTAGTGAGCTTGTATTGGTAAGGTCAGACAGTTACGAGTCTCAAATACGAACTGCTTTGCGCATGACGTCACTTGGCTCATGTTTCGCTGGTACACACATCCGGGTGTAGAATTTTTTTCTGACCTATAGGAAATACAATGTTAAAATTTTAATTTTGCTTTAGAGCTATTTCTTTTAGAGTCAAACTGTAAATACAAAAGATGTTCAGAATAAAAAACTGCATCCAACGAGCCCTTATTTATTGATGTCAAACGTTCCTGTCACAAGATAAACGTAAATTAAATTTGATATATTTGAGCTGTTTACAGAGTGCCATGAAAAATAAAATGAATTAGTCAGATCAAAAAAAATAAACACTTCAATTAATTACGATAAAATGTACCTTAGGAAGAAAAGAAGGAAAATAAAATAATTATTAATTTATTTTTTTGATTAGTGTATCCTTCTTATGGTCCAATAAATCAATTCGAACAACAATTTCAAATCTGTCAACTGTCAGAGTGATGGAATAAATATTTTTGTTTTGTTTAATTTTACATGGCAGTCTGAAACTAGCCTAAATTGTTAATTTTTAATTCATGTTTATTTCGTAAAAGAAATCGATTTGAATAAAAAATTTAAGCTTATTCGATGCAGTTTTTTATTCTGCACATCTTTTGTATTTATACTTTTACTCTAAAATCAATAGGTAAAAACTATTTCCTATAGGTCAGAAAAAAATTCTACACCCGGTATAGTCTATCAGCTAGGGTGGAAAATAGGCTCATTTTTGCGGAGACGAGTGATGTGTCATTTTATTCGTTTCTTTTGCGTAGAATACGAAAATCGCAACGAGGAAATCGAATTTGGTAGCTTTCATAAAGTTTTTTTTGCAAAAAAGGTAAAAAAATTCTTTTTTATTTTGGTGATTTTGTAACTTTAACTTGTAATTTCTTGTGAACTACAGATATTTTATTCAAATTTCATACACAAGTAGTATTAGGTATGTAGTACGTCACTGTTTTATCAAAAATGATATATTGTTTATAACAAATGAGAAAATAATATAATTGTTATTAAACGTAAATTTCGCGTAGTGAAAAATGTAGCCTGCTACTAAATCTCGTCCTGTTCGGAATTTTTCTATATATAGTGCGGAAGAAATGTGGAGGAAGGTTCAAAATTATTTTAAGTGATGAAATCAATATAATTGGTTGACTAGATTACGAATTATGAATTTTATAGTGTAAGAAAGAAAAACGCACGGACTGTTGAGCCAGGCGCGTAGCACGTCGTGTTCGTAGTACAGTACAGTACCTGCCGTTCGCTGTGTAGTTGTTGATAATTTTTTAACTTTTGTTTAATTATTTATTATAATGAATTGTTATTATTACACGAGCCGCAGGCGAGTAACATAATTATTCCTATAAATAGTTACTGTAATGAATGCAAATGTAATTAGGTAAGTACTTATTTATTTTTTATGAAATCGTATAATAATGACTAACTTTAGCTCCGCTAAATCGTCGTAAAAAGTACAACTTTAGTTCATAAATTATAAGTCATTAAACAAAAAATATGAAAAAAGCTAAAAAAATTCAATTTTCTCTGGAAGAAAATCTTAAAATTTTGGCTTAACTAAGCCCTTCAAAAATAAATTAAAATAATCTATCTTATAGAAAATTGCTTGCAGAATTTAATAAAAGAAACCGGATATCAAAATTTTGATTTGTTTAGAAGTTACAGGTCATTAAACATAAAAATTATGAAAAAAGTAAAAACAATTCAAGTTTCTCTCGAAGAAAATCTTAAAATTTTGGTTTGAAAATTCTCAGTATTAAGGCAGATATGATTTTTTAAAGTTCAAAATTAATTTGTGACGTCATCTATTAATATAAGTAGTGGCACTCAACCAGTTTATTTTAATGTGTATTGTATTTATTCCTTTTTAAATTTGTTAAAAATGTAAATATAATATTAAATCTTACAGTTCTTCAATAATTCTCTTCTATACGAATATAAAAATGAATTTTAAAATCTACAGTCAAAAATTTTCATACATTTTGACATCCTTGATTTTGACGTTTCAATGGCGCTAGTGAGCTTGTATTGTTGGGCTAAAATCATGGCCGAATGATATTGGTAAGGTCAGACAGTTATGAGTCTCAAATACGAACTGCTTTGCGCATGACGGCACTTGGCTCATGTTTTGCTGGTACACACATCCGGGTGTAGAATTTTTTTCTGACCTATAGGAAATACAATGTTAAAATTTTAATTTTGCTTTAAGTTTTTACCTATTGCTTTTAGAGTCAAACTGTAAATACAAAAGATGTTCAGAATAAAAAACTGCATCCAACGAGCCCTTATTTATTGATGTCAAACGTTCCTGTCACAAGATAAACGTAAATTAAATTTGATATATTTGAGCTGTTTACAGAGTACCATGAAAAATAAAATGAATTAGTCAAAAAAAATAAACACTTCAATTAATTACGATAAAATGTACCTTAGGAAGAAAAGAAGGAAAATAAAATAATTATTAATTTATTTTTTTGATTAGTGTATCCTTCTTATGGTCCAATAAATCAATTCGAACAACAATTTCAAATCTGTCAACTGTCAGAGTGATGGAATAAATATTTTTGTTTTGTTTAATTTTACATGGCAGTCTGAAACTAGCCTAAATTGTTAATTTTTAATTCATGTTTATTTCGTAAAAGAAATTGATTTGAATAAAAAATTTAAGCTTATTCGATGCAGTTTTTTATTCTGCACATCTTTTGTATTTATACTTTTACTCTCAAATCAATAGGTAAAAACTATTTCCTATAGCTCAGAAAACAATTCTACACCCGGTATAGTCTATCAGCTAGGGTGGATGTTCGACCCTATTCCACGCGGTAGCAAAACATGCGTTCGAATTTCCCACAGATTTTTCTTGTAGTTTAAGATCATTCACAATTTTAATGTTTTTTTCAGTAGATAAAGAGTTGATCTAGGGCTCCAAATTGTTAGATTTTAAATTTTTTAAATAGTCTTTATTTGAAAGAAATATATTGATCGGTATAGAAAAATCTGTGGGATATCCCGTAACGCTTTTGCTTCAATTTCGGCGGAATTTTTGTAGTGTGCGCTAGCGAACCTGGCGGCTATTGAAAATATTAAGATTTGGCTCTGCCCATGTACACTCTTGAGCATAAAGTTGTTTTGTGAATGATATTTATTTATATATTATTATATTAGTTAGCTCTGCGAGCCTTGCAGGCTCATGGCTTGTTGCACTACACTTCTCCACTGTGCTCTGTCTGTGGCTTTCTTCTTCCATCCTCTTATACCCAACTGTTCAATGTCTTTTAAAACTGCGTCACACCACTTTTCCTTTGGTCTCCCTCTTCATTTCCTGGTCACTATACCTCCCTTGTACACACTTTTAACTACTTTGTCCTCCGGCATACGGACTACGTGACCCAGCCACCTAATTCTCTGCGCTCTTATCACTCCCGTTATGTTCACTTCTCCAAACAGTTCCATGATATTCGCATTTGTTCTCCGTGACATTGTTTCACCACACTTTTTCCCGCCGTATATAGTCCTAAGGATTTTTCTTTCCCAAACCTCTAGCCTTGTTTGGTTCCCCTTATTTAAGATCCATAACTCACACCCGTAAATAACTGTCGGCCTTATAATAGTTTTGTAAGTTCTGACTTTGATTGCTCTTGATACCAATCTGGACTTCAGAAACTTGTACAGGGATCCTACGCACTTACTGCCTTTCAGTAACCTAGTTTTAATGTCCGTGTCTTCTTCATTTTTACTCGTCCGAGCAAGGATGTATCCAGGATTTTGTTTGGGGGGGGGGGGGAGGGGTACATTTTACAAAACAAAATCAAGTTTTCTAGATTTTTTGTTTGCAAATCTAGATATGATGTCTGAAACATTTATTTTGATGTCTCTATGTATATTAAGTAACGCTAACCCTACCAATCTTTCTTCAGTCATTGTTGACCTAAGCCAGAATTTTAAACGTTTTAATGAGGAGAAACTTCTCTCTGCTGATGCTACAGATATTGGCAGAGTTATCAAAATGTGCAAGCATTTTTTAATTGTGGGAAACATATCCTCATCACAATCTCTATATGCAGATAGAGCATCTGTTGAAACCTTTTCCGAGTTTTTTTTATTTTTGTGCCATAATTCACTTTCGGTTTTTAATTTTAAATAAACTAAATCTTACATAAATTCAGGAAGAAAGTTATGAGTATGAGTTGTATTTGAAAAACATATATTTTTTAGGATCTTGGGGGGGGTAATTACCCCCATTACCCCCCCCCCCCATGAATACGTGCTTGCGTCAGAGACACTCCCAAATATGTGAAATTGCTCACCTCTTCAAAGTTATATACTTTCCCATCTTCTACTTTTATCTTCAAAACTTTTGACTCTGGCTTCTGGTTCTCTGCCACTCGCATAAATTTGGTGTTTGTTTCATTGATTCGTAAACCGATCCTATTAGTTTCTTTCACTAATCTTTCGAAAACTTGCTTCAGTTCATTTCTGGTTCTTGTTACAATAACTATATCATCCGCATACGCTAGCAATTGATGTTTCTGCCGGTAAATTGTCCCTGTTCTAACTAAGCCACCTGTCCTTCAACCAGAACTTTGCAACTTGTATCACCCAGAGTCATTGTTATCAACTTTATTAATTTTGTCGGTATCTTAAGCTCTCGTAAGATTTTTATCATTTCCGTTTTGTTTATAGTGTCATATGCCTGTTTGAAATCTATAAATAACATGTCCAGCTCCAGGTTGTGCTCGTAGCTATTGGCTATTAAGTGCTTCAGTATCAGTACATATATTTGATCTGTTGTTGATTTATTCCTCCTGAAGCCTGCTTGGTATTCCCCTAGCGTTTCCTCTGCAATTTTTCCCAATCTATTTCTCAGACAACTCGCAAAATTTGTATAAACTACATCGGTAGTTATCGCATCTGGACTTATCTCCTTTTTTATGTATTGGGCATATCACTGACTCTCTCCACCTTCCTGGCATCTGCTCTAGATCCCATACTTCCTTCACTAAGTTATATATTTGCGTTCGTATTTGTTCTCCACCGTACTTATAGACTTCGGCCGCTAGCCCATTCTCTCCAGGGCTTTTATAGTTTTTTAATTCTTTAATAATCTTCCCTATCTCTTCCATATCTGGTGTTTTTATTAGTTCTTCATATCTTACGTCCATCTCCAAGTTCATCTCTCTTATAATTTCTGTTTGTTCATCTTGTTTGTTCTCATTTAGTAACTCCTCAAAATACTATTTCCATCTTTTCACTTTACTTTCGCCTGAAAACCCTCTTTTTGTTTCTTGACATCCTGATAGAAATTCCTAATAGCTTTATTTTTATAATTTTCCTCCACTCTGTTTAACATTTCTTCGGTTTTCTTCCGCTTTTTGTTCCTGCAGAGTATTATGCCATACGACTTTGTTCATTACTGTTTTGTATAAATTGATTTCTCGCTTTGTTTTTCATCTCCATTGCATTCCTGCATTCTTCGTCAAACCAATCTTTATTTTTCGTATATTTGTTCTTCTTAAGTATTTGTTTCGAGCTCATTTCAACTGTTTTTTCTAAATTGTTCCATTTTTCTTCTATTGTATCAGTATATTTTTTTTCTTTCAAGTTTCTTCCCACTGTTTCTATGAAGGATTGCCTTACGTTTTCTCTTTGGAGATTCTGCACCTCGTACCTCTCTATTTTTCCTCTTTTGTTCCTTGTCTCCTGAGGTATTGCTTGTTTTAGTATTACCTTGACCATGAAGTGGTCGCTTCCTCCCTCTGCTCCTTTTGTGATCTTACATTCTTGATAGCGTTGGTATCCTTCCTCTCTGTCAAAACATGGTCAATTTGATTATACGTGTTCCCGTCTGTTGCTTTGTATATATCCTTTCTTTGGAAACACGTGCTCATAATCTTCATCTTCATTTCTGTGTCGAATTCAATCAATTTCTTACCATTTCCATTCGACTCTGTGTGTTTACTATGCCCTCCTGTTATATTTTTATATATCTCTTCCTTTCCTATTTTGGCATTCAGGTCTCCCATTATTATCTTGATGTCGTAGTTTGGTATTCCATTCATTATCCTGCTTAACTCTTCATAAAAACATGTCTTTCTCTTCTTCCTCTGTCACCTCTGTTGGTGCATGAACATTTACAATACTTATTTTCCTGTATACCTCTGATTCTTAGTTTACTTATTCTGTCAGAGATTGGCTCAAAATCTATTACTAGATGCTTTATTTCTTTCCTCACCATAAAATGATATTTAGTTGGGATAATGCGTACTGCCGTACTGGAGAAGTTTTTCATATATGCTTGCTACGCTAATATCAAGAGACACGGTAAGTGTCTCTGGCCAAATACAAAAAATTTATAATATATAGAATAAACACAATAAATTATTATTTATTATTTATCAACAATTATTAAAATTATATGTTACTTGAGTTTATTACTGCAATTATAAATTCATCTAGATTAATTGTTAATTAATATCAATATTGGTTTATAACCCAATTAGTAAATTTTAATTCTTATATTGCACGATGCACGTGGAAATACTTTATGAAATCTATCATCAAATTTAATGCAGATTATATTATTATTATATTTCGCGAAATTTAGCGACATGAAGAAAAATATTTCAGAATATCTGGTTTGTTATTTGTATTAGGTGCTGTAAAAGTAATATAATAATTATTGTTATTCTCTAGTCATGTCTTTAGAATTCTGTACTTAAACGCTTTATTGTGATTGGCAATTTGTCGAAATGAATTTAATACAAAAAAGTATGACTTACTTTTGTATTATAAAAGAAAAAAAAAAGAAAAAGTTACAAAAAAAATCCTATTGGGTTCGAACTGTCTTCCTACGGCTCCGTAGCGACTCCGTAGTCCGACATCCTAACCACCTAGACATAACCGACCGAGTAACCAACACATAACTACCGGCTAACGCAAATAACAGGTCCAATAATACGTTTGCAGCAATAGAAACAAGCAAAAAAAAAAGAAACACATTTTTATTTATTTCTCTAAATTTTGAAAATGAAATCAAATTATTTGTATAGCCCTATTATTTTTTGCATGAATCCATGAATAAGTGAAATATTCCTATGTGCAATATTAATTATTGACCTATATGCTAAAACTAATGACACAACATGACATGCATATTATTTTTATTACAAGAATAAATAATAAATAAATTATGTATTTATTAAATTTTGGGTACAAGAATTTTATCAAATTTATTTTTTCTTTATAAAAAATTATTGAAAATTTCTGTAGGTACCTATTTAGTAAATATAATATAATAATTGATTTGACAACGTCTAACTACTTAGATTTTATTGTATGTCATTTTACAAGTATACGCCTTTTATCCAACTTCAATGTTCCAGCCTCACATACTGTGAGCCATCGGTATATATTTTAGCGTGTGTATTTTTGTTATTGTTAATACTTTTTTTAAATAAAATTATGTTGTTTAGTAGGTCAATTTATTTTTCATTATTTTAATTGTCGTATAATAATATTTTAGGAGCCTACTTAGATAGGTACTAAATTTCTAAATACTGCAATAAATATTTTGTTTTTGAACTGAAATTTAGCACTGTAATTAGCAGGTTGTATAACTTCATGATTCATTAAAAAAAATTAAAATCAGAATATTTTTGTGAAACTACTTACCTACCTATCTACTACATCAGATTTTTTTATTTTTGTTCTTGTTTCTAGTGTTGTGTAATGTTAAATAATATAATAGGTACCTATCTACGTATTTTCTGTCCTTTATTTATTGGATTAATGTAATTTATTTGAATATTTAAGTAATTATTTAAAATACATAATTTTTGTTAAAATAATAGAATTTTAAAATTCGATTTAAATATTTTCATTATAAAAATTGCTATATTAAGATCATGATATAATCATTATAAAAATCAACCATTTAAATTACATACAAACTGGTAATAAGTAAAATAATATGGTAAAGAAAATCAATTGAAAAAGCACTCGCTGAAACAGTTACGCCATCATCAGAAGCTACAGATTATCAGTACCTACCTACCCTCTTATGATGGTGTAAATACCATAATTGTGCAATAAAGGTTTATTTATTGTTAAATATGTGAAACAAAACCAAGTGTTTTATTTTCATTTTATGCCTAAATGGTAAAATAATAGGTATTCGTAAAAATGTAAATTTCAAACGAAAATTAACAAATTATAATAATAAGTGATCAATGTGTGTGAACTATTTCCTATAGTTGAGTAAAATACTGACACTAAAGATTAAATAAATCATTTATAATGTAATGCTCGAGTTAATATTAACATTAATATTATAATTGAATAATATAAATACTTTTACGGGTCTTAAAATAATATCTGAGCGTCAAAATTCATAACACTATCGAAAATAACAGCAACGCAAGCGAACAGCGGCACAGCGAAAGCGAAAGAGCGAACTGCGACAGAGCGAACGCTAGTTTGCTGTACTGACTGTACACACAGCTGCTATCTTTATCATAAGAACGAGATAAACAGAACCTTAGGTCCGGTTAGTTCTGCCTCCGCGCGAGGTATAGTTTGCAGGAGTGGGAGTCCGAATTGAAACTTCGGCCGGTGTCATACATCCTCTTAACGGCTTGGTATGCATCGCTCGAATATTCATTTACAGAATGTGAATAATCAATAATATTCGTTCCCAGAATTTGCACCGCAATAATATTCATTTCTCGAAAATGTCCTTGATATGCTTCGCCCGAAAATTCATTTGAAGAATGTGAATAATCATTCCCGGCATGTGCACCGCAATAATATTTATTTCTCGAAAACGTCCTCGATATGCATCGCTCGAAAATTCATTTACAGAATGTGCACCGCAATAATATTCATTTCTCGAAAATGTTCTTGATATGCATCGCTCGAACATTCATATACAGAATGTGAATAATCAATAATATTCACTTCCAGAATGTGCACCGCAATAATATTCATTTCTCGAAAATTTGTTATTCCCATTTCAACCCCGGATAATGTTTTTTGTTTTAGTCGGTTACCGCAGATATAAAACTAGATAACTAAGTAGGTAACTGTGTGAAAGGAATAGTGCGTTTCGTTTGTCACCAGATGCTGTACTCAGACAATAAATGCTAAAGTCCCTAGATATTTAAAATACTATACTTGATTTCTAAACTAAACGGAGCAATCTGAAGAATATGTATATATATATATATATATATATATATATATATATATATATATATATATATATATATATATATATATATATATATATAATATATACAGGGTGGGCCATTTTAAGTTGCGTTTAGGAATATCTCGAAAACGAAGCATCGGATGAAAAATCCAAAAAACACGACTAAAAATGTCACTGAATTCCGTTTTTCACGTAGAATGCGAATCTGCAAAAACAATTTGAGGTTCCCAGTTAAGATTTCAAACTTACCCCCGCCCCACCCCCCAGGGTTGAGGTGCGGGGATTGAATTTGGTGTCATTGGATAAAAAATAGTTTTTTGTAGAGAAAAAAATTCTGCATCTAATGATATCCTTATTCATAATTTCCTTTTATCCGAAACAGGAAAAATTAATTTAATAAAAATTTTAATTTTAATCAAATCACTAGTGCCATGAAATAAACAAAAACCAAATACATACTTACAATTAAATACATTTGACATTTTATAATAAACATTCATAGTAAAGCAGAAAAGAATAAATATTTTATTCATTTTAGTTCCAAATTCATATAGAAAATTTATTTTTAATTTTCAAAATCAATTCTCGTATTGAAGGAACTCGATTACTATTTCAATTTCTTTCTTAATCTAAGCGCGAAATTCAAATATGTAAAGTGATAAAATTAGTTTTTATTTTTTCGAACACTTTTTAAATATCTGAAAAAAATATATGTTGTAGATTTCTCAAATAAATTACACGAAATAAATTGAAATAATAATCGACTTCCTACGAAAACCGATTTTAAAAAATGAAATATTTCTTTCTATTTGAATTTGGCACCAAAATGAATTTAAAAAATATTTTAGGTATAAAATTAGTTTTTCTTTTTGATAGATTCTTTTCACCTCGATTTGTGAGGTACGATCGGAGATAAAAAATAAAACGGAAAAAATTCCATAAAAATGAGTTTATGAACCTAAAATTTTGAAAGTAAACAGGATTTTGAAAGACCTTTCATCTAAAAATAAATCACAACTAATCATTTGCTTTGGGGGAACTTTTCAGCCTCTTATCCGGTTATACAATTTAAGTTATTACCTGAACGAAATTTTTTATTCTATCTGAAACTATTTTATGCGAAATTTTAAATTTATTCGATTGGAAAAATTATTTCGTAGTTTATTTCATATTTTAAATACAGACCCAAAACTGTACCGACTGTAATCATTTTGGTAATAACTTTAACAAAGAAATTTTTGTATAATAGTAGTTAATAACTGATAGAACTGAAATTATATATATTTGTACAACGTCGTTATTTAGATTAAATTTTAACTTTTTAATGCACATTAGATTATCAGAGCTATTTAATTTGAATTGAAAAATCACAAGCTTAATAATTTTACGAACTTCCCTATTTTGACTTGAAGTTATTTACCCAGTTTTTATTTTAAATGAGAGATAAAACGTACTCTGAGCTACTGTCGTACATATATTTTTTTAAATTTGGTAGAGCAACAATCAATTTGAATTTTTTTTTTTTATAATTTATAATTCAGTTTTTTTTCATATCGAGTTTGATATCAAATTCAAGGGCTGGTAAGGGCTACATAATTAATACAATTATTTAAAATGGTGGCCGACGATTGTCATTTATTTTCATCAAAACCAATACAGAACTGGACATGGGCTACCTAATTAATAAAATAATTTAAATCGGTCTGGTGAACACTACTTTATAAAATTGTTGAAAATGGCGACCAACGATTGTCATTTGTTTTTATAAAAAAAAAAAATTAAATCAAATCGAATTATATTTAAAATTAAAGTGTTTAAATTAAAGGGTTAAATAAAGGCTACCTACCTCATTAATAAAATTATTTAAAATGGTGGCAGACGATTGACATTTGTTTTTATTTTTTTTAAAACAATATCGAGTTTGATGTTAAATTAAACAGCTAGATGAGGCCTAATTAATAAAATTATTTTAAATGGTGGTCGACGATTGTCTTTTGTTTTTAAAAAAATATGTTAGAATCATACCTATTGAGTATGATATCAAATTAAATGTCTTGATAAGAGCTGATACAAGATTGTTCAAAATGTTTATATCTCAAAATTGTAAAAATCATATTGATTTTAATATCAAAGTAAAGGTCTTGATGATGAGGAGTGATATACACAATAAGTGATAAATATGATTGTGGGTGATTAGCTTCGGTTTTGTTCCTTTCAAAATAATAGAATCATTTCAAGTTTGATATATTAAATTAAAGGTTTTGATAAGGTACCTATAATATTGTTCAAGATAACGTTCGACAATCGTCTTTTGTTTTTAGTTGGATAACCAGGATATTTATTTTATTACACATATTATGTTATTTTATTCTAAAATTTTAATGGCTTAACTAAAATTTATATTGAAGAAGGAAGATGAATAATTTGAAGTTGTAATTAAATAGTTATAATTTCATCATACAATTTTTTCGGTAGAGTCTAAAGCTGTTACCGTTCCCGCCGTTCCGTAGCTTCATTGGTTGACACTGAGCGTTCTCAACGGTTTGAGCGTTGACGTCCCGCTGTGACCGTCATTTCCATTTGGGCATGCTCCGCAACGGAGCATGCGGAGATTTATAGTAATACCAACCTAGTAATATTCTTATAATTCTTATCTTCGGGATTATAGAGATAGAAGAAGCTTCTGAACTTCGGTAATTAAAATTTCAGGAAAATGATACATTTTTCTTACTTATCGTTCCTTACACACTGATCACAACAAACAACACGAGTGACATTAGAATATAACATAACCTAACAATTTTGGTTATATTTCATTTTACATTTCTAGTAGTGTGCAGCTCTGAAAACGTTGACGTCTCATGTGAAATGCCAACGTGTTTTAATTGAACTGGCGGCTGCTACGTCCGCAAAACGAACGGTGTAAACGGTTCATGTGAATCCAGCTTAAATGTTAAAATCGTTATAATTGAGGCACGAAGTGCCGAATCGTCCCACATTCAGGATCCGCGTAGCGGGCGAACATCCCTTGTCGCGCGGTAGCGCGACCTAGCCGAAGGCCCGCGTAGCGGGGCCTGACGCTAGTATTTTACAAATTTTTGATTGTGAATAAACTAGTATACAGCCTCGATGGAAAGTTTCATTTTAGTCTTGGGCTAATAGCTAACACTTTCCACCTAGCCGAAGGCCCGCGTAGCGGGGCCTGACGCTAGTATTTTACAAATTTTTGATTGTGAATAAACTAGTATACAGCCTCGATGGAAAGTTTCATTTTAGCCTTGGGCTAATAGCTAACACTTTCCACCTCGGTTTGTAATGTACTATTTAAAGATTTTGTGACGTAGATAATATATTGCTGAAAATCTTCTCAAACAAAAATTTACTCATAAGTTATATACCGAGTGCAATGAATTTAATCGATAAATTTGACATGTCTGGCTTATGAAACAAATTTCGCTTAAAAAGTGTTTGAGTACATAATAATTTGAAAAAATCCCGAGACCGCAGATCGAGGGATTTTATCTGAAATTATTATGTACGATGACACTTTTTTAAAAGCAAAATTTTTTGAATAAGCCAGACGTCAAATTTATCGATTCAATTCTTTAGCACGAGGGGTATATGTCAAAGATTATTTCATGAATACATAGATTTATGTGTACTTACAGTACTCAGGTACATTTTTTGCAACCAAAGCGTTGATTTTGACGTCCATCTGACATCTGACAAATTTTGTTGTTATACATAACCATTGTAAAAATAGCAAATCATTTGTTATTTTTATACTTCTGTCAGATAAACGTCAAAAACTAATATATAAAATCTGCTTGAAATGAATAATTTGGCATGGTTACAGATATATAATAACGGAAAACATAAAAATCATGTAAATATCTTGCTTTTACGACTACTTATCCGGCTAAATATGCCTTCAAATAGCTCAAAATTTGTTTATAAAACGCTAGCTTCAATTTAATCGCGATTAAATAGCATGGTGCTATTTAATCACTTATTTCAATATTGGAAAACAATGAAAAATAAGATAATCTGATTGGCAAATTTATAATGAGTGAAATAATCATTTATATTCAACTTTAAGTTCTGGGAGTTAAAACTGAGTTTTTGTTATTAAAAATTTATTTTCTCTTAGCTTCTTATTAAATAATTTTCCCGATATTGCCTTTTCGTTACATTCGTACCAAACCATCTAAATTAATTTGTTATAATTCTTTAATTTTCTATAAACAATAATTATTATTAAGACATTTTTTACAAAACTACTTAAAAATTTTAATCAAACGTAGTCTGAGCTTTTATGACAAGTGTTCAAATGGGCCGGGCCAGCCGGGCATAGGACATCAGTACATTGCTGCCATCTATACGATAAGCTTGCCTGAAAACTCTCATTGCGGTACTTAATATATCTAATGAATTTAATATTTATTTATTGTCTGAGTGCAGCATCTATTGACAAATAAACGCACTATTCCTTTCAGTCAGTTACCGGCATATATATCTAGTTTTATATCTGCGGTAACCGACTAAAGCAAAAAACATTATCCGGGGTTGAAATGGGAATAACACATTTACGAGAAATGAATATTATTGCGGTGCACATTCTGGAAGTGAATATTATTGATTATTCACATGCTGTAAATGAATTTTCGAGCGATGCATATCAAGGACATTTTCGAGAAATGAATATTATTGCAGTGCACATTCTGGAAATGAATATTATTGATTATTCACATTCTGTAAATGAATTTTCAAGCGACGCATATCGAGGAAGTTTTCGAGAAATGAATATTATTGCGGTGCACATGCCGGGAATGATTATTCACATACTTCAAATGAATTTTCGGGCGAAGCATATCAAGGACATTTTCGAGAAATGAATATTATTGCGGTGCACATTCTGGGAATGAATATTACTTATTATTCACTTTCTGTAAATGAATATTCTAGCGCCTCGTGCGTTCCCGATTTCTTCACTAAAAATAATTTTAAACCTTCCTCCACATTTCTTCCGCACTATGTACGTATAGCAAAATTCCGAACAGGACGAGATTTAGTAGCAGGCTACATTTTTCACTATGCGAAATTTACGTTTAATAACAATTATATTATTTTCTCATTTGTTATAAACAATATATCATTTTTGATAAAACAGTGACGTACTACGTACCTAATACTACTTGTGTATAAAATTTGAATAAAATATCTTCAGTAGTTCACAAGAAATTACAAATTAAAGTTAAAAAATCACCAAAATAAAAAAAACTTTTTTTTACCTTTTTTGCAAAAAACTATATGTAAGCTACCAAATTCGATTTCCTCGTTGTGATTTTCGTAATATACGCAAAAAACGAATAAAATGACACCCCACTCGTCTTTACCGCAAAAATTAGCCTATTTGCCGAAAATAAGGGGTCTAGCATTTAAAGGCTGCAAAACCCGAAAATGCATTTTCAGAAAATTCATGGACCGAAAATGTAAAAACCGAATGTAACAAATTCCGAAAATATTTAAACCGAAAATGCAAAACTCGAAAATGTATTTCCCGAAAATGCATTGACCGAAAGTGCAAAAACCGAAAATGCATCAACCGAAAGTGCAAAATCCGAATGATGCAAATTCCGAAAATGCTTTGTCCGAAAATGCATCAACCGAAAGTGCAAAATCCGAATGATGCAAATTCCGAAAATGCTTCGTCCGAAAATGCATGAACCGAACTATGCATCAGCCGAAAATGCATCAGTCGAAAGTGCAAAATCCGAATGATGCAAATTCAAAAAATGCATGAACCGAACTATGTATCATCCGAAAATACATCGACCGAAAGTGCAAAAACCGAATGCAACAAATTCCGAAAATCATATGTTTATTATTATTTTTCAGATTTTGTATTTTCGGTAATTGTTGCATTCGGTTTTTGCATTTTCGGTCGATGCAATTTCGGATGATAGGTACATAGTTCGGTTCATGCATTTTCGGACGAGGAATTTTCGGAATTTGCATCATTCGGATTTTGCACTTTCGGTTGATGCATTTTCGGCTGATGCATAGTTCGGTTCATGCATTTTCGGACGAAGCATTTTCGGAAATTACATCATTCAGATTTTGCACTTTCGGTTGATGCATTTTCGGTTGTTGCACTTTCGGTCAATGCATTTTCGGGAAATGCATTTTCGAGTTTTGCATTTTCGGTTTAAATATTTTCGGAATTTGTTACATTCGGTTTTTGCACTTTCGGTCTGTGCATTTTCGGAAAATGCATTTTCGGTTTTCCCATATGCACCCGGTCTACCTGATAGACTAATACACAGTGTATTGCTTGCGCTGGCATTGAAAAATGAAAATCAACGATAATTATTATGTAATTTGTCTTTATTTAACCTTTCTAGTACAAACTAGAATATAAATCGTAAGTAAAATATACATTTTATAATTTTATTTTTTATTTTTTAAATAGACAAATATCTAAATATTAACAAAAAATCTTGTTTTTTACAAAAATAAAATAAATTTAAGTCAGTTTATACTAATACATTAAATGCGGCAATTTTGAATTAAGTAAGAATTTTTCTCCATTTTTTGTTTTGTCGGTTTTCTTGTATTTCATTGTTCGACAGCGTGGTCCAGTGTGTTAACTGACTTTCGCCGGCTAACGTGCTGTGACGTCAGTCAACGTGAGATCGATGGTTCGAGTCTCTGTCGGGCGACAATGTGCGATTTGTCGTAAAAACTAAAAATGTCCAAGGTCTGGCATTCAATCACACTCGGGTGTTACAAGCTATCCACTTGTTCACCTTAAATGTAGTCCTGGTTGCACAAAGAATATCTCCGTTGCCGCTGTGGTTGAAACCACAGATCGCCACACGGATTGAGATTCTGACTGTACTAAGATGAATGGGTGGAGACTGATCCCCTCCGATAAAAGGATCTAGAAAGCTTCATGACAAGCGGCGCTACTCCCACGGGAGTGTTCACCTTAAATGTAGTCCTGGTTGCACAAAGAATATCTCCGTTGCCGCTGTGGTTGAAACCACAGATCGCCACACGGATTGAGATTCTGACTGTACTAAGATGAATGGGTGGAGACTGATCCCCTCCGATAAAAGGATCTAGAAAGCTTCATGACAAGCGGCGCTACTCCCACGGGAGTGTTAAGCCACTATATATATATATATATATATATATATATATATATATATATATATATATATATATATATATATATATATATATATATATATATAGATTAAATATTTGAATAATGGTTGTTTGTGCAGTAAAAAACTGTAAAAATAATACAAAAAATGTTAAGAACAATATATATATATATATATATATATATATATATATATATATATATATACGGGGTGTTTTAGACCACCCGTACCACCCAAATATCTCGCGTAAAACGGAACGAATCAAAAAAAGAAAAAATACGTCCAAAAAGATTTCAAAAATTCTATTAATTGACACCAAATGCAAATTTTTCCCCCACCCCCTGGGGGTGGAGGGGGGGGGTAGCTTTGTAAATTTAAATGGGGACCCCCATTTTTTATTGCAGATTCGGATTCCTAGATTTAAATAAAGAAGGTTTTGTCCGAAAAATTTTTAAGATTTTTCGAAAACAACGTAATTTATCGTCTACGCAAGGGTGGGATAGGACTGACATTACGGTAAGTACCTTACACAATTATAATTTTTTAAATGATTTTTATTTCTTGTTTCAGTTACTGCGCTTTTTTCTTTTTGTCAAATTTGAATGAATCAATTTCTGTTTAAAACCAAAATTTAATTTGCCTTTTAACTTCATTTGAGGGTGGTGAAGAATCAAATCAAAATCAAGAATCAAAAAAAATTTTTCGGACAAAACCTTCTTTATTTAAATCTAGGAATCCGAATCTGCAATAAAAAATGGGGGTCCCCATTTAAATTTACAAAGCTACCCCCCCTCCGCCCCCAGGGGGTGGGGGAAAAATTTGCATTTGGTGTCAATTAATAGAATTTTTGAAATCTTTTTGGACGTATTTTTTCTTTTTTTGATTCGTTCCGTTTTACGCGAGATATTTGGGTGGTACGGGTGGTCTAAAACACCATATATATATATAGGCTGTCCAAGTTAACGTGCTCACCATTGGGATCTCGAGAACGGTAAGAGATACGAGGTCGGTTAAATTAAACAAAAGTTGCCCCTTTAGGGGGCCAATTTAGAAATGTTTTTGTTTTCCCACAAAAATGCATAGGTGACTAGATATACGCAAAAATGTAAATTTTGCCAATTTCGTTTTTCACCTATAACTTTTTTGTTTGAATTGGTACAATTTTTAAATTGGTACGTTCTAAAGGCAGTTTTTAGCGAGGAATTCACAGCAGTCGTCAAAAAAAATTTATCTCCTACAGATTTCGAGATATTCAAACCATATTCAAATTTTCATATCAAGCTCATAGTTGGCTATGACTTGTCTTACTAGAGATTTTTTTTTCTCTTTTGAACGATATAAAACATAAGTACATTGAAATTAAAATAAAGGCAGAAATTACATTATTATTAATATTAATTTTTTTAATTGTTTTGATCAAGAAAGCGTACGAATATCGATAAAATAATTATGATTATTATCATAACACATTGGATTCCTCAGCATTTAATTAGAATAATCCGCTAATTTAAAAAAATAACAATTTTCATCCAAACAAATGGCAAGTGAATAACCATTTTATCGATTTTTGACCTAAATTTTGAACGCTCATATCTCGGAAACTAAAAAAGATTTTTTATTGCGGTTTGCGCCATTCCTCGTAGTTTAGTTAGCATAATTTGATACTTTTTAGAAAAATTTATATTCGTGGTCTCCCATAATAAAAACAGTTATTTTGTAATTTCTGCCTTCATTTTAATTTCAATGCACTTGTGCTTTATATCGTTGAAAAGAGAAAAAAAAAATTTATTAAGACGGTTCATAGCCAACTATGAGCTCCATATGAAAATTTGAATTTGGTTTTAATTTCTCGAAATCTGTAGGAGATCAAAAAATTTTGAGGACTGCTGTGAATTCCTCGATAAAAACTACCTATAGAACGTTTAAACTAGAAACTTGTACTAATTCAAACAAAAAAGTTATAGGTGAAAAACGAAATTGGCAAAATTTACATTTTTGCGTATATCTAGTCACCTATGCATTTTTGTGGAAAAACAAAAACATTTCTAAATTGGCCCCCTAAAGGGGCAACTTTTGTTTAATTTAACCGACCTCGTATCTCTTACCGTTCTCGAGATCCCAATGGTGAGCACGTTAACTTGGACACCCTGTATATATATATATATATATATATATATATATATATATATATATATATATATATATATATATTGTTCTTCACATTTTTTGTATTATTTTTACAGTTTTTTACTGCACAAACAACCATTATTCAAATATTTAATATTGTAGTGTGTAGTACATAGAATGCGAAGTGTTGTTTTGCCGCGGCGATCTAGTCACATAAGCACAGCACTCACAAGCATGAACCAGTTGACGTCACAAGGTAGGCGGGACTATGCGCAGTGGCAGACCTTACCAATATCAATCGGCCATGGGCTAAAATTATCTTTGTTCTGCATGATTAAGATGTTTTAAATACATTTTCATAAAATGGCTATTTGTAAGTACTTATATTATATTATATTATATTATATTTACATACGAAAAAATAACTCCAACCTATAAAACTGACAGTTTTAAATAAATTTGTATCCATTATGTTGCCTTTCTTAATGAATGTCGGACAGCGGGAAAACAATGTTTAGCCAATAAGATATTTCATATCAAAGCTAGCACCGATGACGTCACGAATGTTATAAACCTTATTATTTCCTAACAAAATTCACTTTTATTAATTTTTCTTTTACTAATCATAATTATTTAGTACGTAATTACAATTTTTAATACAAAATTGCTATAATTTGGTTATGGTTGATGAGCCTATACGGAATAGTTTCACGTCACCATGTATCATACAATACTTGAACTGCGATTTCCTTTAACGGTCTCTTGCAACGGCTTTAAAAAATAAAAATAAAAATGATAAACTGTCATTATTAAAATTTAAAAGCGGTAAATAATGGAGCAAAAAATAAGTTTCTCTGAGATTTAAAGCAGCCTCGTCAATCCTTGTAAGTTTATTATTTGGCTCCAAAAGGGTGCAGAATATTCGTCGCATATTCGGTTATTCGGCAGACAGTACCTACTGTAAAATATTCGTTATTCGGTATTCGGCAAAATTACTATTCGTAGCATCTCTAGTTTTTAGACATTGAGTCATGTTGCTGCAAGTAGAAATATGGCATCGGCAATATTTAGAATGGGTATTTTGGCAATATTGCCACTTTGGGAATATTTCCGGAAAGTTGCAATAGTCTTTTGGGGAAATTTTAAATTGCAATACTGCCTGAAACTTAGAAATATTCTCAGTAATGTTGAAAACGTTGAAATATTGTAGTATTTTAAGTTTTTGGGTGATCTTTAAACATGAATCAATTAATTCAAGAAACTAATGTTATTTAATGGACCTTTTTCAGTGTCTATTATGCGCATGCTTGCTGAGTTAGAGTGAGAGATCCGAACATGAACGTGAAGTGAGATATACGTAGGATTCAACTTCAAAGTTGTTTATATAATTTTGTTAGCAGTTGTTTTTAAAAATATTATAGACCGCATTATAGCTCTTGACAAATTTCCCATTTAGTGCGAAAATATTTATTTTATTTAACAAAAAAAATTTGGAAAGCGGGAAAAATATTTAGACCAAATGTATTTACAAGATTCACTAAAATCAATATGAAATTATCAAACCTAATACTGCAACAAAATTCATTTTAACTTACGTCTTTTTAAAGTCATTTTTACAAAAACTTACATCTGTCTCTGTCATTTATCAGTATGTCTCAGTCTCAATGTCACAGTGTCAGTAGTGACATCTTGCGGCTCAATGCCCACTTTCCTCATGATTTTTAGTTTTAAAATAAATCAACAGATGACTCAATTCCACTGCAAAAGGTCCATTAATAAGCATAATATATTTCATTTTTTTGACAATATGTCATTAATGTTGCCAGCAATGTTGCCTTGATTTTATATTGACAGCAACGGCACATTGCTAATCTTACCTAACACTTTTTTTAAACTGAAATGAACACTAGAATTTTGTTTTTTCCTCCTTGTTTCAAAGCAAACTATAGACTATCGAGAAGAACAACACTGATTGCAATTCTTCTGTGGACAAGAAAAACAATTTTTCCGTAATAGGTGTACTTTGTTAACCGAATGTAACTAAAGGTGTAGTGCACCATCCACGATACATACTCCCGCCTATAAAACTGATCTCATTAAATTAAATACGCAACTTGGAATAGATTTCATTAAAGTTTCCATTCCATTAAATGTAAAATAAAATCGACCCTGGTCTAGTTGTTGCGCACTGCAGCGGGCAGAACAGAGAACTCTGAACATTCGCATGGCCCATCCAGGCCGGGATTAAGGGATAATAAATCCATACACATGAAACTTAAGTGCAGAGGTAATAAGTGCACATCAGGGATGCATTTACTGAATTTGTGAGTAGGGAAATTTAAGCGGAACCCTCGAAAAGGGATCGTGAACACGCAATAAATCTTACTATTTTATCAAGATGATAAATATTTTACTGCACTTTTAATATTTTGGAGACAAAATTTTAAGGCAAATTTTATTGCCTCCTGACATGGCTGTTCTTCCAAATAACCCTCTCGCGCAACCAATAGCCGCTGCACGATAGCTCCAAGTTAAGGGCGCGCTTAAAAGCGAAAAAACCGTAACACGAAGTCTGTAATGGTAATGTTTTTAACCCGATAATTGTCAAAATCTTATTATAAGTCATAATATGATTTTTTTAAATGTTTTTTTCTGTAACTACTAGTGCCACGTCAGCGACACTTTAAAACTTTTACATGGCTCATTTTACACATGCTTTCTGCATTTTCGGATAAACGATGTAACCTACAATGAAATAGTATATTGTACAACAAGAGTGGATGTGATGCCTATATCGCACGAGAACGAATTTGAAGTCACGACCCCATCGGAGGAGTGTCTTGTCTGCAAAGGTTCGCGTGCGATATAGGCAATCCACTCGAGTTGTACAGCCTATTTTTTCTACGATCAAATAACGAAATATAGTTTTTGCAATAAAATGCACTCAATAATTAATTATTAAATAACAGTTGATTTAATGTTTTTAATAATTATTGGTCATGAGAAAAATATAACTTGCACGCATTAATAATTTTTTGACGTATTTGACCTTGAATTTCATATCCACACCTGGTATGGCGTATGGATATGATATCCCTATCTAAACCAGGAAATTTTTTCGAAAATATACCTCCTAGAGGCAAATCATGTAACAATTGATTAACAGGTTGAATATTATGCTTTGATACCCGCTGAACACGCCTAGGTATGTTATTTGCTCGAATTCTCACTCCTTGTGGCCCAAATTCAAGATGGCGGACGAAAATTGTGTCCGAAAATCAGTTTTTCATATTTATCTCAGAAACTGTTCAAATTAGGTGAAAAAGTGTTATGTAAGAAAATGTAGATAATAAAATTCTCTATAAGATAGATTCTTAACGATTTTCATGTAAGTGGCACAGTATTCGAGAAAATCGAGAAAATGTATTTCGAACATTTCAATCATTAAAAACCAAGTCCAAATAATGTCTCCCTTCATGAAAACGGCTGTAATTAATTAACTGATAATAATATCAACTTCAGATTTTTTAAATTAAATTCTATGAAAATTTTTCTATAAGATACATTATTTTAAAAACTTTTTACTGCATTCATTGAGCCAAAATAAAAAAATTTCTTCCGAGAAATTTTACCTTTTTTGTATATTTTGTGTTTAATGAACTGTAACTTCTGTACGAATAAAAATATTGACTTCCGATTTCTTTTAATAAATTCTACAAACATTTATATATAAACCTGTAATATCGAGAAAATTTAAAAATAAAATTGAAAATTTTGTGTAACTCAAATTGTCTAAAAAATTAGAAATTTTAAAGGAAAATTTCATTCGTGAAAAAAACAAACAATTTCGCCGAAAAACTTCCGACTTATGAGTCAAAAAATAAAAAAATGCACTTTTTTTCAAACGGCCATAACTTTGTGCCAAATCGTCGTTGGAACTTCGTTTTTTGAGCCCAGCACAGGTAATTGAACAAGTTTCAATGCCTTTTCTGTGGATCGAGCCGACAAATTTTTTTCCAATTCGGTACACATCGCCAAAGTTAGACGTTTTTTTTGCGAAAAAACGTGTTTTTTTGTTCGGGTTTTAAAGGGTACGAAAAAAGATCACCCTAATCAGAGATTATCCCCTTAAAGTACACCCATAATTTTTTTTCCCCCGAAAGAATCGTCTAATTTGGTTGAAAAGTCGCTGAGTTATGTGCAAAAAACCAAAAAATGCCCTTTTTTTAAAAAATTCATAACTTTGTTCCAAATGAACGTAGGAACTTCGTTCTTTGAGTCCTGCACAGGGAATTGAGTGAATTTTAGTGCCCTTTTGATGGATCAAGTAAAAAATTTTTTTTAAAGTCCATAGACATCGTCAAAGTTGGACATTTTTAAAATTAAAATTTATTATTTTTCACCGAGGTGCTGGAGGGGGGCGGAAGGGGTTGCGCTAAAATTCGCAGGCATGACTTTAAAGTAGACACTTCAAAGTTTTTCGTCCACAAAGATTCATCGAAATCGATTGAAAATACGCTGAGTTATAGCGGTTTGAAAATGGTCGAAATTTCACGAATTTCAAAGTGTTTCATTTTTTTCCGCCAGTGTATATATATAAATATATATATATATATATATATATATATATATATATATATATATATATATATATATATATATATATATATATATATATATATATTAGAATTAAGTGTATTAGGTTTCGTGTAAATAAAACATTAATTTAAAAAATAAATGATGAAAATTACATACAGTTGAAAAGAGAAAAAAATACTCCTTTTAATGATGCCATAGCTAACTGTGATTGCCATTTAAAAAAATAAAAGTTTTTGCTCTATCTAGTTACCTGTGCATATTTTTGGATAAACAAATACATCACTGGAATGACCTTCCGATAAGGTAACTTTTGTCTAATTTAACCGAAGTCGTATCTGTTCTAGTTTAGGAATTACCAATAGTGGCCCGAGTTAAATAGACATCCTGTATATATATATATATATATATATAATATCACAACATAATTCATTTTGCCGGAAATATTTTTATATCGATTGTGAAAATTTAACCAGGAATGATACTGAAATAATTATTTCCAGATTGAATTACAAATAATTATTCTACTATGCAAGCTACTAAAACGTGAATTTGTTTTCAATTACCAAAAGTAATTAAACAAAAAATACCTAGAAATACAACAGCCTCTTGGCTAAATGGAAGCGAACGGGCGTTTTGTCAAAATGAAGGCCAATGCAGTTAATTAATGAAAAATAATTAATAAAAAATCGTAGATTTAGATTTAAATTTTATATAATCATAGGTATCCATTGAAATTAAAAATATTATTGAATTTAAAGTTTACACTGAAATGCATTAGTATAACGTTAAAAATATACATTTTCTTGAGACTGCATTCTTTTTCGTGCGATTTCTAAATAATAGTTTTAATTTGTTAATAAATGTCGAAGAATAAAATATTCGTTTTCCAAACATGTGTGTTAGATTGTTATGATATAATATTTTCTAATCGATTAATGCATATACGCAATGCATTTTAGTGTCAACTTTAAATTTAATTATCTTCGTTGTTTCAACGGTTATCCACAAATTTTAATTCACATCCAAATTCTACGACTTGTAATAAATATTGTATATTAATTTGAGTAATACTTTGGGTTGTTACCACCCATGGATTTACTACCTTAAGGCGATCCTCTATCAATGGCAGAAAACAATCAAAAACATTGATTTCGCACACTATTCTATAGCGTTTCTTTATTGTTTTGTTAAACATAATAATAACAAATAATTTATGTTTTGAGGGAAAAAAATAATTTTGGGACCCATATTTGCAAAAAACTGCAATATTTGTATAAAACAGGAATTTCGCCCGTCACTGTCCAGCTTTTATTTATAAGTGATAATAATAATATTTTCTAATCGATTAATGCATATACGCAATGCATTTTAGTGTCAACTTTAAATTTAATTATCTTCGTTGTTTCAACGGTTATCCACAAATTTTAATTTACACCCAAATTCTACGACTTGTAATAAATATTGTATATTAATTTGAGTAATACTTTGGGTTGTTACCACCCATGGATTTACTACCTTAAGGCGATCCTCTAGCAATGGCAGAAAACAATCAAAAACATTGATTTCGCACACTATTCTATAGCGTTTCTTTATGGTTTTGTTAAACATAATAATAACAAATAATTTATGTTTTGAGGGAAAAAAATAATTTTGGGACCCATATTTGCAAAAACTGCAATATTTGTATAAAATAGGAATTTCGCCCGTCACTGTCCAGCTTTTATTTATAAGTGAATTAACTTTAAATTTTAACAACAAAGCTTCGTTCTGCGAAATAACCGATCGCATATTTTTAAATTCGATTTAAAATAGAATATATTGTGTTCAAATAATAACAAAAATTATCAAAATTTAGTTTAACATATTTTGATTTTAAAGCAAAATTTTAAAATTCTGCATCGACCATTTTGTAGATTGTAGGTACTGTTATCTTTAACAATACCTTTAGATTATTATATTTAAAAAAACAATAAACGCTGTGGAGTGGCGGTTCAAATCCATGTTTTTGGTTGTTTAACATAGGCTTGGTAAAGGATCGTTTTAAGAAAAGATTTTTTTTCAAAAAGAAGGCAAAATTTCAGTCTTGGAACTGGAATACTAGACGTCCGTATAGTTAGCACCCCCACTTCAGAAAAATAAAAATGCCATAATTTTGTGCTAATTATGTGCTAATTTTGTACTAACATTAAAAATGTGTGCTAAATCCGAAACCGCGAAAACGGACGTCACTCTATTGGAGGTGCTAACTATACGTATAGTTGGCACCGCCCTACACTAAATTATCACAAAATGAAAAAATTGTTACCATATAATTATGTGCTAATTATGTGCTAATTTTGTACTAACATTAAAATTTTTGTGCTAAATCCGAAACCGCGAAAACAGAAGTCGCTCTATTGGAGGTGCTAACTATACGTATAGTTGGCACCGCCCTACACTAAATTATCACAAAATGAAAAAAATTGTTAGCCTATAATTATGTGCTAATTTTGTACTACCATAAAAAATTTTGTGCTAAATCCGAAACCGCTAAAACGGTAGTCGCTCCAATGGAGGTGCTAACTATACGTATAGTTGGCACCGTCCTACACCAAATCCTATTAATTTATTCTATGAATTATAATGAGACAATTTTTAAATTAGTTATAGTTACCAATATTATCGAAATATTTAAAAAATACAGAAAATTAGTCAAATACCACAGTCTGTCACAGTGTTCGTATTACAAAGTTTCGTACGTATGTCTATCTGAAGTCACCACTATAGCGCTGCGATCTTAATCTAGATCGCCTATAGGTATTCACAAATATATTTTAGTCTTTATGTAAACTGCAGAAGAAGATATTAACGATTGTCACTGTCACTGTTTGATACTCTAAATGTCTAAATTATAAAAAATAATTTAATTCCTAAATAGTCCCATACACAGAAATTACAAATAACTGGGTTCCTAAGATTTGTATTATAACGTTAAATATAAAAATTTGGTTGTTAAATGTTTGTAACATTTTGAGTTACAGAGCCCGAAAAAATATGTCACATACGACCTAACGCACATACACACAGACACATAAAATCTAGAAAATACTTTATTCGTATTCTATGGATCCTAAAACGTGCTTATACACTAAAAACTCACACTCGACCCGTCACAATACCTCCCCTTATAGAATATAAGGCTGGAGGTTAAAATGTATTCTGCCAAGTTACAATATAAACTAGGGCATGACATATTTCTTAGTACTAAAATGTTCATAATTACTCAGAAAAACACTTTTGTATTATAAGAAAAAAAAAAGTGGTTTTATTTAAACTAACTTTTCTTTTATTATTAATTTGCGACTTGATCTTATATTCATGACCTAATTATAAATAAAATTAAATTTTTGACAAAAAAATATTACATTATTTGGTAAAGCCGTTTTATAGAACACTGCTGTTAAAATTGTTTATTTTTGGAGATATCTTCAATATATTCATTCGTACGCAACCTTAATACCTACTTTAATCAAAAACCTGTAATTACTTCATATTCATTTAAATAAACATTTAAAATAAATTTTTACTACGTAAACATATTTTATATAAAGTCAACTAGTTTGCATAAAATTTTGTTAATAATAGTGACCAAATTCAGATTGTTATGTACATTAGTCGATAGTCCCTCTTACAGTGTTACGTTTGTCGGGAGAAGGTGCCACGCTCGCCGGCATCAGCTTCATACCGAGCCCGCACTTACTCGTGTACATTTTAATTGCTTATAAATAGATCTTAAATTTGTTTATAGGTCATAAATGACAACGATTGTGACTATATATATATATATATATATATATATATATATATATATATATATATATATATATATATATATATATATATATATATATATATATATATATATATATATATATATATATATATATATATATATATATATATATATATCAGTACCTATACATACTTCAATTATTTTTAAAAGGTGGATAAAGAAGGCTTTTAAACGTATCTGAAATAATCCTCAAATCATAATAATACATAATAAGTTTCCGAACTGTACCAATGTGCCTGTCTCTCATGTAGTGTATAATTTTGGTAATTATTGTAATCGACTTACCCTTTTATTGAAGAAAATCTTCAGTAAAACTTTGTCTCTTATAAAATCCAAAGCAAAAGATGCAAAATACAATGATTAGTGGAGCATGTACCTATGTGCTCAAAATAAAACACAGAAGTGATTTGGAGCGAATTAAATCTTCGGAATATTTGAGGAGAGCGCTATAGTCAAAAGAATTAGTCACTGTTCTTAAATTACTTAATTTCCCAGATTTTGTATTCTTTTGGAAGAGCAGGTACAATAACGTCAAGGTAAGTAGGTAATAGGAACAGTGTATTAAAATTATCGTTGAAAGTAAGATTAACATAACGGACTGTACACACACTGTACAAACAATATAACTTAAATAAATTTCAAATTCATTCATTTTACTGCTGTTAAGTTTTTGTAACTATTTTCTTGCCAAAGTTATAGAAAAAACTGCAAATACTGTATATTTTGTATTATATGTAACCCAAACCAAAACATAAGCCGTTAATATAATAATTTGCAAAAAAGTATTCCTGGGTTCAAGTTCTTTTGAAAAGTAAAAACAAGCGCCCACAATTACAAAATAATTATAAAAAATTTGATGTGGCCAGTACAAGACCTCTCACCAGAACTCAATTCTTTTTACTTTTATAAATATATTAATATTATAGGTAGGTTATACTACAACTCACAAATATGTTGTAGTCATTTTATTTAAAGTACAGAAGAAGATATAAACGGTATTTTATTATTGTAACTGTCATGTCATAAACATTCAAATTTTACGTAGTAACAAAAATTATTAAACGATCATGGACTACAACATACCGAAATACTAAATTATAAGTATATACATTAAAAGATAAGTGGTACCTACTAGATACATAAAAATATATAAAATACTAATTGTAGATAATTATCACATAATCTTTCATTTAAAATTAAAAAATTCGATTTAATTAATTATCTATCGAAATATTTAAAAAAAGTATTACTTCCGGTTTACTGATTGAAACTAAAATTATATTGGGTTATTAAAATCCGTATTAAAACCTAAATATAAAATTTTCAATTTTAATGTTTGATATTTTTTGAGTTATCGTTCCCGAAAAAGTTGTAACACACACACACACACACACATTTCGAAAATGTTAAATTCTTACTCTAGGGACCCTAAAACGTGCTTATCCACCAAAAACGCGTCACAATACCTCTTATAAAATATGAGGAAAGAAGTAAAAATAAAAATTGTGCTCTCTTTTATAACCTTTAATCAAATCTAAATTAAAATAGTAGAAATGTGAAAAGGTAGGAATTTCGTTTAGTAAACTGGCAATACGCACCTAAATGTAGTATACTAAAAACAAAAATGTATGTTATTGTTCCTAAAACGCGAATAGCACAAAATTTTAAATGTTAGTACAAAATTAGCATATAATTACACGAAATTATAGATAAATAATTTTTTCATGTTGTGATAATTTAGTGTAGGACGGTGCCAACTATACGTATAGTTAGCACCTTCATAGAGCGACTATACCCTATTAGCTGTTTCGGATTTAGCACAAAAATTTTAATGTTAGTACAAAATTTTCACAAAATTATAGGCTAATAATTTATTCATGTTGTGATTATTTAGTGTAAGACGGTGCTAACTACTTACGTATACTTAGTTAGCAGCTCCATATTAGAGCGACTACCGTTTTAGGGGTTTCGGATTTAGCACAAAATTTTTAATGTTAGTACAAAATTAGCACATAATTAGCACATAATTATAGGCTAACAATTTTTTTCATTTTGTGATAATTTAGTGTAGGGCGGTGCCAACTATACATATAGTTAGCACCTCCATTGGAGCGACTATCGTTTTAGCGGTTTCGGATTTAGCACAAAATTTTTTATGGTAGTACAAAATTAGCACATAATTAGCACATAATTATAGGCTAACAATTTTTTTCATTTTGTGATAATTTAGTGTAGGGCGGTGCCAACTATACGTATAGTTAGCACCTCCAATAGAGCGACTTCTGTTTTCGCGGTTTCGGATTTAGCACAAAAATTTTAATGTTAGTACAAAATTAGCACATAATTAGCACATAATTATAGGGTAACAATTTTTTCATTTTGTGATAATTTAGTGTAGGGCGGTGCCAACTATACGTATAGTTAGCACCTCCAATAGAGCGACTTCTGTTTTCGCGGTTTCGGATTTAGCACAAAAATTTTAATGTTAGTACAAAATTAGCACATAATTATAGGGTAACAATTTTTTCATTTTGTGATAATTTAGTGTAGGGCGGTGCCAACTATACGTATAGTTAGCACCTCCAATAGAGTGACGTCCGTTTTCGCGGTTTCGGATTTAGCACAAAATTTTTAATGTTAGTACAAAATTAGCACATAATTAGCACAAAATTATGGCATTTTTATTTTTCTGAAGTGGGGGTGCTAACTATACGGACGTGAATACTAGCGCTACTTAAAGCTCTCATTTTCTACGAATAAAACTAAACTGGACGAAATGACTCGTAGATATAGCTATGGGGGTTTCCACGAATTTTTGGTTTTTTATTTGTTAATCTATACATTAAAATATGACCCGTATTTTTCTTTTTGTCAAAAAGTTGCTAATAAGCCAGAAAAAAATTCATAAATTTTTAAAAAATAGATCCAAAACGACAAAAAACGATCTACTCACGGTTTGGTTTCAATGTTGTCTACGTCACACATGGCGCATTGTAATGCTCGTTTCAAAATAGTTCATTTCGATAAAAAGGTAATAAATCTATCAAAATTAACAATTATTATCACTTTACTATAAGTTATACAGGGTCCGGCACAAAGGACGGATGGTTTTTAAAAAATCGTAAAATTTATCTAATCATAATTTTTACTCAAAAACAAATTTATTTACGAAAGCTTGGAAGGGCCATGGAAAATTTTATTTTATTTTTGATATTTCAACTTTTTTCTTGAAATTTCAACTTTTTAAAAGGTGAGATTTCAACATTAATCTTGAAATTTCACCTTTTAAAAAGTTGAAATTTCAAGATTAATGTTGAAATTTCACCTTTTAAAAAGTTGAAATTTCAACATTAATCTTGAAATTTCAACTTTTTAAAAGGTGAAATTTCAACATTAATCTTGAAATTTCAACTTTTTAAAAAGGTGAAATTTCAACTTTTTTCTTGAAATTTCAACTTTTCTTGCGCATGAATATTATGAAGCAGATTGCTGCCGTTGATTCATGTGTTCATGTGGTGTCTGGGCAAGAAAGAATCATTCAGAGATTGGGTAGTAGCTTAGAGTTCAGTGTTTGTATTTCGTATACATGTGAGTATCTTTATTAAGCAATCTCCAGGTATATGTGATGGTCTCATTGTGAAATTTCAGGCATTTGGTGAGCAGAACACGCTAAATACCGTGCAAACAAGCCAGAAAAGACTGACGCGTGGTCTTTAATCTTGTCACTGCAAGTGAGGTTTTGGATCTTATTAGTGCAACATAGTTTCAGGTTAGTTTTATTACTTTCTTATACACAGTATAAGTACCTAAGTCTAGGTATAATGAACAAATCGATGTCGGGATTTTCGCGGAAATACATATTTTGAGGTCCTCTAAATCCGTTTTGACCATTCTCGCAATGATGTCTGTGTGTGTCTGGATCTGGATGAATGGATGGATGTATGTTCAATAACTCATGAACGAAAAAAGATAAAATTATGAAACTTGCAAATTATAAAGTTTAGGATAATTTGCAGAGCTGAAAAGATTTGGGTCACATTTCGAAAACCAGAAGAGGAAGTTAAAACTTAAAACATAACAATAAATTCAATTTATTTCAAATATGGAATGAACTACGAAAAATGTTTCGAATATAAAATGTAAAAAATAATATAAGGAATTAATATCGTAGAATTCATATCCTTTGTCTGCTCTAAATTTTGAGAAAAACTAAATAATATATTTAATAAATACATTTCAATAATCATAGTTGCTGTCAAATTTTGAGAAAAACTAAATAATATATTTAATAAATACATTTCAATAATCATAGTTGCTGTCAAATTTTGAGAAAAACTAAATAATATATTTAATAAATACATTTCAATAATCATAGTTGCTGTCAAATTTTGAGAAAAACTAAATAATATATTTAATAAATACATTTCAATAATCATAGTTGCTGTCAAACAAATGATTGAATCACTTTTTAAACTATAATTAGATTCATTAATCAAATTGTATATTTATATTGTATGTATTTTTACTTTCTTATACACACACACACGCGCAGGCACGCACACACACACACACACACACACACACACACACACACAACACACACACACACACACACACACACACACACACACACACACACACACACACACACACACACACACACACACACACACACACACACACACACACACACACACACACACACACACACACAGTATAAGTTATTTTATAACTTACACTCGTAATTGTAAGATAAATCGACTTCATACTTATTTAAAAATAATTATTGTTGCACAATAATGCAATAATATTTAAATAGTGTTATTTTCGCGCGAATCATAAATAATAATTTATGTACAATGACCGTGCGGCGTTCGTTTTCTCCCGTGTATTTTCGTATGTTCATGCGGTGGAGGGGCCTTGGGTGAGGCTAAGGAAATATCGTCTGTCTTCGCGCATGGCTACACTAAACACACACACACATATATAGAGACCTTGCACATACACAGCCTCGCATAGCCTAATACACGTGAAGAAACAGGCAAGTTTATTTTTACTTTGTTGTTGATTGCGTGTCTTATTTATTGTTGTGAATGCTATTTTATCATTAGTTATGTTTTGAAATTAATAGTTTCTAATAAAAATTATGTATAACAAATAAGAATAAATGTAAAATCTAACAAATAGAACTTGTAATAGTTTTATCAATACTTAAATAAATATATAAAATTATTTCAGTTAAATTTTAATTATAAATATTTAATATATGGACAGAATATGAATCATAATAATCAAGAACAGATAAAATTTATACGGCTGACTTTTTTTTCCGAATCTCATCGCTGCTTCGGTCGAAGCCGGATATTTTAAAAAGCATTCAGCGTATCTCTATTTTCAATCAAGTTTAATCTGGAATCTGGTAGTGTTAAAAAATTTTAATTTTAAGCAAATCATTTTGATCTGCTTTTGAAGGGTGCACATTTACCGGTAAATGAACAAATCTTCCTAAGTTCATTGTGCATTATATTTTATATATTGGTATATTTATGGTTGTGTATAAATAATATTAGCAACCGAAACTTAGATTAAATAAAAGTTAATGTACTTATTTATTTACTGGTAAATGTGAACATAATATAAATCTAAGCCGCGTACTGACTTGGGCACTTTTAGTCAGTACGTAGGTTTTGTCTGTGTGCGCACAGTCTTAGCATGTACGAATGCTATCCGTCGCTTGTCGGTACATCAAAGAATTTTTGTGCGTATGCTTGCTCAGTGTGGACGTGTATTTGGCAGCTAAGATTTTACGCGCACGTATGTAACAACTGACAACAGAAGAAAAAGATTTAAGTTACTAGAATTTGCAATGGAGTGGTCAAATGATATGATGATATGACGAGTATGAAAAATTCCCAATATTATGGGATCCTAAACATTTAGATCCACTGTTTTCTTGAAATTTTAAGTCACATAATAAGTAGTTGTTCCCGCCATATTTTTCTCTGCTTTTATATAGTTGAAACCCACCATCGTTTTGATTTTTTCTTCTTTTTTATTATTATGCAATGCATAATAATATAGGCCGCACAAGCTGTTGCCGTCTCAGACATTTTTGGACGAATGGCTGGAGCACTAATTTGCGCGCACGTACAGAATTTTTATTAAAAGCCATAAGTCTGTACGCGCAAACGTTCGTGCGCGCAAATCATACGTGCGCGCAAAAGTACTCAAGTCAGTACGCGGCTTAATAATGTACTATTACTGTAACATCATATGAGTAAATTTTTTTCAGAAACACGAGTATGGAACCAGATTACGAAGTTGAGGAATTTTTGCGCAACCGTGATGTTAGTGAAGCAATCATATTAAAGATGCGAGACGAGAAAGTTAGTGCATAAATTAACTATAAATAAATAAATAAATACTTAGTTAAAGAGATGAAAGAAGACTTATAAAAGTGTGTGTGTGTGTGTGTGTGTGTGTGTGTGTGTGTGTGTGTGTGTGTGTGTGTGTGTGTGTGTGTGTGTGTGTGTGTGTGTGTGTGTGTGTGTGTGTGTGTGTGTGTGTGTGTGTGTGTGTGTGTGTGTGTGTGTGTGTGTGTGTGTGTGTGTGTGTGTGTGTGTGTGTGTGTGTGTGTGTGTGTGTGTGTGTGTGTGTGTGTGTGTGTGTGTGTGTGTGTGTGTGTGTGTGTGTGTGTGTGTGCGCGCGCGTGTGTGTGCGTGTGTGCATGTGTGTGTGTGTGTGTGTGTGTGTGTGTGTGTGTGTGTGTGCGCGCGTGTGTGCATGTGTGCACACACAAGCAGATTTTTTCGATTTATAATCGTTTTTATAATTATTAATAGTATTTTGTACACCTAGGGAGGGAAGCGTGCTATTACTCCCTCGGGCGAAACCGGCGCCCTCGCTCGGACTCGCCTTCGACTCGGGTCACCGCTTCGCCCTCGGGAGTAATAACTATTACTCCCGAGGGCGAAGCGGCGGACGTACGTATGTATGTCGCATAACTCAAATTCGGTTAGACGTAGAATTTTGTATTTAGGACTGTTATAGCATCTTGTTGTGCACCTCCTATTTTTGGTTTCAATCTACAAACCGGAAGTAGTACTTTTTTCAAATATTTTGATAAATATTTAATTTAATACAAAATTTTTACCTTCCGCTTAGGCTTGGTTCACATAGCTTATGTCATGTCATGTCTGTGTCATGTCAATATGTTGAGCACACGGTAAACTAATGAAGTGGTTCACATAGGGTATGTCTCGTATGTTATTTTTTTTGACATAACATAACAGTTGATTTGAACTCAACTTTCACTGCTATATGTCTATGTCTATATCTGTCAAAATTACACATTTATTATTAATATAGATAAAAACTTACCAATAAGTTAAGAATAAAGCTTGTATGATAAAATAAAACCTGATTATGAAGATAATAAAATAATAAAAGCAATAAAAAGTAAGTACAATTTAAAATATACCGTTCCCAATTTTATTAAAATGTTTCTTGTAAATTTACTAATACAAATTTATCTTATTTTCCATTAGTAAATGCCTGCGACTCCAAATTAATTTTCTCCGTTGTGATACTTTACACAAAATGTGTATATAATGACATGACACAGACATGACATGACATAAGCTATGTGACCAAGCCTGAAAATGTCTATGTCAATAGAAATAACATAACATAATGACATGACATAAGCTATGTGAATAAGGCTTTACATGTAAAGGAAGGTATTGGAATCATGCAAAAAATCGGGTAGTGAGTTTTTAGTGGATGAGCACGAATTAGGGTCCTTACAACTCATTTTTGATAGTTTCACGATGATGTCTGTGTGTATGTGTGTGTGTGTGTATGTGGTCAAGGCCGGTGTGTATGTCGTATAACTCAAATACGAATTACCCAAAAATTTTGATATTTTGACATTTGTATATAAATTGGAAGAGCTCATTAGATTTTGGTACAAATATCATCACCGGAAGTGATATTTTTTGAAGATTAAAAAGGTTAATTGTCAAAATTGTATATAAATTTGGATAAATATAGTATTTATTTGTATTAAGAATAAGAGTAAAAGTTATTTGCAACTAACGTTATAAAAAAATTGTCTTTATATGGTAGCATTAAAGAACTGCAGTAAAATTTAAAAAATAAATTTACCAAATAAAACGTTGAAATCTTGTAATCCATGTTCGGTTGATTTTTGTTCCTGTGTAAAAAATATTGACAGGTGAGACGGGTGACAAGTTGGCATACTAGCGCTATATAAGTCGTAAGTAAGATAAATGTAGTAATTGAACGGTGGATGGCTTCAATACAGCAGAATTTTCCTGTGAATGAATATTTTTATTCAGGTGATGCAAATTTCTGTGTTTGAATATTTTTATTTGTATATTTTAAATGGGCACCGGATTGTACGTATACATTTCTGTTTAAAGTCTAGATATGGCGGAAGGTTGTATGATGGCCACGTCAGATTTTTTATTTTAAATGAAAGATTATGTGATTTTTACCTACAATCGGTATTTTATAAATATTTTTGTATCTGGTATCATTTAAGAATAATTAAAGTATATATTTATAATTTAGTATTTCGGTATTTTGTAGTCCATGAACCATGATCGATTAACATTTGTTACTACGTAAAATTTAAATGATTATGACATGACAGTGACAATATTCTATATTTTAGTTATTAAGAAAATTATGAACAGTTCAATAGGCGTACAAGGAAGTCATGTGGTGTCAGATTTTTAATTTATAAAGTCTCGAATCACTGCTTTCCTCCCCCGAGTGACGTAAAGTATATTAAATTTACAACAATTTAAAAAAATTCGTAATTTTTTTGTTTAATTAACTGTTACTTCTGAACGAATGAAAATATTGTCTTTCGGTTTCTTTCATTAAATTTTTCGAGTTTCTTGAGATGTTGAACCAACCTTTACGTCTTTTCAAAATTAAATTTTTCGAACATTTCTCTATATTTTGAAAACTTTTTAGGGCGTTCATTAAGCTAAAAAAAAATTAAGAAATTTTCGATCGACTTACGATTTCTCTCATTAAACTCTACGAACATGTCTTCATAAGATACATTATTTTAAAAACTTTTTAGAGTGTTCATGAACTCAAAATATCAAATACGCAGGGAGCACAGATTTTTCGAAGATGCAAACTTGGACTCACACTACCTTAACTGGTACAAACAACATTATTAAAAAATCAGAATTACATCACACTTTGCGATTTGAGCCTTTTTTTATGTACGTTTTGACTGACCTATACATCGAAGTACTACATTATTCTATAGATGACAACATTATTCACAAAAATAACTTTTTTAAGTTCGCGCTAAATTTTGAACAGATTGTTTTTTTTTTCTTTCGTGAAATGAGGTATAGCCGTGTAATATATGGGTTAACCTAACCATAAATAAAATATCCCACTTGTCAAAAATATCTCAATATGTCGTTATGCTATTATTTACTTACCTTAATAGAGATAAATGTTCTGAAAAATAATTCCTAATTACTGTATATTCTTTTTTGTAGATTGATTCTCATGTAATTTCATTAATGAATGAAGAAAATTTAGCAAATTTCGTACCGAAATATGGCGATAGAGTAGCTCTGAAGGAGTTTTGTAATAAAAAAAACAATCCAAATACTAAAAAACAATTACTATTGGATAAATTGCGGAAAAAAATCAGAAAGACAAAAAAACATAATAATTCTTCTAGCGATGACGATGACAACAACATCAATCAGAAAAAATGTAAGATTGGCAATTGGAAACAAACACGCCAAATCGAACTTGGGTGGCTGTGCAGCACTAATGGTGATAGGTACGTTCAAATGAGAACAAAACAAGGAGGAGGCACGCGAAAAATATCTGTACCTAAAACAGCTTCAAAACATTTTATAGAACAAAAAGCTATAGAAATATTTTTTCCGTCAAATATTTCAACAAAAGGTCATTTAGACAAATTTTCCGTACAACTTTGGGATTTTAAAAGTAACAAGATAAATGAAGACTGTACTATTGAGGAAATGTTTCTGTTGTCTGGATTACCGCGTCTTAGATTTTATTTGGCAACGAAAGAAAAATGTAGCACGGTTACATCTGTTGAAGAAACAAGTCAGGAAAACCCATCAGACATCCTAAACAAAACACAAGATGATATTATATTGTATCCAACTGATTTTTATACCCAATTAATTAACGATACAATATTGTTAGATCATCCTCAGGATCATTCAACATCTGTATTAGATCATCATCAGGAACATCAAACACCTTTACTTGACCATTCTCAGGGTCACCCAATACCATCATTATTGATGCCAATTATTTCTATTGACCATACACCTGTATCAGATATTGTTCTTCACAGAGGTCAAGTATTTGATGAACTAATTGACGCATTTTATTCGCTAGATAAAAACTGTGGCTTACTAAACATTAAAATGTTGCTGCCAAATGGAAATCCTGAAATGGGCATAGATTTCGGTGGTGTTTTTAGAGATGCGCTATCAGAATTTTGGTCAACGTTTTATTCAAAATGTACAATTGGAACAAACGCGAAAATTCCGTACATACGGCATGATTTTGATTTAAATAAATGGACAGCAATAGCCAAAATTTTGTATTACGGTTGGACACATGTCAAATATTTTCCAATAGAAATATCAACAACTTTTATGGAATATTGTGTGATTGGTGAAATAAAAAGTGATATTATGGATAGTTTTTTTAAATATTTGAGTAAAAACGAAACTGAAACCTTAAAGGCAGCATTTGATACATTTGAGAATGTAGACATGGAGGAATTGTTAGAGGTTATGGGAAATTTAGATTGCAAATTGGTTTTTAACAAAGATAATATCAAGAAGGTAGTAAATGACATTGCACACAAGGAAATTATACAAAAACCCATGTATGTAATCGATTGTTGGCATTCTGTTTTAGCAGATATGTTAACAATATCTGAATTAACGGAGATATACTCGAAATATGAGGTAAATTCTAAAAATGTATTATCTTTGCTGGTAATAAATAATGATTTGAGTGTAGATGAAAGTAAAATATTTGGTTTTTTGAAAAAATTTATCAGAGAGTCTGATGATGTGATTTTAAAATCATTTCTACGATTTTGCACTGGCGCAGACGTGATAACAAAAAATGAAATTACCATAAATTTTGTGATTAAAGTAGGGCTTGCACGTATACCTGTGGCCCACACTTGCAGCTGCATTTTGGAAGTTCCGTTAAATTATGACAATTTTCCAGAATTCAGAACAGAACTCAAATCTGTTCTATCATCCAACATTTGGGTAATGGATTTTGCATAAATCAAATAATAATATAGATACCTGTACGTATTATATGGCTTAACAAATATGTTATTTTTATAAAATGTTTTATTATACAACAATATATATTTTATGTTTATAAAACACTTTCTTATACATAATGTACATTTTTTATGGTTATAAATATATATTTAATTTGTATTGTACTGTAAAGTAAATTTTTACGATAACTTTCCAATGCCTTTAAATGCAACAATTCAGCTTGTTTCTTACAAATTTATCTATCGTGAGCGTTCAAGCAAAAATAATACATAATAGATACATAAAATAATATAATGTAAGTCCGAATTAAAATGATCTACAAGTACAAACGTAGGTTTACAGTTTCTATACTCAATTTCACGAGATCTTTCATTAAAGGGACACAAGTTTTATGTTTAATAGTTTTACTTTTAAATTCATACATATAAATGTTATATTAAAAGAATGACTTTTAATTTACAATTTATTTAATTGTCCCTTTGCATAAAATAATGTTATTTCCGGATTTAATTTAAAGTAATGATAGAATTTCATTTCGTAATAATAAATATAAATTTAAAGCAAGAAAAGGATCTTTAGAATATAGTACATTTTTTTCTTCCATTATTATGTTGCACAGCTGAAAAATATCTTGATCACATGGTGTGTCATCTAGGAATTCACATTCATCAATGCAAACATTTACATTTTCATCAGTTATGTTACATATATAATTATGAGTGTCATATAATGCAGGTAAGAAATACATATTAATTGGTCGTCCTGCTGGCGAAATGCTATTTTTTGATACAGTAATGCGATGTGCGTTCCACTCCAATGCAATAACACTAAGTTCATCCTAAAATATGATAATTATTATATTACTTACAATGCACATTAACGCATAGAGTGTGTTTATTTTATATCTTTATCTTTATCGATTTTTTTTCCTTTATTAATTTTGTTATACACTGGACAAAAAAACGCACCACTTGATAATGCATCAAAAATTCCGAATTTTTAGCCCGCCATAACTCGGTTGAATTTGGTCGAAAATGGATGAATCTTCATGTTCTAACAAGTGTAAAGTTTCCTCTTTAAGGGCATGCAAGTTAATCTGACGCCAAGTTAATTTCACCCCCTACCATTCCGCTGAGAAAAAAATGTTTTTGTTGTCAAAAAATGTCAAACTTTGACAACTTGTACCAGGTGCAAAAAAAATCGTAGACTCAATCCATTATAAAACAGATACAGTTTATTCATTTTCCTTTCGCGGAAAAAAAATTGAGTACCTGCGATGATTTGGCGCGCGAAGTTATGAATTTTTGAAAAAAAAAATCATTTTTTTGACTTTTGAAAATTTATCGAAATTGTGTACAAATGTACACCTTACCTTAAATTGAAGTGCTTTTTTCGTTTAATGTTCTCATGATTGCTTTACACTTCAAACTTATCAAAATGTATGAAAAACTCACAAAATGCAGAGTAAATTTCAAAAGACGGAATCTTCGGATAAATTCATTGTAGGTAATTGAAATTTTTTTAAATTTACCAAAAAATGAATAAGTTTTATCACCATGTTGTTTAATTGGATCGAAAACATTTTTTGGTACACCATATATGTTGTCAAAGTTTAACACTCTTGTGTCAAAAACGTTGTTTTTTCTTCGGGGGTGCCTGGGGTTACACAAAATGTTATTGTTAATCTGTGTGTGTTTCGCCAATGTGGCCCTTATTATGGAAAAACGAAGACAAAATATTCTAATTGCACGAAAGGGCGAACTAGGACTGTAGTATAGAATATCTAAAATTTCAAGTATTGTTTGCATTTAATTTTTTAAAGAAAATTAGCAAAATGTTAAAACCCGGTCGATTAGACCGTAACATGTGTAACTCCGGGTTAAGGTAATCTGCGAGGCTCTGTTTTCAACCCCCAAAAATGTATTTAATTTTTTATTATAGTTTAACAAATCTCAGAAATACTGAGCCAAAATTAAAACCGGCTGTAAAATCATAAAATATTGAAATTAACCAAGGTACATACCTGAATAATTTCTAAGAAACAAAACTGTATTAATGCTTTGTCTAAGTATGATCCAGTAAAATAGCCATCGTCTTTAAGATTTTCGAACAAATTTATCCAAAATTGTGCTGCATGTTTTCGTAGTATTGCCCACCAAGCTTCAATTCTTTGGTTTGCTGTACTTGTACCATAAAGAAAAGATGATTGTCCATATAATGTGTCCTGTTCATTATCTGGAGTTTGTCGTAAAAAAATCTGCATTTGTTCTATGTGGCGGTTTTCTGTTCCTAGATCAGCTCTTAATCTGACTGGACAACCTCCAAACTTTTTTACAGCATTGATATAATGGCCTGCTATCACTCGCGGGTTATTACTATTTCTTTTAGCTTCAAGCCATATTATATGACGAGAAAATCCGTCAATACACCCACTGATACAAATTCCATATGGCTTCAACTTATCGTAACAATCTGTGTGCCACACGTAATTTGGACCTTTATTTGAGTATTGTCGTCTGCGCAAACGTTTTCGTTTTCTTTTTTCCACTCCATGAGGATCAATTTCTTTCAAAATCATACGAACAGTATTTTGTGTGACTACTAATCCATACTGAATGCATTTAAGATGCATCCAGCGGTACCCATGAAGTTGCCCTGAAACTCGTACTTGGGTTTCAATAAATTGGACTATTTCACCTAAGGGTGAATAGTTTTTTCTCCTAAATAATGTTTTTTCAGATAAAATTCGTTTCAATGTGCGATTACTTATAAATATATTATGATGTGTAGCTAAATATAATAATATTTCAGATTGTTGTAGTCCCAACAAAAAGTAATCTTCTATAAGCAGTTTCGTTCTATTTGATATCATTGTAGAAATCTGTAAATAAATAAATTTGTCGAATTTAATATAATATTTCGGTTTATAAATAAAATACCATCATTCAGGATATAGTCCAGCCGTATACCGCTCGACAATAGAAAATTCTCGAAATTCGACGTATTGCCAGATGCCACTCGACATTCTGTCTCGTGATGTTTCCAGGCAATACGTCTCATATAATCGAGAATTTTCTATAGTCTAGTGATGTAATATACTGGTGGGAAAAAAATGAAACACTTGAAATTCGTAAAAATTTCGACCATTTTCAAACCGCCATAACTCGATGTATTTTCAATCGATTTCGATGAATCTTTGCGGGCGAAAAAGTCATGCTTGTGAACTTAAGCGCAACCCCTTCCGCCCGTCTAGCACCCCTGTGATTTTTTTAAAAATTTTTAAAAAGGCCAACTTTGACGATGTGTACGGAGTTGAATTTTTTTTGACTTGGTCCACCAAAAGGGCACTAAAATTTGTTCAATTACCTGTACAGGACACAAAAAACGAAGTTCCTACGACGATTTAGCACAAAGTTATGGGCGTTAAAAAGAGTGCATTTTGTGTTTTTTTGACTCATAAGTCGAAAGTTTTTTTTTCACGAATGAAGTTTTTCTGATGATAAGGCATAAAATTATGAGATGACAAATGCATTTTGGCGATCTAAAAGTATCGAATTCTGAGAAAAAGAAGTAGGTAAGCAAATCTCACCAGTTTAAAGTTTACAGAGAAAATTTAAAAATGAAATTGGATATTTCGAGTGAATAACTTAAATTGCCTAAAAAAATAGAAATTTTGAATGAAAATTTCATGCGTGAAAAAAAAACAATTTCGTCGAAAAACTTTCGACTTATGAATAAAAAAAATCCGATGTGGCCAACACATGACCTCTCGCCATATACTCTACTATTTTACTAAGTGTGTATGAAGGTACTTACTCACAAATATAGGTACCATTGTACTAGAAGGGAAATCGGGAATTGTAGTTTTTATAATATTATTAAAGTTTATTATGACCTTATAAATACTAAATGAAATTTCATATTTTCCATTTCAATTTGCCAAAAAGTCAAAAATTCATATGACATTAACACTCAAATATTTTATTTTTTGTTTCCATAGGTAGGCAGATAAATCAAAATTGTAACAAATTTGTAGAATTTTTAACTTCTTGTAATTGGAAAATGGTGCTAGATAGAAACAACGTTTTGAATACATATTGTAGACAGTAACATTTAGTATACAATGTTATTTAAGAAATTCCTATTAATTCAAAAATTTTGAGAATATTCCAGAAAAACTCTTCAGATCTTCAAGAGACTATCACTGCCGGTTGCACGCACACACACGCACACACACGCACACACACACACACACACACACACACACACACAGACACACACACACACACAGACACACACATACATACACACACACGCGCACACGCACACGCACACACACGCACACACACACACACACACACACACACACACACACACACACACACACACACACACACACACAATACCTCTCTTACAGATATGAGTGGCGAGAGGTAAAAAACACAAAATGCACTTTTTTCAAACGCCCGTAATTTTGTGCCAAATCGTGGTAGGAACTTCGTTTTTTGAGTCCTGCACAGGTAATTGAACAAATTTCAAAGCCCTTTTGGTGGATTGAGTCGACAAATTTTTTCCAATTCGGTACTCATCGCCAAAAACGTGTTTTTTTGTTCGGGTTTTGAAGGGTACGAAATGAGATCATCCTAATCTGAGTTTACCCCTTTAAAGTACAGCCATAATGGGTTTTTCCCCATCATCTAATTTGGTTGAAAAGTCGCTGAGTTTCATAATTTTATCTTTTTTCGTTCATGAGTTATTGAACATACATCCATCCATTCATCCAGATCCAGACACACACAGACATCATTGCGAGAATGGTCAAAACGGATTTAGAGGACCTCAAAATATGTATTTCCGCGAAAATCCCGACATCGATTTGTTCATTATACCTAGACTTAGGTACTTATACTGTGTATAAGAAAGTAATAAAACTAACCTGAAACTATGTTGCACTAATAAGATCCAAAACCTCACTTGCAGTGACAAGATTAAAGACCACGCGTCAGTCTTTTCTGGCTTGTTTGCACGGTATTTAGCGTGTTCTGCTCACCAAATGCCTGAAATTTCACAATGAGACCATCACATATACCTGGAGATTGCTTAATAAAGATACTCACATGTATACGAAATACAAATACTGAACTCTAAGCTACTACCCAATCTCTGAATGATTCTTTCTTGCCCAGACACCACATGAACACATGAATCAACGGCAGCAATCTGCTTATTCATGCGCAAGAAAAGTTGAAATTTCAAGAAAAAAGTTGAAATTTCACCTTTTTAAAAAGTTGAAATTTCAAGATTAATGTTGAAAATTCACCTTTTAAAAAGTTGAAATTTCAAGATTAATGTTGAAATTTCACCTTTTAAAAAGTTGAAATTTCAAGAAAAAAGTTGAAATATCAAAAATAAAATAAAATTTTCCATGGCCCTTCCAAGCTTTCGTATTTATTTACGGATTCGGGTTCGCAATGAAATAAATAGCATTTGTGACAATTAAGTGTGCAAACCACATCGTCCACAACCCCGAGTTGAAGGAGGCAATGGACCATTTTCAGTAGAAATGAGCCATCTCTGTTGAATTTTTCTGAACTAAAAATTATGTTCTTCCAAGGTCAAGCATAGCTGTCAGCGCATGCGCATATCGACACTGCAAATCGTTCATTCGCGTGGAAGTCGCCCAAGTTGAGGAAGGGATGTTGGAGAGAGTCTACGCTAACTTCCAAGACCGCAGCAATGCATCGTCATCGTCAAAAACGGTCACCACATGACTGATGTGAGTTCCACACTAAATTGTCACAAATGCTAATTCATTACGATCCCGAATCCGTAAATAAATTTGTTTTTGAGTAAAAATTACCGATTTTATGATTTTTTAAAAACCAACCGTCCTTTGTACCGGACCCTGTATATGCTGAAAATTTATATCCAATAAGTATTTCTTTAAAAGCCGTAAGCTGGGAAACCCTCATTCTGTAGGCGAATCAAACTCAATGATAATTTCCTGAAACCCGGTCTGGAAATACACAACATGTCGTTTTGTTTCTCTGTATTTAATAGCAAGTTGAGTGACACAGGAAATAAGTATTGGTAAAGCACGCGCAAGTATTATGTTATATCTTTCTACACGTACGACTTAACTGACTACACTATACACACATAGCACATGTGTGTTAGTTGTGCCACAAAGGGAAGCTGTCACATTTTGGTTAGAATCTCGTCAGTAGACACTCTGTCTTCGCAAGTAATTAGAAACTTGATTATCTCTCTCCTTCTTTTATATGGAGAAGAGAGAAGCTCAGCGGGAGAATACTCATATAGGATAAGTTAAATCAGAATAATGACAACACTGACATTAGGAAGGAAAACGACGGGTCTCATTAGTATTGTTAGATGTAACACCATTTTATTTATAGCGTTTACTATGTGTTACACCGCACTCACATTCATATTTTCCTAATTTAACCATTCAAATAAGATACTGTCCGTGCAGCCAGAGTTTGCTGGACCACGGCGGACTCTATTTACCAGGCGGGAGTGTAACCCCAACTACAACAACATTCGAATGACGTCAGTGGGCCGGTATTATACAGAGTTCCATGCGATGTAATGATATTAAATTTGTATCTTGGGACGCTGATTTTTATTCAGAAACGATTATTACCTTACTAACTAACAATAATTTGGGTAACACTGTTTGTACCTGAATGTTATTTGGAGTTACGCGTAACAATTTATTAAATAAACTTTTCTGCTTAGAAAATTTAAATGAAGGTAGTTTTTGTTCCAAACTTACGTACCTAATTGCTTTTACAATCAGGAACACAACATTTGCGAGGCATTATTTAAATACATTTAGTTGTTATGTTTATTTAAATACAGTGAAATCTGCTGCGTTTAAATCGAAGTCTAGTAACAACCGGCCCACTGACGTCATTCCCCCCTCTATCACACTCCCGCCTGGTATAGACTTCGCCGTGCCTGAACGCATAACTGTAATGAATAAAATACTGAATTTTGGGATAAAAGCGATTTTATTATATAAACTTATTAACAACATCAAAACAAAAAATTTTAGTCGAGGATCCACTCCGCCGGACCCCCCCAATCCCGGGTACAACCCCCTAAAGTTCGGCAGTGAGCGCTCTGCTTTATTATTTATTTACTGGAGAACGGTGATAGCTACGGCAAAAATTCAAACACTGAAATATGCACAAATGTACAGACTATATATTTTTAGTTTCTCAGGTTTTTGCTTGGAATATATCTAAAATATGTGTTTTTTCAGATTTGGATCACTTGAATTGAAATATTTTATTTTTTTTACGGCTATACTAATCATTTTTTGAAGTTTTTTTTCAAGTAAAACTTGTGGAAAATTTACTTTTCTATGTATATTCAAAATTTCAGCTCCTAAACATGAACCATTATGAACTGGTGATTTTTTAAACATTATTACGCGCTGTCATAGCGCAGCGTCTTGAAGTCTACGATGAGTGGGGGAACACGCGTGTATTTAATCACTCATTATTGCAGATGTTTAACTATTCCTCTTAACTTAAAATAAATCTATCTATCTATCTATCTATTTATCTTAGAGATATTTGCACTTTAGATAAAAACCACCCGTCTTTAATGGAAGCATTTCTATGGAACGCCGTTTTGATATTTAATACCAACACATATTCAATTTCATTATTAATGTAGTATTAAATATTTATCTTTATTTATTTTAAGCCTCAAATAATTCTTTGTTATTTATTATATCACTTAATTTATTTCGAACAATTTTATATATCACTGAATTAATTTTTAACATAGCAAAATATCTAGTGATATTTTTAACTGATGACATCTAATGACAAGAAGTATAAATTCAAATATTACAATGAAACATAAAGCAATTTCGTAGACTTACAAATTTGTCCGTTAGATGTCACATCTATATTTAAACTGGACATTATTTTTAACATTACAATAAATAATATGATTGATATATTCTTCCAATATTTAAATTATCATTCTAAATTTTCCAATGCTACGTTATAATATTGAAAAAAATTATGTAAAAAAAAATTTGCGTGTATTATTTTATAGGTATTTAAATTTTATCATGTTTATGCCCAGTGTTCTAAAATCACCATCAAAAATATAAAAGTTGCACAATTATTTAAATATAATTTTTTATAGTGTCATTTGGTTTCTACAATATATTAAATATAAAGTATATATTGTAATGATATAATGACTTTTAAGCATAAATGTAGTTCACCGTTTTTATTTTCAAAGCTAAGAAAAATTCTACTTCATATTTATTAGGTATGATATATTTAAAATATATTTTTCTAATGTTTGTATTATTTTCCCACTATTAAATATATCATTGAATTTATTTGGAATAATTAAAAATATCATTGAAATAATTTCTAACATTGAAAAATATTTCAGTGATATAAATAACTCCAGTGATATCATAAATAGTCGACATCTATCGGTAAAAAGCAATTATTATTAGGCTAGTGTAATTTGAGCTTAGTGATTATTTTGTAAGGCAACAGATGGCGCCGGCGGTGCATGTATTTCAATTTAGAAAATGCGGGAATTTTAAACTTTTCCAAATACTTTATGAGTAGGTATTTGTCCATTCCTATGACACAACAACCATGATAGAAATAACAAAATATTCTCTAGTTACCTTTATTATATTTCAAAATCTTCTCTAGATAGTTTATATTATGACAAGTGACAATAAATTGTCAAACACATTCAAATTGATAAAAATTCGGAATAAGTGTTACATTGTTACATATAAATAATATATATCTGTACCCCAGAATAAAAGTGTATTATGTCCAAAATCCAATATTTGCAGAAAAAATTTTTAAAGACAAATATATTGAAACATGTCTTATTATATCCCTTATAATCTAGTCAAGATTATTACCAATTTTTTTATACAAAAATAACCTTAGTCTTTTGATTGTAAATTGTTTTAAATCATTGTTTTTAAATTTGTACTTTTGTTAATTGTTAATCTGAAAAGTTGTAAGGATTTAGTATTTTTACCACTTTTATTTTAGACAAATAAGTAATAAATTATTGGTAACTATTATAATTATTACAAAAAAATATAATTATTCGTAATTTTAATAATAACGTTAATCATCTTGTTGGTCCACGGCTGTGTTGTCATGATGTTTTAAATTTTTATAAAAGTCGTGGAACTCTTGCGGAACCCACTTGAGCAGATTTTGTAAATGTCTATATTTTTTCGTCGATATAGGGTATAACCAATTTCTTATGGGTGGAATTTGTTGCAGTGGAATAATACGCCTTCCTGTCTTATTTAAATCTACTTTTGTAAATTCTTGAGACTCAAAATCAGTCTTGAAATAAAGAATGCCTTTGTCGGCAGCTCTTAGTTGTAAGTGTAGGTACTATTTTAGAAATCCTGAAATCTTCACCAGATTCAAATTTCTTGCGATTAACAAACGGTGATGTGGAGGGTGTGGACTGTGGAGGTGTTGTACAATTGTTTGAAATCTTCTGATTCCATATTTATGACATGAAATGGGTTGTTTTTACTGCAAATTTGCGCCAATTGCTGCTAGTCCCATGGTGTCATAATTTGGAATCCTGCAATTTTTTTTCTCCCTTTCGATTAGAGAATGACTTGCGTCAACCTCTGGGTGAGTGTGCCCCCTGAGCAAAAATTTGTGGTTTATAGGTTTTAACGATGGGAAAATGATTAAAATTCAAATGTACGTCATCACCATAATAATATTTCTGTTCTGACAAGGGCAATTGTCAAGCCAAATTGTTATTTTGTCAGTTTGTGGTTTGATATTTGCCAAAGCCCATTTCAGCATTCCAGACGCCATTTCATTTTTCCCACGACTTGCCTTCGATTCGTCCCACATAACGCATGTAACCATTTTGTTTGTTGCGTCGTATATTCTATAATTATATGTCCATAGTTTCAGTGAGTAGAAACTTTGCGAGTTGGTTAACACACTAGTTGGAAGGCATTTTTATAAATCCACTTGTTCGATACGCAATGTATTTGTGTCAACGGAAATAAATTTAAAAAAATTTAATTTAACAATGTATTTGTCAGAAAGTCATAAAACATAAACTCCCTAGGGAAGATGTTTAAATATTATATAACTGAAGAATAATATATTATTTCTGTCATGGTTTTTGTGTCAGAAATGGACAAATATCTACTTTAAAAATATCTAGTATAGTTTAAATTTCCCGCATTTTGTAAATTGAAATAAATGCACTGCCGGCGCCATCTGTTGCTTTTCGAAATAATCACTAAGCTCAAATTACACTAGCCTAATAATAATTGCTATTTACCGATAGATGTCGACTATTTATGATATCACTGGAGTTATTTATATCACTGAGATATTTTTCAATGTTAGAAATTATTGCAATGATATTTTTAATTGTTCCAAATAAATTCAATGATATATTTAATACTAGAAAAATATTTCAGACGTTAGAAAAATATTTTTTAATTATATCATACTAAATACAAATGAAGTCGAATATTTCTTGGCATTAAATATGACACAGTGTAGTGTAAATATAATATTAGTGATATTATAAATTGTTCGAAATAAATTGAGTGATAAAATAAATAACAAAGAATTATTTCAGGCTTAAAATAAATACAGATAAATATTTAATACTAAATTAATAATGAAGTTGAATATGTGTTGGTATTAAATATCAAAACGGCGTTCCATACATTTCAAAATGATTTTTTTGTTTTAAATAAATCTGGCAGTCGATTTTCCGATATTGGTCTGGATCAACGGATCAAGCCCATGAACAAAATAACGCTATTATAAAAGGTGTTTGTGGTGCTATAAATCTTACGCAAAATACAAGTGCATTTTACAGTTGGATGCTTTCTGGACCAGACATCGCTAGATTGATTGAGGACTTCGAAAAAAAAATGTATCCAACATGCTCCTAATTTATTGCATCACGAAGAAACATAAAAAGTAAAATGTTTCAAACAAACTTTTGAAGAATTTGGAAATCCTTTTTTGGATTGTGGTACGAATTTATACTCTTTTGAAAATAATTTGGTTATGAGAGAAGAATGTACTAATTTTTTAAATAATATTGAAGAAAAAGCTTCAAATATGTATCAAAAGTTTTTAGAAAACCGTCTCCACACTAAAAATGTTTCAAGAGACATATTTTAAAAGAAGTTGAAAAATATTCACTAAAACGCGTAGATGTTGTCTGGGATGTGTATAATAAGGATAGTATCAAAGGCAACACTCGCAATATGCGAGGACCAGAAACGCGTCACCAGGTGAAAAATGCCTCTTTTTTTAACAATACAGAAAATAAAACTGCTTTATTTTCACCTTTTACTGAAAGTATAATTTCATCTGAGCAGAGCATTAGCCAGACTGTTATCTTCTCTACTCATAACGAGAATGTGCTAAAAAATAAATCTAATAACAGTTTCACAAATTTAACAAAATGTAACCACGAAGAGGCTGACACAAGGATATTTGTTCATATCCTAGACGCTATCCGTACGGATCACAAAAATATATGTATTAGAACGCTTGACACGAATGTTGTAATTGCAATTGCTTTTTATTTTTCATTGAAATCTGAGGGATTAAGTAAATTTTGTATTCATTTTGGAAGTGGAAAGCATTTTCGTAAAATTAATGTTGCTGCAATATCAACTAAAATTGGTAAACCTAAGTGTAGAGCATTGATGGGAGTTCATTCATTTACAGAATGTGACACTGTTCTTTTTTTTTGAAAAAGCAAGGCTAACATGTGGAAGACGTGGCAATTGTTTTCTGATGTTACTGAAGCATTTCAGTATATTTCTATACCTCAAAATTACATATCGACTACAATAATTAAATTATTACAGCGTTTTTTAATTCTCTGCTATTGCAACAGTTGTGAGTGTATAGACATAAATGATGCACGGAAAGAACTATTCACGTCTAAAACACGAAATATAGTTAATATACCTTATACCATTATCAGCATCTGTATTTGAACATCAAGTTTTACGTGCAGCTTATCAAAGTGGGCATATTTGGGGCCAATCATTATCCGAAATAATAATCTTGATAATTGGGGCTGGACCACTACTGATAAGACCACATATCCAAGTCCTAAATGGTCAACATTACCTATTGTTTCAAATGCATTACAGGAACTTATACACTGCTCCTGCAAAGTAAAGTGCAAAGATACGATTTGTAGTTCTAGAAAGTCTAATCTTGCATGCACTTTGTTAAGTCAGAATTGCAAGGGAAGTTGTTTAGAATAAGACTACAAGCTTTTATTTCGGATACTTTCAAAAATTTTCATAAAAGAATTTGTTAATGTCGTTCAATAAGTTTGCAACAAGTAATCATTGTTTCAAATTAATAGTTTCGTTTGTATATTCGTGTGGTAAATTCTGCAAATGTGCAATTTACCGAATTCTCAACAGATTGATTACAACAGTATGATTGATTGTGTTTGAATGTGAATACTTAAACAATAATGAATATTTGAACAACTAATATTATATTCACTCTAACGTTTCAAATAACTTTTTATTGTTAAACAATTAATATGCAATAAAGATTCCTTCATTTGTTCTAATTACCATTTTATTAAGATAAATATCACAAAAATTTCCAATATTAAAAATATTTTTATTTTAATTACATATACAAACGAATACACCTGCACTAAAATATTATGTCCAAGCTATATCATATTTACAAGAAGAGTTTTGTGCACACTTTGTTTAAAAAATCACCATTTCGTAACAGTTCATGTTTTAGAGTTGAAATTTTAAATATAAATAAAAAAGAAAATTTTGTCTTAGTTTTACTTGAAAAAAAAATTCAAAAAATGATTAGTATAGCCGTAAAAATATAAAATATTTCAAATCAATTGATCCAAATCTGAAAAAAACATACTTTTGATATATTACAAAAACCTGATAAATTAAAAATCCATAGAAATAGTCTTAATTATGTGATGCAATAAATTAGGTGCATGTTGGATAAATATTTTTTCGAAGTCCTCAATCTGGTCCAGAAAGCATCCATCTGTAAAATGCACTTGTATTTTGCTTGAGATTTATGGCACCACCAACACCTTTTATAATAGCGTTATTTTGTTCATGGGCTTGATCCAGATCAATATCGGAAAATCGACTGCCAGATTTATTTAAAACAAAAAAAAATTTTGAAATGCTTCCATTAAAGACGGGTAATTTTTATCTAAAGTGCAAATATCTCTAAGGTTAATAGACAGATAGATTTATTTTAAGTTAAGAGAAATAGTTAAACATCTGCAATAATGAGTGATTAAATAAACGCGTGTTCCCCCACTCATCGTAGACTTCAAGACGCTGCGCTATGACAGCGCGTAATAATGTTTAAAAAATCACCAGTTCATAATGGTTCATGTTTAGGAGCTGAAATTTTGAATATACATAGAAAAGTAAATTTTCCACAAGTTTTACTTGAAAAAAAACTTCAAAAAATGATTAGTATAGCCGTAAAAAAAATAAAATATTTCAATTCAAGTGATCCAAATCTGAAAAAACACATATTTTAGATATATTCCAAGCAAAAACCTGAGAAACTAAAAATATATAGTCTGTACATTTGTGCATATTTCAGTGTTTGAATTTTTGCCGTAGCTATCACCGTTCTCCAGTAAATAAATAATAAAGCAGAGCGCTCACTGCCGAACTTTAGGGGGTTGTACCCGGGGGTGGGGGGGTTCAGCGGAGTGGATCCTCGACTCAAATTTTTTGTTTTGATGTTGTTAATAAGTTTCTGCAATAAAATCGCTTTTATCCCAAAATGCAGTATCATGCCTATTTTCGAGCATTACAGACCCTACTAACTGAGTCAAGAGAAAAACCGAGCTAGACGACTTCTTTATATACTATTTCAAGGTAGCAAAGCGGTTTCTGCAATTTTTTTTACTGATGTCCGCTTGATTGATATTGTTTTATTGTTTACCAATTTTAAATTTCTAATCCCGGCCATCTTTTAATTCGCGTATTATACCCACATAAATATGATGTTAACTTGAAACATGGCAGCATTGACCTGTGACCACAGTTTATAGTAATAAAGGTAATATCTTAAAGGATGTACCGCAAGGATATATTCTTGCTCCATTATTGTTTTCTATAGGATGTGTTTCATTATTATCACGCCTTTTATACTACTTGGATGTGACAGTCTCGCATACTGTGAGTATAGATATACAGGGTGATTCACAACTTCGTGCATATATTTGAAGGATTACCTCAGTTCTGTTGGATTACAAATTTATTAATACAAAAGAAACCTTGAAATATTCACAACTTCGTGCATATATTTTCACGACATATAGTGTTCAGCTAACTTATCACGGAACTGAATGAATTTTTTCAAAATTTGCAATTTTAGTTTACAGGTTTTTTAATCAAACAGTTTCGGGTGTTTAAATGGAATTTCATTTTACTATTCTCGCTACTGCACAATTAACTAAAATTTCATTTTATTCCAGTCAGAGTTAATTAGATATCTATTATAGGTACAATATTAACAATCCAGTGGTTTTAAAATTGTTCTTCTTGTGAAAACTGTCCTTACGAATTTTTCCGAATTCCTAGAATATTCACGATTTTACTTAGTTTTCTATTCCACTCTTTTCCCCGCTGCTACAGCTGCCCGAAACTCGTACTTTGCTGCATTCTAGGAATACAATGGCAATTTGAAATTGAAAAAATGAACCCGTAAAAACTAAGTTTTTGACTATAAATCCTTCATTTTAAGTGGCGCACCATTGCTATCTCGAGAAGAGATAGCAAGAGAGAAGAGAGCTACGAAGTTGGTTAAATTAGCAAACAATTTCTATTTTATATGACTACTTTAATGAACGAAACAAAAAAAATTTTAGACCAGTGGTTCTCAAACTACGAGGTGCAACTTTCTTATTTGAAATAGGGACCTATTTTTTTATTCGCTTATTTGATTCAATATCTTTTTCTGAATTCAACGAGATAATAGTTTCATACCTTTGCATAACAAAAACATGATAAAAATGCTAAGGAAAAAAATGGCGGGTGGCGGTAACGGACACGTGTTTCGACCTTATTTGGTCTCATCAGTGTAGTATAACGGTTATACTAGAATATTTTTCACTAGCAATTAATATGAAACAAAATGTTCAAATGTTTTCTTCCACAGCACTCTTGTAAAAATAGATTTTAATTGAATTATCATAATTTTTTCTCATGTTTTTGTTATGCAAGGGTATGAAACTAATATATCGTTGAATTCATAAAAAATACTGAATCGAATAAGCGAATAAAAAAAATAGGTCCCCATTTGAAATAAGAAAGTTGCACCCCGCCGTTTGAGAACCACTGGTCTAATTTATTTTTTTTCGTTCATTAAAGTAGTCATATAAAATAGAAATTGTTTGCTAATTTAACCAACTTCGTAGCTCTTATACTTCTCGAGTTATAGCAATGGTGCGCCACTTAAAATGAACACCCTGTATATGAGACTCGATCGATATTTATTTATATTTTTGTTTTCATTGTAACTCTTTCTTAGATAGTGTGTTTCAAGAAAGAGTTAAAAAGAGTAGGGTATGGCGGGAGGTCTTATGCTGGCCAAATCAGATTTTTTCTTGTGCCAAAATAAATGTTTGGTCACAACGAGTCTATGTACCAAATTTCAGAGTTAAAAAGCGTAGGGTATGGCGGGAGGTCTTGTGGTGGCCACATCAGATTTTTTTGTGCCAAAGTAAATGTTTGGTCACAACGAGTCTATGTACCTACCAAATTTCAGATTGATTGGATATTATTATTATTAAGTACAATTCCCAACAGGCTAAAGCCCAATTCTAGGGAAAGGATAAATCGAAAAATTAGTCGGCGACCAAACATTTCTTAATATCATTTGTGGTGCAATAAAAAATATCAATTTCACTCTCAATAGTGTTGTAGGAAGTAACCATATGGTGTATTGGAGACTTAGACAACATATTAGTTTTTGCAGTATTTAAATGGCATACGGTTTTATACCTTGATGACAACCGGAAAACCTGGAATAATATTCTATTCATAATGAACGTACAGTCAATTGAATTATGAATGATTTTATGCAAAAAAGTAGCAGCACAAATACGCCGACGCTGTTCAAGGGAGGTTAAATGAAAATCACTTAAAAGTAAGGAATGGGAAAAACCTCTGGGTGGATACCACGACGAAAGTTGCAAATTTCATGAACTTTCTTTGAAGAACTTCTATGGATTCAATTTGGTTATTGTATTGCGGATTCCAAATTACAGAGCAGTACTCTAAGTGTGGACGAACTAATGTCACAAACAACAAACATAAAATATCTGATCCAACAAACATATTTGAATTTCGAATTAAGAAACCCAAGCATTTAAAAGCAGTTGTTACTTTAGTTTCAACGTGTTTAGTGAAGGATAATTTAGGATCGAAAATTACACCTAGGTCAAGTGACGTATCCGGTCGTAAATAATTGGATTTACTTTTTTTGTATATGTCATACAGTAACATTTGGAAACATTTAAGTATAGTTTATTGTCGCTGCACCATGCAAAGATAATATCCAAATTTTTCTGGAGAGATGACACATAACAGTTTTAAGTCGTCAGCATACAGGAGGAAATCAATGTCAATATTGGCAGTAATATCATTGATGAAAATGTTGAAAAATAGGGGCCCGAGGACCGATCCCTGCGGCACACCGGATTTTTGTATGAAGTAATTAGACTGATATCCCTGTATATTGACAAATTGGTATCTATTATTGAGATATGACGTAACAAGATTTAGGAGTGAGTCGGAGAATCCAAAAAGTTTAAGTTTCTGTAACAGAAGAGAATGATCCAACTTATCAAAGGCCTTGGAGAAATCAGTGTATACGACGTCCATTTGCTCTTGTTGATCGATAGCTTCAGAAATTAACTGAGTTTTGCAAACAAGATTTGTGACTGTAGACCTACCCTTCATAAAACCGTGCTGATTTATAGATATCATGCCAGACACATATTTATAGATTCGCGTGTGAAGAACATGTTCAAAAATCTTACTAAAGTTGGACAATAGTGCGATAGGCCTGTAATTGGTAATATCACTTTTATCACCTTTCTTATAAATTGGCTTCACCCGAGATATTTTCCACTTGTTGGGATAGGACGATTTCTTCAATATAAGATTAAAGATTATGGTGAGAGGTTCTACAAAAACAGATGCACAATCTTTTATGATAAATGAGGGAATGAGGTCCGGTCCAGTGGTCATATTGGATTTTTGTTTTAGGATAGCTGCCGAAACTTCATCTTCACTTACCGAATTAATAGACAAGGTATCAAAGTAGTCAGGTATAGAGAAATTAGGACAGTCATTATTACAGTCATCGTTAAACGAGCTTGAAAAGTGATTTGCAAAACAATCGACTAAAGATTGTGGATTATCGACAGGGCTGTTATTGTACGTCATTACGGAGGGAATACTAGAAGTGTTTCGTTTATTATTCACAAACGACCAGAATTTTTTAGGTTCCTTCGATATTTCATTTTGAGTTGTAGCACAGTAATTTTTATACGCCTCATCGACTTCAGCTTTAATCTCTGATCTCAATTTGTCAAATACTTGTTTATCAGCTTGATTATTAAATTTCTTATATCTCTTCCAAGCTTTGTATTTAAGCTTCATTCTGTGAATTATTGAACCGGTAAACCATTGCGGGTAGGATCCAGAACTTTTGCGTTTCAAAGGAACATTTTTATGAAAGACATCATTGATAACAATGTAGAAATTATCTATGGCACTATTTACATCTTCAGCGTTAACTAAAAAGTTCCAATTCAATGCGGAAAGATCATTGTAAAGTACAGGAAAATTTGCTTTATTGAAGTTAAAACCATAATTGCTAACAGTTTAGGTCTTGTGCTGGCCACATCAGATTTTTTCTTGTGCCAAAGTGCATTGTTAGGTGACAAAAGTCTATTTGCAAAATTTCAGCTTGATAGGATCACGGGAAGTGGGTCAATTTTGACTTTTGTTTTTTTGCCGTACGTAGGTACGTACGAACGACGATGAAGTTAATATAAAGGATTTAAAAATATTGTAAAAGTGTTGTCGTTGCGAGTAAACTGTAAGTTTATTATTGACTTCAAGATAATGTTTTCTATAGAGAAAAAATGGATCTACAGATGCATTTTTAAAATTTTAAAAATAAATATCTATCTATCGTGTAAAGATTGCATAAATTGCAATTTTTCGGAATTTTATAATTATGTACAATATTTTTATTAAAATTTTTAAAAGGCACAATTTTAATTGATCCTTTAGTATATGGGTAATCCTTGTTGAAATGAAATTTTACCATTTTTGTACTAGCCGCAAAACACACGTTACGTTAGTACATTTTATGCTGGACTTTAAGAGGTAGACGCGTAGACGGGTCTCTTTAAATTTACGAATTTATAAAAAATATTTTTTGTTCTATAATTAGTATGTAGATGTAGAATACTAAGTATATGCCATTAAAATATATGCACGAAGTTGTGAATAACCCTGTATGTAAACGAATAAATATTTAAAATTCCAATTAAGTCAAAAAAATTTCTTACATTACAGTACCTACTTAGAAAAAACAGTGTAAATGCAAATTGTGTACGAAATGGATATTTATATTAATACATTTGTGTAAAATACGACATGTGTCATAAACTGCAAACTCTTGTATCATTAGTTATTATAAACTCATCATTTAACAATTGTACCAACAGATATTAAATAAAACAAATTTGATTCATAGAAAATTAAACATTCAACATTGCACTGCAGGTGACCAGTATCTACAATTAAAATATAAAATAAAACAACCGCGAATAAAACATTTCCTAATGAATACTTTCGTGCGGTATTAATCTCATCAATTGCTAATATTTCCCCATCAGCTCAACAACAAATTCTGGTGCAGATGGTCTCGTGCAACCATCAGACCATCGGCACTGCAACATATAACACATATTAACGTCACGAATTTAAAATAACAAGCGCTGTGCGCTTTAATTATGCCGTGAATTGGGAATTAAAAACGTTCAGCCAGCGGAAAAATTGTTTCCAGAACGTGCCAACAGGCGGCAGTGCTCTTCGCCCCCGTGGAGTTTTTAAAACGCTGAAATGTCAAATCCTGAATGGGATTCTCACTTTTGCGGTGACGTTGTGCCCAAGTAGAAAACTTTATTTATTCATTTTAGTAAGTACAGGGTGTTTCACAACTTTAGGAAAAATAGTTATTTGTCCAACTAGAGAGGAAAGCGCTTCTTTTTCGCTTATTTTTGAGCTCGAAGTTTGTGTCACCGGCGAAGCGAGTGCGGCAACCGAGCGAGAGTGGAAAAAGAGCTTTCCTCTCGTGTTAGACGCAACATTTTTTTCACGAAATATTTAAAAAAACTGTAAATGTAGAAGAAACACATACTTAACTGGAAGTTAGGTTATAATTGCCATCTGTCAGATTGACGTTTAAAAACAATGTACACTACAGCTATTATTCCAAATTAAATTTAAGTTGTAAAATTTTGAAATTGTAGAAAAAGAAAGTATAAAACAGAATAATTGTAAAATAATAGATCACAGAACATCACTAAAAAATAAAACAAAGGGAATCGTCAGTTTATCAAGGATTTGAGGTTATGAATTTTCAAAAAGACAACGACATTTCTATTTACCAGGCATTTCAAACGTAAACTTTATTTTCTTACTAATACTATAATACATATACGTGCCTCTGTGGTACGATAATGCCAAATTTGTTTACTTTGTTTTATCCTCTCCGAAATAAGCTACACTTCATGAAATCTACCGTCCGATGTCGCTAGTTTCGGTAGGCAACAACCGTAAATTTCACTCGGGCGTTTTAAGCTGACCACTTAAGCGTCTTAAATGTAGTCCTAGTTGCATAAAGAATCACTGTCTTTCCGCTTTCGAAAGTTGTCGCACGGATTGAGATTCCGACTGATGAATCGAACGAAGTGGCTGGATTCCACTATAATAAAAATCTATCATTCTGTAATTGGCAGCAAATCCTGTTGAATGGTTACCATCAAACAAAAAAAATATAAGTGCTGAAATGATGTACTTACCTATATATTTTTAGTGCCTCTGGTTTCATAGACTTTAATCACCACATTACTGAGTTTAAATAAATTTATCCAACATTTAGTTAGAGATTTAAGTAATAATTGTATTTCCTATATTAAGTTAATGATATTTTATCATATTACAAATTGAAATAGTGACTCTTAAAATGTGTAAGTACTTCCTTTGAAGCGAACTAATTATAATTTTGCGAATTTCGAAATTTTTTTTTGATTCAGTTTTTGTCATTTATCTTTTTCCTGATGTTTTGAAGTACCTACCCTATACGGAGTATTCCACAACTTAGGACAAAAAATTAAAGGGTATATACCTACTGTACGACGTGCTGATCATGAAACAAAAAGACTACACAAAAAAGATATGTCTGATAGGTACTGTCTGAATGACTATAAATGGAATAAAATAAATTATTAATTAATGATTCAATTATAATAATTACTAAATTTCCATTATGGAAAAGATGACAAAATTTGTTTGATTAAAATACAGGAAATACAAATTTCACATTTTTAAAATTTCTTACAGTTCCTGGATCAGAAAGTTCTATTATATCATGCCCAGAGCTGGGCAAGTATTGAAATCAAAATACTTAAGTATAAGTACCAGTACTACCTATGGTCAGTACTTGATACCAAGTACATTTTCAAGTAAAGCTTCACAGTACTTAAGTAAAGTATAAGTTTTTCTTGTCAAAAGTACTTAAAAATTAGTATTTTTCAAGTAGCAGTATTTTTTAAAATTAATATAATAAATTGCAGGGGTTTGTAACATTTGTAACCTTATTACATTCGATTATTATCTTTTTTTATCGAGGAAGATTAATTCACAGTGAAAATGTCGTATTCTGTCGCTGTGGTCGCAGGTTGAACAGTATAATAGGTACTGAAACTATTGAAAAAACTTAAGTACTTTTACATTAATTCAGTATTATTGAAAAACTTAAGTATTTAAAAAGTACTTCAGTATTATTTACGATTTTGAAATGAAAATAAGTCTTAAGTACAAGTTTTTATTTTAGTACTTAAAATTTGAAAGTAATAAGTACCAAAAAATATTTATACTTAAGTACAAGTATTAAGTACTAGATGTTATTAAAAATTGATACTTAAGTACCTAAATACTTAAGTAATGCCCAGCTCTGATCATGCCATTAAAATATTTGCACGGAATTGTGAATCATCCTGTATATATTATACCGTATACCGTGTGGGAGGTTATCATCCATTATGTCACTGGTAGTCACGGCTGTTAGTGTAGAGTAGAATATACAATGCAGAGGAGATATTTGTGCAGTTAAACTAGAATTTTTTAAAATTCTCTACTCAAAAATAAATGTAAAAAAATGTTCCCGCTGTTTATAATAATGCTCTGTATGGTTCATTGTGTTGACTTTTGAGTGGAAAACGCTGATAAATTTGTCATATTTTCCCACATTGTTTCAGTAAACTTATTGGAGAAATAGGATTTGATAACTGGATTAAATAACAGAGTGAACCGATTTATAATATTGCATAAATGTCATTTTAATGAATTCGAAACACAATTGTGTAATAATGATACCATATTATACTATGTTTTGTTTTGTTGTTGTGCCTAAATTAGGACATATTTTGAATTTAGGGCAAAAATTAATTCCTATCGATTGAGCTGATTCTATTCAAAGGCAAATCCGCGAAAAATATCACATTTGATTCGAGAATTGGAACGATTCGATATTGAAGCAACACACAGCTACTCATTAGATACCCACTTGACAAAATACCATCGCGGCTTTTTATTATCTTTGCCAGAGTGGCGTAGCTAGGACTTTCCAATGGGGGATGTTTTACAAAGATATTATTCGCACTTTTTACAAACTAGTGATGCAGACGGCGTCTTGATATTTCTTGTCACGTCGAAACAAAACTGATTTTTTTTAAAGTTCGAGACGAGATTACATTGTCGAGATTCACGAATCTCGACATTTTTATCGAAATATCTCGAATTTTAAATTATTAATTTTATTCAACAATTTGTTAATATCGAAATTTTAATTTTTTTTCCACCAATTCGCCTATTTTTATTTGTTGTTATAGTGAAACTCAGTTAAATTGTCAAGTCAACCTGTCAACATAGATCTATCATTTTACTGTCATTGACCATGTACAATTATTAGATTAATTTTTTTATAGGTGATAATATAATCACATCAATCTGTAAAGTAGTATTTATTTTATTATTATGTTATCAATTTTAGAAACTATTGCAATTATTATTTATAAACGTCAATAAAACCAATACTCACTATTTGTTTAACTAGGCAAAAATATGATGTAAAATCATGGCCGAACGATATTGGTAAGGTCTGCCACTGCGCATAGTCCCGCCTACCTTGTGACGTCAACTGGTTCATGCTTGTGAGTGCTGTGCTTGTGACTAGATCGCCGCAGCAAAACAACACTTCGCATTCTATGTACTACACACTACAAGATTAAATATTTGAATATTTTAATCTTTATAACATATCATAATGGTTGTTTGTGCAGTAAAAAACTGTAAAAATAATACAAATAATGTGAAGAACAATGAAATAAGTTTTTTTAGATTTGCGAAGAATAAAACCTTGTTCGACTTATGGACAACAGCATGTAAGAATGCTAATGTAAATGCGAAAACATCTAGAATATGTTCAATTCATTTTGATAAAAATGCATATAAGTAATTGGAACTTGCGACATAAACTTTTAAATTATTCCCCCCAAAAAAGCAGAAAAGTTAATCCAGATTCTATTCACACACTACATTTACCAGAAACCGAATATGAGCAAACACCAAGGAGAGCATCATCTGTTAAAAATCTCCAAAAAAAAAAACGATTGATTGATTTATATTCACTGAACACGTATGTTTTTTAAGTTATTACACTAAAATTGTAAATAATCTGTGTTGGATTTTATGTTAAGTAATATTTAAGAGGGAAACCGGTGGCTAATGCGCTCGAATTACATTGTTGCATTATATTGGTAATGACCATGGCCGAATGATATTATTATTATTATTATATCATTCGGCCAAGGGTAATGACTAAAATTTGATATATTTGCACAACGTCGTAAGTTCTATTAAATTTTATCTTTTTAATGCACATTAGATTATCAAGTAGCTATTTAATATGAATTGGAAAATTACAATCTTAATATATATATTTTACAAAATTCCTTTTTTGACATACTTACAGTTATTTATTTTTTTAAATGAACGACAAAACGTAACTCTAATTTTAAGATTTTCTTCCAGAGAAAATTGAAATTTTTTAGCTTCTTTCATATTTTTTGTTTAATGACTTACTTTTTACTACGATTTAGAGGAGCTAAAGTTAGTCATTATTGTACGATTTCATAGAAAATAAATTTATTATACATAAATAAAGTACCTACTTTACCTATTATATTACATTTGCATTCATTACAGTAATTATTTATAGGAATAATTATGTTACTCGCCTGCGGATCGTGTAATAATAACAATTCATTATAATGAATAATTAAACAAAAGTTAAAAAATTATCAACAACTACACAGCGAACGGCAGGTACTGTACTGTACTACGAACACGACGTGCTACCCGCCTGGCTCAACGGTCCGTGCGTTTTTCTTTATTACACTATAAAATTCATAACTCGTAATCTAGTCAACCAATTATATTGATTTCTTCACTAAAACTAATTTTGTACCTTCCTCCACATTTCTTCCGCACTATGTATAACAAAATTCCGAACAGGACGAGATTTAGTAGCTAGCTACATTTTTCACTACGCGAAATTTACGTTTAATAACAATTATATTATTTTCTCATTTGTTATAAACAATATATCATTTTTGATAAAACAGTGACGTACTACATACCTAATACTACTTGTGTATAAAATTTGAATAAAATATCTTCAGTAGTTCACAAGAAATTACAAGTTAAAGTTAAAAAATCACCAAAATAAAAAAGCATTTTTTGGAGTTTACTCCTTAAGAATCGATTTTCATATAAGGCGCCCGGTATTGAAATTTTATGAGGAGTGAAATCAAACGTTAAACCTTTGAATAAATAATTTACTACAAGAACGGCAACGTAAGCAATAGAATACGTCACACGAAAAAAGTTCTAGTAGTTCAGGCACTCGGTACATGAACTGTTTGTTCTCGGTTTGTTGTAATCAAATTAAAAACAAAACTGTAGTGGCACTATCATTATATAATGTAAGAAAGTAATTAATATACATCGGAATTTATTAATCTTACAAACCTGTCTGTACATTATTTTTCATATCTCTCTATAGTTAAAAAGTAAATAAAAATCAATATTTGATATTCTTTAAATTAAAATATATCGTCCAAAGTTATATTATGCATTCATCATGCCAAAATTTTGTCTCCCAAAAATAATATTTATGAATAAAGAATAAAACAGGTTACCTATTAAATTTATCACCATGATAATTTAATAATAAATTATAATATTATTACCTACAGCTTCTAAGGTCACTGCTGTAAAGGATTTTTTATTTCCAAAGTGGAGTATTATTTTTCGAGGCGCTAGCCGAGGAAAATTACTAAATTTCATATTTTAGATCGTTATACAATAATTTTAAAAGGGAGAAACCGATGCGACAGAAAGCGTTTGAATTACAAACATACAACAATTTTGATATTTTTGCTCTACAGTTTGATTTGTTAAGTTTAATTTGATGTCAAAGCACATGCGCACTTATTCATAAATTAGTTATTAGATTGAAGGAAGATAAGACAGTGTTAGTAGATTTTACAAAATTACTTTTAATTTTCCCTGGCATAAATTTATAAAATTCATGTTTTCTCTACATGGCAGAGTAAAAATATTAGGAACAATTTGGTTTACTTAAAGTGACGAACCTAGTAAAATTTATTCATCGTAATTATATTAAGTTACAATTAATTTGTTATGCCTAGTGCACACTGAGAAACATTTTGACATGTTTCCTGAAAAAAGTTTCCGGAAACTTCAAAGTTTTAACGACGCCTATAAAAATGAGGCGTTTTCAGGAATCGTTGTGAAGTGCAACTAACTTCTTATGTGTCAAATCGTCAAATGTGATATGTGATCATAAACATATTTATTGTTTTTCAAAAAAAATCTCCATTTTCTGGAAACTTTTTTCAGGAAACTTATCAAAATGTTTCTCCGTGTGCACTGGCCATTAAATTCGTAGAGATCTCATTTAAAAAAACCGGGATATCATGTGCTAGCCACATCAAAATTATTTAGAGGCGTAGAAAAATTGTTAATATTGTCAATTTAGATAAATCTATTTGCAGAAAATTTTTATGCTTTAGTTGTTAGGAAGAAATTAATTGTAGACAAAATTATATTTCTATTTTTGATTTAATTGTTTTTAAAAGACTTTGAGATTTATATTTCCAACAAGAAAACAAATTATTTTATTTAGGTATTGTGTAACAAAAATACCTCTCTGCATTTCGTATCAGACGCTCTTTCCTAGCTCATTACTACATTCTCTCTCTCTTCCTGCAGCAATAATTTCTCGAACACCCGCTAGGGGCAGCCTAGGATGGTTAAAAATTTATGTACACTTTAGATACATTGCGTTGCCGTTCGTGTACTAAATTATTTATTCAAAGGTTAAACGTTAGCAAAAAGCGTAACATTTTTATTATTAATTATTAGTAATGATAATGATGACAATACGTAACAACGTATAGATTGATAATTAATGTAATAGATTGATAATTAATGTATAACTTATGTAAGGTACCTAACCTAGGTTCTTTATACTTGTGTAGCTGTGTCAAGCATTCATTCATTGATAAAGGTAAATTGTATGTGTATTTATTGTTAACAATAATTATATTCATATACAGTGAAGTGAATAATGAAAGTATATAGAATATGGAAAAAACTAGTTCCGGTGATGATGAATCGTAACCATTATGTATAATTCTGTAATTTAATAACGAAATGTTAATGAGCAGTTTTGTTATTTATAATAAATAATTACTTACAGTATCATTTGTAGTCGAAATGTGTTATAAAGTGAAGAAAATACTTGCATTAAGAAAATGTCAAAATTAGAAATACAGGGTGCGGCACAAAGGACGGATGGTTTATAAAAAATCATAAAATCGGTAATTTTTACTCAAAAACTAATTTATTTACGGATTCGGGTTCGCAATGAAATAGCATTTGTTACAATTAAGTGTGGCAAATCACATCAGTCATGTGGTGACCGTTTTTGACGATGCATTGCTGGAGGCGTTACGCGAATTGCCTCCTTCAACTCGTCCGGGGTTCGGGGCTTTTGGGCGCCGGGTATAGAGAGATTTTGTTAAACAGTTAACCCATTGACTGATAATTTATGTAAAACTCGCATTTTTAGTAATTTTTAGAAATTATTGAACAAAATGCGGCAAGGTGTTTTTGTAAATTTCATTCTATAGCCATGTAAGCACAACCTATAAGTACATTATTATAAAATATGAGATCATCGATTTCAAAGCCAAAGTCACAAAATGATTTATTGTAACAGGCTTTTTTGCTTTGCATTTGATAGCAAGAGATGGGCCGTAATATCAAATATTTTAAAATTGAACTTTTAGAGATGAATAACATGTGCACAAGCACAACTAAAACAAGTCCCGAACTCTGGACGAGTTGAAAGAGGCAATTTGCGTGGAAGTCGCCCAAGTTGAGGAAGCGATGTTGATGAGAGTTTACGCTAACTTTCAAGAACGCCTCCAGCAATGCATCGTCAAAAACGGTCACCACATAACTGATGTGGTTTTTTACACTTAATTGTCACAAATGCTATTTCATTGCGAACCCGAATCTGTAAATAAATTTGTTTTTAAGTAAAAACTACCGATATTATGATTTTTTTTAAACCATCCGTCCTTTGTGCCGCACCCTGTATAACATATTGTGTAACAATGAACAAAATTCATAACACCTACTTTACAATTATTTCGCATTTTTGATAAAATAATTATCTTTTTCGGCGAATGACATTAAAAGTGCTGTTTTTTGACAGTTTACAGTCAGCAAAATGTCACTTTTGCAGCAAAAATAGTAAAAAAGCCTAGGCAGCAAAAGTAATTGTTACTATGGTGAATCAACAAATTTGACATTTATAAAATTCATCAACATAACCTATTTTGTTTTTTCATAGCAACTGTCAACATATACACATATCAACATAATTTGATTGCGATACCTATCAATATATTTAAAATAAACACTAAATTAATATTAATTAATAACAATCGCCGAAAAAATAATGTGTTTAACATGGCACAAAAACAGATTTGCTGCCTAAGCTAGATTCATAGCCTCGGCTGCGCCTCATCTATGAAACTCTAGCCGCGGCAGCAAATCTAATATTTTTTTGCCTAGTTAAACAAATAACTATTTATACCGATAATTTATGAAAGAATGCCATCTATATTTGCCGAGGGAAACTACAACTGTGTTTCAGCAAAGGCTACCTGAGATTCCGCCGGGTGATTAACACTGTAAACTGAACTCGGTGACAGTAAAGACGTCATGATGTATAAACGTGGCAACATTGGTTGACAGTTTTTATATTGGCAAATATTATAATGAAAAAAGTCAACAGTTCTAATTTATTATTAAGTTATTAACTACCTATTATTATTTTTCAGTATTATAAGAGATGCGTTTATTTACCATCTTTGCCTATTGCATATTCAAAGACTCCAGTCGTGCGTCGGAGCTGACACACACACAATTTTTTAACCTTTTTTGCAAAAAACTATATGAAAGCTACCAAATTCGATTTCCTTGTTGCGATTTTCGTATTCTACGTATTCGGCCATGATGTAAAATTACTGCCGCGTCTAGAGTTTCATAAATGAGGTGCAGCCCTATTATTTGGGACGAAAGTGAGGTATTTCTGACCGGTCAGTACTTTTCCTTCCTAGGGAGGAAAAGTCACTTGGAATCCCGCATAAAGCGGGAGGAATACTTGTCCTCTCTAGGTAGGAAAGGTACTGGCCGGTCAGAAATACCCAAAGGCGGCGTTTTCGATTCAGGTATTGAAAAAAATAATATATAGGTATAATATGTTTTTGCTTATCAATATCAATTTATGCATTTAAAAAATATATATTAAAGGGGTAGCGGGATAAGCCGGGATAAGCATAGTGAATCGGTCCCAGAGCGATTTTGATTTGGCATCATGTTGGCCCTTTCAAAAATGTTTAAAAAACAAGATTTAGATGGTTACCAACTTTATAGATATCAATCTCTGCTTACAATCCATAAAAGAGTGATTTTTTGAAATTTTTGTGGAAAACAATTGTTTGTGCCTACTTACGTGACTTTAATAATAATAATAATTTATTACTCAAACAGGTATACACCCAAAACAAGTAAAGCACAAAAAATTAATTACAAAAAATCGACAAAAAATTAATTACAAAATATATCTATATCATTACAAATATTATTGTACAGATTGCACATAACAAATATAGGTGATTTAAGCAATACATTAGAATTGTAAGCAGGAAGATAAAATGTTGAGGTACAACGAGAAGAACTCCTTGGCACACGAAACTGCAGTTTAGCTATTAAATCTGGACAATCAACTTTATTATGAATTATCTTAGTTAAAGTATTAAGTGCAATTTGTGTGTGTCTAGACTCAATAGACTCCAAGTTAAAGGTTTCCAAAAGTAACCGATATTCAGTATTTTGTTCTGGAAAAACATGATAACATTTAAACCACATATACTTCAAGAATTTGCGCTGTATCTTTTCAAGTTTCATTATATGAGTGTCATAAGTTGGAAACCATATCAGTATAGCATATTCTAACTTTGATCTTATGTAGCTGAAATAAAGCATATACAGAGCTCCTGTATTAGAGAAAACTTTGCTATTTCTAAGAATAAACCCAAGCAGCTTATTGGCTGAGGTTACGATTTCATTCGATTATTATTATTATTTCACAGCCAAGTTAGGATCAAAATATACTCCTAAATCCTTAGTTTTAATCTATAACTCTTAAAAGTTATATTTCTAATCTTATATAATTATTTTAGCATAATATAGATTATTTTTAATATTTCAATCATTGTTGATTACCTATTTCTAATAAAATAAGATTCGAATTATTTAATATTTCAAAAGATTACAAGAATAGAGTGATATTTAGGCTTTCAGATTATAATGTGTTACATTTGCGATTAAAATTCATTTCAAACCCGGAATTATTATAAATTTTAATCTTCTGTTTTAAGAGTGTGGATTAAAAGTCCCATTGAAACATATAGGTAACATAACCTAAATAAAATACGCACGCTACTGGTGCGACGTCACTACATCGCGCATCCCTGATGACGTAACAGGCCTTTTCTTAGCTGGAACGCACTCTAACTTTGGGTAACAGAAAATTAATCTGCACAAATTAGAGAATATCTAATTTTTTCCATTTATATCTGAAGCGGCATTTACTGCAAAAAATCAATTTAAAACTAAAACAAAGTTAAAAATTGACACTTTTTTAAGTTTGACCTTCGCTTTTCTCGGGTTGTAGTTGAGACTAATAAAAACGCCAAATACAAAATTTCTAGAATTTTATACGCTTTTAGGCGGAAAAAACCGCATTACAATATCTCTATTAGATCAGGCGACAATCGCATTTAAGTAAAATAAAGTATTTGCCACCATCGTGCCTGATACGGCATAAGACTGGTAGTATCTCAATTGACATGAATCGTCCATGGGATGTTTGAAAATATCTTATTCTTGTACTCTAAGAGATATTACGTAAGCCTATCCTAAGTACGATTAAAAATTACATATTTAATACAAACATCTCAGAGAATTACATGGGATGCATAATTGGGATATTCGGCCTGATTCTCTAAGCAAAGTTGTTAATTTGAACCACTATTTTGAGTGGTTACATTGACGACCAGTTGTTAATTCTTAAAATGGTATTCACTAAATTCAAAGTCGTTATTATTTAACGATAAATTGTTAATTTTAGTGGTTAAGCTGGCAACAGCTTTCTAGCTATAGCCAGAAATTAAAGACTGTCAGAAATTAGCGAAATGGATCTAGATTTTGATAATTTATTGTTAGTACGTGAAATATTTCATGAACTTGATGAATACGAGCAAATAGGTCAGTCAAAATAGACAATCAATTTACAATAATTCCAAAAGTTTTCAAACTTTAATCTAAGGTCGGGATAGGTATAAAAACAAACTATAAAATTTTGCAACCTTTTCCGAAGTCCGGAACATTGTTAAAATTGCAATTAAGTTGCTCTATGCTTGCAAACTTAATTATAAATTATAAATAAACACATGGGCGTACCTTGGGGGGGCAGGGGGGGGCAGGGAGGGGCAGCTGCCCCTCCCTGGACTGTGCCAAAGTACTGTTTATATTTATGAAATTGTAGATGAAATAAAATTTGCGGGAAAAAATTCATGCATGCGCACGAAGGTTCAAGATCGGCTCATGCAAAAATCCGTCAGGTTTTCGTAAAAAAAGGCCTGATACTTTTCGGACAGCCCTCGTATATAGTGCACTGAACTATATAAAATAACGGCAAAAACGATCACCACAGAGATGTACTTCCAGCATGGATCCCTTCATTTTGGATAAATTGGCTGCACTGCTAACCCCATATTTAGTGTATTCCTTTTTAATCTAGTGTTTTTCATTTTAGCGGTTGCCTGATTGCTGATATAATGGCGGGAATTTTAAATAAAATATACTAGGTAAAATAGAACATAGTAAACCAAAATTGGGTAAAACAAAAATATTGAAAAAGACGAACAAACCGAACGACAAAAATACAAAATAAAAACGACTGTCGACGACCTGACGTGACGTATCGTTACAGAAGTCACTAACTTTAAGCAACATAAGAAATAAAAGACACTAATTATGGGGTTAGCGGTGCTGCCAATACATCCAAAATGGAGGGCACCATGGTGGAAGCACTTTTAATATGCATGTCTTATGGAGATCATCCTTCCCGTTATTTTATATAGTACAGTTGTACAGTGATAGTATCATATACAAAAAATTGACATACGGACTAAACGGGCTTTGCATGTTCAGTGTACATAGAAAACTTGTAAATAGTTTGGGTGATTCTTTCACGGAAGTTGTGTTAAACCGCTTTGCGGAAGATCCACGAAAATTAGTTTTCAAATAAACTTAATACAGAATTATTGATACTAATTAGTTAATACCTAAGGTAATAAATAAATATTTTTATTTATGTTGAATTATTTACAATAAATTCCTGATTTGCCCCCCCCCCCCCCCCTAGACCAAAAGCTGGGTACGCCCATGAATAAACATGTTCCGGTCAACGTGAAAGGTTGCAAACCTATTCAACTGTTCGGAATATTTTTCCGATGTATCTGCCAAGTTTGCAGAACTTCTGGAATTTTTTTTCGTCCAGTAATTTAAAAAATTATAAATAAACATGTTCCGGTCAACGTGAAAGGTTGCAAATCTATTCAACTGTTCGGAATATTTTCCGATGTATCTGCCAAGTTTGCAGAACTTTTGGAATTTTTTTCGTCCAGTAATAATTTAAAAAATTATAAATAAACATGTTCCGGTCAACGTAAAAGGTTGCAAATCTATACAACTGTTCGGAATACGATGTACCATTCCCTTGACCAAAATTTGAAGACTTTTGGAAGTAAGTTAAATTTTCGATTTTTAATGTCTATTTTGACTGGCCTAAAAGGCAAGTTTATTTTGCTACAAGTAAGTTTTATTTGTATTGTTCATAAACGTTTAAGGCAAATATTACGAATGGAACATCGCAGAATAAGATATTTCAGCAACCTATTTTAGATTCCAGAAAAGCGACTTAAAAAAATATTTCGTTTAAATCGAGAATTAGCTCATCATTTATATGAAATTTTAGACGAAATTTTAGAACAACCAAGGAGATCAACTTTTATTTCAAATTATTTTGAAAGTTCTTTTGACACAAATTTTTTATGGATACGGTTCCTACGTGGTTCCTACCAAGGAATTGTCGGACAGGATTATTATTTCTTTTCAGGGGATGTTTTTTCTTATACCCAAAATAATATACTATTTTGCTCAATGAAATTAATCATTTGGATATATTGCTCAGCCAAACAACGAGCACCACGTGTTTTCTTAATATTACCTCTACTCATTTTAATAATTGTTGGGATATAACATTAAATATGCGAGTTTTTTTTAACTTTACCATTTGTTGACATTTGACATAACAGAACAAACCGCTTGTTGACATTTAAATTTCAAGGAAAGAATAAGAACACGTTTTCATACAAATGCGCATGCGCTGCAACTAACTTCACGCTGTTTCATAACGATAGTAGTTACATTTAAAAATTTTAACAACTTGATTAGAAATGACCATAGAGAATACGAAAATTTCTCAAATCTTTAAATCAGTTGCTAAACACAGTTGTTATTTTGAAGTAGTTACGTAATAACTGCTTAACCACTTTTATTAGAGAATCAGGCCGATTATTACCAAATTACTAACATTGGGATGTTATATAGATAATGTTACTAAGGGCGGACATTAGCAATCGCTAGGATATTATTAGGATGTTAATGGGCGAATATAGCAAGTAACAAGCCGGGATGTTCACATTCTTGAAATGTTCTGGGGATTTTGTTTTGTCAAGTGGGATGGATGTCTCTGTCTAACATGTATGTTTGAGGACACTGGAAACGTCGGTGTTGCCAACCAAAATATAACCAAACCAATGAAAACCAAACTTTTACCGCGTTTATCACTGCTTTTCAAAAAAATCTTGTACATTTGTTTTTCTCTAATTTTGGTTTTATAATTTTGGAACATTCAGGTTTGTTCAAAATGTTCAAAATTCTGAAATTTTGCAATTTTCACTTGAAGGTAATAATTAAATTTTGGATTATCGAAGGCCTCATAAAAAAATTTAATATAATATGTATCTTACGTAAAATTTACTATGGAATCCAACGCCGCAAACCGGATGTCAATATCTTTGTCCGTTTAGAAATTATACGTGATTAAACACATAAAAATTTTAAAATACTAAAATTTCTTTAATTTCATTAGATATTAGATATGGAAATATGGCCCCTTTTGGGCGCGCTCAAGCTGCGAAACGGTTAGTCTAGGAAATAACCTTATATATGACAAATGTAGGAAATTTTGTCTACTTTAATTTTGTATAGAATGGTCTTGTCGAAAAAACGCTTCCTTTTTGAGATATAGGCCAAAAACTGAAAAAAGTCCCAAAATTTGGTCAAAAAGTGCCAAAAAAACAAAGTTCCGGGCAAAATTTTTGCCCGCAAACTTCAAATTCGTGTTCAGTGACCCAAAAAACATAAAGGGTGAAAAAATCTAAACTATATCAAAACTTTCCTCTGAGAATCCTAATATGCCTAGCCTAATATGGGGTCACGGACAATTACTATCAGTCTCTTGTCACTCGGTTTTGGTAAAAACTATGAATTAACTGAAATAAATAAAGAACCCAATACCCATCTTCAATTCCACATTATTCAGTTTTGGTAGGAACAGTAGAACTATAGAACAGCTCACTTACCACCTGAGCTATGCTGCCGTCATTTTTTAGGAATATAAATTTCTTTCACTTATTTGTGTTTAGTGAAAATTTAGAAAATTAATATTACTTTTGATGAGGGGTGTAAGGCTAGTTACATAATCATAACTGTCTTGTTCTCGTCATTGACAGTAACATTAAAAAATTTCGTGAAAATGAAAAAAGAAGATTTTCTAAATTAGTACTTTGTTTGTTAAGTGGATTGTTGCACCAAGGATGGTATTTGATATTTTTGGTTCGCCAGTCCTCTGAAAGAAACATAGTCATAATCAACAGGATTTAATAACAATAATTATTTTTAAAAAATAGTGTACTAAAAACGGTAGGTTACTATTTTATTATTTTAAATTATTTTGTAGGTACGTAATTTACATTTCATTTTAGGAATGAATATACGAAATAATATTTAGATTTAAAATAAATAATGTAAGGGGCTAGGTATGTTAATATTTAAATGTAGGCTATAATTCAAGATGATGAAAATTTATGCACGAACTGAAGACGATTGTATAATCTTTCGAGTCAATTAGCCATTATGTGCAAGGGCAAATAAAACATTTCTTTTTTTTTATTCATTAAAATATGGACCTAACCTCACATTTTGGTGTGATGACAGATGACAGTTATGTTGAATAATGGATTCATAATACAATTGTGTTGAATTATGAATTCATAATACTATAGTGTGTCTTATTTATTTAATCTTTATTTATTTATACTGAACATATAAATATTATAGAGAAGTTTATGTTACTCAAAAACCTACATAATGAATGTATTATTTACTGATTGTAGATAAAGAGAATTATGATTTATTTCAGATAAAAACTGCCAAGAAAATACGAGTATTATAAGTTTTGATTTGCTGGTCCAGCAATAGGTCAATAACTATTATAGTACAAGAAGTTTTTTTTAAGTAAGACAAACGCAATAGTTATTTAACTATATATAATTGAAATATTGTCGAGATTATTAATCGCCTATTAACACATGAGTTAGTTAAAATATTTTTCCGTTGATCATACCTTTTTAATTAAAAAACTAATTTCATTTCATGACAAATATGTTAGGTTAGTCACAAATGATATTGCTGAGCATCAATATTACGTGAATATTATTAGCTAGAACTAGAACCGTCAAAATCATGTCGTTTTATTCTATTTACAATTTTTTACAACTTACGGGTAGCTAATATAACTATATTGCTAGTATTGAACGCATTCAAAAAAAATCGTTGATTAATAAAAATCATGCATTAATAGGTTTAATTAATGTATGATTTTTTTACATTAATGATGCTTATTAAAAACGATCAACGGAAAAGTATATTAAAGCATTAAATACAAAAAAAACATACATTTCATATAAATGCCTAGTTATAAAAAACAAAGAATAATATTCTATTTTTTCTAGCTGAAAAATAATACTTGTTCAGTGGTGATTTGAGCAGTTTAGGTTTATGTTTTCCTACAACTCTCAATATCACTTCAGTATTAGTATTTTACAATCGGCATTCAATTATTAGATAAATTTTATTATCATCTATGAAGTAAAATTATATGCAAGATATAGACTTGTAATTTAATCCAATACATATTACATAATTCAGTAATTAAAAATATTCATCACGTATATTTTAAAATTTATGTCAGGAAAGTATAAAAGAGAATATATTAAAATAAAACACTACATTATTATTTTGTTTTAGAGTAATATTATTTATTCTTATTGAATGGATGCATTGTTTCTGTAAAATATTATTATAACCGTAAAACCGGCTTACTTTGCAACAGTTTTTTGACTCAAATTTTGTTATGATATGTAACAAAAATTTAAAAGAAATTAGAGTGTTTTTTGAGTATTGATTGCCATTGTATAAGTGAGTGAAAAGTTTTAAATGTATTTTGAAAATTATTTATTGGGCCATTTTTTTTAAAACTAGTTTAAATTATGGTGCAAAGTATACCTTGGAAGTGGTATACTTTGCACCGTTTGATAAATTATTTTTTTTACTCAGTAAACTGCTGCTGGTGTCATAAAATACTACACGAATATAATCTTTACATCACTTCGAATATTTTAGTATTTTTTTTTATAGTTTCGTTGAACAGGTGGTCCAAAATATACGTTGTTACGTTGGTACTCTTCTTTGCTCGTAAATCACAGCTAAATAGCTCCAATTTGAACTTTAAACATTTTAAAAACAAATAACATTCTATCAAGGGATTATTTATGTTTCTTAATGAACTAAAAGTAAATGATCAAAAAAGTTAAAAAAAGTTGAGAAAATGATGATAATTTACATTATAATGACTGGTGCAAAGTATCCCCAATTTTGAAGAAAATGTGCAACTGAAAACATAAAAATATTTTCTGGATTTTCTTATTATCCCATCATCATTTCAAAGTATACATACATAGAACAATAATGGTACTTGTCATTGAACGTGTTCTCACCAGTTTATATTAGCTAGAACTTTCTTGGCAATATAATTTTACTTCAAAACGTCGAATTTTTAAAGTTAAATTTTAACCACCTACTATTTGACGACTAATGATTAAATACTTGGTACAACATGTTGCTATGACATATTAAAGAGTCCTCTATCATTACAAGACGTTATGAGCTGAACAAAAAAAAATAAGTCTACACTGATCAAATATATACTTTTGCAGCAGTGGTGCAAAGTTACCCGCACTGGTGCAAAGTAAGCCGGTTTTACGGAATATGAATTTTATTTGAATTAATGAACAAAATGTCACTCTAGGTTATAAACAGTCCTAATCTAGAATGCATTTGTTCATTATTTTAAGTAAAGTTCAAATCTGCTACTCATAAAAAATGAAGACGCAATTTAATTTTTCAGAACGATGTATTCTGGATTGCAGATTGAAATGAAGCTATTTTGCAACCCTATTATACATCATTCTGTAGAATATAAGACGCACAAACAAAAGAAGATTGAAATAAGATGCCCACGTCTATATTCTATCCATCTAATCACAAAACTTGTGTCTTATGTTTATCAAGATTTTAATAAAGAACTGGATAAAATTTTGATTTTTATGGTAGGACTAGCGGACCCGGCGCGCGTTGCGACGCCTCCAACTCGAATTTAAAGGAATCTCGTTATAAGAATTCTAAGTTATTATAGTCCACGCATACATCAAGTACGTAATAATCGTTAAATGCTTATTGCAGTCACACAATGCCCAAAACCGCAATCGTTTAAGATTAGCCCGCAGATAAGAAATATAGTCGAACAGTTCAGTATTTGCCATATTTATTAACTCGAGTATATATTTTACCCCCAGTGTTCCACTGGCAGAGTAAGAGTTTTTCGAAGCTTATTACCAGGGTTGTATTGTATGCTCTGGCGCATCTCAGGCTTGTGGTTTTGACCATTGTGTGACTGCAATAACCTCCTAATAAACGCTAATGATGAAATGTATTTGTACTATACCATACCATACATGCTGGCAATTCTAACAACGCCCATGATACCATACCAAATTTGAACTCAATCGTTACCTCCATTTTGTTTAAAGATGACGGACTGATATTTTAGTATGCTCATATCATAAGTGAGATCATAAGTTATAACCATTACAAATTTGAACCCAATCGGTGCAGTACATTTTAAGTTAGCTAGCCACCATTTTGTTTCAAGATGGCAGACTGACATTTTAGTCTGCTTATGTTATAAGTTAGATCTTAAGCTATTACTATACCAAATTCGAACTCAATCGGTGCAGTAAAATTTGAATTAGATAGCCGCCGGCAACAATGTTAAACTGGCATTGTTATAAACAACAAATAAATAAATAAAACTATTTCAAAAACATATTGTTTATTGTAATGCGTATTGGTACACAACACATTGTTATAAACAACAATACAATAATTTGACATCGTTATAAACATCAAATAAATTTAAAAAATCTGTTGTGGCCAGCACACAACCTTCCGCCATATATCTAAACTATAAACATAAATGTATACGTACAATTCGGTGTCCATTTAAAATATACAAATAATAATAAAAATCTAAAATATTCAAACACAGAAATTTACATCACCTGAATCAAAAGATTCATTCACAGAAAAACTCTTCTGTGTTGAAGCCGCCCTCCGTTCAATTACTAAATTTAATATATCTTACTTATAACTTATATGGCGCTAGTATGCAAACTTTGTCACCCGTCTCACCTGTCAATATTTTTTACGCAGAAACAAAAATCAACCGAACATGGATTACCAGATTTCAACGTTTTATCTGATAAATTTATTTTTTTAATTTCACTGCTGTTCTTTAATGCTACCAGATAAAGACAATTTTTTATTACGTAAGTTGCAAATAACTTTTCCTCATATTCTTATTACAAATAAATACTATATTTGTCCAAATTTAAACAAATTTTTGACAATTAACCTTTTCAATCTTCAATAAATATCACTTCCGGTGAAGATATTTGTACCAAAATCTAATGAGATCTTCCAATTTATATACAAATGTTAAATACCAAATATCAAAATTTTTGGGTAATTCGTATTTGAGTTATCCGACTTACACCCCGGCCTTGACCACATACACACACATACATACATACAGACATCATCGTGAAACTATCAAAAATGAGTTGTAAGGACCCTAATTCGTGTCCATCCACTAAACACTCACTACCCGAATTTTAGCATGATTTCAATATAAGCGGAAGGTAAGAAACTTTATACTAACCAATAGGTACTAACAATCCACAACTGTATGTTTCAAAACACCTAGATCAACTGAATTAGAAATTCCTATTCAACAACAAACTAATACATAGTAGTTTAATTAAATGTCTGGTTATCTAATCTGTTTGTTATTTTGTTCAATTAAGTGACAAACAATTTTGAATTTTTCGATTTTTCAGCTATTTTTTGGGTTTTCTCAATTTTTAAAACCACCCCTATATTAGAGCGAACAAAACAAAAAAAGAAATATTCAAATCGGTCAAGTCGTTCTCAAGTTATGGCGTTACCAGAAAAACAGGCATTCATTTTTATATATACAGATATAATGCAACTGTTTAAAAATATTCTAAATGATAAAACATAAATCAACGTTTGTATTTAGCTAAATTAATTAAATGCATAATACTATTTTATTTAAAACTTATGTTTTAGTAAATATTTGTTGCAGCTATAAACTTACAAATTATAATAATAAACTGGCTTCAATGGACCACTTGTAAGATTTTTAAAATTAAATATTTTTGTAGTAGAGATAAACTTGGGATCCGATTTTTTTATTTTCACAAATTTTTTATCAACAAGCCCAAAAATAATTAATGAAAATTGCTGGCATATCTCGTATACAAAATAATGACGTCACAAAAAATTTACTAAGAAAAATAATTTTTTTCAAATAAAATTTGTATTTTTACCAATGTTTTAGACCTAACATTAGGTTCATAGTGATAAAAATCTCATTTTCAGTAGCCAGTGACCTTAAAAAGGTCACAACGGTAAGGATTTTTTAAATGAAAATGGAAGACAGAAAATTTCTAATACATCAGTGTTTTCTTTGCAGATGAACTTCAAGTTAGCAACAGTAATAGTTGTAGTTTTGGCAACTATATTTTATTTATTGAATTGAAGAAACCAAATTGAAAAGGTAAGTGGAGAAGATGCTTAAAAATTAAACATTATTTCAGTATCTTCGCCACTTCCAGATTTACCATGAACTATAAAATGAAGAATGAAAAAAGACACAAAAGAGTTTGGCAGCCATTTTCTAAAGAAACGAATTTTTATTCAAAACGGGAAGTCCTAACAATGATAATTTTTTTAGTATCTACTTTACTAAAGTATAATATATTGTTTCAGGTTTTGATATTTTTTCAATACTGAATTATCAAAAAGGTAATTTTGTGTATGAGTATATGTATTGTATCAAGTTTTCATTTTTATGTTTTTAGGGTGACACCTCCATTTTTTCTCCAATTTGATACCCTATCATATGCGTTGGCAATTTAGTGCAAGCTGCTAGCTAATGCTTGAAAGCTTTATGGTTTGTAATTGTATCCCAGCTAAGAATGGTGATGAGAGTAGATTCCAATCCAAGCTAGATTATAAAAAAACCTTACAAGGATTCGAACTCACGACCTATGTTTCCAGAAATCAATGCGTCAGGTATTTAAAAAAATTGTTTTCAACTAACAGAATGGTGGATGTTATAATAGTGAAACCCAACCACTCTGATCCAATGGTATTATTACAACCTATATGCCCACAAACTACAGCGTCGGTTTAAAAAAATGTAGATTTTTTATAGTGGAATCAAACCACTTAGATCACCACTTAGATCACCACTACTTCCAAATAGCCAGCATAAAATGTACTAACGTAGCAAGTGTTTTGCGACTAGTACAAGAATGGTAAAATTTTATTTAACAAGGATTATATACTAAAAGAATCAATTAACAGTTGTACCTTTTTAAAATTTTAATAAAAAAATTGTTCATGATTATAAAATTTGAAAAATGTACCTACATCTGTAGATTCTATTAAATTTTATAAAACATTATCTTGAAGTCAATAATAAACTAACAGTTTACTAGCAAGAACATTTTTTTATAGTACTTTTCAACTTGACATTGCATTGCTAAGATGCGGCAAGGTACGAGTTTCGGGCTGATTTCAGGCTGCTGTAGTAGCGGGGAGAAGAGTGGAATAGAAAAATAAGTAAAATCGAGAGTGTTCTAGAAATGCGGAAAAAGCGTAGACGGACCGCTTAACCCCCAATGACAAAATGATGGATGTTATTCTATAGTGGAATCAAACCACTCGGATTCAATAGTATTATTAGCCCACAACCTGTGTCCAGAAAGGAAAGTGTCGGATATTTTTCCAAAAAAGTTTTAATCATTCAATAGCATTAACTCCCAACGACAGAATGGTGAATAGTGGAATCAAACTACTCTTATTTAATTGTATTATTAGCCCACAATCTATTTGCCCAGAAACCATAGCGTCGGTTATTTAACAAACAAATTTCAACGAGTCAACAGGATTTACTTCAAATGACAGAATGGTGATGTTATTATAGTTGAATCCAACCACTCGGTATTATTATCTGTTGCGGACACTTCACCAATCAGCAGCACTGGATGTAAAGGTAAATGTTGAAAGTAATTTTGGAAATATTATTTTCAGTTGCTTTCCTCATTTTCAGGAAATGGATGGGCGTCCGAAGAAGGTTGTTGCCCTAGTAATTTTTTTATTCAATTTTTGGCACGCCTGTCAATTGTTTTCAAACCAGTAAACATTGACCATCGTGCCCGACTTTGAGTAAAATGAATACATCCATTACAATATTTTAAGTTCTGAATTGTGACATAATAAGCTTTACAAAATTGGAAGAAATCTTTGATCGGTTGTTCTAACACGTAAACGGCGGAGATTTTTTTCAATTTGAGTAAAGTTTAGCAACAATTAAATTCAATAATGAAGGCAATCTTAAAATTGGGGTAGGTTCGAGTAGATACATCAGTAAGAAATAAATTTATCTACCCATCCTATGCCCATTTTGATTTTGTCGATACGCTTTTAGAATTAGATGTAAGTTAAGAAATAAAGCAGAAAACAGAAAAAAGGAATCAAAATGAGGTAAATTGGAGAGGTATGATTGTAAATTAAATTATATCTGTCTGATTTACTCCACTTTGAGAAAACCAAAACTTCAAGCGTCCAACAGAAAACTTACGAATGAGGTGAACATATTATTTAAAAATACGGTAGGAAATATTAATCAGATGTAGATATTTTTCTAATAATATTTTTTCAGGTGTCCAACATTTGACAACGACATGCAAAAGTGTGAGTACAAGCAATGTTTATATATTATTTTTTATAAGCATTTCTTGTATTACAGTTTATTCTTCAGTACCTTGACGAAGAAAACAAAAAGATGAATTTGAAAAAACTGTAGCAAAATATTTAAAAAAAGGTAAACACTCAAGTTTTTTAAACCTTATATAAAAGCTGATTCACAACGTTGTATATATTTTAATGCTATGTAACTGAACTTACTATCTTAATATCCAGGTTTTTTAATCAAATTGTTTGTGGCCACTGTTTTTATTAAAGCGACACAAGTTTATGTTGTTTCAAGCGTCGTGATTGGTTTCTGGAGCACGTGATCTAGTCGTAAACCAATCGTAGCGTTATGCAAACGTGGATACGTGTTCCTTTTAATGAAAGCTCTCGTGGAATTTAGTATACTTAGTTTTTAACTGTATTTTTGCATAGTTGTGAAATCTGCCCTTTAATTTACAAATTTTAACAAAATTCTTTCTATGCCATGTTCACTTGATAAGTCGAATTCTATTAAAATATACGCACGCCAGTTGTGACTCAGCCTGTATAAGTATTTTCGTTTACTTTTAGTGTAACGAATCGGAGCTAAAGTACTAGTACTTTTTACTGGGATTTTCGGAGCAGATGCGATATTTTTTACTAGGGTTTTCATAAGATTTTCGTAGAAAACTATAAAAAGGTAAGCGTGGATGATATTTATAATTAAAATAATTATTATAAATACCTTTTGCGCTTTCAGATTTCCCAATGAAGTTACAAAATGCAGAACATAAGTTTACGAAAGTAAGTCCTGGAAATACTGTTATAAATAATTTATTTTATAAATATTCCTGGCACTTGCAGGCACCCAAACGACTCCCAGAAAATGACAAATTGCTTGGAACTTATAAAGGAGTAAGTACTAAATACATTTACAATTGTTTTTATTATAAATGTTTTTGGTGCTTTTTTAGATGTTGATTCTAAAAAAAAAACAGCCAAAAATGTAACTACTATTCCATGAAATGAAAAGTGCATTGTACTAGGATAACAATAATATCACTCTGGGTCCGAGTGGTTGAAGTCCACTATAATAACATCTACCATTCTGTAATTGGGAGTCAATCCTGTAGAATGGTAACCATCAAAATAAAATAAATAATAAAATTGATTTCAAAAAGTGACCGAAAAAAGCCGGTTTAAAAATGTAAGCGCTAAAAAATATTTATAATATATTTTAAATGTTACAAATATTTCTTGCGTTTTCAGGCTTTTCTGTTGAACTTCTTAACATGATGTTGAAGATGTCAATTGCTTCAATTATGAAAAGGTACGTGGGGAAGGTGTTAGTAATATATGTTTACTAATATTTTCTTCACTTTCAGGTCCAAGTTTTCAGGATCAAACTAATAAAAATTTTGCGATGAAAACCATGAATTTATTTATCTTGCAATCTCCTTCTGTTGTTTGTGTGATTTTATTGCAGCAGCAGTAGCAGATTGAGGATAAATTAAGTTCCTAATACTGTTTGAAAGGACGTGATAGTACAGTGGTAAGAGCGCTTGCCTCTGAAGGCTAGTCATATCCTAATATCTACAACTGCATATAAGTATTACATTTTGGAAAAGGCAACAAGAAGCTAGGTAAGTATGAATCTAAATTGGGTGTGACATCCTCGCATACTGTTAGTCGTCGGTAGAGCCACTAAAAGGCACAAAAAACTGAAAAAAGCATTTGAAAAGCATAGAATTTGATAAAAAAAGCATTGAAAGGCATGAAAATTCAATAAAAGGCATAAAAAACAAGGAGCACTTAAAAAAGTATAGCATTTTAACAAAAAAAACAATAAATTAATCAAGATGTCATTAAATTAAACAATAGGCAAAAATAAATAAACAGCACAAACAAACATAATATTTTATTTAATCCAATAGAGCCTTAAGGCACTACACTTGTTGACTGCAATATTGCCGCAATAAAATCAGAATTTACGATTCTGGCTATATTGCTCAAAATAAAAATCTGAAATTTACCATTAGTAATAATTTTTTCGAAAAATAGATTCATTTTTAAACTATCCATATATAAAATATGAACAGTGTGTTGGTGAAATAGTAGGAGTAGTAAATGTCTTTATTTTGCCTTTCGACTTAAATCTGTACATTTGTTTCCGTTAATTAGTGAAAATAATATATTATATTACAATAAATAAATAATACAGTAATTGTTCATTTAGTGCATTTGATTCAATTCATTTCAGGGTTGTTCTCCTTTCTTCTACTGTTTTCATCCACCATAGTCCCCCGCCCGAGTCGTCCAGTATATCTTCTCTGTTTTTTTCTACTTCTTTTAATTCTATGCAGTTCTGTAAAAGATGCTCTATTGTTTCCCAGTCTTCCCCGCATAGTCTGCAACTTCTTTCTTCATCCCTCTTCCAGTACTCGTTAGCTTTCTCTTCGTTCCCACATCTGTATCTTGCTATTTTCCTAATTTTCTCAATCTTTTCTCCCCTCAGGTAGCGTGGTATTCCGATGGTTCTTATTTCTTTATACTTGGGGTTGTATCTGGATGTTTCTAATTTATTCGTTCTCCACTGATTCTGAATTTCTATACTCCTTTGTCTTATTGTTTCTGTCATATTATGTCCTCTCGCTCTCCCAATATCTATTTCCATTGTTGAATATCCATTGTTTTCGTAATATTTTCTTCTCTTGCTCATACTCTCTCTTTTCTCATCTCTTTTTCTGATTTCTTTGAAGCATTCCTCTATAATTTCTCCTTTTTGTCCTAACTGAATCTTTTCTTCAAATTTCATCGCTCTTCTTCCCGCTTCGATTTCCAAATTATCCCTTTTCATTTCTTCCATTGTAATATAGTTCGGGGTTGCTTTGTCAGTTCCAATTAGCCATCTTATGTATGTGGTTTGAATTGCTTCTAACTTTTCCTGTCTTTCACATCCCCATATTTCCGCTCCATACATCATAATACTTTTAACCAATGCGTCAAATAGCATTAATCTGGTTTTTATGTTTCCTTTGAACTTTCTCTCTCCTATGCTCCACGTTTCCTTGGCTGCTATTATTGCTTTCCTTCTCAATTCTCCAATTTGTGCTTCAGCCCCCCCCCGTTTCTCTTGAACGTGTACCCCAGATATTTAAATTCTTTGACTTTTTCTATATTTTGTCCCTTCCAGTACCAACTTTCCTCTCTTTCTCGTCCTCCTCCTTTCTTGAATTTCATTATCTTTGTTTTCTTGACGTTAAGCTCTAACTTTCTCTTGTCCAGATATTTTTCCAACCTTCTTATCATACTCTTCATTTCTCGTTCCGTTTTGGCCATCAATACTACATCGTCTGCATATGCGAGTGTCATAATTTTTTGTTGCCGATGACTACTCCACCATCTTGATTTGTTAATAACTGTTCTTCCAAGTCTGCTATGTATATTGAAAATAGTACTGGGCTCAAAGGGCACCCTTGTCTCAGTCCTTTTGTTGTCCAAAATTCTTTAGATTTTTTGTCTCCTATCTTTACGTAGTTTCTTGTCTCCGCATATATTTCCTTTACTTTATCTCTCAGCCCCTTGCTTATTCCTCTCTTCTCCATTATTTCAATTAGTTTTTCCCTGTCCACCTTGTCAAATGCAGCTTTTAAATCTATAAACAGCGCATATAGTTTACCTCCTTTTTTGTCTAGTTCCTTTTTTATTGCATGTGAGAGTACATATATATTGTCCATTGTTCCTCTGAATTTTCTGAAACCGGCTTGGTTGTCTGGCAAAATTTGTTTGTCCTCTATTTCTTTTTGTATTCTGTCTTGCAGCTCCATTGCGTATAGTTTATACATTGTACTCAGCAATGTTATGCCTCTGTAACTTTTGGTGTCTTCTCGCTTCCCTCCTTTGAATATTGGGACGATAACTCCTGTTTTCCATCTTTCTGGGAATTCTTCTCCCTTCCATATTTTCTTCATTGTGGTAGTCAACTGTTTCAATAGGTTTTCAGGACTGTTCAACCATACTTCATTTTCTATTTCGTCATCCCCTGCTGCCTTTCGTTTTTTTAACCTTCTTATTTGATTCCTGATTTGTTCTTCCGTAATTTCTTCCTCGTTGTTCGCTCCTATTTGCTCTGTTCCTACTCTTGCATCAGGTTTTACTATTTGTCCTTCCAGCAGGTTTTGAAAGTGATTTTGCCATTACTCAATATTTATTTTTTCTTCTATTTTTATCCGTTTCTTTTTATCTCTGTTTATGTATTCCCATACTTTTTGTTCTTTGTGTATGCATTTGACAGCTTCCTCTTCTCTCCTTCTACTTTCTGCCTTTTTGTTATTACATCGTTCTCTATATTCTTTTCTTTTCTTTGTATATTCTTCTTTACTTTCTTGGCCATTTTTCCATTTTCTCAGCGTTTTTCTTTGTTCTTGTTTCCACATCTTGCAGTCTTTGTCCCACCAGTTATTTCTAACTGTTTTATGTATTTCTTTTGTCTCTTTTGTTTCTTTGGCATCTCTTATTTTAGTTATAATTTCCTCGATTTCTTCCCTAATTTTTACTCTGTCGAAACGATAAGATTTTATTCGTTCTCTAAATTTTTCAATACCCCTTTTTGACCAGTCCGTTCTTCTACGTGTTTTATTCCTCTCTTCGATTTTATCTTTGTTGTCGTACAAGTTAACTGAAATAGGAAAATGGTCTGATTCCGTTCTTTCGTCAATTTTAAATTTGGTAACTTTTGTAAGGGCCGCTCCGTTTACTATACCATAGTCTATCACTGAACCCTCTCCTCTCGGTCCTACGTATGTAAGCTCTCCTTCTTCATCGCCTGCTGTTGAGCCGTTAAGTATTCTCCAACCTTTTTCTTCTATCATATCTATAAGTTTGTTCCCTTCAGTATTTCGTATTTTGTCTTTCGAGGATCTGCTTTCTTCTTGTACGTCTCTTTTCATTTTGCCCTCTATTCCTGTTCTAGCATTAAAATCTCCTCCTAATATTAAGTTAAAGTCTTCTGGTTCATCATTTAATGTTTCTTCTAGTTCTTTGTGTATTTTTTTCATATTATTATCATTGTAAATTGTTATAATTTTTGTTGGTGAAATAGCAAGGGCACAATTTGTAATATAGCGAGGTCACTTTTTCACTATATTTTTGTCACATGTGTACCGTCTTAAAAGAAAAATACGAATTATTTCGTACATAAAAAAACTACTAAGCCCGAGAACAAATAATAATGATAAGATGCTCCAAAAATATTCCATATAAATATCTGTCTTATATTAATTTTCTAAACTATAATGTATAGTCAGTGCCATATTACCCAATAGGCACGTGAGGAACGTGTCTAGGAGTCCACGACTTTAAAAAATATTAAAATACATTTTTATGCTTTTTAATTTTATTATTTATTTATGACGTATAATTCAGCGCAAATATTCTGAAAGTGAAAACATGTTGCGTAGGTGTAGGTAACCGCGTAAAGCGCAAATTTTTATTTTTATTCCCAACAGCGGGGTCCAATATCTACGATTACAATATGCCACTCTAACTTACAGTCATAAAAAACTATAAATTAAAAAAAATATATTTTAGAGCTTGTAATAAAATTATAATTGCCATCTTTCTTTTGCACATTACATTTTATCTGAATCCTAGATTTAGTTAAGTCGAAGAGAAATGATCATTTTCAAAATTTGCACATATAAATATGTAAAAAGAAGTGCAATATGATACAAGATCGTCTGAATGTATATTGAGCTTAATATTGTATTGAACATGCATTTCCTTCAAAGATTGACTCGGTACTCGGACTTAAGGCGCTACACTTGTGTCAACAATATAGTGAAAAGGGACAAACTGAGCTCTTGTTAGTACAACTACAATGCTCATATTTTATATATATATATATATATATATATATATATATATATATATATATATATATATATATATATATATATATATATATATATATATATATATTTTATATATATATATATATATATATATATATATATATATATATATATATAGATAGATAGATAGTTAAAAGATGAATAGAGTACTAAGAAATTATATTTTTCCTATAATTCATGGTATTTTAGTAATAAACTAGCGTCAGGCCCCGCTACGCGGGCCTTTGGCTAGGTCGCGCTGACGCGCGACAAGTTCGCCCGCTGCGCGTGCTCAAGCTCCGCGGACTCTGAATATGGAAGGATTCGGCACTTCGTGCCTCAATTATAACGATTTTAACATTTAGACTCTACCGAAAAAAATTGTATGATGAAATTATAATTACCTAGGTATTTAATTACAATTTCAAATTATTCTTATCTTCCTTCATCAATATAAATTTTAATCAAGGCATTAAAATTTTAAAATAAAATAACATAATATGTGTAATAAAATAAATATCCTGGTTATCCAACTAAAAATAAAAGACGATTGTCGAACGTCATCTTGAATAATATTGTTTGGTACCTTATCAAAATCTTTAATTTGATATATCAAACTTAAAATGATTTTATTATTTTGAAAGGAAAAAAAACAGAAACTATCATATTTATCACTTATTTTGTATATCACTCCTCATCGTCAAGAAAGACCTTTACTTTGATATTAAAATCAATATGATTTTAACAATTTTAAGATATAAACAAATGACAATCGTCGGTTTCCATTTTGAACAATATTGTATCAGCTCTTTTATCAAGATATTTAATTTGATATCATATTCAATAGGTATGATTCAAACATATTTTTTTTTAAACAAATGACAATCGTCGGCCACCATTTTAAATACTTTTATTAATTAGCCCTCATCTAACTCTTTAATTTGACATCAAACTCGACATTGTTTTTTTTTAAATAAAAACAAATGTCAATCGGCTGCCACCATTTTAAATAATTTTATTAATACGGTAGGTAGAATATATTTTTAACCCTTTCATTTAAACCCTTTAATTTTTAATCAAATTCGATTTGATTTAATAATTTTTTGATAAAAACAAATGACAATCGGTCGCCATTTTCAACAATTTTATAAAGTATAATGCTCACCTGATCGATTTAAATTATTTTATTAATTAGGTAGTCCATGTCCAGCTCTTTAATTTGATTTCAAACTGATATAATTCTATATTGTTTTTGATAAAAATAAATGACAATCGCCGGCCACCATTTTAAATTTTTTTATTAATTAGGTAGCCCTTATCCAGCCCTTGAATTTGATATCAAACTCGATATGACTTTTTGATAGAAACAAATGACAATCGTTGGTCGCCATTTTCAACAATTTTATAAAGTAGTGCTCACCTGATCGATTTATATTATTATATTAATTAGGTAGCCCATTTTCAACCCTTTAATTTGATATCAAACTTGATATAATGCTATATTGTTTTTAAAAAAATAAATGACAAACGTCGGCCACCATTTTAAGAAATTTTATTAATTAGATAGCCCTTATCCAGCCCTTGAATTTGATATCAAACTCGATATGATTTTTTGGTAAAAACAAATGACAATCCTTGGTCGCCATTTTCAACAATTTTATAAAGTAGTGCTCACCTGACCGATTTAAATTATTTTATTAATTAGGTAGCCCATTTTCATTTGATACCTATCTAACTTGATAGAATTCTATATTGTTTTTTTTTAAATAAATGACAATCGTCGGCCACCATTTTAAATAATTTTATTATTTAGGTAGCCCTTATCCAACCCCTGAATTTGATATCAAACTCGCTATGATTTTTTAATAAAAACAAATGACAATTATTGTTGGTCGCCATTTTCAACAATTTTATAAAGTTAGTGCTCACTTGGTAGTTTAAATTAATATCAAACTCGATATTGTTCTAAAAATTAATTTTTTGCTTTTTATTTCTAATTAATGTTAATAATTTTTTCTTTGAATGTACCTAAACTTCTTTTGTTGGGACTGTATTTGAAATGACTGTCAAAATAAAATAAAATTTACAAAATACGAATATTGATAAAAATACAAAAAAATAGTTCTTTCGATTATTACTTCATATAATTTACAAATTGCTTCTATTATTAATATAACTTAAGATACATGCATCTGAAATATCGAATTGTAAACTGTAAACGTCAGTTTGACCGAACATAGCATTGTTATTTTTTCAAATGTGTTAACATTTTTTCCCTGAATGTACTAAAACTTCTGACGTCTTTTTCTGTGACTGTACTTTGTAATGACTGTCAAAATAAAATAATTTTTCTTTAAAATATTATTAAAATTGATGAAAATATTAAAAATATTTACGCTCCCACTATTATAACTCAATATAATTAACAAATTGCTTCTATTAATTATGTTACTTTAGATAATTGCATTTTAAATGTCCAATTGTAAACGTCAGTTTGACAGATGTAGCGTTATTCAAACGTCAATAGTCATTTGTTGAATTTTTGTTTATACAGTCTCCGATCCACTGTTGAAGTATAGTTTTTAATTAATAAGTCAATAACTATACTATGTAGAACATTGAAACCTGGTCGCATGAACTCCTTATTAGTTGCTTACTATACATACCAATTTTTAAATCGATAGATTAAACCATACATTTGTTATTAACGAAAAACAAAAAGTCAGTTTTTCGCATTTTTCTCAAACAAAAAAAATCAAAAACAATTGAATGATACATAAAAATGTGCGTCTCGATGACCTCTATCGTCTAGTGAAAAAATCATTAAAATCGGATAATCCGTTCATAACGTTGGCCCGACGCAAACCCGTTGTTAGGCAGACGAAATATTAATTAAGCCTTTTAGTATATAAGACTAGCGTCAGGCCCCGCTACGCGGGCCTTCAGCTAGGTCGCGCTGCCGCGCGACAAGGAGGATTCGCCCGCTTCGCGGGCTCAAGTTCCGCGGCCCCTGAAAGGATTCGGCCCTTCGGGCCTCAAATGCATCCAATTTCACATTTAGATTAAAATTCTTGAATTTTAAATGTCACTGTGACATTGACAGCTGTTAACTAATAATAAAATACCGGATTTTAAACAAAAGTAGATCGTCCGACACAATTTTTATTAATCATATATGTACCTGTATTAGTTCTCAGAAAAACCCTTAATTTGATACAAAACAAGATTTGACGTTTGAATATAATTTTTTGTAAAAACAATTTCCGATCATCAAATGACATTTATCAATTAAAAAAAATTAACCTGAACATTTAAAGTTTTCGTAAAAATTCTTTAACACTTCTATGGTAATCGTAATCGATTGGATGTAATAAATATTATTTTGTGTTTAAAATGGTGGCTGTTGATTGGCTACCATTTTAGATATCTTTTTTCGAAAGTTCTTTTCAAATACGTTTATAATGATTCGGACAACTTCGTGTTCAAAATGGTGGACGTTGAATGGCGGTCATTTTTTCTTTTTTCGAAATTACTTTTCAAATGCTTTAATATGATACCAAACATAACATGGTTCGGACAATTTCGTGTTCAAAATGGTGGCCGTTGATTGGCGGCCATTTTGGATCTTTTTTCGTAAGTCTTTTTCAAATGTTTTCATATGATGCCAAATACGACATGGTTTGGAAAACTTCGTTTTTTGATTTCTTTTCTCGAAAGTCCTTTTCAAATGATTTCATATGATACCAAATACGAGATGGTTCCTACAACTTCGTGTTCAAAATGGTGGCCGTTGATTGGCGGTTATTTTGGATTTCTTTTCTCGAAAGTCCTTTTCAAATGCTTTCATATGATACCAAACACGAGATGCTTCGAACAACTTCGTGTTCAAAATGGTGGTCGTTGATTGGCGGCATTTTGGATTTCTTTTCTAAAAGTTATTTTCAAATGCTTTCATAATAATATGATACCAAACACGAGATGGTTCGGACAACGTCGTGTTCAAAATGGTGGCCGTTGATTGGCGACCAGTTTGGATTTCTTTTTTCGAAAGTCCTTTTCGAATGCTTTCATATGATACCAAAAACGAGATGGTTCGGACAACTTCGTGTTCAAAATAGTGGTCGTAGATTGGCGGCATTTTGGATTTCTTTTTTCGAAAATACACGATTTCCAAATATCAAATACCATTTTTCAATTTTAAAAAATTAACCCCCAAAACCAAAGTTTTTCTTAAGAATTCTTTAACAATTCTATGGCATCGATTGAATGTATTATGTATTTTAAACAAAAAATAATTTTTTTGTTTAAAATGGTGGCTGTTGATTAGCCACCATTTTGGATTTTTTTCTTCGAAAGTCCTTTTCAAATGATTTTATAATATGATACCAAACGACATGATTCGGACAACTTCGTGTTCAAAATGATGGACGTTGAATGCCGGCCATTTTGGATTTCTTTTTTCGAAAGTCCTTTTGAAATGCTTTCATATGATGCCAAATACGACATGGTTCGGACAACTTCGTTTTTTGATTTCTTTTTTCGAAAGTCCTTTTCAAATGATTTCATATGATACCAAACACGAGATGGTTCCTACAACTTCGTGTTCAAAATGGTGGCCGTTGATTGGCGGTTATTTTGGATTTCTTTTCTCGAAAGTCCTTTTCAAATGCTTTCATATGATACCAAACACGAGATGCTTCGAACAACTTCGTGTTCAAAATGGTGGTCGTTGATTGGCGGCATTTTGGATTTCTTTTCTAAAAGTTATTTTCAAATGCTTTCATAATAATATGATACCAAACACGAGATGGTTCGGACAACGTCGTGTTCAAAATGGTGGCCGTTGATTGGCGACCAGTTTGGATTTCTTTTTTCGAAAGTCCTTTTCGAATGCTTTCATATGATACCAAAAACGAGATGGTTCGGACAACTTCGTGTTCAAAATAGTGGTCGTAGATTGGCGGCATTTTGGATTTCTTTTTTCGAAAATACACGATTTCCAAATATCAAATACCATTTTTCAATTTTAAAAAATTAACCCCCAAAACCAAAGTTTTTCTTAAGAATTCTTTAACAATTCTATGGCATCGATTGAATGTATTATGTATTTTAAACAAAAAATAATTTTTTTGTTTAAAATGGTGGCTGTTGATTAGCCACCATTTTGGATTTTTTTCTTCGAAAGTCCTTTTCAAATGATTTTATAATATGATACCAAACGACATGATTCGGACAACTTCGTGTTCAAAATGATGGACGTTGAATGCCGGCCATTTTGGATTTCTTTTTTCGAAAGTCCTTTTGAAATGCTTTCATATGATGCCAAATACGACATGGTTCGGACAACTTCGTTTTTTGATTTTTTTTTTCGAAAGTCCTTTTCAAATGATTTCATATGATACCAAACACGAGATGGTTCCTACAACTTCGTGTTCAAAATGGTGGCCGTTGATTGGCGGTTATTTTGGATTTCTTTTCTCGAAAGTCCTTTTCAAATGCTTTCATATGATACCAAACACGAGATGCTTCGAACAACTTCGTGTTCAAAATGGTGGTCGTTGATTGGCGGCATTTTGGATTTCTTTTCTAAAAGTTATTTTCAAATGCTTTCATAATAATATGATACTAAACACGAGATGGTTCGGACAACGTCGTGTTCAAAATGGTGGCCGTTGATTGGCGACCAGTTTGGATTTCTTTTTTCGAAAGTCCTTTTCGAATGCTTTCATATGATACCAAAAACGAGATGGTTCGGACAACTTCGTGTTCAAAATAGTGGTCGTAGATTGGCGGCCATTTTGGATTTCTTTTTTCGAAAATCCACGATTTCCAAATATCAAATACCATTTTTCAATTTTAAAAAATTAACCCCCAAAACCAAAGTTTTTCTTAAGAATTCTTTAACAATTCTATGGCATCGATTGAATGTATTATGTATTTTAAACAAAAAATAATTTTTTTGTTTAAAATGGTGGCTGTTGATTAGCCACCATTTTGGATTTCTTTCTTCGAAAGTCCTTTTCAAATGATTTTATAATATGATACCAAACGACATGATTCGGCAACTTCGTGTTCAAAATGATGGACGTTGAATGCCGGCCATTTTGGATTTCTTTTTTCGAAAGTCCTTTTGAAATGCTTTCATATGATGCCAAATACGACATGGGTCGGACAACTTCGTTTTTTGATTTCTTTTCTCGAAAGTCCTTTTCAGATGATTTCATATGATACCAAACACGAGATGGTTCCTACAACTTCGTGTTCAAAATGGTGGCCGTTGATTGGCGGTTATTTTGGATTTCTTTTCTCGAAAGTCCTTTTCAAATGCTTTCATATGATACCAAACACGAGATGCTTCGAACAACTTCGTGTTCAAAATGGTGGTCGTTGATTGGCGGCATTTTGGATTTCTTTTCTAAAAGTTATTTTCAAATGCTTTCATAATAATATGATACCAAACACGAGATGGTTCGGACAACTTCGTGTTCAAAATGGTGGCCGTTGAATACCGGCCATTTTAGATTTATTTTTACGAAAGTCCTTTTCAAATGCTTTCATTTGATACCAAACACGACATGGTTCAGACAACTTCGTGTTCAAAATGGTGGACGTTGAATGGCGACCATTTTGGATTTCTTTTTTCGAAAGTTTTTTTCAAATGCTTTCATATGATACCAAACACGACATGGGTCGGACAACTTCGTGTTCAAAATGGTGAACGGTGAATGGCGGCCATTTTGGATTTCTTTTTTCGAAAGTCCTGTTCAAAAATGCTTTTAGATGATATCAAACACGACATGACAATTTTGTGGATGTGATGCCTATATCGCACTAGAACGAGTTTGCAGTCACGACCCCATAGGGGGAGTGTCTGCAAACGTTCGCGTGCGATATTGGTAATCCACTCGAGTTGTACAGTCAATTTTTTTGCAATAAAATGCACTCAATATGATGCCAAAAATTATTTAAAAGTAGGGTTACATCAATTATTTTTTGACATATGAAATTTGAATAATTGTTGCCAACGTAAAAACTATAAATTGTATTTGCCTTTTTAGCAATAAAACCATGCTGTTAAACATAATTAATTATTAAATAACAGTTGATTTAATGTTTTTAGTAATTATTTGTCATAATAAAAACATAATTTGCACGATTTAATAATTTTTTGACTTATTTGAACTTGAATTTCATATCCACACCTGGTGTGGATATGACATCCCTATCCACACATGACAGTATGAAGATATGTTGCCAATATCCATTAGGGAGTAGAAAAAAATGTATATAACAAAAATAATCATGGCACACTCTCATCACTTTTTTGTTAAATTTTCAGTTATTTATTAATAACTCTGCTATTATAGCACCGATTATCTGGATATTTGGCAAATTATAGAATTAACCATTCTCTATTGATCTATAATAAGACACATAAATTTATTTAATTAGAAATGAGCGTATCCAAGGACTCAAAAAGTCACTGTTTTTCAACTGTCCTTCGACTACCACGCCATGTACAATATTTATATACTCAAAAAGCAATACGTCTCATTAACCTCTATCAAATAAAAAAAGTTCATCAAAATCGGTTGAACCGTTTAGGCTGAGGTGATTTAAAAAACGGTTGCTAAGCTACTGAAAATATCATCATCATGCCTTTTAATATATAAGAAGCGTTGTGACCCGCAATTGTAACAATTTTAACATTTAGACTCTACTGAAAAAAAGTAATCTTTTCTTATGATGAAGTTATAATTATTTAATTAAAACTTCAAATTATTCAACCTCCTTCTTCAATATAAAATTTAGCTAAGCCATTAAAATTTTAGAATAGAATGTGTAATAAAATAAAAAATTATCAGGGGTAATACCATAAGAGATGATAATTTTTTGAGAATTGTTTTGTCGTTTCCACGGCAACTTATTTCTAACAATTTCACGACACAAAACATCTTCTATCAATTTCCCGAAACGCAGTTGAGGGGAATTGTCAGATGATGTTTTGTGGAGTGAAATTGCAATAAGTTGCCGTGGAATAGACAAAAATTCTCTCAAAAAATTATTATCTCGAATGGTATTTAGGAAGAATATTTTTCTTGTTAAAAATACTACCAAAACGACTCATTTTGCTAAACATTTTTGACGTTTCATGTGACAAATTAATTAATTTTTTGTTACTGACGTAACAAAATAAAACCTAATCTACAAAATTATGTTGTCAGATACATCATTTTACATTTTCAATTCTATTGGTTGCATTACGTCATTTGACGTCATCATTACGCAATATGATTGGTTAAATCATCTGTCAAAAAATATTCCTGGTTATCCAACTAAAAACAAAAGACGATTGTCGAACATAATTTTGAACAATATTGTCATCCCTTATCAAAACCTTTAATTTGATATCAAATTTGAAATGATTCTGTTATTTTGAAAAAAAAAACAGAAGCTAATCATCCACTATCATTTTTATCACTTATAAAATTTGAATTATTATGATAATCGTTTACATAATTACATGAACATAAAATTATTAAAATGTAAGTAAAACTATTTATTAGATTATATAAGCAGAATTTGGCGAGAGGTCGTGTGCTGGTCACATCAGATTTTTTCTACTAGAATTATTTTTCCGAGAGCTTTAATAGTATTTTGATAAAAATAAAATCAAGTGCGGTCGGGGGACCCCCGGCAGGAACGTAGTTCCTTACGTTATTGACATACCGTTTTTGACCACCTAGTACTTTAATCTAAGAAATTGCAGAAACCAAATTTTTAAAATTTTAATATTTTTTAGAATTTAATTTGAGATATGGATAGACCGTTTTTGACTATCTAGTACATTAAGTTAAAAAAAAGAAATCCAATTTTTTAAATTTTAATATTGTTTAGAATTTAATCTGAGATATGGATATACCGTTTTCGACCACCTAGTACATTAAGTTAAGAAATTGCAGACATACCACCTAGTACATAGTACCTAGTACATAAAGTTAAGAAAATGCAGAAATCCAATATTTAAAATCTTAATATTTTTCGAATTTAATTTAATACCATTTTTAACCACCTAGTACAGAAACCCAATTTTTTAAATTTTAATATTTTTTAGAATTTAATTTGAGATATGGATATACCGTTTTCGAACACTTCTAGTACATTAAGTTCAGAAATTGCAGACATACCATTTTTGACCACCTAGTACATAAAGTTAAGAAAATGCAGAAATACAATTTTTAAAATTTTAATATTTTTTCGAATTTAATTTGAGCTATGGTCATATCATTTTTAACTACCTAGTACAGAAAGCCAATTTTTAAAATTTTAATATTTTTTAGAATTTAATTTGAGATATGGATATACCGTTTTCGACCACCTAGTACGTTCAGTTAAGAAATTGCAAACATACCATTTTTGACCACCTAGTACATAAAGTTAAGAAAATGCAGAAATCCAATTTTTAAAATATTAATATTTTTTCGAATTTAATTTGTGATATGGACATATCATTTTTGACCACCTAGTACAGAAATCCTATTTTTAAAATATTAATATTTTTCGAATTTAATTTGAGATATGGACATATCATTTTTGACCACCTAGTACAGAAATCCAGTTTTTAAAATTTTAATATTTTTTCGAATTTAATTTGAGATATGGATATACCATTTTTGACATTAAGTTTTAAAAAAAGAAAAAAACATTTTTTCGAGCACGCACACACACTACCTTATATAATAAAAATCTGTTGTGGCCAGCACACGACCTCTCGCCTTAACACTGTAATTTATGTGAATTTGGTTTTAGTTAGGCTTTCTTAAATTATAATTTTGCAATAAATTTACAAACTTTTTGAAAATATTTTTATAGTTCTTAGTTCTTAATTAGCTCTTGATAAATAAAAATTTAACTTTATTATTACCTTATTACATTATGTTCAGTTAATAATATTTACATTTCTTTTAAAATGGTGCCACAAACATTTCAGAAATTGAGCATAGGTACGTCGGTACGTCTGTTCATCTGTCACATTGACATATTCATTTTTGTTTTTAATTTTTTCCTATATTGTAATTTAAAAATCGTGGTAGGTAAAATTATATATCTTTGAAAAATAATTTTCCTTTATTGTTAAGAGATATAGACAAGATGTTAAATAAATATTGTAAGATATAATTTGTTCTTTGAAATGTCCTATGACAAATTGTAGCTATCGCAGAATTTTCTATATTTTTTTGTAATAAATGTTAAAATGCTTCAAGAAAATACCATTTCTGGTTGGCAGATTTTTACCAAAATCTAATCAGCTCTTCATTAACATATACAAATGTATATTGCAAAATATTAGAATTTTATGTTCAGTAGAATTTGAGATAATGAATCAGAACGAAAGACTATAGTAGGCGCACATACAGACTTCCATACATACACACAGACACACACACACAGACATCATCGTGAAAATAGTCAAAATAGGTTCTAAAGGTGCTAAAACTTGCTTATTGGCAAAATCTCGACATCGAATTTTTTCACGATCCCTATACCTCTCTAGGCGAGAGGTAAAAAGAGACAGAGAGGGAGACAGCGTGACGCGTGACATTTTCTGATTTCTGCCATTTAGCTCCTGCCGCACGACCCGTCAAAAAACTACGTTCCAAAAAGTTATGTTTATAAAGTTGGTACCACGGTTGAGTAAAGCTCATTAACGAAAGTTTGTGGCTCAAGATGTTAAATATAAAATTTCAATCCAAAATTCCAACGCGTTTTTAAGTTATCCAATATCCAGACAGACTGACACAGTGACAGACCAACTTTTTACCTCTCGCCTAGAGAGGTATAGGGATCGTGAAAAAATTCGATGACGAGTTTTTTGCCAATAAGCACGTTTTAGCACCTTTAGAACCTATTTTGACTATTTTCACGATGATGTCTGTGTGTGTGTGTGTGTGTGTGTGTGTGTGTGTGTGTGTGTGTGTGTGTGTGTGTGTGTGTGTGTGTGTGTGTGTGTGTGTGTGTGTGTGTGTGTGTGTCTGCGTGTCTGCGTGGTGTCTGTGTGTCTGTGTGTCTGTGTGTGTGTGTGTGTGTGTGTGTGTGTGTGTGTGTGTGTGTGTGTGTGTGTGTGTGTGTGTGTGTGTGTGTGTGTGTGTGTGTGTGTGTGTGTGTGTGTGTGTGTGTGTGTGTGTGTGTGTGTGTGTGTGTGTGTGTGTGTGTGTGTGTGTGTGTGTGTGTGTGTGTGTGTGTGTGTGTGTGTGTGTGTGTGTGTGTGTGTGTGTGTGTGTGTGTGTGTGTGTGTGTGTGTGTGTGTGTGTGTGTGTGTGTGTGTGTGTGTGTGTGTGTGTGTGTGTGTGTGTGTGTGTGTGTGTGTGTGTGTGTGTGTGTGTGTGTGTGTGTGTGTGTGTGTGTGTGTGTGTGTGTGTGTGTGTGTGTGTGTGTGTGTGTGTGTGTGTGTGTGTGTGTGTGTGTGTGTGTGTGTGTGTGTGTGTGTGTGTGTGTGTGTGTGTGTGTGTGTGTGTGTATGTATGTATGTATGTATGTATGTATGTATGGAAGTCTGTATGTGCGCCTACTATAATCTTTCGTTCTGATTCATTATCTCAAATTCTACTGAACATAAAATTCTAATACTTTGCAATATACATTTATATATGTTAATGAAGAGCTGATAAGATTTTGGTAAAAATCTGCCAACCGGAAATGGTATTTTCTTGAAGCATTTTAACATTTTTTGCAAAAAATATAGTAAATACTGCGATAGTTACAATTTGTCATTCGACATTTGAAAGAACAAATTATCTTTTACAATATTTATTTAACATCGTTTCTATATCTCTTACCAATAAAGGAAAATTAATTTTCAAAAATTTGTAATTTTACCCACCACGATTTGTAAATCATAATATAGGAAAAAAATTTAAAAACAAAAATGAAATGTCAATGTGATAGATGAACAGACGTATGCACAGTTTCTGAAATTTTTGTAACACCATTTTTAAATATAAATATATTATTAACTGGGTTGAAACTTAGAATAACCTATAGGAGCCGAAATATAATAAATTAAAAACTGACTGAATTCCACTAAGTTTTCATCCTTCCATTAAACGTATTCAGTCAAGAAGTATCATCGATTTATTATTATTATAACTGGATATAAGGTAATAATAAAATAAAAAATTTATCTACAAAGAGCTAATTTGATTTCAATGCCAATAGGAATCGGTACTTTGCTTGAAGAACTATAACAAAAATTACAAAAAGTAGCCTAACCAAATCCAAATTCACATATTACAGTGTCAAGGCGGGAGGTTTAGTGATGGCCACGTCAGATTTTTTTAAATTGTTTTTTGGGTTCAGTAGGGTCTAAACTGTGAAGATTCACCAAAATCTAGAACTATCAAAAAATCACGATTACAATACTTTCCTCTATTACATAGATCGGGGAAGTAAAAATGGACTTGATACTGTGATTATAACTTTTTTTGATAAAACAAATGCGGGCCTCTACGGCCTCCATTTTATATAATTTTATACATCATTCTTAAGCAAGAATAGGTATAAGTTTGGCAGGCACAATAAATGTTATGTGTATATCAAACTTGATTAGGTAGGTATATAAATTTAAGAAATTATCATTTATCATTATTTCCATGAAAACAAAAAATCGATCGTCGTTCGCTATTTTTAACGATTTTATAAAGTAGCCCACATTTAGTCCTTTAATTTGATACCAAAGTCAATGATTTTGTGAAAACATCCGGTAAAATTATAAAACCAGAAGTTACAAAAAACTGGTTATAATTTTTACTTTGAATGTACCTACTATTAATACTCCTAATGCCTTTTAATGTGACTGTACTTTTAAGTGACTGTCAAAATAAATTTTTTTTTTTTTAAATAATCTTAAAATTGATGAAAATGTTAAAAACATTTGTGCTCCAACATTTTTTACCTGTTATAATTTACAAATTACTCGTATTATATCTATTACTTAAAATAAATCCATCTGAAATTTCAAACTGTAAACGTCAGTAAATGACAGCTGTCATACAACCGCTCAGTCATTCTTCTAATATTTTCCAATAAAATCTACCTACTTGGATCCTAAATTATTTTGTAAAACCTGTACTTTTATTAAATGTCAAAATTGAATAAATTTTTCTAAAAATAGTATAAAAATTAACCAAAATATTTTAAAAATTTACGGTCTGTCTCTTAGTACTTGAAATAATTTACAAATTACTACAAAATTAAAATAAATGAATTTAAAATCATAAAATTGTAAATATCACTAAATGACATCTGTCAAACTACCATTCCATCAACAATCAAAAAAACAAAAATTAATTCCAATGAAGACGTGGATCCAAGAAAATTTGATGGTTTTTATGGTTTTTCTCTTAAATTATGGTTTAAAAAAATTTCAAATATATAAAAGAATCAGCTTTAAACATATATCTATAAGTAGGAAAAATTTTTTTTATAAAAACTTGAACCATATAATTTCTAGAGGTCATGAAAGTTTCATGATTACGATATAGATCCTCCATTCCCTTTTAATATATATGATTAGTAAAAATTGTCAATTTGGCCGATTTTTTACTATTTTTTTCGTCAGAAAATATTTTCTGAGCACTCTCAGGAACAATGCACGGAATCGACTATTTAAAACAAAATTAATAAATATGCAATAATACGCCCATAATTTGTAATATTAAAATGCATAAATTAATTATAATTTTTTCCAATTCTTGTCGCAACCATGTATTGTATGATATATATTGTAGGTAGATATATAACTATAATACTATGCTCAATAATATGCAATAAATTTAAGTAAATCCAAAACAACAAAGTGATCACTAAAAGATTACAAAAAAAAACAAAAATAGGTACAGCTGTATACAATGTACAATTAATATTCCAAAAATAAAATCAGTGTATAGTTCAACATCGATATTAACTAATTAATGAGAAGGAATTAAACTAAGCAATTTTGCCGCAGCCAATTTTGAGCCAGAACTGTCACTACTTAACTACTAGAAATAATGGCATTTATTACCTGTTTTCTATACTGTAACAAACTAGAATGGAAGATATCTAATAGGTTATCACAAAATGTATATTTATTGTAATAAAACGGTAAACAGTTCAATGCAGAATTAAAGGCTGCATTAGTTCTACTATAACCCAAACAGAAAAGATCAGATGTTCTTGTGGTATAATGTGGTATTCGAATTCCCAGACGATTTAATAAGTCGGAACAATCAATTATGTTATTTAATATTTTGTATAGAAAGACGAGATCGATTATGATTCGACGCTTTTCCAAGGCTCATATTAAAATTATGAAATTTGAATCTCATAAATTTACAAAATTTTTCCTGAATTCGCTCTATTCTTTTGATGTATATATATATATATATATATATATATATATATATATATATATATATATATATATATATATATATATATATATATATATATATATATATATATATATATATATATATATATATATATATATACTAGCGGACCCGGCGCGCGTTGCTACGCCTCCAACTCGAATTTAAAGGAATCTCGTTATAAGAATTCTAAGTTATTACCATACCATACATGGTGACAATTCTAACTACGACCATGATACCATACCAAATTTGAACCCAATCGGTTACCGCCATTTTGTATAAAGATGGCGGACTAATATTTTAGTATGCTCATGTCATGTCATAAGTTAGATCATAAGTTATAACCATAACAAATTTGAACCCAATCAGTGCAGTACCATACCAAATTTGAACACAATCGGTTACCGCCATTTTGATTAAAGATGGCGGACTGATATTTAGTATGCTCATGTCATAAGTTAGAACATAAGTTATAACCATTACAAATTTGAACCCAATCGCTGTAGTACCATACCAAATTTGAACCCAATCGTTTACCGCCATTTTGTTTATAGATGGCGGACTGACATTTTAGTATTAGTATGGTCATGTCATAAGTTAGAACGTAAGGTATAACCATAACAAATTTGAACCCAATCGGTGCAGTACATTTTGAGTTAGCTAGCCACCATTTTGTTTGAAGATGGCGGACTGACATATTAGTCCGCTCATGTTATAAGTTAGATCTTAAGCTATTTCCATACCAAATTTGAACTCAATCGGTGCAGTAAACTTTGAATTAAATTGTTATAAACAACAATGCAATTTGACATCGTTATAAACATCAAATAAATTTAAAAAAAACTATTTCAAAAACATATTTGTTCGATGATATATTTTACCCTGGATATGCAATGGTAATAAGTAGGTAATTTTATAGCGAAGTACTCGTATTTATACCGCCATGTGACTGGCAAAATACATTGGCAGCACTGCCATTCAATTTCTGAAATTTCTTTAAACGCATTCACTTCTGGTTGCTTTTTGCAATTCAGAGCTACCAACGTACTTTACACCATGTAAATTGAAAGCTGTGAACGTATTTTGCACCAGACTCATGGTGGTAAAAATTTATTGTTTCCATTATACTTACCTTATAAAATTATCTCGAATGACTTTTGTTGCGCCAAATGACGTCATTTGAAAGCAATTATTGTATTGCTGGATATGAGTCAAAAAATGTATAGAATCTGACCCATTTCCGGAAACCAATGAATGTACTGGCTCTGGTGGCGTACCAATGGTGTAAATTTGACTTGGCCACTGGCGCAACACAATCCAGGTGCTTCATTTTTAAACTTTAATGCCTTGCAACGTGGATACAATGTTCATTGGTCCAATAGCAACGATTTGCTGTGAACTGTAATCGATTGCCACGTTATAATTAAATGCAGCTCGATGCGGATTAAACGCAACATTTCGACGTTGTTTTCCCTTCAACTTCGTTTCGCGTTGATCATCAGTTTGACTTGCTCGTATATATATATATATATATATATATATATATATATATATATATATATATATATATATATATATATATATATATATATATATATATATATATATATATATATATATATATATATATATATATATATATATAATAATCTTTGACTTGCAGCATTGCGATTTCTGCGACCTAAGTTGGTAGGTACGTCTAATTGGTGGCATTTTGAAGAACCAAAAGTCAATTCATACTAACAATCCACAACTGTCTGTTTCAAAACACCTAGACCAACTGAATTCGAAATTCCTATTCAACAGCTAATACATAGCAGTTTAATTAAATGTCTGGTTATCTAATCTGTTGGTTGTAATATATATATATATATATATATATATATATATATATATATATATATATATATATATATATATATATATATATATATATATATATATATATATATATATATATATATATATATATATATATATATATATATATATATATATATATATATATATATATATATATATATATATATATATAGGTAGAGTTAAAAATCTTGGGAATCGGTCAAGGCTCAAATACAAGTTGTTTACGTACTTAAATTTATTTCAAAAATTAGGAATTTTTGAAATAAATTTAAGTACGTAAACAACTTGTATTTGAGCCTTGACCGATTCCCAAGATTTTTAACTCTACCTATACTACAAACGGTCGATAACTTTTTTCCTATATATATATATATATATATATATATATATATATATATCTTTGACTTGCAGCATTGCGATTTCTGCGACCTAAGTTGGTAGGTACGTCTAATTGGTGGCATTTTGAAGAACCAAAAGTCAATTCATACTAACAATCCACAACTGTCTGTTTCAAAACACCTAGACCAACTGAATTCGAAATTCCTATTCAACAGCTAATACATAGCAGTTTAATTAAATGTCTCGTTATCTAATCTGTTTGTTATTTTGTTCAATTAAATGATAAATTTTGAATTTTTAAATTTTTCAGCTTTTCTTTTGGGTTTTCTCAAATTTTTTTCTTTTTAAAACCACGTCTGTATTAGAGCGAACAAAACAAAAAAAGAAATATTCAAATCGGTAAACTCGTTCTCAAGTTATGGCGTTACCAGAAAAACAGGCATTAATTTTTAGATATACAGATATATATATATATATATATATAGATATATATATATATATATATATATATATATATATATATATATATATATATATATATATATATATATATATATATATATATATATATATATATATATATATATGTGTCGGAGTAAGAGCGGAGCGGACCATAGATGATCAGTTACGTGAACAACAAAACTACTAAAAGCGCAATTAATGGAATAGTTAACTAATCTAAACACCAAATAAATCACACATTCACCACTCATGTCATGAACCAGTTAAACGTGATCTACAAACTATGACGATAAGGAATGGTGGCAATTCCTGGGCACGTGCTACTCGCATCAGAGCATATTCAAAACTGCCGATCTCCGGCTCGTTCCACACCTAGCACGTAATCCTAGACTTCGCCCAAGTGTACTAATAATAATAACGTAATCGAACAAACAAACACGATCATAACTTCATTAGCACACTTGCATTCCTATCATTAATTATTATTACAATCAACATGATTGCTAACCCCGACACGGCCAACCTGACATATCACACGTCCTCGTGTGATGCTTCTGAAAAGAGAATCTGATTCAAACAGTATCAATATCAGCTCGGCCTCCCTGACCTTTATCTCAAATCTAAGAAAACCATGAAACTCATCTATCCAGCAACTGTTACGGTTAACAAGCTAAAGTAAGACGTAGCAGGTAGTGACAATTGCTAACAATTTAAATCATAACAAAAACAACTAAAATGTCTGTATGCCATATCTCTATTTCCAATTATTATCAAATTCATTATTTCAATTTCAAGCAAATCACTTAGTCTCACCGAGACCAACCGAGACCTTCAAACCGTTCGGAGCCACCTCAGTGCACTCACGTTGGAAGCCACCTCAGTGCACTTCATCGTTGGGAGCCACCTCAGTGCACTCACGTTGGAAGCCACCTCAGTGCACTTCATTGTTGGGAGCCACCTCAGTGCACTCACGTTGGAAGCCACCTCAGTGCACTTCATTGTTGGGAGCCACCTCAGTGCACTCACGTTGGAAGCCACCTCAGTGCACTTCATTGTTGGGAGCCACCTCAGTGCACTCACGTTGGAAGCCACCTCAGTGCACTTCATTGTTGGGAGCCACCTCAGTGCACTCACGTTGGAAGCCACCTTAGTGCACTTCATCGTCTCAAAGTCTCAGGGCATCAACCACAGTGCCAGACGCAAAACCGAAACTCCTTCGCAATGACGCTTAACCCCAAAGGGGGAAGGCCAATCACGACTTCACAGCGTAGGCTACGCGCGACATAACAACTGTGGTACATAGCCAATCAACTAGGCTCTCTACTTAATTACTTTTTGTTTACATTTACTACTCTGATCTATTTTACTCGCTTGGCATATAGACATCTTTATTACAACCACACATTTGTTGTACTAACGGTTTATCTTTAACTTTAGCAATGTCAACTACCAAAACTACGTCTTCAACATTACTCTGGATCTGGATATTATGGGGATGGTAGAGAGTAGAAACTCCACAAGCACTTAGGTCGCTCAAAACGGGTTCATTGTAAAATTTACAACCTCCGGGCAGCACTGCTCCTTGCTACAGGTCCTGAAGCCATTCTACGCTCAGGAAGAAGGCTAACAGGTCAGCAGCGGGAGTCATGTCAGGTCAGAATTCCTCTAGCATGGATACTCTTTTTGAAGACAATGTCATGAAGAATTGAGGTTGTCAACGGAAATAATTGTTCCGGCCAGCAAGACAGGGAAGACGACCCTTGCCTAGCAAGTTCATCGGTCTTAGCGTTACCTTCATTACCACTATGCCCTTCAACCCAAGTGAGTTCTACGGCATTGTTCTCGGATATGCCAGACAGTGCTTGTTGACATAGCTAGACAAGTTTTGGCGTGACTTTGCAGCCATTGAGAGCTTGAAGAGTTGCCTTGCTGTCTGTTGTTATCCCGATTAACTTGTTTTGAACCTGGAGTTCATTCACTAGTATTGCACTCTGCATTTTCCCCATAATCTCTGCCTGGAAGACAGTGATGTGAGCACCAAGGGGTATGCTAACGTTAAGGTTCAGTTCTTCGGAGAAAATACGCGAGCCTGAGCCTGTTCACCATTACTCGTTAGTTCAGCATGAAACAATCACAAATTTGGCTTGTAGTAAAGAAACATAAGAACTAGAAAAAGAGAATAATTTAACAGTTGCATGATACTCAGGAAAAACTCAAGAAACGATGTTAAATGGACTGTGTTTAATGGACTATGAAATTTTCTAGAAAGTAATTTTTGGCAATACCATGCGGGGTCTATTTCACTGGCAGGAGCATTGGCTTTGGACTACAAGGCGAAGTGTATAATCCTGCGTAGCTAATTCATCGGCCTTACTGCTAAGAAAGTTGAACTTTGAAACATGATTTTACAAATTATTACAAGTCTCGATCTAACCCCAAAATCATAGCGCGTTAATCTAATCAGTATCACAGTTCGAACCTATTTCATAAAATGCAGTGATATAATGACATTATGGACTTGTCAAAATACACGATATTATTCACTAGTACCTACAGCATAAACACGAACACAATTGGATACTAAGCGCGTCAAAACCCTCGTCCATAGAGGTAAATACCTAAACGAACAAACTCTCAACTTCCACATACCATTCTTATCAATTTGATTATTCGTAGTATGACACTAAATTGCCATCTAAGGAACAGAGGTAATTCTACTTGAACTTTGTTGGAATTAATATTTACAGGCAATTCAATTCTCTACAAATTTTATTAAGGAGATACTTAGAGATCCCTTGAGACATCTCTATTTTCCACACCGGTCAATCACTCGAAAAGGTAGCTCTTGCATTCAACATTAAAATCAACAGCTTGTAACAAAGCTCATCATCTACGAACCTTAAATGTTTGACTTTATTTAACGTGACAATATGTGACAAATCACTAATGATAATTAACTTACAGCTATCAGTGAAATGCTGAAATAATTTTATAACATTGGCGAAACTAAGTAATTCGTGCTCATACAAGATTTATAAAGTTTCTGATATGAATGTCCGATTGACGCACATAGTCGAAGTTAAACCTAATTCAATAACATCAAATTCATATATCAGAATAAATGTGATTTTCGTACAAAATTTTAAAGAGCAGTTCATCTATGAAGTAAATTCATGATCTAAGAGAGATTTTTAAAACTACTCTTTCAGGAGGGTCAGTTTATAAAACGGTTGGGCAGTCAATACCTCTGACTTACAAGAATTTGGTTTTAACTCACTGTCTGCCTTGCTTATAAAAGGAACTGTACCCGATTTTTAGTAACAGAGGTCACAACGAATAACTAACATAGGGTAACACCTCTGAAAACAACAAACGTAGTATTTGGGATAATCTCTAACTGGATCGGTAATAAACAAAAGCCATCTAAGTACGAAACAACATAATTACAAGATTATTTAATGCCTTTAATAAATTAAAGAATAAAATAATTTTTTAAACCAGTGGTTCTCAAGTTATAACACAAAGTTATATTTTTTCAAATGGGAATATACATATTTTTAGGCCTATTCGGTAGAGTATTTTTTTCTGAATTCAACCATGTATTCGTTTTATATTCTTACATAATAAAAATATTGAGAAAAATTCAATTGAACTTTAAATAATTTTTAACTTTTAATATTAATGTGCAGTAATCTATGGATGAAAAACACGTGATAAATTAAAAAAAAAAATACCATACAAGCTTGCGATATTTTTGCCACGAGATATCCAAAGAAACCACGTCCATATTTAATTTATCACTTGTTTTTCATCCATAGATTACTGCATATTAATATTAAAAATTAGAAATTATTTAAATTTCAACTGAATTTTTCTCAATATTTTTATTATGTAAGGATATAAAACGAATACATGGTTGAATTCAGAAAAAAATACTCTATCGGATAGGAATAAAAAATATGTATATTCCCATTTGAAAATATATAACTTTGTGTTTTAACTTGAGAACCACTGGTTAAAAAAATTATTTTATTCTTTAATCAGATGTCCCCCTTGGTCTCCTACAACTTTGCTATTTAAAATTTTTTTGTAACTATAATAATAAAGAAAATATAGGCGTTGGTTGGTTTCGCTGTTACAGCCTGTATATATATATATATATATATATATATATATATATATATATATATATACAGGGTGTCCTATGAAACTGATTATACATGGGGATCTCGTGATTTTTTTCCAACTCGGTACACATGACCAAAGTTAGACGTTTTTTTTTTTTTTTTACAAAAAACCGTGTTTTTTTGTTCGGGTTTTAAAGGGTACGAAAAGAGAGATCATCCTAATCTGAGATTATCCCCTTAAAGTACACCCACAATTTGGTTGAAAAGTCGCTGAGTTACGAGTATGTGCAAAAATCAAAAAATGCCCTTTTTAAAAAAAAATTCATAACTTTGTTCCAAATCATCGTAGGAACTTTGTTCTTTGAGTCCTGCACAGGGAATTGAGTGAATTTTATTCAAGTATTTAGATATTTATTTAATAACTTAGTTCAATGAAGAAACATAAATATCATTTTTACCTCTCGCCTCATATTCTATAAGAGAGGTATTGTAATGGGTCAAAATTTTCGAGTATGAGTTTTTGGTGGATAAGCACGTTTCAGGGTCTCTAGAATACGAATTTACTATTTTCACGATGATGTCTGTGTGTGTGTGTGTGTGTGTGTGTGTGTGTGTGTGTGTGTGTGTGTGTGTGTGTGTGTGTGTGTGTGTGTGTGTGTGTGTGTGTGTGTTTGTATGAACCGAGGATTTTTCGTCCACGATAACTTAAAAAGTATCAAACCGTTTATAACCAAATTTCTTATTTAAGGTTTTGATAAGTATCTTAACACCGGATAACATTTTGGTAGAAATCTGCAAACCGGAAGTAGTACTTTTAGAAGTTTGGAAAAGTTTTCCTTAAATATATTGGTACATTATTTATTTATGACAATTTTTGCAATTAAAAATAAAAGAAATTGTGATTATCTATGTGTACAGTTAATTATAAATACAAATTGCTGAATCTGGAAGTATTTAACAATAAAATAAAGTACAATTAATATTCTATCTTGTTGTCCATGATATGAAATTTGTTTATACATAAAATTTGAATTATTATGACAGTGACAGTACAGTTGACATCTTTTGCTTGCATATTGGTTTACATTATCGTTTACATATTACATGAAGATGAAACTATTAAAATGTAAGTAAAACTATTTATTAGATTAGTAGAATAAGCAGAATTAGGCGAGAGGTCGTGTGGTGGCCACAGCAGATTTTTATTTTTAATCTTGTAATTATCTGTCATACAACATACACATTTTTTTTTTTATTAGATTGCTAGATTACATTTTCAAATTAAATAGAATGTATAGTCCTTAATGTAGTTGATCTGGCTACGGGACTAAATGTGTCCTCATAATCTATTCCTTTACACTGTGAAAAACCTTTTATGACTAATCTAGCTTTATACCTCCCGAGTGAACCATCAGAATTATATTTCTTTGTATAAACCCACTTTGAAGAAATAGCTTTTCTATCCTTTGGTAGTTCACATAAATTCCATGTGTTTGTTTCTCTTAACGATTGTATTTCATTATCCATTGCTTTTTTCCATTTTTCTTGTTCTTTACTTTTATTATATGCAAACCAATAGTTATTTTCGTTTTCTGCAAGAAAAACAACTGTATTAATAGCTATTAAAGTCATATCTTCTTTATTTGTTTCTGTAACTCCACAGAATTTAGCCTTTTCTGGTTTTGGAGGTCTTCCGTCCTTGATCCAATGACGACAGTAAGTAATGTAATGTCCGTGCTTATTACAATATAAACACTTGATGGTTTTCTTTGTAAGAACACTACTACTACTTTTATTCTTAGGAAATCCTCTCGTATGAACATGAAGCACTTCATCTTTATTTTCTTCAACATTATTACTCTCAAACGTACACAATTTTTGAGTAAGATTATCTAAATTTCTGTTTTCTTCATTTATTAATCGCCAACTAGCAGTAAATGGTTTAAATTTATTTGGTAGAGATTTTAAAATTTTACAAATCAGAAGCAAATCTTTATTCTGTTCTGGATGTTTTTGAACTTCGTTTTTTAATTGTTCCCAACTGTCATATAATTTTGAAATAAAACTAACTGAATCATCTCCTGGCATCCATTTAGCTTCAAAAAACTTGTTATACATGTCAAAAATTCTATCTTCAGAATAAGTATCAAATAATTGACATATTCCCAACCACATACTTCTTTAATCTTCATATCTTCTGACTTTGCTGAACATATCTTCTTTCATATTGTTAGCTATAGTTAACAAGGCATGGTTATCTATCATATTAAAGTAATTTAACTCTTTCTCATAGGCTTTCTTAATTTTGTCAGTTTGTTCCTGAGGCTCTACAGGTCGCAACTTTATTCCATCAACTATATTAATGGCATTAGGAATCATTTTTAAAGCCATTCTTATTTTTGCTTTCCAGTTTTCCCAGTTAGATTTTCCTTCTAAAGGTACTATCTGAGGAATTGAAAATGTTTTAATACCTTCATTAGACATTTTGGTTGTTGTTTTTTTTAAATGTATTTATATAGTTATAAATAAAATCAAAAACTTAACTTCAGTACAGTAAACCGTATAGGCCCATAACCTATTCAAGTATTTAGATATTTATTTAATAACTTAGTTCAATGAAGAAACATAAATATCATTTTTATTTTTAATCTTGTTATTATCTGTCATACAACATACACATATTTTTTTTTATTAGATTGCTAGATTACATTTTTAAATTAAATAGAATGTATTTCAACAAATTTTAGTGCCCTTTTGATGGATCAAGTCAAAATTTTTTATTTAAGTCCATACACATCGTCAAAATTGGACATTTTTAAAATTAAAGATTCATCGAAATCGATTGAAAATACGCCGAGTTATGGCGGTTTGAAAATGGTCGAAATTTCACGAATTTCAAAGTGTTTCATTTTTTTTTCGCCAGTGTATATAAAAACCCCCATTAAACCAATTTCAAGGTCATTTCAAGGTCACCATCGAATGTCCCCCTTCAAACCATGTAACTTTTATTACAACCATTTTTTTTATTTCACTTAGGTTTTGAGTTATTTGACTGTATCCTTTTCTTTTGCTCATATATATATATAACAATAGTTTGACGATACAAAAAACATGTTGGTACAATTATTATAGGTATTATAGGGTGTCCTATGAAACTGATTATGAATGGGAATCTCGAGAACCATAGGAGATACGAAGTTGGTTAAATTAGACAAAAGTTGTCCCTTTAAGGGACCATTTTAGAAATGTTTTTGTTTTCCCACAAAAATGCATAGGTGGCTAGATATACGCAAAAATGTACATTTTGCCAATTTCGTTTTTCGCCTATAACTTTTTTGTTTTAATTATTACATGTTTGTAATTTGTACGTTCTATAGGCACTTTTTAACGAGGAATTTACAGCAGTTCTCAAAATTTTGTACAGATTTCGAGAAATTCAAACCAAGTTTCAATTTTCATATGAAGCTCATAGTAGGCTATGACCCGTCTTAATACAGATTTTTTTCTCTTTTCAACGATATAAAACACAAGTACATTGGAATTAAAATTAAGGCAGAAATTACATAATAATTATTTTGTTATTGTTTTTATTAAGGAAGACTACGAATATCCATGAAATCATTATAAATATAAATCAATATTTGTTAATACTAATAATATTCTAGCTTAAATAAATGAAAGATAATTTTTAACCCACTATTTACAATAAATTTTCAAATAGGTGACCGTTTTCTTGCAGACACAACCGTGATCGTTTTAGGGTATTTCGTGTAACTTTTAATAATGTTCGATGCCGTGTTTCATTAATTGTATTAATTACAGCTCTTTGTAAATCCGCTACATTATAGTATCCATCGGTTTGGGAATCGATTATTTAGATAATTTGTAACAATGCCTGCGTTATGTGCAGGTGCACCGTCAGCTTATGTAAATATCTATCTGCAGTAAGATTTTCTGCGTAAATTATGGGACCAATAATTCTTTTCTCTAAAATTCCACACCAGACATTAAACCCAAATTTTACTTGGTGTCGTGTTTGTCTAACGTTCTTGGGATTTTCCGTAAGCCATGAATGATGATTATTTCGGTTAAACAAACCGTTGTTAGTGATTTTACACTCATCAGACCATAATATTTTTAATGGAAAACGTGGATCTTTTCTGCATTTATTATTAAACCACACGCAAAATAGCGATATTCTTTCAGTGTCTCCTGGTTGAAGGGCCTGACTTATATGTTCTTTATAGGGAAAGTACTTATGTTTTTTAAAAATTAAATGAACCGAGGATTTTGAAATACCAGTGTTGGATTCTATTTGTCTTGTTGAAATACTAGGCTCTTCGATTATAGATTGTAAAACAATATTTTCATTTTGTTCATTGCCCACAGCTCGTGGATCACGTTTGGGCTTGGTAAAAGCACCGTATTCAATTAAATTATTCCGCAATTTTCTAAATAAGAACAAACTTGGCTGTCTTCTTTCGGGGTATACCTAAATCAAAATACATCTGCGCTGCAAGTACTTACAGCATTACTATGACAACGTATCGTCAAAGTTGGACATTTTTAAAATTAAAGATTCATCGACATCGATTGAAAATACGCCGAGTTATGGCGGTTTGAAAATGGTCGAAATTTCACGAATTTCAAAGTGTTTCATTTTTTTTCCGCCAGTGTATATATATATATATATATATATATATATATATATATATGCAGAATCGTGAATTCTGATTCTATTGCAGCAATATATAACAAGTGCAGAGTTTTAATAAATAAAGCCGCTGCGAAAGTAGGTACGAAAAGTACAAATAATATAAACTGAAAATTGGCACATGGTTGGGAAAAGGGGTATATGTCAAAAAAATTGAAATTTGATTTAACCCCACTACGGTATTTTTTAAGTAGTTTTTCACAGCTGTGCAAAGGGATATAAGTCTACTCCGTCATCATTTCTAGTAATGTCGTTGCGAAAAGGGATATAACATCAAAATTTCCTGTTTTATTTGGGAAAACCGGTATAAGTATACTTGTATTTTGTTGTAAGTTGAAATATGGGATTATGTACACATATCGCCCTTAAAAATATATTTTCTAATGTGAAAAATGATTTAAGTATACTGTTTCTGTTAACACAATTTTTTTAAATATTTTAATAGTGAAAAGGGGTATAAGTATACTTATATTTAGTAATTCAGTTATGTGCACCTACGTGCTGCAGTATACTTTTATTTTAATTTTGCGTGTAAAGGGATATAACTCGTTATTATTTTATTAATTATTACATAATTCAAAACACTGAAACCTATAATTGAATAAAGATGAAATCATTAATACTTACCAGTTAAAATACTTTATTTAAAACAATACTGAAAAAAATGCGAGTATGAGAAACTTTAAACTCAATTTCCCAAAATCTTATTTTTTTGACTTATAAACCCTTTTCCCACCCATGTGCCAATTGTATTGAGATATTGATAAATTCTTTATTTACTATTTTTGTGTTTGTCAGATTGTTTTTCGTATGTTATATTTTTTATACGATAATATAATGTTTATATTTTAATTATAATAATGCTTATATTAATTTTTTACCTATTCACATCTAAAGTTTATTTATTTATTTTCGGTGTTATTTAAAACTTAATAGACACTCACCAAAAATTGTTTTTTAATTATATAGTTTCCTTGATTTAAATGAGGGCATCAATAAATTATGTTCTTAGGGGCCCCGAGATCTCTTAACACGGCACTTTATATAGTGGCGTAAATAAGGCACTAAATAAGCATAAAATTTAAAAATAGACATGAAAGTTTGAAAAAAGCAAAAAAGACATACAAAACTTAATCTTATTTGATTTCTTTTTATCTAATTCGTCTAGATTTTGAAAAATACATAATTGTTATGCCATCAATTTTAAGCAAAGGCATATTTTCTATTAATCCGGTGTCTAGTCATCAGTATGAGTATATATTTTACCGTGTGTGCGGTTACCAGTCGTCAACTAATGACTCATCTGACTGGATACGAACCTAAGTTGTCAAAACTACAATCGGTCACTTACTTAAAAATTATTTTTCAATACCTGCACCGAAACCGCCACCTTTCGTCTCTATTATGAAAGTGAGGTATTTCTAACCTGTTAGTTCTTAACTGGATGACAATTTTAGTAAAATTATAACCAATTTTTTCTTTTTGTAATTTTATTCGAGTTCAAATGTAATTAAGCTGTGCAAAGCGTACAATGCACAAGCTTGCAACACTGCCGGTTCGCGGGTGGTACCGCTTACTACTTTTAACATGTAATGCCCTGTTCACACGTTGCTACTTTGAAGACGCATACGTGCTACTGTAGCATGAAAAGAAATTCAAATCGAAACAATTACCGCAAAAAATCGCTATCTACACACACAACGATCAACGATGTGAAATTATCAACGAGTAGTTCTTGATACTTTGATGCTACAAATTAGCAGCGCTGCTATTTGACAAGCGACTCAGATTTTTTCATGCTACAGTAGCACGAATGTGTCTTCAAAGTAGCAACGTGTGAACAGGGCATAATGTATATTTTTTATATTATTTATAAATTAGCTAATAATTGTCTTTAAGCTATTATCTAGATCATTTGTTTAATGGTTATCTAGTTATCTTTACCTTTATCTAGATAAGAAATTGTTAAGTATCTATTATAAACACTGTAAGTGAGGTTACATGCAAGATAGATGATAGGGGACTGAAGGTAGTTTTTCGGTCCAGGTATTGAAAAAAATATCGTGTGCAACTTGGGATAAAAGTGTTTTCCTAAACGCCACTTTCGTCCCTAGTTGCACAATACACTATTAAGTTAACTTTGTGAAACGCAACTGAATGTCGCCAGGACTCACTCATTTTTTTAGAAGGTTGGTATTGGTAGTAAGTATCAAATAACATTTACTTCAATTGTCAAACGTCAAACCTCAGAACGGGCAAAAGACAAATTTCAGTATAACCTCTAAATCTAATTTGTTTAATAAATTAGTTTTTATTAAATAAAATTAATGAATCTAGTAATAGAAATCATGTAAGCTAAATATTTTCTATAATTGTCTGCACTTATCAGTAATGATATACTTTTACAGTGACAGTGACAGTGTTGTCACCAACTAATACGTTACACACATAAATTGCCGTAAATTGACTTGTGTATATTTTGGCAGTGTAATTTAAATATTAATACTAAAATGACACCAAATAGAAAAAATAGTATAAAGAACTTTTTTTACTAAATTTGGACGCATGCGAAAAAAATCATGTCTTATAAAACTTGTTCTTTAATATACTATTTTCTAATAATTGATTTCGGTTTGCAGGTATTAAAAACTTCTTATCCAGGATTCAAGAAACGAAAACATACTTTATTTAGGCAGTGGCAATATGGCAGCAATTTCTGATTTAAATCTTGCTGTCATCTTGCCACTCTTCGAATAAGGTACAGTCAGCATTAGCATATTCAGGGCCGCTTTATTCGAAATGTCGACCTTTGTCTGAGATTTAGTTTTTTAGACAAAACTTCGGCAGAGATTGGCCCATTTGAATAGAGAAACCATCATCAATAAATTAGTGAAAAACAACAGTTAAGAGAATTAGGTAGAAAATTACTCGAAATGCAGTCAATTAATACCTAGTTATTTACTTTACAAGTGTGCAAAGTAAGGAATTACCCACGAGGAAAATCTTAAGAGGCCTGTCTACCTCGTAAAATCCAGCATAAAACATATTAAACATAGCGAGTGTTTTGTGGCCAGTACAAAAATGGTAAAATTGAATTTTAACAAGGATTATATACTTAAAGGATAAATTAAGAGTTGTGCCTTTTTAAAATTTTAATTAAAAAATTGAACATTATTATAAAAATTCCTAAACATTCACAAAAATTTCCAATTTATGCAACCTTTACACGGTTATATCTCCTGCTAGAAATTTATTTTAAAAATGCACAACTGTAGATCAATTCTTTTTCTTATAAATAATAACATTTCTTTGAAGTCAATAATAAATTAACATTTTATTCGCAACGAAAACACTTTTATCTACGACCATATCAGTAAGTACGCCATTAAAAACAATTTACAAGAATAGTAAATGCTTAGTTACCGTTGCCAAGGACTTACTGTACACTAGCTATTATATATATATATATATATATATATATATATATATATATATATATATATATATATATAGTGTATAGTGTACAGTAAGTCCTTGGTTGTCCTATGAAACTGGTTAAGCATGGGGATCTCGAGAACCATAAGAGATACGAAGTTGGTTAAATTAGACAAAAGTTGCCCCATTAGGGAGCCAATTTATAAATGATTTTGTTTTCCCACAAAAATGCATAGGTGGCTAGATATATGCAAAAATGTAAATTTCGTTTTTCACCTATAACTTTTTTGTTTCAAATTTTGAGAAATTCAAACCAAATTCTAATTTTAATATGAAGTTCATAGTAGGCTATGACCCGTCTTAATAGAGTTTTTTTTCTCTTTTCAACGATATAAAACACAAGTGCATTGAAATTAAAATTAAGGTAGAAATTACACAATAATACTGTTAACTGTTTTTATCAAGGAAACTACGAATATCAATAAAATAATTATAATTATTATTATACCACATTGGATTCCTCGAAATTTAATCAGAATAATCCGCTAATTTTTTAAAAATTATAATTTTCACCCAAACAAATGGCAAGTGAATAACCGTTTTTTCGATTTTGGACCTAAATTTTGAGCGCTCATATCTCAGAAATTAAAAAAGATTGTTAAGTGCGGTTTGCGCTATTTTTCGTAGTTTAGTTAGTATAATTTGATACCTTTTAGAAAAATCAATATTCGTAGAGTGTTACTTGATAAAAACAGTTAAAAAAATATTATTGTGTAAAATCTGCCTTCATTTTAATTTCAATGCACTTGTGTTTTATATCGTTGAAAAGAGAAAAAAAACTCTATTAAGACGGGTCATAGCCAACTATGAGCTCCATATGAAAATTAGAATTTGGTTTGAATTTCTTAAAATCCGTAAGACATAAAAAAAATTTGAGGACTGCTGTGAATTCCTTGTTAAAAACTGTCTATAGAATGTGCAATATGGAAACTTGTACTAATTCAAACAAAAAAGTTATAGGTGAAAAACGAAATTGGCTAAATTTACATTTTCGCGTATATCTAGCCACCTATGCATTTTTGTGGAAAAACAAAAACATTTCTAAATTGGCCCCCTAATGGGACAATTTTTGTCTAATTTAACCAACTTCGTATCTCTTATGGTTCTCGAGATCCCCATGCTTAACCAGTTTCATAGGACACTATACCTATATAATTACGTTACTGTTACCAAGGATTTACTGTACACGTTATGTAATATATATTATTACTATCTTATCTATTTTCGTAGATAAAGTATAGTACATAGCTCGAATTGTAACGCAATTACATTGCTCGTGAAGTTATTGCACTCGACAAGGCTCGTGCACTACTTTTTCACTCGCATGTAATGTGCTTTTTACAATTCGTGTTATGTAATAATATACTATTACAGTATTTTCAAAATGACATTACGATGCTAGGATGCGGTAAAGTACGAATTTCGGGCTGGTTTCGGGCAGTCGTAGTAGTGGGGAACAGAGTGGAATAGAAAAAAGTAAAATCGAGAGTATTCTAGGTATTCGGAAAAAAATGGCACTTAACTTAACTTAATTTTCTCGAGTGAGTCATACCTTTTTGCCCAAGTTTTGAAGTATAACGTTTTATCCAATACCTCTTAATAACTACTTAAATATTTAAAAAATATTAGGTTCCAACCTAAAAAACCGTTAATATGGTGACTTCCAACAAGCAAAGTAACAATTTGCCCACAAGTGGGTAAAATTTTGTTCAAAGCCACTAGTGAGCAATATTTTACTTGTTTAGAATCACCATAGTCATGATGCTTTTATAAAGAGGTGTTAGATAACATTCACGAGTTCAACGTTTCTGCAAACACTCGAAGCCTTCATCAGGGTATGGTAAAATTCAAGAATTTTAATGTATACGATCGTTCTTGTTCTTGCAAAATATTCTAGAGTTTTTTCTACGAAGTTTTGTACACTACTGAAACTGAATTACCTATGTTTTAGATGTTAATTCTTGAATTTCATCATTTACTGATGACGGTATAAGTGCCGAAACGTTGGACTCGTCAATAAAATAGTATATTCTGCAACATGTGTGGAATTAAGAATATTCAGCTCGAGTAGAAATTTTTGTGAGACGAGCCGTAAGCGACTTTCATACTTTCTGTAAACTATAAATTTAATTGCATTAAAAATATACCCTAAAACTATTAAAATTAAAATATATGTATTTATAAAATAATATTCTACATAAAATTCATAGTTTAATAAATGTAAAAGTATCTTAAGCTACCCGCCAACCAGAAAGATTAAATAAAATTAATTTATTATAACTTACCACATGCATCCATCTGTAACAAGTTATAGAATGTAACCATTCCATATTTGAAAATGATGTAAGAATGATAACAGTCTATAACAGTGGTATAGAAATTTTTTAATTGACTGCATTTCGAGTAATTTTCTATCTTAATAATAATAATTTTTTCGATAAGATTTACAAATATAATTACAATTGGATTGTCAATACTACTCAATAAATTTCGCAGAAATTGGGAAAAAGATTATTGTAAATTTATTCTATATTTGTTTGGAGCGGGGTTAATTTTGCCTTATAGTTAAACAATTAATTAACTAAGGCCTCATTAGCTCCATTTCAAACAAGTTAGTGTGTGGAAGAAATATTAATGAATTATTTTATTTGCGTAAATAATTAAATAATTCATTTATCATTATGAGTTCCGAAAACTTCTATTAATCTATAAACTAATATTATTACTAAAAAATAAAAATCTAGAATATTCATATATACATGCAAATGTAACACCAGAAGATGCAAACCTAGACAATTCATAAGGAATAAAATAGCTACATTAAAAGATTCATTCACAGGAAAATACAAATCTAGAATTTTAGATTCGGCATAAATTCAATCATAGGAAAATGCAAACATGGGAGATGCAATTCTATAAAAATTATAGTCAAAATCGAGTATAGGACTAAAGAATGGTAACTAGGTAGTTCATTTGGTTCAGTTCAACTTAATTTGCATTTATGCTGAATTTAAAATTCTTTTTCTAGATTTGCATCTTTTGATGTTGCATTTTTCGGTGTATGAATATTCCAGATTTTTATTTCCTGGTATTCAATGGGACCCATCACTTCATGGACATACCTTAAGGGTACAGTTTGGTATGCTGATTACGGAGCAAAAATAATTTTTCAGAAATTAGAAAAATGAAAGGTAAAATTAATTTTATGAACATCAAAATGGAGTTACATTAATCAAGAATTGGAATTAATAAAATTTTTGTTGAAATAATAATATATTCAGAGTGGTATGAAATAATTGTGAATTTTACAGTTTTTTTTTTTAATAACATCAATAAAAATGTTATAATCTTGATTATTATTGACGTTATGAAAAAAATCTCTTTTGATGTTAGCAATTAATAAAAAAATCAATAAATCTGAGGTCATACCATCCTTAGGAAATACGCTTCAAATACGTCGATTTTCACTGGAATAGTCTGACGATGCTATGATTTCAAATTTATAGATTTTTTTAAATTAATTGTTCACATAAGAAAATAAGAAAAATTGTCAGAGATTCTTTCATAACGTCTCTAATAATCAAGATAAAGATAATAACATTTTTATTGTTGTTATTAGAAAAACTGAAAAATTTCAATGTTTAGATGTTAGCCATTAATAAAATACAATTATAATAAATTTGATATAATAGAAAATTCCAGTAAAATCGACGTATTTGAAGCATGAAGGAGCTCCCTTAACGTATGTACTCAAGCTGTGAAACATCCTGTATAATCGTAATTGTGTCGCAATTTTTTATTGTTGTAATTTAAAGTGAATTCGAAATTATTAGTTGTCATCAGTGAAGACTCATAGTGCTTAATTTCCTATGTGGTCTTTCCTGATGTCAGCTAATTTGACTGTATTTCCACAAAGAAAAACAAATGGAAAAAAGTGTAAAAGGAGATTAAAAAATTTAATAGGAGTCAGTCGATCGGAATAGGTGCATTTAACTTCTATTCGTGATCAATTGGTTTCAGTTAAATTTCAGGTGCACCAACTAAGAAAAACAAGATTCCTTAACTGAATTCAGTTGGGCTGGATTGTTACTGACAGTAATCCGGTCACACTAAGTTCAGTTAACCTTGTAAATTTTTCTAGATAGATAAAAACATCATAAGAAGAATTTTAATTTAGTTACGTATTTCACAGTTCACCTTAGAAATCTTATTTATTTAATATTTCTTCTGTCCAACAGACGAATCCAATTATTGGACAGGAACAACGTACATAATAATAATACATAATAGCTTAATATGAATAATTAATACATGATAATATAGTAATAATAAGTAGAGTAGTAAATTTTACAGATTAAATTTGTTTAATATAGTATATTACATTCATCAATCTTAAATCATAAGAAAATTTGCCTAGCGTAAAATACATGCATTCCTTATGCCCTGTTCACACATGGACACATAGAAGACACACACACGCAACAGTAAAAATACTGTGTGTGTTGCTTGTGAAATAGAGGAGCCGCTATTTTGTGGCTTCTATGTAAGTAAAGAAAAAATCAATTTTGATGCTACAAACGTTCCACACGTTCTTCATTTTGCTTTTGTTGTCTGTGTGTCGCATGTGTGTGTCTTAAGCTGTGTGTCTATGTGTGAACAGGGCTTTACTGAACTTTGAATAGATATTTACTATTTTAATTTTTGGTATTTTTCTAAATTAAAAAATGTATATTTTTTCTTTACAATTCAATTTTTTTATAATTTTTTTAAATCTGAAAATATTTTTAAAAATATATTTTTTTGATATACTTACTAATTCAAAACAATAAAATAATTAATGTTTTATGTGAATAGAACTTAAAAAAAGAGATAAAGACGACAAATTGTCACAAACTTCTTTCTTTTAGAGTTTATTTTAATTATTATTTCGATATTTTAAGAGTTTGAATTGATTTTTTGCTGATGTATTAAATTGAAAAATAAAAAATGTATACGTTTTTGAATTTAGAAAAATATGTTCTTTACGAATCTTGAAAAATAAATATATGTTCCCATTGAAAAAAAGAAAAAAATTGCACATCAAAAGTGCATTAAGATTTTTTTTTCTTGCTATAATATAGAATACATAATACTGAATAAGTTCACATGAAAAATTTTTCTCAATTGTCATTAGTTTATGAAATATCAGCTGGACACTGGAAACCAAACCACTTTTTATATAATTTTTGTAGATTTAAATTAATCAGAATTCAGGGGAGATTTTGGTGTAGTTAAACTGAAATGTAGACCTGACTGGATTCGAGTTGTCAGAATCGCACAGAGGATATTTATATAAAAAGCAAGTATTATATATTTAATAGTAATAATGTCGTAGGCAGATTGTATAATTTGACTTTTTATAAAAAGTCTGGGCATGTAGATATGAAACACAATGTCAAATCATTTTATTTCATTGAAGGTGGGTATTAGGTTCTTTATTTAGTTTAGTTCAATCAACCAAAATTGAGTATGTGGGACTCACCAAGAGTAGAGTTCTTTATTTAGTTCAGTTCAATCAGAGTTTGTAGCAAAGCGAGTATTTAAGACTCAAGAAGGGTATTGTTTTTTTTCAGTGCATCATAGTGTCTACCAAAACTGAGTATGTGGCATTCAAGGAGGATATTGGGTTGTTCATTTAGCCCAGTTTAGAGTTTCAACCGAAACCCTCGGCATATTGTGTTATAAAATGATATGAAATTATATGAATAGTCATTTAGAAAAATACTAGGCGTTTTATAATTAGCCTACACGACATAAATACAGATACAGAATGTCAAAATTTAAGTTTTTCTATTTTGTGTTTATGCCTCCAAGAACCTCCCCTATATCTCTCCAAAATCGAAGTATGCGGTGACTGGTCGTTTTGCTGACGATTCTTCAACGTCAGGCAGGGTCGGTGGTTCGAGTCGGGTCGGGGGCAACGCCTGGTGTTCCTAGACCCGAGGATATAAGCAATTTACTCGCGCCGTCACTGACAACGCTAACACGCTGTCTAACTGGTATTCTCAAATAATGTCCTGTTTCGCATTTGCACTGCAGCACCCTACGCCCTGTTTAGCTGTTACCGGGCTAGTTGTAACTCGCACCCTACCACCGGACACCGGGGATGTAGCACTGGTTAGCGAAGAAAGGTAGGTTCACACTATCACATTGCGAGAAACTTTAGAATGAGTACGTGAACTTGTAATATTATAAATATTTGATAGCACAGTTATGAAGAAAATATTTCAAATGGAGTACCGCAAGGATCCATTCTTGGTCCGTTATTGTTTATAATATGCAGTTGTTTTTATTTTCGTGCCATAATTGGAATCTACAGAACTCTAAAATCTGCTATTTTGGTTATAGGTTAGGGGTGGATCTATGGATTAGGGGGGTAAGATTCTTTTTTTTGTTCTAAAAATAGACAAATATTCCAATTATTATAATACACGCAGAAGTAAATTCAATATTTCACCTTCGCCGAGGGGGGGGGGGGGTTGGTGCATTTCACCAGCGGCACATTTATAGCGTTTCATATAATTACCCACCTAAGTACATCATCTAGATCCGCTCTTGTTCTGAGAATTATTTGGAGATGTATATAAATACATGCTGTTCCACAACTTAGGACAAAAAATTAAAGGGTATATACTGTACGACGTGCTGATCATGCAACATTTTTTTTAAATTCGCAAAGTTGAGGGTAATTTACTTGAAGTAGAAATTTTTTGGACCTCTGGAGTAGCATTTTATTGGTATTAGATATTATGTAAACAATTATTAAAAATAACTAGCGATCAGTAGCAAAAAAAAGTTTTCTTGAAATACTGCGATGTAATACGAATTTTAAAATAAAACTTTTTGTTTCATGATCAACACGTCGTACACTATATATCCTTTAATTTTTCGTCCTAAGTTGTGGAATAGCATGTATAAATATACAGTACTTTGCTTGTATTCTCAAATAATGTCCTGTTTCGCATTTGTACTACACATCACCTTACTTCATTTTTAGCTGATACCGGGCTAGTTGTAACCCGTACCGACCACTGGACATCGGGGGTTGGATTACTGGTTAGCGAAGAAAGGAAGGTTCACACTATCACATTGCGAGAAACATTAGAATGAGCACGTGTACTTGTATTATTATCAGTATTTAATAGCACTGACCACAGTTCACAGGTGTGAAGGTAACATTTCAAAGGGAGTACCTCAACGATCCATTCTTGGTCCATTATTGTTTTCTATAGTATGTAGGTGTTTTTAATTTTCGCATTTGCCTGTTTAGCTGTTACTGGGCTAGTTGTAATCCATACCCACCGGACACCGGAGGCATAGACTAAGTTACTGAACCGGAGGTTATGGCACTGGTTAATGAGGAAAGAAAGGTTCACACTATCACATAGCGAGAAACTTTAGTATGAGTACCTACGTGAACTTGTAATATTATAAATATTTGATAGCTCCGACAAGAGTTCACTGTTATAGGGTGATTCAAGTTTGGCTTCCTTATGAAAGTATTAAACGAAAACCGTAAAAATAAAAAGTGCATGTAAAGTTTTATTTGATGTTTAACTACAATTAAATACAATTACTTAGGATAGATTTTTTTCGGTTAAATGGCCGCCGCGACTGCTGGGACATGACGTAATTCGATTATCATAATTTTCGATTATTTCGTGGCACAATGCAGGCTCTATGTCGTTTTTCCTATTTCAGCTCTGCAATCGTATTCGGTTTGCTCGCGTAGACTCTACTCTTCAAATAATCTCAGAGAAAGATGAGTTATTCACCAAATTTTTTGCGCAGTAGCGTGGTTGTTCCTGCTACTGTGTGACTGTAGCACCATATTACTGAAACCAGAGATTGTTCGCTCAGAAGGTCGATTTTGTATACCAAAATACTTCTCCATTCTCATAATAAGCTGTGAAAATGTGTTTAGACGTGTAGCTGTATCTGCTTTTCTCATTGATTATTAAAATTTTTAAGGTAAAACAGTAAACAGAAACTAGTTCTTTATGAAAAAATTAATCTAGGTTTATGTCCAGTTAGAATTATCCTGAAAAAAATTTGGTATCCATGTAAAATATTAATGAAAAAGTGTATTTTAAGCAATTTTTCTACATGCTTTTCTTATGATTAAAAGGTTTATTAGAAAATGTAACTCGGCATTAACCTAGTTCCATTCTTTGTCTGTAAATAAATTTTTGTAAGTTTGCTTTATCTGTAAAACTTCGTGAGCATTTTAAAAATTGCTAGACTGCCATTACGTATTTTAAGCAATGTTTCCAATCGTTACCATAGAATAAACGCTTTGTTGAGCTACGTAGAGTCGATAACCTTAATTTGTAAAATTACACTCATTTTTTTTTACTAAACTATAACCAAGGCTGTTATTAAGTAAGAACAGACAATAATTTTGGGGGTTCCTAAAAATTACGCTACGTACTTTGTCATAATTTTTAAAAAATTGAAAAAAACCATATTATGTATTTATCAATTTCATCGTAATAGTAATAATTTATAATAAATTTTGTAAAACTCAACTAAAGAGTGTTCAAGAATCGTGGTGCGTTTTATTTCATTCTGCTGCTTCTAAAGTTCAATTTTGTGACTGTCCTGTAAATTGCATAATGTTCATTTTGATAAATAATGTTATGAATATTGGTTTTCTTTTTAGATATTAGTGGAAAATGTTCGTGTATCTCAGTCTTTAGTAACGGACCGGCGTGTAACACACGCACTCGGGTGTCGACGGTGTCACCAGCCTGACACCTAGGACGTGGACAAACCTATTCGTTATGTCAACGCTGTACCACTCTACCCTGTCTGTCGTCCACTCCTGTCATATTAGAATAGCGAAGAGTGTAGCACACGAAATGCTAGTAGTACACAAAATAAATATAAATAGGGGAGGCCGGGATTGGTTGTGACATTTTTTAGAAAATTTATCCTAACGTTTTATTGGGTAAAACGATTAAAATGAAATTGTTAGGATTTAAAAAGTAGCTTGTTGGCTACACAATATAATATTTATTTGGAGGCCAATGTAGATGAAAATTGTTGTTTTTCACAATTTGGCAGGTGTCACAACCATCCCTGCTTTTGGGTAGGTTGTTACAGCATACGGAGCAAAATGTTACATCAAGTTTTTAGAACATTTTAATCACTTATTATTTCTAATTTTAATCAATGGAATCATTTTAATTAGTTCAACGACTCGGGTTGGTTGTGACATTTTTTAGAAAATTGATCCTAACGTTTTATTACAATTAAAATGAAATTGTTAGAATTTAAAAAGTAGCTTGTTGGCTACGCAACATGACATTTATTTGCAGGCTAATGTAATAGTAAGTGGATGAAAATTGCTGTGTTTCAAAATTTGCCAGGTGTCACAACCAGCCCCAGATTTGGGGTAGATTGTTACAACATACAGGGCAAAAAGTTATAGCACGCGTTTTGAACATTTAAATCACTTATTATTTCTAATTTTATGGAATCACTTGAATTAGTTAGTCTTCAATGTCTATTTCTTTTTGATTAACAATGAACATTTTTCTAGTGTGCCTGTAAGAATTGCTGATTTTCTTGTCTTACCTGTGATCTATCTTACATCTGGCGCATTTTTTGGATATGGATATGGTCTATAATTATTTTCGATGGAAAAGTTGCTTTATCATTGTTAAGTAAGTCTTTATCCTGAAAATAATGATGAATTTCAAAAAATAACTCTAAATTTGAACGCATAACAACTTTTTGTCCCAGACCAAAATCAAACATTTGAGATGAAATAAATAAGAACTATGCAATTATTTTAAATTAATGTGTGATTTCATAAACAAGATACTTAAAATAGGTAACATAAATCCAATAAATTATTTTAATTCTCTACGACATGAGGCTAAAATTACGAAAAAGAAAAAAAGTTACAAACATGCTGTTTTTGGTTACCACGTACGCAGATGTTCTTAGTGACTACGTGATGTCCCTAGAGTACAAAAGGCGATAGCAGACGTTGCTATGATCGGTGCTATAATCTAAAATTTATTGAATTGTTTCTATTAATAACAGCAAAATAAAAAATTTATCAGTTTATGTTTTGTTAGTATCTTATAAATATTCACGTTATTAAATAAATTAAAAATTTCAATATTTTGATGTTAGAAATTAATAAAAAACAATTTTAATAAATTTTAGATCATAGAAATTTCCAGTGAAAATGGACATTTATATGTAACCGGTTACATTCACCATAATCCAGCCTTAAGGTAGGAAATCCGTCGATCATAGGCGTGCATGATTTTGGTGTGAGGTAAGATAATTGAATTTAAAATTTACACAGAAAGGTAGTACCACGTCAAAAAAATAATTTTTTTTAGACTGAAATTTTACGTGCAATTTCTGAATAATTATTGCGGTGACACATTTATTATTTTTATAATAAATACCTCAGATATTAAAGAATAACATATTCTTTTTCCAAATATGTGTTAGGTTGTTGTGATATAATATTTTCTAATCGTTTAGTAAAACTACTGCTAACCACAATATAGGCAATGTATATTTTAGCGCGTTTTACTGTCAACTTTAAATTCAATTAACTTCGTTATTTCAAAGGTCACCTATGAATTTTAAATTTTATCCAAATTCTACGACTTGTAATGAATGTTGTATATTAATTTTGGGTTGTGACCACCCATGGATTTACTATCATAAGAGTAACATTTTGATTTAATTTTTACATCTGCATATATGGTCTATTCTATGCTCTATCGTTAGCCCTCGAAAAGAAGATATATGCACCAAGGGCGGTGTTCGCACATGAATGAATCTCCTTATCCGTGTGTATTTTTGCGTGTATCCTGGTGCGACATCCGGTTCGCATTGTGGGTACGCGTGTGTTATGCGAAGACTGATTGCCGTTGTTGGCGCTGTTAGCCTGTTTTTGAATGGCGTTCATTTAAATTACACCAGACCCGAGACGTATCTTAGCAGCACAGAACATTACACTGCTGCGACACAATCTTCTTGGAATAATTTCTACGGAAATTATTTTCTTTGTTTTCTGGAGGTTTGTTTGTGCACCAAGAACTGCAATAAATATCGTGTACTGGTCTACGTCGTCTTGACGAGACCAGCAAACGGCGAAGGAATTTTTACCAAGGGCAACTTTGCAAATTGACAAAACACAAATCGTTTATTTTCTATTTCATTTCATCATTAAGGTGTAGTACGTCTACCCTAAAATTTTACAGCGTTATAGAGGTATACGCCTTCCACGTTTACTTTAATTATAATTGAAATATATGGTGCTTTTACATACGAGTGCATTAACAAAGGATGTCTTAATGCTTCTATATTTTTATTTTTTGTCTTTGGCTTAGGAATTTACAGTACAAAAAATTAAGAATGACGTTTTATTTCGGATTTTTTGTCATTATTTGATATGATTTTTTTCGGTCACTATAAATGGCACGAAAAATTTTCCTTCTTCGAATAGTTTTTGTTTTACTTAAATTCTTTAAAAAACACAGAAGTTGGAAATACTGGAGCCATGTTTACAGTATTGTTCAACTTCAAAATGACATTGCAAAGCTATGATGCGACAAAGTCCGAGTTTCGGGCAGCCGTAGTAGTGGGGAAGAGAGTGAAGTAGAAAAAAAGTAATATCGAGAGTGTTCTAGTAATTCGAAAATAAGGTAGACGAGCCGCTTGACCGTTATCTCTAATTAATTGTTATTAATTTGCTTACATTTACAAATTGTTGAAAAGTAGCTCACTATTTGTGAGACGATTCACGTTTATCTTTAAAGTAGGAACTCGAACCGCACAATATATAATAGCAGTGGCGGATCTATGGGCAGGAGGGGGTAAAGAAAGTAATTACTCCCTCTTAAGATTATTATTTTTTCGAAAAATATACAAATATTCTAATTATTATACTATTTTTTACAAACGCAGAAGTAAAACTTCATTTTTATTTGTTTTTACACATATAAAGGTGCTGTTAATCTCCGACAATTCAATTTTAAAATATTTGACATTGAACAAAAAAAATTTGCCATGGAAATAGAAACCACAGCAAAATAAACAATTATTATAACAAAGTAGACACCCGGAATATTGGAGATTATTTGAAAAAATGTATGGAATCCTGATGTTCAAAATAATACAAATGACCATATTAATTTTATTTTTATTTTAAAGTAAATAATGTTAGTACTTTTAGAATTATTTACTAAAGAAATAGATTGAAATTTTGTTACTGTATCAATTATTATTATTCAAATGTTTGTCTTTAGAGTCCTTAATTTAATATTGAAACAAAAATATAAATAAATCATAGCTGAGAAACTTGAATCGAATTAGAACACAGGCTTCTTTGCTTAATTTTTTTTCGTATTTATCGTTGCCTAGCTGAGATGGGTACCAGGCGTTAAAAGGCAGATAAAAGAAAATTTTATTTTGGTATATGTCGTGTATAGGTATATTTTTAGAACCATGCTTTAAAGATAGCAAATCAAATATAAGATTTAATCGCTTTTTTAAACAAAAATGATCACAAAATATCCTTCTAATCTAGATACTATATTATAAGTTTTTTATTTGAAGGTTGCGCCCCAATGTTTCACCGTATTCTGCACCAATGACATTGTCCGCAGAAGGCGAGAGACATGCTGCCATTATTACAAACTTGTGCAATGCTCTATGAACGTTAATGTGCACTTGTTTCAAATTTGCGACGAATAAATGAAGATGATACGGCCAAGCGAATTACTGCAACACTAATGGAATTATCTTCCGGAAATCCAAACACTACCGACATTCTTTTATTCTCGCGAATAGTAATATCGAAATCGTTCTGTGACATTCAAAGCAAAGGGAGTTAGAACATTCAGTAGGTATTGTCACGTTGATTTTGAAATCGTGTACTCATATAACTCACTTGAAGATTGTCCTTAGAGTGCTACATGCTTAAATACTCAATATTTTAAAAATAGTTATCAGCTCATTTGAATAATTTTAAATTCAAGGGTGTCAGGAAGATAATTTAATGACTGATACTAAATTATATACCGAAGAATTTTTTATAATATCATAAATAAATTGCAATCTAAACGAATACACATTTTAGATCCACTGTATTAGAGTGCAATTTATTTACCGAATTTTGAATTCTTTGTAATTCGTGATCAGAATGTCATATTTTGTTTTTGTTTTGAAAAATCCTGTATATTTAGCTTACTGTTTGAATTTTCTAATAATAGTATATTGAATATCTAGTGCGCAACGTGACTTTTTTTATTACATATTTTTAAAGAAGAGATTAAAATTTAGGACACGTATTTTTCATTTAGAAAAAAAAATTACCAGCAAGCCCAAAAAAATAATGAAAATTGAATATTACTAGTGACACAAGTTGTATTTTTGTCACATCTGCACGCAAAGTAACCTTTTGTGTGACTGATTTTGTGTGTGCAAAGTAGCTCAATTTTTAACTATGGAGATATACGTTCGCAAAGTAAAAGCCTGCGGAAATGGCGTGCGGCGCCATTCCCGCCACTTTGCGCACCAAAACAGCCACGAAAAAGGTTACTTTTTATGTAGGTATGACAAAAAAACTTTTTTGTGAATGCCATTCAGAACAATATAAGAAACTGTAAGTATTTTATTTTTTGTTCTTGTATTTTAATAATATGTCCAGATTCGATGAAATTCTAATGCCATTACAGTAACTAATATTAAACTGATGTTATTCTTTCGTTTTCTAAATTACCTACTGAAATTAGTTGTGAAATTTTGTTGAGAAAGGTTGTTTTACAACAGAAATATTAAATGGATTTGTTCTATAAATTATCAGTTTGAAAGTTATCCTTTGTTTTTCCCGTACATAACTGAAACAATACCGTTATAGATATTTGGCTGTGTGATAGTAGGTATTATGGTCGATGTTACAAAATTTATTCAGAATAATCACAATGAAATTTTAACGCGAAATTTTCACTAGACTATGACTTACTTTTCACCAAAAATCAGGACCGAAATCAAGTTCTAGATCTAGAACTAGAGTATTCAAAAATCTATTTTAGACCATAGTTCAGCGAAAAAAAGTTGAAATTGTAATGAATATGATCTACGAATAAGTCATCCGTTTTCAAGATAATATTGTTTTCTGCTTTATAAAATGCCTATTTACATCTTTTAACGAAAAAGTCAAAAAATGATATATTCTTATATTCTGGTTTAAGGTGTCTTACGACTTCAGATATCCAATGCCGGATACGGTTTGATCAATATCTTAATTATTATAATTTTGATTCTGAACAACTTTTGTATTTACAACTTTCGAATAGGTAGGTCACTAAGTATCTATAGTAAAATTTAAAATATAGCATTGTTTTTCCTATATAACAGATTTCAAACAGACACCCGGTATAATTTCTTTGAATCTTGTTCCATTTCTTTGATTGCGTAAGTAGAACATTTTTTTCACAAATTTGACAATTTGAAAATTATCAAAATATTGTTAAACAAAACAACAACACCGCACACTAGATATGCAAATTTTTGAAATATCTATCTTCTTCTTCTTATATACTAAAAGGCTTGGTATCACTATATTTTCAGGGTCCGTCGATTTGGCCCCCCCAAATTAAGATATTCGTGCCAAAAGCTAGCTACCGATTCTTTTCAGTTTGCTCTAGCTAGCTCCACTAACCATATACCTAGCACCTAATTAATACCAGAAATATAAAGGGTTACATTCGGGGGGGGGGGGCTAAGTCGACGCCAGCTCCCCCAAGTCAAATATTTCATATAAAAAGCAAGCTCCAAATACTTCTTATCTGGCTCTAGCTAGCTCCATTCAAATTAAAGCTAGCTCCACCACCCTTATAATTTTAGAAATTTTTCAAAAATCCTAGCCCCTCCAAATTAAGATATTCGCGTCAAAAGCTAGCTCCTGACTAAATATAGTTTGCTGTTGCTAGCTCCACTTATTATATAACTAGTACTTAATTATTACCAGAGATATTACGGGTTACATTCGGGGGGGGGGGGGGGGCAAGTCGACACCAGCCTCTCCAAGTCAAATATTTCATATGAAAAGCATGCTCCAAATACTACTAATCTGGCTCCAGCTAGCTAATTAAAATTAAAGCTAGCACCATCACCGTTAGCATTTTAGAAATTTAAAGACAAAAAATCCTAGCCCCTCCAACTTAAGATATTTGTGTCAAAAGCTAGCTCCTGACTATTTGTACTTTGCTGTTGCTAGCTCCACTTACCATATAACTAGCACTTCATTATTACCAGAAATTTTAAGAAGTGCGAGAGCTAGCGGCTAGTGCAGTTGTCGGTAACTATTTTGAAGAGCGGGTAAAATTCAATAGCAACATTCAAATGAACATATATCGATTTAAAAGTGAAATCTTTAAATTAAATTTAAATAAAGGTATTCGGGTCAAAAGTTAACTCCTGATTAGGTAGGTATTTATAATTTTCTCTACCTAGCTCCGCTAACCATAAACTAGGACCTAATTATAAGGAAAGATATTTTGGATTACCATATGCGAATTTTTTTAAAAAAAAATTTTTCCTAATTAGTAGGTACTACGTAGTATATCAAATTATATAACATATTAAAGTTTCGTGCAGAGATATAAAAACACCTTAGGAATTTTTTTGATTTTTCACATCATCTGTCAAAAAAAGACCAATAAAAATGCAGAATATTGAATTTCACAGCCAATAAAAATGAGTAGACTTGATTATTTTGTACTATACTATATTTAATAACTAATCGGACAAATCTGAAGTTGGAATGCTAAAACTGATTTTTTTTTATTGATGGCTGATGTACCTAACAACAGATTTATATCACACAAACTTTGTAATGTAAACAAACGAATGTTCTCCATCTTGTCTCGTCAGCTGTTGTCAGTGACTGTATCGAGTTTTCCCGCTGATAAAGCTTGAATTACATTATACTTTTTTCGGCTAGAAACTTTGACAATTTTCATACTTAATTCTAGAATGCTCACTTGGATAATGTAAATCAAGAAAATTTCGATCCAAGTTTCATACTAGAACCGTCTTTTTATATAACCTCAAAAATAATAAAGTTAGTGACAGCAGAATAACTAAATTGTAGGTACATAAAACTTCATCAGTAATACATTAACCGAGTACGTTGACAACCTCAATTGACAATTACATTTCTTTTTAAATATTCAATGGCAGTATTGGTCGATGAGCTAAATAAAATATATCAGTGCAAGAACAAATTTTAAAACTAGATTCTAGCCGAATTAAGTATCTAAAAAAAAGTTCTGTTTTCTAGCCGAAAAAAGTATAATGTAATTCAAGCTTAAGACAAATTTAATTTTGCCGCCAAAAAAATCTAGTGATATTTTTCTCGTACTTACACAGTGTAAATATGGTTCAGCAAGACAACTTCAAGTTTCGTTTCTAGCGCGTTCAAATTTGGAACAGTAATAGCTAAGAATCTGTCTTGAAACATAGGTATATTAAAATGTTACTCCGCCATCTTGAAACAAAATGGTGGCTAGCTAACTCAAAATGTACTGCACCGATTGGGTTCAAATTTGTAATGGTTATAACTTATGATCTAACTTATGACATGAGCATACTAAAATATCAGTTCGCCATCTTTAAACAAAATGGCGTAACCGATTGGGTTCAAATTTGGTATGGTATCATGGGCGTAGTTAGAATTGCCACCGTGTATTGTATGGTAATAACTTAGAATTCTTATAACGAGATTCCGTTAAATTCGAGTTGGAGGCGTAGCAACGATAGCCGGGTTCGCTAATTTTTATATATACAGATATTACCGAACTACCGAACTAAAATATTAGTTACATCGTTATAAAAACTTTAATTTTAGATTATATTTTTAAAAAAATCTGACGTGGACACCACATGACTTCCTTGTACGCCTATTAAACTGTTCATACTTTTCTTAATAACTAAAATGTAGAAATATAATAAAAATATAATATTATACAAATATATTAATATAATAAGTATAAGTACTACTACTACTGCTACTATACTCACAAATATATTTTAGTCATGTTATTTAAACTGCAGAAGAAGATATAAAGCATATTTTACTATTGTCACTGTCATGTCATAATCATTTAAATTTTACGTAGTAACAAATGTTAATCGATCATGGACTACAAGATACCGAAATACTAAATTATAAATATATACTTTAATTATTCTTAAATGATACCAGATACAAAAATATTTATAAAATACCGATTGTAGGTAATAATCACATAATCTTTCATTTAATATAAAAAATTGTCCTAAATTAAATATTTATCGAAATATTTGAAAAAAGTACTACTTCCGGTTTATAGATCGAAACCAAAAATAGGAGGTGCACAACTAGATGCTATAACAGTCCTAAATACAAAATATCAACTTTCTACGTCTAACCGTATTTGAGTTATGCGACACACATACGTCCGTCCGTCCGTACGTACGTCACGACGAAACTAGTCATAATGGATTCAGAAAAGGTCAAAACGGATATTTCTATCAAAATTTTAAAACCGAAATTTTTCGCGATTACAATACTTTCTTATTACTCCGTACAAGGAAGTAAAAAGACTATAGTTTTTGGGATCAGTAAGGTCTAAATCTCGAACTGTCACTTATACCTAATACCATAAGTAGTCGTAGTTATGTCGATTATTTTTCTGGTAGTATGTATGTTCCTTGTGCTTGGATATGAGTGTATAACATAACTACCAGAAAAATAATCTACTTAACTATGACTACGAATTATTCATATTAAATAAGATTCAGTTTTAAATTAAAATGACAAAAAATGCTGTTATCCATGATTTCAGAAAACAAATATTTTGATAAAATTTAAATGTAACGCCAAATGTGTATAATGTGTTTTTTGGTGTTTCTTTACAAATAAAATAGTGTACTTCAAGTGAAAAATGTTCTTGCCCTTTGCACTAGTCCAGAGATAGAAATGGTGCAATAAAAATGGGAAATATAGATTATAATTATAATAAAAATGTTCATTTGTTAAATAGTCACCTAAAACTACTATACTTGTTTTCTAAACTAAACGAAGCAATCTGAAGTTGGAATGCTAAAACTGATCGTTTTTGATTGGCTAATGTAACAACAGTTTTACACCACACAAACTTTGTAATGTAAACAAACGAATGTTCTCCATCTTGTCTCGTCAGTTGTTGTCAATGACTGTACCAAGTTTGCCGGCTGATTAAATTTAATTTTGCCCCCAAAAAAATCTAGTGATATTTTTCTCGTATTTACACAGTGTAAATACAGCTCAGCGAGACAACTTCAGATTGCTCCGTTTAGTTTAGAAATCAAGTAAGTATAGTATTGAATAGTCGACACACAACCTTACTATACTTGATTTAATAACTAATCGGACAAACTTGAATTTGTCTCGCTGAACCATATTTACACTGTATAAGTACGAGAAAAATATCACTAGATTTTTTTGGCGGCAAAATTTAATTTGTCTTATCAGCGGGAAAACTCGATACAGTCACTGACAACAGCTGACGAGACAAGATAGAGAACATTCGTTTGTTTACATTACAAAGTTTGTGTGATATAAATCTGTTGTTAGGTACATCAGCCATCAATCAAAAACAATCAGTTTTAGCATTCCAACTTCAGATTTGTCCGATTAGTTATTAAATATAGTGTAGTACAAAATAATCAAGTCTACTCATTTTTTAGGCTGTGAAATTCAATATTCTGCATTTTTATTGGTCTTTTTTTGACAGATGACAGATGATGTGAAAAATCAAAAAAATTCCTAAGGTGTTTTTATATCTCTGCACGAAACTTTAATATGTTATATAATTTGATATACTACGTAGTACCTACTAATTAGAAAAAATTTTTAAAAAAAAAATTCGCATATGGTAATCCAAAATATCTTTCCTTATAATTAGGTGTTAGTTTATGGTTAGCGGAGCTAGGTAGAGAAAATTATAAATACCTAATCAGGAGTTAACTTTTGACCCGAATACCTTTATTTAAATTGAATTTAAAGATTTCACTTTTAAATCGATATAATGTTCATTTGAATGTTGCTATTGAACTTTACCCGCTCTTCAAAATAGTTACCGACAACTGCACTAGCCGCTAGCTCTCGCACTTCTTAAAATTTCTGGTAATAATGAAGTGCTAGTTATATGGTAAGTGGAGCTAGCAACAGCAAAGTACAAATAGTCAGGAGCTAGCTTTTGACACTAATATCTTAAGTTGGAGGGGCTAGGATTTTTTGTCTTTAAATTTCTAAAATGCTAACGGTGATGGTGCTAGCTTTAATTTTAATGGAGCTAGCTGGACCCAGATTAGTAGTATTTGGAGCATGCTTTTCATATGAAATATTTGACTTGGAGAGGCTGGTGTCGACTTGCCCCCCCCCCCCCCCGAATGTAACCCTTTATATTTCTGGTATTAATTAGGTGCTAGGTATATGGTTAGTGGAGCTAGCTAGAGCAAACTGAAAAGAATCGGGAGCTAGCTTTTGGCACGAATATCTTAATTTGGGGGGACCAAATCGACGGACCCATATTTTCAGTAGCTTAGCAACCGATTTCAAATCGTCTACAGCCTAAACGGTTTAACCGATTTTGATGAACTTTTTTTTATTTGATAGAGGTTAATGTGAAGTAGTGCCTTTTGGGTATATGAATATTGTAGATGGAGTGGTAGTCACAGAGGAGTTGAAAAACTGTGATTTTTTTGAGTCCTTGGATACGGGCATTATACGTTATTCGATTGTTTTTTTCATTTGACATATAGGTAGAGGATGAATTTGACTATATTTCTATACATGTTTCAACCCAATATTGGGTACATTAAGAAAAAACTGAAAAATGCACGGAACGCAAATGGGAGCATGCCATTGCATTTTTGTTTTCTTTTTGATAAAAATGATTTTTATGTCTACTGTCAGATTTGACGTTTCCAATTTGAAATTTTATTTGGATTTATCTTTTATATTTGATAAGGTAGAAATATTTTGAAAATTTTATTGAGTATTTAAAGATGGAACACGCATTATATTTACATGCTTTTGTATAAATTTGAAATATATTTTTTGAAATTTTTTATTCAATTTAACAATGCACTGTGAAGTTGCATCATGTTGTTATTTATTACTGTAGTATTTATAGTAATATATTTTGACCCAAGTGTAAATGTTCAATTAAAATTAGGTATCTATATCCAATATCCGTTAATAATACTATTTCTCAGTAGTTTACTAAAAGTTTTAAATGTCAAATTAATATACAAATTTAACAAATGTGTTAAAAATGGCGTCCGATAATCGGGATTTTATTGTACTTGAGTTTGGGTTGAATTTGAGTTTGTCTTACCCAAGCCGCCCTTGGGATCTTTATCCTGGATACGTCCACTAACTAACAACTGGACAAGCACGAGACGCGACGCGGACTAGAGATGATCTAGATTGTTATTGCACTGGTATCAAGTATCAAATCTGTTTTTACAAAAGTATGTATCTATGGTATTAATTAGCACCAAGGGGTCAAAATATGGCTTCAATGATCGGCATTTGTTTTTCAATAAAAACTTAACATAATGATGATTGGTATCAAACTTATCGTCCAATGTTGCCCAAAATTTTGGCTGTTTACTAAGTAAAAATTGCAATAGGTGAGCAGCATTTGTTTTTTTTTTAATATTTTTAAAATTATATCGCGATTGATATCAAATTAAACCAGGATAGGTACAATGTTAATATTCAATTTTCTTATTCAAATGGTAAGTATAAATTCAAATGTGGACTTATGTGAGGTACGATGTGCCGAATCCTCCCACATCAGGATCCGCGGAGCTTGAGCCCCGCGAAGCGGGGCGATCCTCTTTATCCCGCGGTAGCGTAGCGAGTCGTTTTTACAAAAGTATGTACCTATGGTATTAATTAGCACCAAGAGGTCAAAATATGGCTTCAATGATCGGCATTTGTTTTTCAATAAAAACTTAACATAATGATGATTGATATCAAACTTATCGTCCAATGTTGCCCAAAATTTTGGCTGTTTACTAAGTAAAAATTGCAATAGGTGAGCAGCATTTGTTTTTTTTTAATATTTTTAAAATTACATCGCGATTGATATCAAATTAAACCAGAATAGGTACAATGTAAATATTAAATTTTCTTATTCAAATGGTAAGTATAAATTCAAATGTGGACTTATGTGAGGTACGAAGTGCCGAATCCTCCCACATCAGGATCCGCGGAGCTTGAGCTCCGCGAAGCGGGGCGATCCTCTTTATCCCGCGGTAGCGTAGCGAGTCGTGATGCTATTCTATTCTAAAATTTTTATGGCTTAACTAAAATTTATATTGAAGAAGGAAGATGAATAATTTGAAGTTGTATTTATATAATTATAATTTCATCATACAATTTTTTCGGTAGAGTCTAAATGTTAAAATCGTTATAATTGAGGCACGAAGTGCCGAAACGTTCCACATTCAGGATCCGCGGAGCTTGAGCCCGCGAAGCGGGCGAAATCCCATCGTCGCGCGGCAGAGTGACATAGCCGAAGGCCCGCGTAGCGGGGCCTGACGCTAGTATATACTAATTAGCTTAATTCACTATATTTTCATCATATTAGCAACCAAACTTTTTTTTGCTCTACACTTTTTATCGTTGAATCGATTTTAATCAAACTTTTTTTATATGATTAACGGTTATTTTAACTAGAGCCTTTTGTATATTTAATTGTTGTAGAGGCCATAGTTTAAGTGAGAAATGAAAAAAACTCAGTGTTTTTTCACTTCACAAGAAGGAAGATGAATAATTTGAAGTTGTACGAGGGCTGTCTGAAAAGTTTCCGACCTGAACATGAAGATGGCAGCACTCGTCAATAAAAGTGGGGGGAATGTGTTTGCGCATGCGTTGAAAGATACTCACCAAAATTTCAGCCATTTTGGACGCGCGGTTGTTGTTTGACAATCATTTGAGTGAGTCGAAGTAAGAGCTTTTGTGAAAATGGAAAAAATCGAGTATCGAACTGTCATTAATAATTTATTTTTGAAAGGCAATACGCCTACAAAAATTAAGACGAGTTGGACACTGTGTACGGGGACTCTGCACCATCATTTACCACCGTGAAATTTTTGGGCAGTTGAATTTAAACGTGGCCGTACCAACTTGTATGACGACGAACGTTCGTGTCGTCGAAAAACAGCAACCACTGACGATAACATCGCTCAAGTTCACCAAATGGTGCTGGACAACCGTCGAATTAAAGTACGAGAGATCAGAGGCCATGAACATGTCCAAAGAACGTGTTTGTCACGTACTTAATGAAAATTTGGGCATGAGAAAGCTCTCGGTGCGTTGGGTGCCGCATTTGCTCACTTTTGACCAAAAAACGCGCGTTCGACTGAACGTTTCCAACGCTCTGTTGGCGCAGTTTAGACGCAAAAAATCAGAGTTTTGTGTCGATTAACGACTGTGGACGAAACATGGATATATTATTACAAACCTGAAACAAAAATACAATCAAAACAGTGGACTGCTAAGCGGGAAATGGCTCCGAAGAAGCGATTTTCTCCATTTTCACGATCGACTCACTTAAGCGATTGTCAAACAACAACCGCGCGTCCAAAATGGCTGAAATTTTGATAAGTACCTTTCAACGCATGCGCAATCATATTCCCCCACTTTTGTTGACGAGTATTTATATAATTATAATTTCATCATACAATTTTTTCGGTAGAGTCTAAATATTAAAATCGTTATAATTGAGGCACGAAGTGCCGAATCGTTCCACATTCAGGATCCGCGGAGCTTGAGCCCGCAAAGCGGGCGAATCCCCCTTGTCGCGTGGCAGCGGTCGAGTTTAAATGTTAAAATCGTTATAATTGAGGCACGAAGTGCCGAATCGTCCCATATTCAGGGTCCGCGGAGCTTGAGCCCGCGAAGCGGGCGAATTCCCATCGTCGTGCGGTAGCGCGACCTAGCCGCAGGCCTGCGTAGCTGGGTCTGACGCTAGTATATACTAATTAGCTTTTATTATTATTGTACAAGAGGTGGTCTTGCGTCCCTGTACTGCGGCCTTGAGGCCTATTGTACCCTCTGAAATTAATCCTCGTTGAGGAGTCCCGTTTCTTTGATGAAGTCCAGGATTTCCTTCAATTTAATTCTTTTTGTAGCCTCTAATTGTAGTTTTTTGGCTCCCAGGAGCCTGTGTCTGATGTTCACAAAAGCTTCACAGTGACATATCAGGTGGAGGGGTGTTTCATCCTCTTCTCCACAGCCTCTGCATATTGGTTCTTCGGTGAGTCCTAGTGTATGCATGTGCTTATTTAGTTCACAGTGTCCCGTTATAAGTCCTGTTAATAACCTTGTGTTATTCTTACTCATTGTCAGTAAGTTTTCCGTCCTTTTTCTGGAAGGTTCATCCAGTTACTAATTAGCTTAATTCACTATATTTTCATCATGTTAGCAACCAAACTTTTTTTTGCTCTACAATTTTTATCGTTGGATCGATTTTAATCAAACTTTTTTTATATGATTAACGGTTATTTTAACTAGTGCCTTTTGTATATTTCATTGTTGTAGAGGCCATAGTTTAAGTGAGAAATGAAAAAACTCACTGTTTTTTCACTCCTTAGCAACGGGTATTATAGTTTATTTGATTGTTTTTTTCATTTGATATATAGGTAAAGGATGTTTTTGACTATATTTTTAATGCATGTTTTGTACCAATATTGTCTATATTAAGAAATTTATTAAGAAAAAACCGAAAAATGCACGGAACACAGCTGGGAGTATGCCATGGAATTTTTGTTTTCTTTTTTATAAAACAATATTTTTTAGTCAATTCGTGTCAGATTTGACGTTTCCAATTCGAAATTTTATTTCGATATATTTTTCATATTTTATAAGGTAAGAGTGTTTTGAAAATTTTATTAAATATTTAAAGATGGAACATATGCGTTATGTTACATATAGGTATGTTAAATTTAAAATATAATTTTTGAAATTATTTTATTTAATTTAACAATACACTACTGTGAAGTTGCACATGTTGCTATTTATTACTGTATTTAAGGCATATTTTGACACAAGTTTAAATTTTAATAACAATTAGGTACCTATATTATATTAAATATGCGTGGCTAATACTATGTATAATTCGGAGTATTTTACTGACTATTCATTTGCTTCAATTTTTAAAATTCTAACCAATGACGTACAAAATATATCGGCAAAAAATGTAAAAATTCCCTAGGGATTGTTCAAGTGACAATTTACCCGTCATACATAGCTATGACAATTTTATTGATTTTGTATTGTTTTTAATTGAAATTAAAAGTGTCAAATGAACCTTTTTCTGACAACTTCTTACGATGAAATAAAAAATATATCAAATAGAACACCAAAAAATACAGTTACGTCAAAAACCTTAGTTTGGAACCAATTATTAATGAACTTGTGAAACGAAAGAAACTAAAATAAAATATTGACACTCAAATGTTAGTATAAAAATTGAATGTCAAACTAAACAACCGTTTCGGCTCAATAAATTAGTCTTGATTTAAAAACACGAAAAACCACGACTAATTATTCTAATCGGTCTGCAGCAGTGTCAAATTTTGCTTACTCCGGCATTAGAAAACATTTAATAATAAAAATATTAGGACACTCCAACGTAAATTTATTAGTTCATATTTTATGTCTGTTTATTTGGGAAATAGTCTAACAAAATATATCTCGTGTCTCATTATTTTGCAGGTAAAATTATTTCTTAAGATTGTTGCTTATAGGTAACATTCCTCGACAAATTGAATTGACAGTCAATAGATGTCGCTATTGACAGTTAGCAGCCATGAATGATAACAAAATTATCTATTTTATCAAGTTTACCAACAGTTGGCAGCTATGAAACTAGTTGACATTAGAACATTTGAACAGTTCCATTGTTACCATTATTATGATCCACCACATCTCCTCAAATGCATGAGGAATAATTAAACAAATACGATTTAAAATTTACAATTGACGGGGCAGAAATGACGGCAAAGTGGCAACACATTGTCGATGTTTACGAAGAGGACATCGAGGAAGAATATTTTTTGCTGATGTAATGTATTTCGAAATTTAAATTTATATTACACACATTTATTGTAAATATAAATAATTTTCAACATATTTTATGTGAAATACAATTTCAAGAAAATAATTGTGGTACAATAAATGTGTGTAATAAAAATTTTAATATCGAAATACATTAAATCAGCAAACACTTTGAAATATTTTTGTTGTCAAACGGGTTGCATTTTTTACTTTTTAGTTCCAAATTACAACCGCTAGGAGTAGCGTTCAACCACGGTTAAAGAATAATTAGGTTTACCGATACCGACTGGCTATGTTTTTCATTGAAAACCCCGGTCAGAAGTTGTAACTAGTTCATAGGTGTCTCTGCTGGTCAGGAGCTGCCCGATTCGATGCTCAAATATTTGCGTGGGAACTTTCTGTCACTTAATACAATTTTTGATATTAAATAATTTGTGCTATATGTAGTATTATAAAAATATATGTGAAATATAAAGTACATTTAAGGTTAAAAAAATGAATCAGGTAAATATTGCTGTGAAATAACTCAAAAGCGTTCAAGAAAAACTATCAATTTAATTATAGGTTATTTTTATTTTAGGAAAAATGAGTATAAATCGGCATTGTTTTATACCAAATTGTACTTCGATATATAAAACAAATAAAGAGAAAGTCTCACTATTTAAAGCTCCAAATTATCCCGAAATGTTACAGCGCTGAATACGAGCCATACCGCGCAAAGATCGTCTAGCTCGTCCAGTAGAGACCCAGTATGTGATTCACTTTTGTGTGAACACTGTGATTGGGACGCTGAGTTAGATAAAACTTGTTCATAATTGTGCAGCCATTATGATTGCTATTGATGAATCAATTCGTGATGTGTAAAGTATATCAGTCAGTCAGTTACAGAGAAAAAGCAATTTCGATCCACTACGCAGTACCGCTGGAAAAATGTTTTCTTACACTACTCTGTTAGATAAAGTTTAGAAATTTTCTGCGTGCTAAAACATTATCTTGCAAGATTTCATACCAATCCATATTTAAAGAAACAATTAGAGATCATTGTAGCCAGCATGTGTGGACGATTTTATCTAAAATATAGGATAATAAACATTATCACTATACGTTAATTCTGAAAAGGATAATAATAATGATACATCTCGAGTAAAACCAACTTTGTCACAATTAGAAGAATCTACATTACCACATTAATGAAAATAGGTACCTCATCTTCATAACACCATTATCAATTAACAAATTCATAAAAGTATGCAAACATGATTCCATAAGTGCGAATTTTGATAGTTTATTAACAAATATCATGTAAATAATGCAAATCAACTAAAAATTAAAATAATAAAACATGTTAACCTAACTTTTTTTCTTTCAAATAGCAATAATGTCAAATCTATTTGCTATTGAAACAACTTTTCTGCTTCACACTGTAAAATATACTTATAAAAAAATTCTAAACACATTTGCTCTGATTATTTAATATCTATATACCAAAAAACAGCTAAATTATGCGTTCCCGCCAAAACTTGTCATTTTGAACGAATAAAATAAATAACACAGTATTCTGTGCCCAAATATTTACATAATTTATTTAATATTAATATTTACACCAATCTTAGATACTAAACTGATATGTGTTTTTCGCAATATATCCTATATTTTTAAAAATAATAGTTATTTAATGTGAGACGAGCACGTCTTGACTTTGACAGTTATCAGACTAGCTGAATTTTGATGACGTCACATGACCGTGCTTATGGAATCCGACGATACTACTAGAGACACCTAGCGGTCATTACACATTCTGACCGCTAGAAAAGATCATGTCGGCAAACCTAATTATTCTTTAACCCTGCGTTCAACCTATACTATGTCCACCGAACAGATAGAGTAGATGCTCCTCCCACAAATGTGCGCGAAATTGAAATACGGTATTGCTATTGGTAAGCCAGTTTTACACTGCCAGGCAAACTCAACTGCTGAGATCGGTCATCAAAAAAATCGTTCGTAAATAAAAATTGTACTTCATATTTCTTTTAAAATTATGTTATACATAAATGATAAAATATATAATTCTTCCATATTTATTTCAAATAAAACTATTTAATGTTTCTGCTTTTTAAAATTTGTTGCTTGTAAAGCCTACTTCTGCGCACATTGTACAGCGCAGTTTTGGCTCTGCCCACTAGTTTTATTACTCTATGTGTTCGATGGACATAGTATATAGCCCAGTCAATCTAGACAAAAATTAGCCAAACTTAGAAATGGAAGATAGAATTCTAATTTTTTGCACAGATGTTCCTTATAACGTAGTATAACTCTCCTAGAAAGTCCCAAGGTTACCGACGCTTGCTTCCCTCGGGAGAGAGCAAAAGGTCCTAAGGGATGACAAATCATATATGCAGACTTAAACTCGTATAACTTTCGATCGGAATGACGTAGACACGTCAATGATAGCTCAAAATGTTGAGAATAATGTGCACTATACACGTATACACGTAGATACTCAAAGTTAAATATTATGCCATAATAACCGGTCTAACAACTCCAGACACACAAAAGTGGTTAACGCACAAAAAATGTACGTATTTCAATTATATATTCTTATTATGATTAAATAACATGGTTCTACATTATTTTGTATAGAATAGATACCGAGTGTGACGTGTATAGTACCGGGAATAATAATAAACCTGAAAAGAAAATTTTTATAAGTGTACAATTTTACCGATTATGTACAGAGGTAACCCAGTCAAATGGTAGAAAATAAGTTTTGGGATTGTTTTGAAATTATTATTATTAAATTCTTCGAACATTTCTATATAAGACAGACTACTTTTAAAAATTTTTGATGGCCAAATTTACGATTTTCTACGAGAGAAAATTGAAAAAATCTTAGTTTTTTAATATTTTTTGTGTTTAATGACCAGTAACTTCTAAACTAATTAAATTTTTGACTTCCGGTTTCTTTTATCAAATTTTGAGAACGATTCTCTATAAGTTAGATTATTTGAAAATTTTGTTGAGGGTCTTTGTAAAGCCAAAAAAGTTTTTCTTCAAGAGAAAATTGAGAAATTTTAGTTTTTAAAAGTTTTTTTTTATGTTTAATGACCTGTAGTTTCAGAACGAATACAAAATTTGACATCCGGTTTCTTTTATTATATTCTCCGAATAATTCTCTATAAGATAGGTTATTCTAAATTTTTTTGAAGGCCTTAGTTAAGACAAAATTTTAAGATTTTTGTCGCGAGAAAATTTAGAAATTTTAGTGTTTAAAATTTATTTTGTGGTTAATGACCTGTAGTTTCTGAGCGAATAAAAATTTTGATATCCGGTGTCTTTTACTAAATTCTCTGAACAATTCTCTATAAGATAGATTATTAAACCGGATGTCAAAATTTGTATTCGTTCAGACATTACAGGTCATTAAACACAAAAAAAAATTAAAAAACTAAAATTTCTCAATTTTCACGCGGCGAAAATCTTAAAATTTTGGCTTCACTCAGGCTTTTAAGATAAAAATAAAATAATCTATCTTATAGAGAATTGCTCAGAGAATTTAGTAAAAGAAACCGGATATCAAAATTTTTATTCGTTCAGAAACTACAGGTCATTAAACACAAAAAAAACTTTTAAAAACTAAAATTTCTCAATTTTCTCGCGACGAAAATCTTAAAATTTTGGCTTCACTTAGACATTTACGATAAAACTAAATGAATCTGTCTTATAGAGAATTGTTCAGAGAATTTAATAAAAGAAACCGGATGTAAAAATTTGTATTCGTTCGGAAATTACAGGCGATTAAACACAAAAAAAAAATTAAAACTAAAATTTCTCAATTTTTCCTCGGCGAAAATCTTAAAATTTTGGCTTCACTCAGGCCTTTAAGATAAAAATAAAATAATCTATCTTATAGAGAATTGTTCAGAGAATTTGATAAAAGAAACCGGATGTCAAAATTTTCATTCGTTCAGAAACTACAGGTCATTAAACACAAAATAAATTTTAAAAACTAAAATTTCTCAATTTTTTCGCGACGAAAATCTTAAATTTTTTGCTTCACTCGGGCCTTTAAGGTAAAAATAAAATAATCTATCTCATAGAGAATTGTTCAGAGAATTTGATAAAAGAAACCGGATGTCAAAATTTTTATTCGTTTAGAAACTACAGGTCATTGAACACAAAATAAATTTTAAAAACTAAAATTTCTCAATTTTCTCGCGACGAAAATCTTAAAATTTTGGCTTCACTCAGGCCTTTAAGGTAAAAATAAAATAATCTATCTTATAGAGAATTGTTCAGAGAATTTGATAAAAGAAACCGGATATCAAAATTTTCATTCGTTCAGAAACTACAGGTCATTAAACACAAAATAAATTTTAAAAACTAAAATTTCTCAATTTTCTCGCGACGAAAATCTTAAATTTTTTGCTTCACTCAGGCCTTTAAGGTAAAAATAAAATAATCTATCTCATAGAGAATTGTTCAGAGAATTTGATAAAAGAAACCGGATGTCAAAATTTTTATTCGTTTAGAAACTACAGGTCATTGAACACAAAATAAATTTTAAAAACTAAAATTTCTCAATTTTCTCGCGACGAAAATCTTAAAATTTTGGCTTCACTCAGGCCTTTAAGGTAAAAATAAAATAATCTATCTTATAGAGAATTGTTCAGAGAATTTGATAAAAGAAACCGGATATCAAAATTTTCATTCGTTCAGAAACTACAGGTCATTAAACACAAAATAAATTTTAAAAACTAAAATTTCTCAATTTTCTCGCGACGAAAATCTTAAAATTTTGGCTTCACTCAGGCCTTTAAGGTAAAAATAAAATAATCTATCTTATAGAGAATTGTTCAGAGAATTTGATAAAAGAAACCGGATGTCAAAATTTTTATTCGTTCAGAAACTACAGGTCATTGAACACAAAATAAATTTTAAAAACCAAAATTTCTCAATTTTCTCGCGACGAAAATCTTAAAATTTTGTCTTAACTAAGGCCTAATAAAAAAATTTAGAATAATCTATCTTATAGAGAATTGTTCGGAGAATTTAATAAAAGAAACCGGATGTCAAATTTATTATTCTTTCAGAAACTACAGGTCATTAAACACAAAAAAACTTTTAAAAACTAAAATTTCTCAATTTTCTCTTGAAGAAAAACTTTATTTTTGGCTTAACAAAGACCCTCAACAAAATTTTAAAATAATCTAGCTTATAGAGAATCGTTCTCAAAATTTGATAAAAGAAACCGGAAGTAAAAAATTTAGTTAGTTTAGAAGTTACTGGTCATTAAACACAAAAAATATTAAAAAACTAAGATTTTTTCAATTTTCTCTTGTAGAAAATCGTAAATTTGGCCCTCAAATTTTTTTTAAAGTAATCTGTCTTATACAGAAATGTTCGAAGAATTTAATAATAAAAATTTCAAAACAATCCCAAAACTTTTCCCTATTTTCTACCATTTGACTGGGTTACCTCTGTACAATCGGTAAAATTGTACACTTATATAATTTTTCTTTTCAATTTTATTATTATTCCCGGTACTAAACACGTCACCTCTGAAAGCAACAGTGTTCTCTCTGTATCTATTCTATACAAAACAATGTAAAACCATGTTATTTAATCATAATAAGAATATATAATTGAAATGCGTAAATTTTTTTGTGCGTTAACCACTTTTGTGTGTCTGGAGTTGTTAGACCGGTTATTATGGCATAATATTTAACTTTGAGTGTCTAAGTGTATAGTGCACATTATTCTCAACATTTTGAGCTATCATTGACGTGTCTACGTCATTCCGATCGAAAGTTATACGAGTTTAAGTCTGCATATATGATTTGCCATCCCTTGGGACCTTTTGCTCTCTACGGAGGGAAGCAAGCGTAGGTAACCTTGGGACTTTCTAGGAGAGTTATACTACGTTATAAGGAACGTCTGTGCAAAAAATTAGAATTCTATCTTCCATTTCTAGGTTAAATCTAGATTGACTGGGCTAATAGTATCATAGGAGATTCCTGTCTATAGTCCGTCCCAAACTTCTTTGCCGTTACTCATACCTGTAGTTCGTATGAATCAATGGCGGGAAAGTTATATTTTGATATCAAATATTTTAACACTATAATTACCTATGTGATTATTTGGAATAACTATATAAATTTAATAATAAATAAATAAATAAATATCTATAAGTAATTCTCCTTTTTTCAGCAATAAAATATTGGTACAAATTCAAGACAATCTGAATTGTTTGTTTATTATATTATTATAAATACCTATCTATAATGTAAACAGCTAATGTATGCATAAAACAACGATATACCTATGTTAAATTATTTAATCACAGTGAAAATAGTTTTTATATGTTTGACAGTTTCAAAATTTACAATACAATGTATTTCATAAAACAACATGAAATACAGCCTACTCAAATAACAAGTTATAATTGCTGGTATATCAACAATATAATTATACGTTTTCTATTTCTTTCTTTTTCTACTTCATAATAAAAACAAAGAACAAAACTTCGCAAAATTCGAATGACATACGTGTTTCAACTAAATATATAACTGTAATAAGATAGAAAGAGTAAGACAATGTATTCTTTAGTTATTCTTGAAAATAAAATAGTGACGTAACGGCAAAGAAGTTTGGGACGGACTTTAAATACAGGGTGTTTTAGACCACCCGTACCACCCAAATATCTCGCGTAAAACGGAACGAATCAAAAAAAGAAAAAATACGTCCAAAAAGATTTCAAAAATTCTATTAATTGACACCAAATGCAAATTTTTCCCCCACCCCCTTGGGGGAGGAGGGGGGGGGTAGCTTTGTAAATTTAAATGGGGACCCCCATTTTTTATTGCAGATTCGGATTCCTAGATTTAAATAAAGAAGGTTTTGCCCGAAAAAAATTTTTTTATTCTTGAAAGGTGGCGCTCAAATCGCAAAAAACGCTTTTTTTATTTTGACGATTTTTAATATTAGATGTGAGCCATAATGTAAAACAACGTAATTTATCGTCTACGCAAGGGTGGGATAGGACTGACATTACGGTAAGTACCGTACCTTTATTTCTTGTTTCAGTTACTGCGCTTTTTTCTTTTTGTCAAATTTGAATGAATCAATTCCTGTTTAAAACCAAAATTTATTTTGCCTTTTAACTTCATTTGAGGGTGGTGAAGAGGGGGTGGGAGGCGGGGGGCATCAATAAGTTTACCTGAAAGCAGTAAATGTCTTAAAATCACAACACCCTTTTACATTATGGCTCACATCTAATATTAAAAATCATCAAAATAAAAAAAAGCGTTTTTTGCGATTTGAGCGCCATCTTTCAAGAATCAAAAACAATTTTTCGGACAAAACCTTCTTTATTTAAATCTAGGAATCCGAATCTGCAATAAAAAATGGGGGTCCCCATTTAAATTTACAAAGCTCCCCCCCCTCCACTCCCCAGGGTGGGGGGAAAATTTGCATTTGGTGTCAATTAATAGAATTTTTGAAATCTTTTTGGACGTATTTTTTCTTTTTTTGATTCGTTCCGTTTTACGCGAGATATTTGGGTGGTACGGGTGGTCTAAAACACCCTGTATATCTCTTGTCTATGTCCCTCGTCTTCAGCTTCAGCTAGGGATTTTGATCATGTCATTTGTCTCGAAATGTTACCAAGCAACAATCTTTTGAAATACATTTTTCCAGCAAAATAATGGTCCCTTGATATATTACTATTGAAAATTTTAAATGTCAAATTGATTAACAAATTTAACTAACGTGTTAAAAATGGCGTCCGACCTACTGGGATCTCAGGGACGTAATTAGGATTTTTTTAGGTGGGCTAAGGGTGTGCCAGTAAAAAATTAAAGTGGGCCGTACAATTTTTTCTCTGTTGAAAGAATTTGACTTAGTTATATGACATCAAATATGTATGCATAAATAAAGATTTCACGAGCACTCAGACTGACATACATTATATCTATTCAAAAATACAACATTTTCCGCTATATCATATTAATAAACATTTATTTTGCCTCAATTAAGTATTGGGTGGGCCACAGGATGGGACCTGCACCACCCAGGCCCACCCTTAGTTACGTCCCTGTGGGATCTTTATCCTCGATACGCACAACTAAAAACCGGACAAACACTAGATACATGGCGCGGACTAGACGATCTAAATTGTTATTGCACTTGTATAAAATCTGTTTTTACAAAAGCATGTATGATATAATTATAGTTGATTTCATAACTAAACGGAGCAATCTGAAGTTGTCTCGCTGAGCCGTAGTTACATTGTGTAAATACGAGAAAAATATCACTAGATTTTTTTGGCGGCAAAACTAAATTTGACCTATCAGCGAGCAAACTCGATACAGTCACTGACAACAGCTGACGAGACAAGATAGAGAACATTCGTTTGTTTACATTACAAAGTTTGTGTGGTGTAATACTGGTGTTACATCAGCCAATCAAAAACGATCAGTTTTAGCATTCCAACATCAGATTGCTCTGTTTAGTTAAGAAATCAACTATAGCAGCAAAGGGTTCAAATCAGTGATCTCTAATAATTATGGACGGGAAAGCCGTATACTTTTAACACATAAGGGGCTGGCTCCTGCGAACTGTCATGGGAGAGAGTTCTTCCTTGTCTTTTTTAACATGCCATCTCTTTCTAATGTAACGCATTGTGCATGCTCTAAAATTTCGCAATTGCAATACTGTCGTTGGTTAGAAAGAGACAACCTCTCTCCATTGTTGCGGGTTGCATAAGATTTTTTTGGAGCCACGGGCAGATGTTTTCTTTCCGGTCCATAATTAATAGAGGTCACTGGTTCAAATTAACATCAATGATCGGCATTTGTCTTTTGATAAAAACTTACTATATATCATGATTGGTATCACACTTGTCTAATGTTGCCCAAATTTATTATGGCTGTTTACTAAATATGAAAAAAATTGCACTCGGTAAGCGGCATTTGTCTTTCTGAATATTTTTAAAATTATATCGTGATTGATATCAACTTAAAGGTCTTAACAAAAAATCTACAGTATGCATTATAGTAGAGAGCTCCGCGCTTCAAAAGACGTCAAAAAATGCGTTTTGTGGGGGAATCAGTGTTTCAAGCTGAAATTTTCACACATGAAAGTTATTAACCTAGAAAATCTAAATTTCAAGTTTGTTAAAAAATAAACCAGGCAAAAGGGCACTAGAACTAAAATTTTATTGTATTCCGTTCCCAAACGCGAGTTGATTAAAATCAACCAATAAAAACTTACAAAAATGTCTTTGTTTTCCTTTGGTAAAAGTTCTAAAAATTCCGCTTAACTAAGGACCTCAATTTTTTTTATAAACAATGCTCCTTATAGAAGAATGATTGAGAAATCTAATGCCGAAAACCGGAAGTCAATATATGAATTTGTTTAGAATTGACAGCTAATTAAAAACAATAATTTTCAAAATATTGAAATATTTAGATTATCTCTTAAAGAAAATGTTTAAGCCTAGACTAAACCAAGAGTGAACTTCAAAAAAACAATAAAGCATGTAATAGAAGAATGTTAGAAAAATTGAATACAGAAAACCGGAAGTTAATATCTGAATCCATCACGAAATAACAGCTGAATAAACACAAAAATTAATAAATTTTATATAATTTTACTTTAAGAAAATTTCCAATTTGTGACTAATTGAGAGCCTCAAAAATTATAAAAATAATGGGTATTATAGAAAATTGTTATAGAAATCATATTCTGGAAACCGGATGGCGATGTTTTTGTCCGTTAAAATATGGCAGTCATTATTGTGTCAAGAGAAAATATTACCAATTGATTTAAATTACTGAAAATTTCCTAAACGCATTTTTATTATTTTTTCGAAAACAGGTTAACTGTTATAAAAATCCCATGCATCATTTTTATAGAGAATTTTGTGCTCTATAACCTCATATAAATGTTTTTCTCGTAATGATAAGCTAAAGATGAGTTAAACCTAAAAAACCAGAAATAGCGGTCATTTTTTCAAAATTTCAATGGCTTCCGGTGTGGTGATTTCCGGAAACTTTTGATATGTTAAAAAGCACATTTTTCTGTATTGGATTCCGTCGAAAAAGCTTTTGTTGCAATTTGTCCGAAGTGAAATTACAAATTCCCTGGACTAATAAGTTTTTTGCAAATATCTTGAAAAATATCGAGTTTTCGTGAAAAATGCCTTCTTACAAAGTTGTTCAGAATAAAAAATGCAACAAGTTTTGTCCGAAAAGTTTTTCGAAAAAATGTTTACTTCCCGAGTTACAAGCAATTGTTTATTTAAATTGTTAATAACAAATTAATGTGCACTCGCTTTGGCAAAAAATTGTTACGGAAATACATTACTCACACCAATACACCAATAAAAATTTGTTTCATCCAGGAGCAATGAGGTTAGTACCTCACCCGTGTTTTAGGCCGAATTTTAGGGGTAAACCGCTCACCTATTTATAGAATTGTTAAAAATGGAGACCGATGATCGTCATATTTAAAAAAAATTATAGTGTCATCGAGTTTGATACCCCAAATTAAATGGCTTGGTAAGGTTGCTAATTAAAAGAACAATTAAAATTGATGGCCGACGATATGCATTTGTTTTCAACGAATTCGAAATAATTATGTCGAGTTTGATATCAAATTTAAGGTTCTGTTTCTGGGGGTTGATTCTGTAACTTGCGTGAGCACCTGCGGCACCAAAACTAATATAGATTTGTCACATGAATCTGCCGGGAATTTGAAGAACTACTGCACTTGTTGCGAGACACGCAAATATATTTGCGTGGCCTACGGAGGTACTGTTTCTACTTGTGGGACTATATGTCTCTTTCTAACACTATATTTGTATTTATTATTGTCATTTTGCGGTTTTAAATTTTTTGTTTATTGCTGAGTTAAGTAAGTGTATTACAATTCTACATTTATTAATTAGTGAAGTTTTAGAAACTAATGTAATTTTTGTTTAATTAGTGTAAATGTTTTTATCTTCACTCTATAGTTTAGTTTTATTAGTGTTATACCACGTTATACCCGTAAATATTTACCTATAATAGATTTTATCCGCGACTAGTCATGGAAACACACAATTATTGATCTTTTTTTGTCTCAAGAAGTTGTATTTCTATAACGTATTTGCTTAGAAACGGGAAGCAGTTAATAATGGATTATTATCTACTACTTCCGGTACTTTAACTCACTTTTATAAGGAAACTGAAGAATCTAAAATTAATATTGTAAATTCACAATTCAATTTTCGCGCCACATAATTTGTAGATAACTTCCACTTCCAGTAAAATCAGTCATGAGAACTGATTGCCTGTCACTTGTGAGATAGAATTGCGCATTATTATTATTTTGTTTGATTATTTGCTAATTCTTACCGGTGAATCTTTAAATAAGTAAGTAAATGTTTATTTTATTATCATTTGAATGTGACTATTAATGTAGCGTTTTTAAGGTTATAATTGTGATACGACATGTTGACTGCTGCTGGCGCACTCGTGCAAGAGTTTAGTGAGGTAGAACCACCCATTTAAGTACTGGCTTCGTTATCCACCGTACCAGAGTTTGGGAAGGTATTATTAGAGCCACCAATAGTTATTGAAGTTGTGACGGGATTGTTTATGACTTCATTCCGAATTTCTAGCATTGGGTTACTAAATAGTCCAGTCAATCTGTAACAAAAATTCGACGTTTGTGGAAGAAAATCGCAAAGTCAATTTGTTTTCATACATCGTTAGAGGGGCATGCAAGGAGGTTAAAACTAAGTTGTCACCCCCCTGGCCCCCTGCAATTTTTGAGAAATCCAAAAACATTTTGGATTTGATTTTTCGCAAAAACGGTAGGTTGTAGAGAGAAATTTTGTTAACAAATATTGTTAAGGACAGTATTATCTACAATTTATGTCATTGGGTCACTGCTCTACGACGAAAAGTGCAAAAAGTAGAGGACGCCAAAGTTGCCAAAAATGACATTTTTCACTTTTTCACCGCGAAAAATTGTTTTTTGATCTTTAGTGCAAATGGAAAAGTTGTAGAGCACAAAAAAACCTTCTACAATGAGTATTCAACGTTTTCCGTGCGATGAACGGTGACTGAGATATAACGCGGGAAAGGACGCATCGAAGGCCGCGCTGTGGCGCTTGCTCTTAACAATAATTTTGTACGCCAATAAATATTGTGCATTTGATGGAAAAAAATCGCAGTCAATTTTTTTTCATAAATCGTTAGAGGGGTATGCAAGGAGCTCAAAACTGAGTTGTCGTTCAACAAGCAGGCGCCGCCAAGGAACCGCCGAAGAAGAAAAAAAAATGACGAGTAACAAAAAAATACTGAGACATTTGTATGTACCTTCCTACAATATTTGGTTTGTGATTATGTGCAGTTCGCATACAATAATAATTTTACAGCTGCGCTTATCTATTTTTTCAGACAATTTACGAAGCAATGCGATATTTTACACAATTTGCTGTATGATACTACACAATTTGAAAAATGAACAATATTTTGTTCAAGATTTGGTGTAATGTAAAACGGGCTTATGATGATCCTTTTTTCCAATGTCAGTTATTTTGTTTTTTAAAATTTTAAATAAAAATTACAATTATTCGACCTCAAAAACATAAGCGTACTCATTTTCATAACATTTTCTCAATATTACTTCCATTTTAAACAGTTACCGCGTACCGCGTTATATCTCAGTCACCGTTTATCGTAGGGAAAACGTTGAATACTTATTTTAGAAGGTTTTTTTGTGCTCTACAACTTTTCCATTTACACTAAAGATCGTAGAGCAGTGACTCAATGACATAAATTGTAGATAATACTGTCCTTAACAATATTTTAAACAAAATTTCTCTCTACAACCTACCGTTTTCGCGAAAAATCAAATCCAAAATGTTTTTGGATTTCCCAAAAATTGCAGAGGACCAGGGGGGTGACAACTCAGTTTTAAGCTCCTTGCATACCCCTCTAACGATTTATGAAAAAAAAATTACTTTGCGATTTTTTTCCATCAAATGCACAATATTTCTTGGCGTACAAAATTATTGTTAAGAGCAAGCGCCACAGCGCGGCCTTCGATGCGTCCTTTCCCGCGTTATATCTCAGTCACCGTTCATCGCACGGAAAACGTTGAATACTCATTTTAGAAGGTTTTTTTGTGCTCTACAACTTTTCCATTTGCACTAAAGATCAAAAAACAATTTTTCGCGGTGAAAAAGTGAAAAAAGTCATTTTTGGCAACTTTGGCGCCCTCTACTTTTTGCACTTTTCGTCGTAGAGCAGTGACCCAATGACATAAATTGTAGATAATACTGTCCTTAACAATATTTGTTAACAAAATTTCTCTCTACAACCTACCGTTTTTGCGAAAAATCAAATCCAAAATGTTTTTGGATTTCTCAAAAATTGCAGGGGGCCAGGGGGGTGACAACTTAGTTTTAAGCTCCTTGCATGCCCCTCTAACGATTTATGAAAAAAAATTGACTTTGCGATTTTTTTCCATCAAATTTTACAGATTGACTGGACTAAAACGAAAAACGAAGATGACGAAGCTATAATAGGTACTATTGATGGTTGAGATGAACCTTGTACCATGTGCAATTCTTTTTTTTATCGGCAATGGATTCTTCTATGTAGCCCTCTGCTATCGCTCTGGATTTCCATCCCCCGTGTCCCGTGTCGTTTCAACGACAATATGTCATCACCGCGTTCTGAAAATGGTAGCAGAAGTTCGTCGCAGGGAATGCCCCGTATAATATTCGGCATTTGGTAAGTGCAAATATTTTGCTATTATATTCGGCACCTTACTAATTGTATTGCGTCCTATGTTCTGTTTCGTAGGTTTACCGTTCCTAAATCCAATAAAAACTTTCGGCATATCTGGAAAGGCCACTTATTCAAATAGCTCTTCACAATCTCCATCCAGTTAGGTTAAAAATACGCTGTAAACTATACCGTGCTCTAACGTCAGAAAATAATTTGTTGCTAACAAAATAATTTCAAATGTTTTATGGATATTGTTAAATAGGTAACCAAGTAAGTATTAATCTCAAAATGTTTTTATTTATTGCCAATATAAATATCATAACTACCTATAATAGGATATAAATGCTAGTCGCGGATAAAATAGTATATGCACCACGTGAGTGAAGTGCATTTTTTCCTTCGGTGTATTGTAGCCCTCCGCTTCGCGTCGGGTTACAATCTTACACCTCTGAAAAAAATCATACACTTCACTCCCTTGTTGCATAATATATTATGAACTTACCGGAATCTACCTATATATCAATAAAATTGTTTAAGTATAAATAATGGCTTTAGCGAACATTTTTATTGCAATTGATGAAGAAGTATTGGAGGAGAGACCACCTAACATACGTCTTATACGTAGGCAGCTAAGAGATGTTCAAAATCCTTTCGAAATTGAAAATTCGTAATTTGTAAAAAATTTAGATTGAGCAAAGAAGCATGCCAATTTTTATTAGACCAAATGCAACCGTATTTAGAAGTCGGGCTTCGGAATACAAAAAATCAACATTATCTTCCATAAAATTGATTATTATTTGTTTTTGTTCTTCCGTAGCGTTCATTTAAAATCTCTGAATGACAATGACCATAGAAAAGAGAATGACAGCAGACATTACCACAAGGTTACCACCAATACCAAAACAGTGTGAAAACCTAACGAACTAGTTTCCCCATGAAAGTCACCAGATTAGGAACAGTGACGTCATACTAAAGCTGGATTCACATGATACGTTACTGCCGTACCGTTTCAACCGTTCCGTAGCCTGATTGGTTTGACACTTGAACGTTCTCAACGGTCTGAGCGTTGACGGCGAGAATGAAATATTTCAACTTTTGACGGCTTTGACGGTCCGTTGTGACCGTCATTTCCATTTGCGCATGCTCCGAGACGGAGAATGCGGAGATTTGTAGTAATAATAATAATAATAATAATAATAAATATTTATTTCAAGGACCAACATACATAGCGGTATAGAAAACGTCAAATCAATACATAAACATACAATCAATGTGGAACAAAAAATACAAAGACACTTATTATAAATATAAATTAAAACTTATCCTGCAGGAACTCATCAACACTGTAATAAGCTTTTTTAATAAGAAAATTTTTTAAATGGGTTTTAAACTTTGTGACGGATTTAATGTCTTTCAAATGTTGAGGTAATTTGTTATAAAAAACTAAACCATAATAATTGGGGTTGTTTTTTGATTTATTTAGTTTAATCTTTGGTATATATAGGTTTAATTTTCCCCGAGTATCGTGATCATGAACATCACTCTTGGTAGCTAAATTGTCTTTATTGGTTCTAATGCGCAAAATTATATTGAAAATGTACAAACTGGGTAAAGTTAACAATTTTTCGGTTTTAAAGATATCCTTGCAGGACGATCTCTTATTAAGTAGAAAAATATTCCTTATCGCGTGCTTTTGTAATTTAAAAACACGAGAGGCAGAAGGCGAATTTCCCCAAAATATAATTCCGTAGCCTAATATAGTATAAAATTTAGCAAAATAAAAAGCCTTGGCAATATGTGTATCAGACAATAATCGCAGCTTTTTAATTACGTAACATAAGGATGATAACGTGTTACAAATGGAATCGGTGTGACTATCCCATATTAGGTTTTCGTGAATGTTTAGTCCTAAGACTTTCGCACTTCTTACTTTCGGTAGTAATTGTCCATTACAATCTATCGACAAGGTACAATCTTTTTTTATATTTGTAAAACTTATAAGTGTAGATTTGTTAACATTTAGTGCAAGATTTAAAGATGCAAACCAGGAGGACAATCTACCTACAAGATCTGGTATTTCATTTATGTTTGAAGATAAAAAAGAGACATCATCTGCATATGTGGCAAATTTATTCCCGTTTAAAACATGTCTAATACCATTAATGTACAGGATAAACAGTATAGGGCCTAAAATAGACCCTTGTGGTACTCCACACTGCACTAATTGTGCATCAGACTTTTGATTGTCATGAAACACTACTTGTTTTCTGTTAAGGAGATATGACTGAAACCAGTTAGCACAAATGCCTCTTATTCCATAGCTGTTTAAAATATTTAATAGGGTAGAGTGGTTCACGCAATCAAAAGCCTTTGATAAGTCTATGAAAATACCAAAAACATTATTCCCTTTATCTAATTCATTGTAAACATGATCTAGAAATTCAACTAAAGCTGAAGTAGTGCTAAGTCCTTTTCTGAAACCGTGTTGTTCCTCAATCAGAATCTTATTCCTTTCGAGAAAAGCGAGGACTCTGGACAACATGACTTTTTCGAAAATTTTATGAAATGCAGATACAAGAGTAATAGGTCTATAATTACACACATTGTCTCTGTCTCCTTTTTTATAAAGTGCTATAACTTTGACAAATTTTAATACATCTGGAAATGTACCATTTGAAAGAGATAAGTTTATACAGTATTTTAACGGTAAAATAAGCATTTCATAACAGTTTTTCAGGATGTTGTTAGAGACATCATCAATTCCTGCAGAAAAGGAATTTTTTAATGATTTGATTGTAGAAATCAGCTCAGATTCAGTTACCGGATCCAAGAAAATTGACATTGGGCAATTTGTTATGTTTGTATCTGGATTTTGATTACAAGTTGGTGGTAGTTTACTTTGAATTTCATGCGGCAGATTAATAAAATACTCATTAAACATATTCGCGATATCCACAGAACTGTAGACTGTTTGACTACTGTCAGTTAAATTACTAATTTTTGTTTTTTTATTGGAGCTACTCTCCTTAATATTTGTTTTTATAACATTCCAAATTTTTTTAGTATTATTGTTACAGTTTCTTACACTATCATAATTAAATTCTATTTTTGTTCTTATAATTAATTTGCGATATTCGCTTTTGTAAGTGTTATATTGTTCTCTGTTGATGAGTCCTGATTTAAACAAGTCATATAAACGTTTAATTTTTTGAGACTGTGATTTAATTTCAGCAGTTACCCAAGACTTGTTTTTGTTGTTAGTGTTACATATTATAATTTTGGGATGTGAAATTTCAAAATAATACAAGAATGTTTCCATAAAATTATTGAAGGATTTGTTAGCATCCGATTCGTCAAGTACATTACGCCAAGTTTCCTGCGACAATAAAAATTTAAGTTGTTTCATGTTGCAATCAGAAAATATTCTTTGTTTAGATCTATAATAATTATTTGCATTGTTTTGTGTAGTATAGTTTACTACGATATGTTGAGCAGAATGGTCGGATATATTGTTGTGTATGACCTTTACATTGTATTTGTTGGACAATACGTTCGTAAATATGTTATCTACACACGTTTGACTATTTTTAGCGATACGAGTTGGTTCATTAATTGTTTGATATAAGTTGTACATATTCATCATATCTAATAAAGCTTTTTTTTCGTTGCTGTCTACCAGGAGATTTACATTGAAATCTCCTACTACAATTATATTCGGATTACAATCTTTAGCTAATATTCTTGACAAACAAATGTCTAATTGTTCTAAATGTTAAACAAATGAGAACTAGGCGATCTATAGATAACTAGAACATAACCTACTATGTTTACATGTTTAAATTTGATAGCGCAACATTCAAAACTTAACTCAATATTCAAATCATCAATAAAATCAATTTTCTGATAATTAATGTTATTATTACAATAAATTATGACACCACCATGACTATGATAACGTCTGGAGTACGAACATGCTAGTTGGTAGCCATTAAAACTATAAGAAGCTGCTTCGTTTTCAAGTAGCCAGTGTTCTGAGAGACAAAGTATGTCACACGATTGTGAGGCCAAGAAAATGTCTAATTCCTCTACTTTATTTCTTAGACACTGGATATTTTGATGTACAACATTAATTGGTACTTCCGTAACTACTGACTTAATAGTTTTGGATTGTAGATGGGGGTCCACATTCGGTGTCACGTCGAGGACTGGGTCTTGGGACGATGTTGAAAAAATCTAGACACGTATGCACCACTTGGCCACCTTTCTGGATTTAATAATTCCTTAAAATTACTTAAATTAACAGCTATTTTAAAGGATGTATAATACTGCGGATGTTTGGATTGTAGTTCCTCCACTATGACTTCAGGAAAGTCTGACTTAAGAAAAACTGTAAGATCATCAATACTTGTTCCTGGCTTAAAGCGAGATGCATAAATAAACGCCTTTTTTGGTACAGTTTTTATGGTGGATTCACTTGTATTTTTTTTTCCTATAACACCAGAGTTATTATATTTCCGTTTGTGCACAACTTCAGTCCATGGAATTGTTTTATTGCTGTTCGCATTTTCAGTTTGTTTATTTATAAGATTTATTTCTTGGTTAAGTTCAACTTTATTCTTAGCTACAGCTGATGTTGATAATGCAGAAGCCGTGTCATTCGTTAATAATTTCGTTAAACTTTTGTTAGATGTCGTTTGATTAGTTGACTTTATATCTGTTTGTTTATTACTATTATTGACACTAGAACCGTTAGATGGCGTAGTAGTGTTCTTAGGCATTGGAATTGCTTGTTTTTTATTTATTAATAAATTTATTATTGTCTCTTTATCTGTAATGATTTTACATTTGTCATTGATTATAATGTCTTTTTCCACTAATATTTTTTTTAGATATACAATTTCCATCCGTGCAACTTGAAGTTCACTTGTCAGGAGGTCAAGAGAGTCACTCGCGTCACTAAAATTTTCTTCTGTACAACACTTTGTTACACTGTCAATAATTTCTAATTTCTTTTTCACACAACAGTTCATGTGTAACACAGCTTCACATATAGAACATGTAACCGTGTTATTAATTGCACTACGATTGCATATTTTGCAACAATTTTTCTTAACATTCAGAGAACGTTCGCCGTCACCCGCCATTATTATATTATATAGTCCAGTGCATTTAGGCTAAAATTAGTCGAAACCCGAACATTCAAAAAAACATGATGGGACCTTCAGGATATCGTTAGATATACACTACTGAACATCCCCAAGAAAATCCCTAAAAATTCCGCGTCGGGTTTGCCGCCATTTTGATCAAAATGGCCACCGGTTTTGCACTTTTTTCGGTTTCTTACCATTTTGACTATGAAGGAGCACGATTTCGAGAAAGACCATTATATAAATTTTTAAACTATATTAAATTTTCTACAATATGAGACCAGAATGGGCTCGGTAGCCCTAATAGTTTCCGATATACGGCTTTTCAAAGTTTGGCAAAATCTACAAATTTGAAACTCCAACCGTTTCTCTTCTACAAAAATTTTACTATATTCTCTCGGGGAAAAACTTTAAATTTCAGCTCAACCAAGGCCACTGAAAGTTTTTGACACAATGTATCTTATAGAAAAAAGTCCGAGGAATGCAATACTGCAAACCGGATGTCACTATCATTATTCGTTCAGAAATTATAGTAGTTGAATTAACACAATAAACAATATAGTAATTTTTTTGTTTATTCTTTTGTTTATTGTGTTTAATCAACCATAATTTCTGAACGAATAACGATAGTGACTTCTGGTTTGCAGCATTGAATTTCTCGGACTTTTTTCTATAAGATACATTAAAACCCTTTACTGCATAGTGTGCCATATATGGCACATTCCTATTTTTTACGTATAAAACTGAATCAAGACGTTACTTCATGAATGGTCATATATAGCACATACACAGCAATGGATCTTGAGTTTTTCCTCCCTTATAATATCTAATTTAGTACGACTTCACCCCGTAGTAACCTGTAGATACTCGTGCGTTAGTTATTTGTAATAAGACGTTAGTTCTCGGTCGAATATTGGAAGTAAATAAACATTATTCCTTGAAGAAAAAATTATGTAGTGGTTGAATATTGTATGGAGAAGACATTCGGGTAAGATATGTTTATATAAAACACTTATAAAAATACCAAATACTAAAAAATGGTTTGTGCCTTATATGGCACACCATGCATTCATGAAGAAGATATTCATCTAGATGGGGTAGACCATTTACCTGAATGGAGTGAAAACAATAGATCCAGGTGCAAATTTCCAGACTATGAAGGGAAATCTTTTACATTTTGTTGTAATTGCAAAATTACGACGGCGTAGAAGGGTCAGGGTAAATATTTTTTTATATTAAAAGTCGGGATCCCGACTTTTAAACTCGAGATCCCGACTTTTAATCTCGGGATTTCGACTTTTAATCTCGGGATCCCGACTTTTAATCTCGGGATTAAATAACTGAGATCCCGAGTTTAAAAGTCGGGATCCCGAGTTTAAAAGTCGGGATCCTGAGTTTAACAGTCGGGATCCCGAGATTAAAAGTCGGGATCCCGAGTTTAAAAGTCGGGAATTCAATATAAAAAAATATTTACCCTGACCCTTCTACGCCGTCGTACAAAATTTGTCTCGAATTTAATAAGGATAGGAGATTTCATACGGAATAATTGTTTGTAGTTGCATAATGTTCCATATATGGCCAAACCCTTTTTTCACAAAAATAAAATTTGTTTATGCAAAAATATTTTTTTAAATAATTTTCCTGTTAATAACAACAAATTTCTAATGCCCATGAATTATTTTAGCCAAAAATAAAAATTCATGCAGTAAAGGGTTAAGTCAAAAACTTTCAATGGCTTTGGTTGAGCTGAAATTAAAAGTTTTTCCACGAGAGAATATAGTAAAATTATGGTTTATTATTTTGTTAATTGTGTTTCATCAACTATAATTCTGAACGAATAATGATAGTGACTTCCGGTTTGCAGTATTGCATTCCTCGGACTTTTTTCTATAAGATACATTAAGTCAAAAACTCTCAGTGGCTTTGGTTGAGCTGAAATTAAAAGTTTTTCCACGAGAGAATATAGTAAAATTTTGGTTTATTATTTTGTTTATTGTGTCAATCAACCATAATTTCTGAACGAATAATGATAGTGACTTCCGGTTTGCAGCATTGAATTTCTCGGACTTTTTTCTATAAGATACATTAAGACAAAAACTTTCAGGAGCCTGGGTTGAGCTGAAATTAAAAGTTTTTCCACATGAGAATATAGTAAAATTGTGGTTTATTATTTTGTTTATTGTGTTTAATCAACTATAATTTCTGAACGAATAATGATAGTGACTTCCGGTTTGCAGTATTGCATTCCTCGGACTTTTTTCTATAAGATACATTGTGTCAAAAACTTTCAGTGGCCTTGGTTGAGCTGAAATTTAATGTTTTTCCCCGTGAGAATATAGTAAAATTTTTGTAGAAGAGAAACGGTTTGAGTTTCAAATTTGTAGATTTTGCCAAACTTTGAAAAGCCGTATATCGGAAACTATTAGGGCTACCGAGCCCATTCTGGTCTCATATTGTAGAAAATTTAATATAGTTTAAAAATGTATATAATGGTCTTTCTCGAAATCGTGCTCTTTCATAGTCAAAATGGTAAGAAACCGAAAAAAGTGCAAAACCAGTGGCCATTTTGATCAAAATGGCGGCAAACCCGACGCGGGATTTTTGGAGATTTTCTTGGGGATGTTCAGTAGAGTATTTCTAACGATATCCTTAAGGTCTCATCTTGTTTTTTGAATGTCCGGGTCAAAACCTAAATGCACTGGACTAGTAATACCAACCTAGTAATATTCTTATAATCCTTATTTCCGGTATTATAGAGACAGGGATGCTTCTGAACTTCGGTAATTAAAATTTCAGGAAAATTATCAATTTTTCTTACTTATCGTTACTTACACACTGATCACAACAAACAACACAAGTGACATTAAAATATAACATAACCAAACAATTTTGGTTATATTTCATTTTTCATTTCTAGTAGTGTATAAGAAATAAATACACCGAAGAATTAGAAAAGAATCTGAAAAAAGGAGATGCAAAAGAAGAGAGAATAGAGGAAAAATGGAGCAAGATAAAAGGATGCATAAAAGAGGCGGCTCAAAAATCGATCGGAAGAGTAAGCAAAAAAAAAAATACAAAATATTGGTTTGACGATGAAATAAAAAAATTAATAGAGAAAAAGAAACAAGCAAGGTTGAAATTTATAAAAACTAGTAAAAAAGAAGATAAAGATGAGTATGAACGACAGTGAAACATATGCAATAAAAAGATCAGGAATAATAAAAGAATATGGATGGATAACAGAGTGGCAAGTATTGAAGAAGAAAGATTAAATAGAAACACAAAAAGGTTCTACAAAGAAATAAAAGAACAAACCAAATCATACAAACCCAACGCATACGGAATAAAGGACAAGAATGGAATATCGGTTGAAAATGACCAGCAATATAAACAAGTATGGATTGATTATTTTAAAGACCTATTAACAGAACCAGAATATGAGAATGAACATGAATTGCCAGAAGTAAGTGAAATAGAAATAAACGAACCTACTCTAGAAGAAGTTAAGGAAATAATAAAAAAAACTGTCAAAATGGAAGAGCACCAGAAAAAGATGATATTAACATAGAACTAATAAAGTATGGAGGCGAACTAATTCAACAGCACATACATGAACTAATAATAGAAATATGGAGAAAGGAAAAAATGCCTAAGGAATGGGAAACTGGTCAAATAATAACAGCACATAAGAAAGGGGACCAACAAGTATGCCAAAACTATAGAGGCATCACATTATTAAGTACAACTTACAAAATAATGTCGACATTGATACAGAGAAGAATAACAAGCGTAGCGGGAGACACCATAGGGCAGTATCAATGTGGTTTCGTAAAAGAAAAATCAACTACGGACGCCATTCATACTTTAAAGCAAATAATTGAAAAGACTATTGAGTACAATCTAAGCGCTGAGATACTTTTCATCGACTTTAAGCAAGCATTCGACTCAATTAAAAGAGGAAAACTAATGGCAGCCTTAGAAGACCTACAAGTACCGGGAAAATTGAGGAGAATGATAGCAATGACTATGAGGAGAACAAAAATAAGTATTAAAACTCAGAAAGGGGAAACTGATGAAATTGTAATAAACAAAGGTGTACGGCAAGGTGACGCCCTCTCAGCCACACTATTTAACTTAGCCCTGGAATATGTGATGAGAAACCTAATAAAGAGAACCCTTAGAACACGAGGAGGGCAAATAGTAGCATATGCAGATGACATTGCAATAGTAACAAAAAATAGAAAAGTGATGAAAGAAATGCTAGATGAAATAATAAAAGAAGAAAGTAAAATAGGACTAGAAATAAATCAAAAGAAAACCAAAATAATGATTATAGGAAAAAATGTACAGGCCAAAATAATAAAATAGGGGAAACTGAATATGAGCCAAGTAGAAAAATTTAAATACCTAGGGGTGATGTTGACAAACAAGGGGGATAGGGATACAGAATTAAAGGAGAAAATAACGGCGACAAATAAAGCATTTTACGCCAACAGAAAACTACTAGAAAGCAAAATTATAACTAAAACAACAAAAAAGAGAATATACAAATCCATTATAAGGCCAATTACACTATACGCGGCAGAAACAATGACAATGACAAAAAAAGATGAAGAAAAGCTAAGAATAACTGAAAGAAGAATAATAAGAAAAATATTACGACCTATTAAAATATCAAGCACTGAGTACAGAAGCAGAACAAACCAGGAAATTGAAGAAGAACTAAATAGGGAAAATATAGTAAAGAACATCAAAAAACAAAGAATAAAATGCCTCGGACACGTATAGAGAGCTAAAGAAGCGGACCCAATAAGGACAATAATGCTATGGAACCCTAGCAACAAAAGAAGAACAGGAAGGCCAAGATCAACTTGGATATAAGAAGTTGAAGAAGATTTAAGGACAGCGGGAATAAGAAAATGGAAAACCAAAGCAGAAGACAGAAAACAATGGAATAATATTGTCAGGCTCATATAAAAAAGGAACGGAGACTGATCCCCTCCAAAAAAGGATTTAGAAAGCTTCTTTAGAAGCGGCGCAACTCCTCAAGGAGTGTTAAGCCATATATATATATATATATATATATATATATATATATATATATATATATATATATATATATATATATATATATATATATATATATATATATATATATATATATATATATATATATATATATATATATATATATATATATTCTATTCTATTAAATGAGCAAGGAATTGTATGTTTTTACGGTCATGCTATCTCGAAAACGGCTCTAACGATTTTCTCGAAAATTGGTATATAAGAGGTTTTCAACCTCTGGAATCTAACGAACTAACTCAAATTTTCCAGAAAACTCGTTTTCAGCGAGTTTTTCACTGTTCAAAAATACACTAGGTCACGCCTATACCACGTCTACTTGAATATTTTACTGTATACACTTCTGAGCGTATCTAATTGCCGCGCTGTGACTACCTATTAAATACCTATTAAATAAAATTTTTGATTCCCACATAAATTCTTACCTGATGTGAGGTGGTCAAAAACTCTACCTATGACCATACCTATTAAATAAAATTTTTGATTCCCACATAAATTCTTACCTGATGTGAGGTGGTCAAGAACGGTACCTGTGGCCACACCTATTAAATAAAATTTTAGATTTCCACAAATTCTTACCTGATGCGAGGTGGTCTAGAATGGTACCTATGGCCATATCTATTAAATAAAATTTTTGATTTCCACATAAATTCTTACCTGATGTGAGGTGGTCAAGAACGGTACCTATGGCCATACCTATTAAATAAAATTTTTGATTCCCACATAAATTCTTACCTTATGTGAGGTGGCCATAAACTAGGGTTGTTGCGATTTTTCCCAAAACCCCCGCCTGAAATAACCCGAAAAAAACCATGAAAAAACCCATTTTATTTGAAAATTGTATGCAGGCTGTCCTATGAAACTGTTTAAGCCTGGGGATCTCTACGAACAGGGTTGTGAAAAACCCGGGTTTTTTCATGATTTGTCTAGCCCAGTGGGTTTTTTTGAAGAAACCCAGCCCACTACTGGGTTTTTTCAAAAAAGCAGTTAAAAATATTATTGTGTAATTTCTGCCTTCATTTTAATTTCAATGCACTTGTGTTTTATATCCAATGCACTTGTGTTTTATATCGTTGAAAAGAGAAATAAATCTCTATTAAAATATCTCTATTCTATTAAATGAGCAAGGAATTGTATGTTTTTACGGTCATGCTATCTCGAAAACGGCTCTAACGATTTTCTCGAAAATTGGTATATAAGAGGTTTTCAACCTCTGGAATCTAACGAACTAACTCAAATTTTCCAGAAAACTCGTTTTCAGCGAGTTTTTCACTGTTCAAAAATACACTAGGTCACGCCTATACCACGTCTACTTGAATATTTTACTGTATACACTTCTGAGCGTATCTAATTGCCGCGCTGTGACTACCTATTAAATACCTATTAAATAAAATTTTTGATTCCCACATAAATTCTTACCTGATGTGAGGTGGTCAAAAACTCTACCTATGACCATACCTATTAAATAAAATTTTTGATTCCCACATAAATTCTTACCTGATGTGAGGTGGTCAAGAACGGTACCTGTGGCCACACCTATTAAATAAAATTTTAGATTTCCACAAATTCTTACCTGATGCGAGGTGGTCTAGAATGGTACCTATGGCCATATCTATTAAATAAAATTTTTGATTTCCACATAAATTCTTACCTGATGTGAGGTGGTCAAGAACGGTACCTATGGCCATACCTATTAAATAAAATTTTTGATTCCCACATAAATTCTTACCTTATGTGAGGTGGCCATAAACTAGGGTTGTTGCGATTTTTCCCAAAACCCCCGCCTGAAATAACCCGAAAAAAACCATGAAAAAACCCATTTTATTTGAAAATTGTATGCAGGCTGTCCTATGAAACTGTTTAAGCCTGGGGATCTCTACGAACAGGGTTGTGAAAAACCCGGGTTTTTTCATGATTTGTCTAGCCCAGTGGGTTTTTTTGAAGAAACCCAGCCCACTACTGGGTTTTTTCAAAAAAGCAGTTAAAAATATTATTGTGTAATTTCTGCCTTCATTTTAATTTCAATGCACTTGTGTTTTATATCCAATGCACTTGTGTTTTATATCGTTGAAAAGAGAAATAAATCTCTATTAAAATATATATGAAAATTTGAATTTGGTTTGAATTTATCAAAATCTGTAGGAAATAATAACAATTTGAGTAGTGCTGTGAAATTAGAAAATTCAAACAAAAAAGTTATAGGTGAGAAACGAAATTGGCAAAATTTACATTTTTGCTTACGCATTTTTGTGGGAAAACAAAATCATTTCTAAATTGGCCCCCTCAAGGGGCAACTTTTTTCTAAGTTAACCAACTTCGTATCTCTTATGGTTCTCGAGATCCCCATGCTTAAACAGTTTCATAGGACAGCCTGCATACAATTTTCAAATAAAATGGGTTTGTTCATGGGTTTTTCGGGTTATTTCAGGCCGGGTTTTTTCGGGCTGGGCAAGATCGCAACAACCCTGGATACTAAGTTGGTTAACTTAGAAAAAAGTTGCCCCTTTAGGAGGCCAATTTAGAAATGTTTTTGTTTTCCCACAAAAATGCGTAAGTGAGTAGATATACGCAAAAATGTAAATTTTGCTAATTTCGTTTCTCACCTATAACTTTTTTGTTTGAATTAGTACAAGTTTCTAATTTGCACGTTTTTAACGTGGAATTCACAGCACTCCTCAAATTTTTATTATCTCCTACAGATTTTGAGAAATTCATACCAAATTCAAATTTTCATAATATATATTTTAATAGATTTTTTTTCTCTTTTCAACGATATAAAACACAAGTCCATTGAAATTAAAATGAAGGCAGAAATTACACAATAATATTTTTTAACTGCTTTTTTGAAACATCCCAGTAGTGGGGTTTTTCACAACCCTGCCAAAAACTCTACCTATGGCCATACCTATTAAATAAAATTTTTGATTCCCATATAAATTGTTACCTGTTGTTAGGTGGCCAAAATCGGTACCTGTGGCCGTACCTATTAAATACAATTTTGGATTCCCATATAAATTTTACCTGATGTGAGGTGGTCAAGAACGGTACTTATGGACATACCTATTAAATAAAATTTTTGATTCCCATATAAATTCTTACCTGATGTAAGGTGGGAAGAATGATACCTATGATCATACCTATTAAATATAATTTTTGATTCCCACATAAATTCTTACCTGATGTGAGGTGGTCAAGAATGGTACCTATGGCCATACCTATTAAATAAAATTTTTGATTCCCATATAAATTCTTACCTGATGTGGGGTGGTCAAGAATGGTACCTATGGCCATACCTATTAAATAAAAATTTTGATTCCCACATAAATTCGTACCTGATGTGAGGTGGTCAAGAATGGTACCTATGGTCATACCTGTTAAATAAAATTTTTGATTCCCACATAAATTCTTACCTGATGTCAGGTGGTCAAGAATGGTCCCTATGGCCCAATACCTAATGCAGAATAATACCGTACCAGCCTTTACATTAAAAAATCTTCAAATTAGCTTTTAATACTTAAAATAATTTACTTCTGTTTGTTATGTTTTACAGCTGGTTTTTCAAAATTTTTATTACCTAATCATTTGTTATTTTAAAATTTATTATTTTGTATAATTTATTAAATAATATTTATTGTGTTAAAATTGTTTTAATTTTATTTCAACTAAGTAACCATTCCATTATCCTTTTAAACAGGTAGTCAATTGATCAAAAAATAAATTCACAAAAAAAATCAAAAAGATGATGATTAAAGACAATTTTATAATTTATTTTCATCCGGAAAAAATACATACATGCAATTTTTAGTCATTTTATAGCATAAGATAAAATATAAAACAAAGCGAGAGTTTGGCTAATGAGACCAGATCGTAGATCGGCATCCCGATATTATTATATATATATATATATATATATATATATATATATATATATATATATATATATATATATATATATATATATATATATATATATATATATATATATATATATATATATATATATATATATATATATATATATATATGGCTTAACACTCCTTGAGGAGTTGCGCCGCTTCTAAAGAAGCTTTCTAAATCCTTTTTTGGAGGAGATCAGTCTCCGTTCCTTTTTTATATGAGCCTGACAATATTATTCCATTGTTTTCTGTCTTCTGCTTTGGTTTTCCATTTTCTTATTCCCGCTGTCCTTAAATCTTCTTCAACTTCTTATATCCAAGTTGATCTTGGCCTTCCTGTTCTTCTTTTGTTGCTAGGGTTCCATAGCATTATTGTCCTTATTGGGTCCGCTTCTTTAGCTCTCTATACGTGTCCGAGGCATTTTATTCTTTGTTTTTTGATGTTCTTTACTATATTTTCCCTATTTAGTTCTTCTTCAATTTCCTGGTTTGTTCTGCTTCTGTACTCAGTGCTTGATATTTTAATAGGTCGTAATATTTTTCTTATTATTCTTCTTTCAGTTATTCTTAGCTTTTCTTCATCTTTTTTTGTCATTGTCATTGTTTCTGCCGCGTATAGTGTAATTGGCCTTATAATGGATTTGTATATTCTCTTTTTTGTTGTTTTAGTTATAATTTTGCTTTCTAGTAGTTTTCTGTTGGCGTAAAATGCTTTATTTGTCGCCGTTATTTTCTCCTTTAATTCTGTATCCCTATCCCCCTTGTTTGTCAACATCACCCCTAGGTATTTAAATTTTTCTACTTGGCTCATATTCAGTTTCCCCTATTTTATTATTTTGGCCTGTACATTTTTTCCTATAATCATTATTTTGGTTTTCTTTTGATTTATTTCTAGTCCTATTTTACTTTCTTCTTTTATTATTTCATCTAGCATTTCTTTCATCACTTTTCTATCTTTTGTTACTATTGCAATGTCATCTGCATATGCTACTATTTGCCCTCCTCGTGTTCTAAGGGTTCTCTTTATTAGGTTTCTCATCACATATTCCAGGGCTAAGTTAAATAGTGTGGCTGAGAGGGCGTCACCTTGCCGTACACCTTTGTTTATTACAATTTCATCAGTTTCCCCTTTCTGAGTTTTAATACTTATTTTTGTTCTCCTCATAGTCATTGCTATCATTCTCCTCAATTTTCCCGGTACTTGTAGGTCTTCTAAGGCTGCCATTAGTTTTCCTCTTTTAATTGAGTCGAATGCTTGCTTAAAGTCGATGAAAAGTATCTCAGCGCTTAGATTGTACTCAATAGTCTTTTCAATTATTTGCTTTAAAGTATGAATGGCGTCCGTAGTTGATTTTCCTTTTACGAAACCACATTGATACTGCCCTATGGTGTCTCCCGCTACGCTTGTTATTCTTCTCTGTATCAATGTCGACATTATTTTGTAAGTTGTACTTAATAATGTGATGCCTCTATAGTTTTGGCATACTTGTTGGTCCCCTTTCTTATGTGCTGTTATTATTTGACCAGTTTCCCATTCCTTAGGCATTTTTTCCTTTCTCCATATTTCTATTATTAGTTCATGTATGTGCTGTTGAATTAGTTCGCCTCCATACTTTATTAGTTCTATGTTAATATCATCTTTTTCTGGTGCTCTTCCATTTTGACAGTTTTTTTTATTATTTCCTTAACTTCTTCTAGAGTAGGTTCGTTTATTTCTATTTCACTTACTTCTGGCAATTCATGTTCATTCTCATATTCTGGTTCTGTTAATAGGTCTTTAAAATAATCAATCCATACTTGTTTATATTGCTGGTCATTTTCAACCGATATTCCATTCTTGTCCTTTATTCCGTATGCGTTGGGTTTGTATGATTTGGTTTGTTCTTTTATTTCTTTGTAGAACCTTTTTGTGTTTCTATTTAATCTTTCTTCTTCAATACTTGCCACTCTGTTATCCATCCATATTCTTTTATTATTCCTGATCTTTTTATTGCATATGTTTCACTGTCGTTCATACTCATCTTTATCTTCTTTTTTACTAGTTTTTATAAATTTCAACCTTGCTTGTTTCTTTTTCTCTATTAATTTTTTTATTTCATCGTCAAACCAATATTTTGTATTTTTTTTTTGCTTACTCTTCCGATCGATTTTTGAGCCGCCTCTTTTATGCATCCTTTTATCTTGCTCCATTTTTCCTCTATTATCTCTTCTTTTGCATCTCCTTTTTTCAGATTCTTTTCTAATTCTTCGGTGTATTTATTTCTTATACACTACTAGAAATGAAAAATAAAATATAACCAAAATTGTTTGGTTATGTTATATTTTAATGTCACTTGTGTTGTTTGTTGTGATCAGTGTGTAAGTAACGATAAGTAAGAAAAATTTATAATTTTCCTGAAATTTTAATTACCGAAGTTCAGAAGCATCCCTGTCTCTATAATACCGGAAATAAGGATTATAAGAATATTACTAGGTTGGTATTACTAGTCCAGTGCATTTAGGTTTTGACCCGGACATTCAAAAAACAAGATGAGACCTTAAGGATATCGTTAGAAATACTCTACTGAACATCCCCAAGAAAATCTCCAAAAATCCTGCGTCGGGTTTGCCGCCATTTTGATCAAAATGGCCACTGGTTTTGCACTTTTTTCGGTTTCTTACCATTTTGACTATGAAAGAGCACGATTTCGAGAAAGACCATTATATACATTTTTAAACTATATTAAATTTTCTACAATATGAGACCAGAATGGGCTCGGTAGCCCTAATAGTTTCCGATATACGGCTTTTCAAAGTTTGGCAAAATCTACAAATTTGAAACTCAAACCGTTTCTCTTCTACAAAAATTTTACTATATTCTCACGGGGAAAAACATTAAATTTCAGCTCAACCAAGGCCACTGAAAGTTTTTGACACAATGTATCTTATAGAAAAAAGTCCGAGGAATGCAATACTGCAAACCGGAAGTCACTATCATTATTCGTTCAGAAATTATAGTTGATTAAACACAATAAACAAAATAATAAACCACAATTTTACTATATTCTCATGTGGAAAAACTTTTAATTTCAGCTCAACCCAGGCTCCTGAAAGTTTTTGTCTTAATGTATCTTATAGAAAAAAGTCCGAGAAATTCAATGCTGCAAACCGGAAGTCACTATCATTATTCGTTCAGAAATTATGGTTGATTGACACAATAAACAAAATAATAAACCAAAATTTTACTATATTCTCTCGTGGAAAAACTTTTAATTTCAGCTCAACCAAAGCCACTGAGAGTTTTTGACTTAATGTATCTTATAGAAAAAAGTCCGAGGAATGCAATACTGCAAACCGGAAGTCACTATCATTATTCGTTCAGAATTATAGTTGATGAAACACAATTAACAAAATAATAAACCATAATTTTACTATATTCTCTCGTGGAAAAACTTTTAATTTCAGCTCAACCAAAGCCATTGAAAGTTTTTGACTTAACCCTTTACTGCATGAATTATATATATATATATATATATATATATATATATATATATATATATATATATATATATATATATATATATATTTTTTTTCATCAATTTTAATGGGTGCCTACTCAAATCTAAAAAACTCAGAGCTAGAAAATTCAAGTACAAGAAAATTCTTGCCCGGAATCATAAAACAAACGAAAATTCAGAGACAAGAAAATGCTTACATAAAAAATGCATTCATAGAAAATTCAAATTTGGAATCTGATTGATGCAGAAAACGCATGTAAAGGAATATTCAAAACTGGAAAAAATATGGCAGCGGAAAAAATCCGATTCTGGCTAATATTTAAACTAATCTATGCTAACAAAACCCTCCTTTGAGTCCAACAGAACTCCGTTTTTTGACATAAACTAATCTATGCTAACAAAACAGAGTAGTTGTGATTTTGATCGTACAGGCGCCATGATAATAGTGTTTGTCAGTGTTTATTTAATGTAAAGTTCAAACATAATAATAAAGAACAGTTTAAATAAATACTTTTATTATTCAGCAACCCATGAAATGTAAAAAACCCAAGAAATATTTGGTATAAAAGTTACTTTCCATAGGTAAGAATCGAGGTAAGAATATTAAAATAATCAACTTTAAAATATATAATATTTATTTATAGTTTTCCCAAAAACGAAGAAAGAAATAGATACAAGCCGTACGGAGCAAAACTTGGAATCCGTAAAATACTAGCGTTATCTCTGGCATTAAAATAGTTTTGACAAAACATCGCAGGCTGTCATACGATTGCGTGAAGATATTGTTCCATCTGTCTTTGACGCATTTTACTCATATTTACAAGTGTGAATATTATTTTGCTATAATATATTTATTTAATATATATTATTTTAAGGACAACAGTCTAAACCGTGGCGAAGACGAAGGTCACCTCTGCAAAAAGTCACAACTAAACTGCTGTTTTTCAAGCGAAAGTACACATGTCAACTACTGCAAATGTCACTCTTGCCGCCATTTGCAGCTTACCAAGATCCCCCACCACTTGCATCACTTTCACACAGAAGTTAGCAATCCAGCGTTATTATATAACATCCTTGGCTGTAGGCGATTTGAAAAACGGTTGCTAAGCTACTGAAAATATAGTGATAACAAGCCTTTTAGTATATAAGAAGCGGCAGGCCCCGCTACGCGGGCCTCCGGCTAGGTCGCGCTGCCGCGCGACAAGAGGAATTAGCCCGCTTCGCGGGCTCAAGCTTTTTTCTTAATAACTTTCTTAATATAGATAATATTGGTACAAAACATGCATTAAAAATATAGTCAAAAACATCCTCTACCTATATATCAAATGAAAAAAAAACAATCAAATAAACTATAATACCCGTTGCTAAGGAGTGAAAAAACAGTGAGTTTTTTTCATTTCTCACTTAAACTATGGCCTCTACAACAATGAAATATACAAAAGGCACTAGTTAAAATAACCGTTAATCATACACTGTTTAAAATAAGAGTATTTGTTGGTACCCTTTTAAAAGAGCGTTCTAATTTTTGCTCTTATAAGTGTAAAATGATACACTTTATAAAAGAAACATTACTCAAAAATGTATTCTTATAAAAGGGCAAGAGTAATATTTTATTGAATTTTATTGAGTACTAATTTTTGAGTATTTATTATACTTTTTAGTATTTGATTTTACCCTTTAAATTATAATTTTGGTTATTGTATACTAATATAAATATTAAATTACCCAAATTAGTGCATATGTTACACTTTTGGTGTAGATTGGTACCCTTTAAATGTATTATGTTTAATGAGAAACACTAAAAACAGCACAATGTGCACCATGAAAGGGTACTAATTCCTTTAGTAAGCAAAGCAATTCTTCCCCTGGTCAGATCTAGTCTAACAAAGGAACTGGAACTAGTCTGACTGACCTACCTATACTTAAATACAGACAGCCTTGTAACCATACTAATATTGATAGTGAAATAATTATTGTGTTTCTGGTTGATGAAGAATGATATTTAGTCTTAAATATAACTAAATACAATTTTTGTGAAAATTTGCACGCCTTTGAAATGGTTCCAGGTCAGAAGCCCAATTGACAAAAACCCATAGGACAAATGCCCAAAGACAAATACTCAATTGACAAATACCCATGCGGACAATTGCGCACGCGGACAAAAGCCCATGTGTACAAATGCTCACGGGTACAAATGCTCATACGGACAATTGCGCACGCGGACAAAAGCCCATGTGTATAAATGCTCAAGGGTACAAATGCTCATGCGGACAATTGCCCACGCGGACAGAAGCCCATGTGTACAAATGCTCACGGGTACAAATGCTCATGCGGACAATTGCCCACGCGGACAGAAGCCCACGTGTACAAATACTCATGGGTATAAATGCTCATGCGGACAATTGCTCACACGGACAAAAGCCCATGTGTACTAAAGCCCATATGTACAAATTGCTCATAAAATTATTTTTTCTCATCGGCATGTCTTAAACTTCATGATTATACTGCGTTTGTTCTGAACAGAAACTTACACCCTAATGAGTTTCTAAGATTTTTAGAAGAGATTACTGTAACGGTGTTATTGTTACTTACCCACTTATTTAAAATCATTCTCTTAGTTATTATTTGTGATCTCGTGTATTCACTTTATCGTGCGTTTCCGATAACACAGCACGCTAAAGTATTTTGTTTCTTGCAAAAAATAATATAAAATGAAAGAAACAATCAAAATTTGTTATTTATTTATTTAAGGCTGCTCATGCGCACATCGCACAACAATGTACAGCAATGGTATTTAAGTTAAACATAAGATCACAGCAAAAATAATTGAACTGAACCTAATACCCTTCTTGAGCCCCACATACTCGGTTTGTGTACAAACTCTGATTGAATAGAACTACTCGTAAATAAGAAACCTTATACCCTTCTTGAGTTGAGTTCCACATTCTCGGTTTTGATACAAACTCTGAGTAAATGCCAAAAACCACAGCGTATAAAAACCATACCGCCTAATAACCACACGTCCGTAAAACCACAGCGTATAAAAGTTCCCCCACCACAATGTCCAGCTACCCATATACCAATTTTCACGCTTCGATTTGCACATTTGTACCCAAACTAATCAATACTAACAAAACCCTAATTGAGTCCAACAGAACTCCGTTTTAAAAAAATAAACTAATCAATACTAACAAAACCCTAATTGAGTCCAACAGAACTCCGTTTTTTTAAAATAAACTAATCAATACTAACAAAACCCTAATTGAGTCCAACAGAACTCCGTTTTTTTAAAATAAACTAATCAATACTAACAAAACAGAAATTATAATCAAGCAGTTTAGAATATACCGATGAGAAAAAATAATGTTGAGCATTTGTACATATGGGCTTTAGTACACATGGGCTTTTGTCCGTGTGAGCAATTGTCCGCATGAGCATTTATACCCATGAGCATTTGTACACGTGGGCTTCTGTCCGCGTGGGCAATTGTCCGCATGAGCATTTGTAAACGTGAGCATTTGTACACATGGGCTTTTGTCCGCGTACGCAATTGTCCGCATGAGAATTTGTACCCGTGAGCATTTGTACACATGGGCTTTTGTCCGCGTGCGCAATTGTCCGCATGGGTATTTGTCTTTGGGCATTTGTCCTATGGGTTTTTGTCAATTGCGCATGTAGCCGGCCACCCTTTGAAATAGTTAAAGATAATAATATTTCCACTGAACTTCATATGCTGCAAAAAATGTTAAAAAGAGAACCATTTGAACTACACGGTGCTAAATTATGAAGCAAAAGTTTATATTTAGTGCCCAAGTTACATATTTGTGTAATGTTATTAAATAATCTACTTATATTGATATTCTTGTGATGTGTAGTAAACTTTCATGTATAATAATGTAATCTTAAAAAATACAAAATTGTAATTTAATAAAGAAACTTATTACTCGAATAAGTGCAAATTTTATACATTTTTAAGAATACAAATTACCTATAATTGATTAAAAATAATTACATTAAAATAATTACATTTTACCCATATTAGTTTAATTTAAAGAACTTCTTTTAGTTTACAATATTGTTATACAAAAAAGTATTATTTCGTGTTTTATCCTATTTATATTACTGAATTAAGTGCCCTTTTTATTTTACCCTTATCATAGAGCGCTATATGACCTTGGTCTTATATAAACATTAATAAGGGTAAAAAAAGTGCTCTTTTTTTAAACAGTGTATAAAAAAAGTTTGATTAAAATCGATCCAACGATAAAAATTGTAGAGCAAAAAAAAGTTTGATTGCTAACATGATGAAAATATAGTGAATTAAGCTAATTAGTATATACTAGCGTCAGGCCCCGCTACGCGGACCCTGAATATGGGACGATTCGGCACTTCGTGCCTCAATTATAACGATTTTAACATTTAAACTCGACCGCTGCCACGCGACAAGAGGGATTCGCCCGCTTTGCGGGCTCAAGCTCCGCGGATCCTGAATGTGGAACGATTCGGCACTTCGTGGTGAATTATAACGATTTTAACATTTAAACTCGACCGCTGCCACGCGACAAGAGGGATTCGCCCGCTATGCGGGCTCAAGCTCCGCGGATCCTGAATGTGGAACGATTCGGCACTTCGTGGTCAATTATAACGATTTTAACATTTAAACTCGACCGCTGCCACGCGACAAGGGGATTCGCCCGCTTCGCGGGCTCAAGCTCCGCAGCCCCTGAATGTGGGACATTTCGGCACTTCGTGCCTCAATTATAACGATTTTAACATTCAGACTCTACCGCTGCGCGCGACAAGGGGGATTCGCCCGCTTCGCGGGCTTAAACTCCGCGGACCCTGAATGTGGGACAATTTGGCACTTCGTGCCTCAATTATAACGATTTTAACATTCAGACTCTACCGCTATATATAAGGTTAAACGTTAACTAAAAGCGTATCATTTTTATTATTAATTATTAGTAATGATAATGATGACAATACGTAACAACCGACCCGGAATGATGTTTAATAGATTGATAATTAATGTATAACTTATGTAAGGTAGGTTCTTTATACTTGTGTAGCTGTGTCAATCATTCATTCAGATAATAGAATAATTGATGTGGTGAATTGATAAAGGTGAATTGTATGTTTATTTCGATAAAGATGAAGGATTGAAATTAGTACAATTTTTAAAATCAGAGCTTAATTTGGATTAATTAATTAAGAGTATTGATGTAATTAATATTTAAATCAACCTTCCTAACAATGTATGCATGTAGTATAAGTAATATATATATATATATATATATATATATATATATATATATATATATATATATATATATATATATATATAATTAGAGTTAAAAAATCTCGGGAATCGGTCAGGGCTCAAATACTAGTTGTTATTATGTACTTAAATTTATTTCAAAAATTCCAATATTTCGGACATTAATTGTGTCCTTCATCAGGGAAACTGTCAGGAAAATACAAAAATATAAATAAAAATATAACATGAAAATTACACAAAAAATACATTGAAAACATTTTTTTAAAAATACTTACGAAAAGTATTAAGTATTTTAAAAAAAATGTTTTCAATGTATTTTTTGTGTAATTTTCATGTTATATATTTATTTATATTTTTGTATTTTCCTGACAGTTTCCCTGATGAAGGACACAATTAATGTCCGAAATATTGGAATTTTTGAAATAAATTTAAGTACGTAATAACAACTAGTATTTGAGCCCTGACCGATTCCCGAGATTTTTTAACTCTAATTATACTACAAACGGTCGATAACATTTTTTCTATTACATATATATATATATATATATATATATATATATATATATATATATATATATATATATATATATATATATATATATATATATATATATATATATATATATATATATATATATATATATATATATATATATAAATTTATGCCTTCACTAAAATTTATATTGAAGAAGGGAGATGAATATTTGAAGTTGTAATTAAATAATTATAATTTCATCATACAATTTTTCTCTAAGTCTAAATGTTAAAATCGTTATAATTGAGGCACGAAGTGCCGAATCGTCCCATATTCAGGGTCCGCGGAGCTTGAGCTCGCGAAGCGGGAGAATTCCCCTTATCGCGCGCAGCGATAGAGTCTAAATGTTAAAATCGTTATAGGTAATTGAGGCACGAAGTGCCGAAGGCCCGCGTAGCGGGGCCTGACGCTAGTATTAACTATTATCATTTTAACAGAAAATCTCATCTTGGCAGTCGAATATAAGCTTTGTATGCAACTCGTGCATAATCGGACTTTATAAACTCGTCTTAATTATCAGCTTCGCTCCCTGCGCTCGCTCTGCCATAAACTTCGGCTCGTCCAAGAAATTCCTAAACTATGCACTTGTTACATAAATAGCTATTTTTGTTGTGCTTTTATTAAAGATATGTTCATTTACAATTGTTATTTGCATTATAAGTGCGGTAGGAATTATTTTACAACGCAAAGTGCTTTAATAAAACCGATCGTTGTACATATACCTAACGCACACATTATGTATTATATTTTTTGGCCGACATACCAATTTATTTAAAATATCGTATTTTCTATGATGCATTTGACATTTGCACTAAAATTTCCTATTGTCAAGTAGCCTTGAAACAACTGGTCTGAGATGTCGCCAGTGAATGTCACATTTAAAATTAATCTGTTTTATTTATTTCAGGCTCTATTGAACAATAAACTGTGCAAACAAGCGTATTTGTAGTTTTATTTTAAAGATACCTTCTTATTTAATGACATATTAAAAAAATGAAATTTATTGACGAACAATATGCGGAAACAGTTATGACATCACAACTACCATAGACGTTACAATTCAGGGGACCAAAAAATATTTTGCCTAGATATCATAATATAATTACCTAAATTCGGAATAGTATAATTAGATCGGAAAGAAAAAAGTTATTTAATTATCAGTTAATGTGTTTAAGGATTGATGCCAACTAAAAATGACAAATGTTGTCAAATGTATGTAAAATTATTGAAAAATGACGCATAAATAAAGCATGAGAAAATTCTCATTATGTTTGAATAGAGTTTTTTCAGGGATAGCATGTGTACCGCCAGCCGAAATGACAGTTTCCAGTTTGTAAGAGTATAGTTAGAGCAAAATAAAGTTTTTATCTGAGTATCAGGTGCAATTTATTCCGAAAAAAGCTCGCGCATAAAATGGAGATATAAACAGAAATAATTAATTAAACATGTTATTATGGCAATAAGAGACGAAGAAAAGGCAAAAAGGAGGTCGACTACAATTGAGATAAGGTGTTTTGGAGAAGTACGTGGATATTAAAGAAGAAATGTGACACGGACATATGGACGTAGAAAATACCGTCTTTTGAGAAAGAAAATCGTATATCTTGTTTATTTCTTATTAGCTTTGCGAGGAAGCGCGCAACGATGAATAAATATTCTGCAGTACACCTACTCTTACACTTTTAGCACCTTGTTCACTACACGAGACGATCATTAACTTTTAACTAACTACAAGCGCATAAATATCGCACAACTTTTACACATATTCGTAACGCGCGGATCTACTGATCTTATTTTATAATTTACACACCTAGTAAGTAGATGTTATAAACAGATTGAAAACTTTCCTAACAGTTTGTTAGAAAGATTGAAAAAAGTTATAAAAGAATAAACTAACCATTTTATGAGACATTCAGCATTAGGAATTTATATTTGATCAAAAAATAATTCTTTAAATTGTAACGAGCGGCGCCTGAGTGGCGGCGGCCAAGCGACCGGCACGGACCAGTTTGCAAAGTCTAGCCGGCGCGCTATTGTGTTGATGGCGCCAGAGGGGGATGACTCATCGGGTCACGCGATACGGTAATAAAATTTAATGACTTTCTGGAAGGAATCTATGAAATCTTCTGGAATTACCGGCTGTGGATATATAAACGCTGCCCGAGCGGACGGTGAGTCAGTCTACGTTGGAATGGTGACATAAATAGAAGTCAACGGTTGAATAGTGACATAAATAGAACTAAATATTCATGTATTGTGACATAAATAGAGTTTAATGTTATTTAGTGGTTAAATAAATCATTACAGTGTATAAATAAATAATCGTAGTAGTGTTAAGTGTGTAAATAAATATTCTTAGTGTATAATTAGTGTTTTAAGTTAATTAATAGTGCGTGTTTATTTAATTATCATTAACTTTTATCTTTTATTTTTCGTTTTTAAACTTGTTATATAAATATTCGTGTTTTTCTGATTTTACACTTCACCAAAATAAATAAAAACCGTTACAATTGGTGTCAGGTGTGGGGTTTAATAAACTGTGAAGTGTAATTAATAATAAATAAAATGGCGACAAAGAAAGTTAAATTAAGTGACTTAAAAGTGGCTGAACTCAAGAAGGAGCTAGAAGAACGGGATCTAGACACAGCGGGAGTCAAGATCGTACTTCAACAGCGTCTACGAAAAGCCCAAGAAGATGCTGGTGAAAATCCTGAAGAACTTGAAGTTGCGTGTAGCGTATCCGAACAACTCCAAGAAACTTCTAGATCTTTGAAAGAAGAATTAGCCGCAACTTCTAGAAATTTAGAAAATAAATTGACGGAAAATTCTAGAACTTTGATAGAAGAAATAACAGAAAGTTCTAGAATATTAGAAGAGAAAATAACTAAAACATCCAGAACTTTAAAAGAAGAATAGATGGAAAATTCTAGAAACTTAGAACAAAAATTCGAAGAAAAAGGACCCCGCAGATTCCTTATGGAAATTGGCTCCCGGTCAAATCAGCTAAATTTTCAGTATGTTATAGTATTCCCAAGTAGCACACGAAGCTGTAAAAAAGCTGCAGTGACGTTGCTGCAGCAAATAATAACAGCAATATAGCTACCGCAGCTGGCATCGCAGCGAAATTATAACGTTGTTAAAGAGTTGTCATAGCCAAAGTGGTAAAAGATTTTCTTGCTTTGAAAATGTTGTCACAGCCATTTAGCTGCGACCACTTGGCAAGTAATACAGTCAAAATACAGCCATTTAGTTGTTTGGCCTTAAAATAACTATTTGGTTGTAGTACGTAGATATAATAGCTGTATTTTGTATGTCTATGTTATATATTTATGCGTGGAACTAAGAAGCTAAACTTACAAATGTACATGATACCTATATCAAAATCATAAAGATTATAAGTCAAAATTTGCACTCTACAATACTCAAATTTTACAACAAACATCATTTGGTCGTTAAATGTAGTTGTGATACTTTGAAATAAAAGATGCGCTTCGAAAATAACAATAATTTAGTTATTTATTTATTATTATGGAAATTAATTTAATTTTTCTTTATGGCTAATGATAGTTTTAATATGTTTACAATGCAAAAATATCAAGTTATAAATGGTTTTCCGTTATGTGTAATGCAGCAATAGTGATTAAATACATCTTGTTTAAGTAAAAATTTCTTGTTATCAAAATGGCTGTCTCTCTTCACGACTACTTTGATTAAAAAAGATGGCTACTTGTCTGAAATACAGACATATAGCTTGTGTGGAATGAAATATTGCCCAATAATAGCCATTTGGATTATACAGTTATTTGGTTGTAATATGGTTGTCAATGTACATGCAATATACTAGAAAACAACTATTTGGCTAAAATGATGTACAATAATTTACATACGAAACCCAAATAGTTGCAAGAATAGTCACTGCAGCCATCTAGTTATATTCATCCCTACTGCAGCTACCTACCAGTAATTATGAAAATATATAAACATAACCTCTGCATAAAATCAGGCTACCTTATTTTTCAAGTAAAATGTTCAAAATTGTACAAACAATAGAAGACAACGAAGTGACACTTTGTGTTGTGCCCGAAAACTGGGACAAAAATGCAATATTGTTTTTGCTTCCGGGTAAGAGGGGCGTAGCTCTTAGAAAAGATGTCAACATTGGCTCAGTTACAGTCAGTTTTGGAATTGTGGCTGTATTTGTAATTATTCAGGTAGATTGAAAGTTCATTATTTTTAAGTGATGTTTTTGTATTCACTTCGGTATTCTCTGATACACTTGATACCGACTAAATTTGGCCATGACTTTGTCGGTTAAGAATATAACATATGGTTTACAGTTAAAATTGTGGAAAATTTCGTAGATTTTCTAAGCTTCAGAATGTATTTTATAACCAAAATTACGTACAAATATTAAAGCTTTGATTTGGTATTTATATTTTGCTTCAAACTACATTTTGCAACTAAAATTATGGACATATTGCGACAGCTGTTAGTTTGTATGAACTTATAGCTGTAAAATACATTTAATAGCTCACAACACAGAAATAAAGCTTTAGCTGTTATTTTTCTATATAAGTTAGTAATCAAATCTATTTTACAGCTGAAATTGTGGACAATAAAGCTGTGGCTGTATTATTGCATTTTTGATGATTGTAAAGCGAACTTTACAGACAGAAATATGGTTGGATGGTTAATATAGCTGCAATTTAGTTTGCGATAACACTTATTTGGACAAAAAAAATAACACAAAATACAGCTAAAAATAAAGCTAATATATAGCTAAAACAAGGCTGCCACAACGTTTTAACAGCCTTGTTTTAGCTGTGTTTGCCAATTTTTCCAGACTGTGCTGCTTGGGTTTGCCGTCCTGATCAAAAGTTCTCATGGGCACAAGGCCCAAAAATGCCTACATCTCGAGTTATACGGCTCGGAAGGGTAGTGGGTGAGTATTTCCGATTTTTATAAATCCCGCGAATTCACGTTCTCTGGAGCACTTTATTCGGCATACATGGTCCGAATGACTACACAGGCGATTGATAACAACATTTTTACATGCATAAGAACCTCCGACTGTGTTTTCGCGAGTCAGGCACTTGTTGTGTCCACATGGTTCCAACGACTCGAGCGCGATGCGGTGGCCCACACGCCTCTTGCGGTGAATCACTCGTACTTTGCCTTTGTCAGTGTACGACAAACTCACGGTAAACATGAATTCCGCAAATTCTTATACGTGTAAGAAGTTACTGCCAATCGCCTGTGTAGTTTTTCGGAGCATGTATGCCGATTAAAGTGCTCTAGAGAACGTAAATTCGCGGGATTTATAAAAATCGGAAATACTCACCCACTACCCTTCCGAGCCATTTAACTCGAGATGTAGGCATTTTTGGGCCTTGTGCCCATGAGAACTTTTGATCAGGACGGCAAATACTATAACATACTGAAAATTTAGCCGATTTGACCGGGAGCCAATTCCCATAAGGAATCTGCGGGGTCCTTTATAGAAAATTCTAGAATTTTAGAGGATAAATTAGAAGAGAATTTGAAGAATTTGAAACAAGAATATGACAAGAAGATAGAACAATTAGAACAAAATTTATCCAACATTACGTCATCGCCGATGCCGACAACTTTATTCAACATTACGTCATCGCCCATGCCGACAACCGAAGCAACCAAAGGCGACGGGGTTAAATTAAAAAGAACCATTAAAGCAGAACACAATTCCACATCTTACGTTAAAGCTCCAAAATATGACGGAAAACAGCGTGGCCTAATTATTTACGGCAATTCGAAATAGCTGCTAAAATAAATGGTTGGTCATCAGAAGAGAAGGCTAGTAATTTGGCCCTTGCGTTACAAGGAGAAGCCCTCAATATTATCCAAACGGTGAAATCAGAAGAGCAAGAAGACTACGAACTAGTAGGCAAACAACTGGATATGCGGTATGGCAACGCACATTTAAAACAAGTGTACCAGACGCAATTGAATAACAAATATCAGGAATCGAAGGAGACACTTCAAGAATTCGAAGCTGACATATCTCGCTTGGTTCACCTTTCATTCCCTGATGCTCCGGAAAGCGTGATACAGACCCAGGCTATTCAACAATTTGTAAACGGAATCCGAGACAGCGAAATCCAAAAATCGTTAAGAATAGATCACACAAAAACTATAAGTGATGCACTGTCAATTGCATTAGAGCATGAAGCTGCTAAACAGCTTCGCGTAACCAATCCAGAGTGCGGAACATTGACGCCGAGAGAACCGGTAACATGGAAGATTTGGACGAGAGAGTGCGACGAATCTTCATAGAAATGCTTCCAGAAAGAAGAAAACTACGTTGCTGGAATGCGGTGAGCTCGGTCACCCGCAAAGACTTTGCAGTAAATTGCGGAAGCGGAAGGCCGAACCGAAGAAAGAAGACGACGAGTCGGGAAACTAAAGCGGGTTGATGCGAAGGGGCAAACGTCGACCCGTAATTCAATCGGTTATGTCGCATCCCTTCATCGTCAAGCTAACAGCATCTATGTGGATGGCTGTATTGACGGAAGACCACTTAAAATGTTGCTAGATACGGGTGCGACGAAGACAATTATTCGTCCCGACATAGCAAAAAGAACTGACAAGACACATCTTCATCCAACCAAGTGGCGATTACGCACAGCAACTGGAGAACAAGCTACCGCATCTGGAGAGCTGGATTTCGACATCACTATCGGGAATACCTCCTTTGAACATCGTGTGCTGGTAGCTGACGTTGAAAATGAATTCATTCTTGGTATGGACATCATGAAAAAGCACGGTTTTAAACTAGACGTCAAGAATGGCGTGATGATGGTTAATGATGAAGAGCTCGTATTACATCCACGGGACGACGACGCCGTACGTGTGCTGGTAGCCGAAGATGTCACTCTCCTAGAGCGAAGCGAGACTATCGTAGAAGGAAGACTAGAGGGTAGTTTCTGCGAGGGGAACATTGTCATGCTGGAACCCAAGAATGATGATACTAGAACAGGGCACGGAGTTGTTATTGGAAAATCGCTAATAAAAGCAAAGAAGATAGTACCGGTTCGAGTAATGAACATTAATTTTTATCCCGTTGTTATTAAAAGTGGGACAAAAGTAGGGGAATGTTCACCAGTATCCTCGATTATTCGAACCGTTACGGCCAAGGAATCGACATGCAATAAAATCCCGGACACATTAGTCAATCAAATGTCATCATTCCAAGGATTGACCGCCAACCAGAAAACCAAGGCGAAAAATTTTATCGGGAAATATCAGGACGTATTTGAGTATGACAAGAACTCCAAGAGAAGAACCAACGTGGTCCGCCATAAAATAGACACCGGAGACGCAAGACCCATACGCCAACCAGCAAGAAGATTACCACTGGCAAAGCGAGAAGAAGCGGAGCGAATAGTTGAGGACATGAAGTTGGAAGGTGTGATTGAGCCTTCAAGTAGTCCATGGGCTTCACAAGTGGTGTTAGTGAAGAAGAAGGATGGATCTACACGATTCTGCGTTGATTATCGTCAACTTAACAACGTGGCAAAGAAGGACAGCTACCCGCTAGCCCGAATAGACGGTACATTGGACACTTTGGCTGGATCGAAGATTTTCTCCACGTTGGATTTAAAAAGCGGTTACTGGCAAGTCGATTTGGAGCCAAAGGATAAAGAAAAGACAGCCTTCACCATCGGCACAGGACTTTGGCAATTTACTGTTATGCCATTCGGGCTCTGCAATGACCCAGCAACATTCGAACGACTCATGTAAACCGTTTTAGCTGGGCTGTCATGGAAAACCTGTTTAGTTTACCTTGACGATATTATTGTGGTTGTGGTCGGGAAAACGTTTGAGGGCCACATGAAGAATTTAGAAGAGGTTTTCCAAAGATTACGAAAGGCCAATCTGAAGCTCAGCCCGAAGAAATGTCACCTATTCCAGGAGGAAGTTCAATACCTGGGACACATAGTTTCTGGTAGAGGGATTGCAGTAGACTCCGAGAAAATAAAATCTGTTGAAGACTGGCCAGTACCTAGAGACAAGCATGAACTTAGAAGCTTTCTTGTTTTATGCACCTACTATCGACGATACGTACCCGGATTTGTCAATATTGCGAAACCGTTGACAAAGCTTACTGAAGAAGGCCGAAGATTCATCTGGGAAACGGACTGTCAAGTCGCATTCAAACAACTGAAACATTCCTTGACAAGCGCACCTGTTTTAAGTTACCCGTTGCCAGAAGGAGAGTTCATACTAGACACAGATGCCAGCAACGTTGGAATTGGCGGTGTTCTTTCCCAAATACAAGACGGACATGAGAAGGTTATTGCCTACTTCAGCAAGACTTTGTCAAAACCAGAAAGGAATTATTGTGTCACCAGAAAGGAATTATTAGTAGTCGTTAAGTCCATCGAACATTTCTACAAGTATTTGTACGGTAGAAAATTTCTTATTAGAACGGACCACGCTGCTCTAAAATGGCTACTTCAATTTAACAATCCTGAAGGTCAAGTAGCCAGATGGATTGAACGACTGCAGGAATATGATTTTGTGATTGAACATAGAGCAGGAACGAGCCATCGTAATGCATACGCATTGTCGAGAAGACCATGCCAGGAGGAATGTGAACACTGTAGCCGAGTAGAAGAAAAACATTCCATCGTCGCGAGGACAACAGTAGTTGACGATAGTTGGCATCCAGACGAACTGCACCAAGATCAAGAGAATGACCCGGATTTGAAAATCATACTGGATTGGAAGAATAGAGAAGAGAAAATGTTGCACTACATTCCCGGAAAGTAAAATCGTACTGGGCACAATGGGACTCTATTGTGGTTGAAGAGGGTGTCCTGAAACGTGTGATGGAGAACACCGAAGGTACTGAGAAGAAAACTCAGCTGATTGTTCCTCGGAGCCGAGTACCAGAAGTGTTGAAGGAAATCCACGATGGGACTGGAGGAGAACATTTTGGAGTCAACAGAACCGTAGAAAGATTGCGTCAACGATTTTACTGTTGGTAGTCCGTTTGAACGCATTGCGATTGATGTGACCGGACCATTTCCAGAATCCGACGAGGGAAACAAGTACATATTACTCGTTATGGATTACTTCACCACGTGGGATGAAGCTTATCCATTACCTAACCAGGAAGTCGTTACTGAAGTTCTGGGTGAAAGAATGTATTTGCCGATTTGGAGTCCCTCGTGAACTACACTCCGACCAAGGAATAAATTTTGAGTCTGCCCTTTTCCAAAACATCTGTAAGATGATGGGAATCAACAAGACTAGGACAACTGCACTACATCCGCAGTCCGACGGCATGGTCGAACGAATGAACAGGACTATCAACCGATATTTATCAAAGGTTGTCTCTAACCATCAAAGAGACTGGGACCGACATCTGCACCTGTTCCTGATGGCTTATCGGTCATCCGTACACGAGACGACAGGGCAGACACCTGCTAACATCTTATTCGGACGTGAATTACGTTTGCCATGTGACGTGGTATTTGGCAGCAAACCTGGAGAAGATCTGGCTAGGGAGGATTATGCAACCAACTTGCGAAAAAGAATGGATGACATTCATGAACAAGTTCGTACAAGTATTCAGGTTGCCAGCGACAGGATGAAGGATCATTATGACATCAGGGCTGACGAAGGTGGTTACCAATCTGGAGATCTGGTGTGGTTGTATAACCCGCAGAGGCGTCGCGGATTATCGCCGAAGCTACAGAAGAATTGGGAAGGCCCCTATGAAATAATCAAGAGATTTAACTACGTAATCTACCGGATAAGAAAAATGCCTAATGGGAAGACGCGAGTAGTTCATTTTAATCGTCTAGCTCCTTTCGTCGGCGATAACCATGAAGACCATCGTGGAGCTACGGTTCGCAGAATTGAAGCCCAAGCACCTACCTTCGAAAGATTTCATGGAAACTTATTCTACTGGCCGTAAAGCTCGATATGGCGTGACACGGGAAGAACTTCTAGACCTGTTCACGGTTTTACCAGACTATTCCCTTGGTCACTGCATAGCTGAAGACACGAAAATGTCCCGCGGAATCGCTACAGTCTTCAAGAAGAAGTTTGGACGACTACAAGAACTGGCCAACCAACGTCCATCCGTCGGGAAAACAGTACGACTCAGGGATAATGACGTGGAACACAAACGATACATTTATTACTTAGTTACGAAGGGAAAATCAAACCAGAAGCCACTGTATCGAAATTTGTGGAATTCATTGCGCGATCTGAGGGACCACCTATTGGACAACGACATCATGAAGCTGGGTGTACCGAAAATAGGCTGTGAACTAGATGGCTTGGATTGGAGAATTGTGAGAAACATGTTAGAGATCCTCTTCCGGTATACTGGAATTGAAATCCTCGTCTGCAGCTTCAACCCAAAGAGACAAGGCAACACAGAACCGACCGTGGACTGTCACTTCTTCAAGACATCCGGGTGCATCAAGGGTGATGCATGTAGATTTCGTCATCAAGGACTGTTCCGGGACGAAACAGTCTTAAGAAGGGAGTAATGTAAATAAGACAAAATGAACTGTTCCATATTACTATACTAATAAATCTTTAATACTTGCCTTTCAAACTTGTTTAAACTTGACCATGCAAAATTATGCATATAATTATTATTAAAAAGTAAACCACAAATCTAATAAATTTTAAAAAAATAGAACCAAAATTTGATTCCTAAAATAACTCAAACGTCCTTCAATTTCTTGATCAATAAAGTAGACAATTTTTTTATTCTTTTTACACACATCAATTATATGAAAATTTTAATAGAACCAACCTACCGATGACAGCTGTAACCTGTTATAAAATGCAAAAGTTAAACACAAAGGTTGGCAACTACAAAACTAAGAAATAAATTCATAGAATTCTTTCAAAAAATTTTTTGGAAAAATAGAACACTTTCTATTTTGTCAATAAATTAAATCGTGTAAAACAGGCTTAAGCAAAGCATGGTTAACTTTTGAACTCTCTATTTTACTTTGTCGTATATAATTAATAAAATAGTATATTTAATTAATGGCTAAATTCAAATTCATAAATATATAAAATTTGTAGGGTTCCTGGATTACAAAAATGGTTTCCTTATAGTTTGCAAGGTTGCGCGGAAAAATGACGTCGTTGTAAAAATACATAAAATACAAAAAAAACAGCATCTATGGATGTCATCCTTGTAATTTCTGAATAAATTGGAAATATATTCAAAATGTTACAAGGTTTTGTCTTTCCAGTGTTTGTTTCGTCTTGTGTCTACATAATGTTTTATTTGTTTAAAATTCATTTAAAATATAAAAATCAATATCTATTAGTAATAAAATATAAATGCAAGGACTTGTAATAAATTATATAGAATTAACAGATTAAATAAATATATTAAAAAATAATGATGCAGTTAAAACAGTTTTTTTTTAATTTCTACATAAAATCTTAGGTATAAATTACTTTCCTAAAAGTTAAGTTTTTTAATACTGGCTTAGCTACAATTAATTCTGAATTTACTATTATAAGATACAATAAAATAGCCCACAATCAATTTTAAAATCGCGAAAGCCGAAAGCTGGAACATAGTACATATGCTGGAGAGACAAAACGGCTAAGAAAAGTGGCACTAACTATTACCCTGAGGCTGCGTTAACTCAGGGTTTGTCTTGTTCCACAGGAAGATGAAGATCTGCCTCTTGGTTACCGGTCCAGAACAGCATCCGTTGAATTAGAAACATCTTTCTGTATACACATCACCAAACATAAACGTTAAATATTGTAAAAATGTTTTAAAAACTATATGAATATTCATGTCAATCATTTTTACACGTCTATCACTTGTAGAAACTGAAAGAAAACTGAATGCGCAAACGGGGTTTTGTTCGGTCCAGCAGAGTTTTGTTGTTTGAACTTGCTTAAAATTGTAAGAGGCATAAAATTTGGTTTATTTATAGCTATAGTCTGTTCAAAATTATAACATAAGTTTTATTAATTTTAAAGAATGGATTATGAAATAGTTGTGTACATTATTAGTGCGGTAGGTTTTATTTTACAATGCGAGGTTCTATATTAAAGTACGACGCGAAGCGGAATGCTTTAATAAAACCGAGCGATGTACAAATGCTCAACGCACACATTATGTATAATATTTTTTGGCCGACATACCTTTTTATTTAAAATATCATATTTTCTATGGGGTTAAGTGATAAGCACTAAAATTTACTTCTGTCAAGTATCCACGAAACAACTAACAACTCTTAAGAGATGGCGCCAGTAAACGTTTTACTTATTTTGTACTCTATTACAATAAATTGTGTAAATTGCCGATTTTGTAGGCACTCTTTTTTATTTTAAAGTTACCTTTTTATTTAATGGCATATTAAAGAAATATTTGGTGCGTATTAACGAACCATGTGCGGAAACAGTTATGGCATGTGTAAAATCGTAACTACCATAATAGACGTCAACGATGTGTGATTGTTATGTTTAGAGTTCAGGGGGTCAAAATAATATTTTTAGACAGTTTTTAATTTTTTTTGCCTTTATATCTACAAACTGTTAATTTTTTTGTAATAAATATTATTTAAATACATTAATGGACCATTAGTTTTGCTGTAAATTATTTCGCTTTTACCGTTTAATCCGTTGTTTATTATTATTTTAAACAGCTATGTATTGCGGTCAGATCCAAATTTTAATAATAATAAAATAACATAAAATACAATAAAAAGTGCAATAGTTGAGTGCGTCATGTGTACAACTGTGGTTCTGAAAATCAGATTCGAATTCAATTAGGTTTTATATTTCAGTATAACTGCACATAAATTTTATCTTTGATAAGCTCTCTACACTAGTCTAAGCTAACCATGAGTATCAGTAAATTGATGACTGGTAATCGAATAGACAAATCATGTCTATATATACACTGCCAAAAAAAAAACGAGCCACTTGGCCGAACCAAGAAAATGCCTATTTTTAAAATGTGGGGCATTTCTTTCAGGGACGTGTTAACCAAAATCTGGAAATTCCCTCTGGAGATACATTCCTCCTCTAAGTTCTCCAAAAATCCCGAAGATATTCGCTCCCCCCGACCCCCTGAAAAATCGCTTTATGTGATGTCATGTTTGAGCAATGAAAAATCTCAAAGTTTGAAGGCTTGTAGCTCCAAAAAATCCTAACTTAAGGGGGTTGTTCGACTCGATTGTCACAAAGCCCTATCAATTTCCTTTTCAGAGCTGAAAATTTCGTCCTTATTGGTGAAGAATTGAGTGAGTTTTCGCGTTATCACTCAATTTTTCACCAATAAGGACGAAATTTTCAGCTCTGAAAAGGAAATTGATAGGGCTTTGTGACAATCGAGTCGAACAACCCCCTTAAGTTAAATTTTTTTGGAGCTACAAGCCTTCAAACTTTGAGATTTTTCATTGCTCAGATATGACATCACATAAAGCGATATTTCAGGGGATCGGGGGGAGCGAATCTCTTCGGGATTTTTGGAGAACGTAGAGGAGGAATGTATCTCCAGAGGGAATTTCCAGATTTTGGTTAACACGTCCCTGAAAGAAATGCCCCACATTTTATAAACAGGCATTTTATTGGTTCGGCCAAGTGGCTCGTTTTTTTTTGAGCAGTGTATTAAGGTGGGTTTATACTCAAAAATTTTTTTTAAACACAAAGCATTAACCGCACTTGATAAAAGAAGATATCCAGTAACACATAAATTAATATTCTGGTTCTCCATGTTGACAATAAATTACAAAGTAGCAATGAAAAATATATTTTGAGGTTATATTACGTTTGACTTTGACGTTTGAAATGTTTGTCACGCATGCGCATTTAACAAATAGAACTAAGAATAAGGCGTAAAGTTAAAACTTAACTAACTTTTGCTTACTCCCAATTCTTAAACCTTAAACCTTATTCTTATTCCAGTAGCATAAACCGTCCCATATGTTTATAACCATTTTAACTTTACGACTATTCTTATTCTTAAATTTTGTGAGCATAAACCCACCTTTAATGATTCACAGTAAGTGAAACTACCGCATCCAAATTAGGTAAGAGGCCTGATAAATATACATGATGTCTCTAAAATAAGTGTACATGGCTTAACCGCAGTTTTCTGGTGCCCAAAATAAGACGATTTAACCCAGTAGTCAGTGCCGTAACTAGGAAAGTAATTGTTTACAATATCTAATACTAATAAAAAATGCAATTATCAAATATACCTACCATCAAAACAGTGATACTTAAAGTGTGCACACGTCAAGTAAACTACCCTTAACTTTGCGAATTTAAAATAAATCTTTTTGTTTCATGATCAGCACGTCGTACAGTATATACCCTTTAATTTTTTGCCCTAAGTTGAAGAACACCTGTATATTTTTTAAAATTTTGTCGTTATCAAAATTAACAAAAGTTTTCCATCAAAATCTAGCAGTGACCAGTCCTGCGTAACTTCCGGCAGTAATATTAAATTCTTCTGGCGATAGCTGATGAAATTCAATGCGTAATGAATACAGCCACATACACTATATCAGGGTATGAAATTACCTGTTAGTTGGCAACCTGTAAACCAATATATCGGGCCTGTCAAATCATGGAACTTCCATATTCGATTCATGAAATTGAAGCAATGTGAAATGCGCGCTAAAATATAATCGTACTACCTCTGATTATATCAGGATTAGGATCGATGTCGAATTGAACTGAATGAGATATAACATGGCTGCTGCTGTGTTTGCCAGCGAGATATGAACATTTATAATATCGTTATAGATGAGGGTATTAAGTATTTATTCTTGTTACTCTAATAGCAATAGAATTTGACAAATAATACTAAACCATTTTATTTAAGGCGGTATACTTCTGACAAAAATATAGTGAAACAGTGACCTCGCTATATTACAAATTATGCTCCTGATATAACACCCACACTGTTCATATTTTATATATGGATAGTTAAAAGATGACTCTAGAGTGGTATGAACCTATATTTTTGAAATACTCAATAGTTTATTAGTAAAAAATTAGTAAAAATATTCAATTTGGTCAGTTTTTAACTATTTTTTTAGCCAGTTGTGCTTTTTTATTTTTACAAAAATCGTTTCATACCACCCTTAGCAACAATGCAAGGAATCGATTATTTAAAACAAAACTAATTAATATACATTAATAAAGCCACAATCTGTAATATTAAAAAAGCAAAAATTATTTCTTATTTTCTCTAATTGTTGTCGCAACAATATATTGTACGGATTTTCCAATTAAACAATGATTTTTCATTACTCATGTAAAATTTCAGATTTGTATTTTGAGTAATATAGCCAGAATTGTAAATTCTGATTCTATTACAGCAATATTGCAATCAACAAGTGTACCGACTTAAGACTCTATACTTGTTGACTGCAATATTGCTGCAATAGAATCAGAATTCACGATTCTGGCTATATTGTTCAAAATAATAATTTAAAATTTACCATTAGTAATTACGAAGCGTTATTTTATCGAAAAATTCATAAAATAAGTACATATTGACGCTCGATTGTATTGCTTTATTAGTTCTCGAGAAAAACGTGAATTGTTAAATGCATTTAAAAAATATTTTATATTATTAACAATTGTTGTTATTCTAGAACTTTTCTTTATTACAAATATAAATAATCAAAGTATAAACATAAACTTTATTATAGTTTTCATATATTAATATTATAGAAAAGAAAGGTAAAGTTTTTATGGTGTACGATAAAATAATAATTTAAAAAAAATGAAATTGTCTCATTGTGCAACTAGTATGTTTCAAAATGAGACCATTTTTAATATTTATTTTAATTTTAATTGAAATTGGTATCTCAAAATTTAAAAATAACTGCAAAAGATTTAGCGAACATCACGAGTGGCAAAATCTACTTCGAAACTAAACAATTTCGTTGTCTTTTAGTTCCTAGAATGACAGATTTGTTAAAATTATTATCGTCTTTGTCGTTTACTACGGAAACATCTTCAATCGCAGGATACTTAAACTTGCCCGTATACATTTATCAGATCTGTACACAGCTTTACCGACATAAAAAAATATTTCAAACGTCATAAGAACAACAATGTCTTATTGTGGAAATATTTGTCTTATTGTAGAATATCGCGCCAATATTCAAATAAATATTCATATTTCGTGTTAAGAACAGCTGAATGAACTGTATAGTAGTGAAATGAACATTACCTTTAATACATCAAAATATAACAAAATAGGTACATATTTTCAGTTTATCGTTACGTGAATAAAAAACTTGCATAATTTAGTTTAAAAAAAACATACTCACCTGAAATACAAACTTTTTAATAACTCTTAACCTACTAGACACTAGACAGATTTACAACAAACTAGAGCGGCATTGTTTAATGTAACACGCGGCAGTTAAAAAAATCGTTTGTCCCACTGTTGGACACTCTCCTACATAATGTTTTTGTATTATTATTTAAAAATATTTAATAAACATTTAATTTTTACTCATTTTAAGTACAGTCATTAAGGCTCATTACCTTCTTAAGCAATCTAAACAGGAGTAGCTGCAATTGATGTAATGAATAGTTTTCACCAGCATTGCAGTTCGTCACTGGGGGCGCAAAGAGGTTCCAGAGGTGTACACTGTACAGTAACAGACAGCTAAAACCTATTGAAACGATTATACTAACTATACGCTTTAACAGCGGCCATTTACATCGATTACAATCAATTACCGGTTGGTATTGATTTCACAGTACATATATATTCGTCGTTGTGTTCCGGTAGCTAACCGGTAACCGGTAGCGGTATACAAAGAGGTGCCAGTCACTTTTGCCTGCAAAAATTCAACCCAGAAAGTTGAAAATAACGGATTTCGCCCTTGGTAATTCGATAATTCTCTATAATGCAATTTCAAACGCCAATATAATATGCAAATTTAAGCTCTCAACACCCATAGAATTAATACTTACCCTATTTAATACAAAAAATTAGGATAAACATATTTTAGATTTTTTTGATTTTGTTTAATTTTTAAACAATTCTTTAACATTTTTTAAATCCTATAATAAAATATATGACATGACTTTTAAAATGTATACAGTACAAATGAATGCATAAGACGTTTAGTTCATATCTTTATATTGAAATAGTTATTTAACTAACTAGTGTGTTAATGAGGGCGATTAATAATTGAGACATTTTAACGCGTGACAGTACTGACAGTAGCGAACGCGTTAATTGTTGAGATTATTAACTAAACAATTTCGTTCCTAGAATGACAGATTTGTTAAAATTTTTATCGTCTTTGTCGTTTACTACGGAAACATCTTCAATCGCAGGATACTTAAACTTGCCCGTATACATTTATCAGATCTGTACACAGCTTTACCGACATAAAAAAATATTTCAAACGTCATAAGAACAACAATGTCTCATTGTGGAAATATTTGTCTTATTGTAGAATATCGCGCCAATATTCAAATAAATATTCATATTTCGTGTTAAGAACAGCTGAATGAACTGTGATTATTATTAAATGGCATATTAACACATGAGTTAGTTACAATATTTTTCCGTTGATCATAACCTTTTTAATTTAGAGAAAATCTTATTTCATTCCATGACAAATATATTAGATTAGTAGGTAACGTTTAATACTGCTGAGCATCAATGTTACGTGAATATTATTTAGCTAGAACTGTCAAAATGATTTCGTTTAATTTTATTTATCATTTTTCTACAACCTAGCACTAGCTAATATAATGCTATTTAACGTGTGTACGACGAATTCAAAAAATCGTTGATTATTAAAAATAATGCATTAATAGTAATAAACGATCAATGGAAAAGTTATTTATTAAGCTTAAGACTAGGTAGCTTAGAAAATTGTCAAATTCTACATTAGTGCAGGCGTATTCGATTCTCATATTAGTGCAGAAGATTATCACAAAAGTGTAGGATATTTTTAAATTTTGTAGAATATAACTTAATTTAAAACTAGTGCATTCGCGATTTAAGTTTTCTGGTATTTTAGTCAAATAGTTGTGGGTCACTGTTTTGAAATATAATTTCATTAATTTGCTATTCTTGCCATTACACAATTAATTAAAACTTAAATTTTATTCCATTCGTAGTTAATCAGATATTCATTAAACAATCAAAAATCCAGTGGTTTCAAAATTGTGCTGCTTGGGCAAACTGCCCTTAAATTTAAGATTTAAAAAAATTCTGCTTTTGTTATTCAATTAAAATATATATGTGATAGGCATATTGTAAAATTAGGCTTTAAATAAAAGACCTAAGCATGTAAGCATGAAATGCAATGTCACTTAATTTTATTTCATTCAAGAAGGATATTAGGTTCTTTATTTAGTTTGGTTCAGGGCCGTATTAACCATACGGCGGGTAAAGCGGAAGCTTGAGGCCACCGATTTTACAGAGACCCCCGATTTTAAGGCAAATTTTTTTTTACCGACGATTCAAGAAAAATATAAATTAATTTTAAATGACTTAAAATCAACATTTCCAAACGTTTTAACTTTATTACAAATTTATTTAACAATACCGGTTTCTAATGCTTATGCAGAGCGATCGTTTTCATGTCTAAAACGCGTGAAAAATTATTTACGTTCTAGTATTAATCAAGAACGAATGGATGCATTAGCGATTTTAAACATAGAAGCAGAATTTAGTAATGCAATAGATTACGACGTTATAATACAAGATTTTGCAAAAAAAAATCAAGAAAAAAAGTCATATAATTTTCTCGATTTATATCTATACACTATACGTTTGGGATTTTGTTATTTTAATTATTAATTATAATGTAAATCATTTATTATTTGTTATTGTATAACATTTTATTTTTTATTTTTATTATATTTTATTGTATCATTTATAGGATTTGCGTACTTACTGGTAATAAAATTGTTTTTTACTTCCTTGTACGGAGTAAAGGAAGTAGCCATTGTAATCGCGAAAAATTTCGGTTCTCAGATTTTGACGGAAATATCCGTTTTGACCTTTTCTGAATTCATTATGACTAGTTTCGTCGTGACGTCTGTATGTACGTACGGACGGACGTACGGACTTAAATACAGTTAGACGTAGAAAGTTGAAATTTTGTATTTAGGACTGTTATAGCATCTAGTTGTGCACCTCCTATTTTTGGTTTCAATCTACAAACCGAAAATAGTACTTTTTTCAAATATTTCGATAAATATCTAATTTAAGACAAATTTTTTTATTTTAAATGAAATATTTATGTGATTATTACCTACAATCGGTATTTTATAAATATTTTTGTATCTGGTATCATTTAAGAATAAGTAATTAAAGTATATATTTATAATTTAGTATTTCGGTATCTTGTAGTCCATGATCGATTAACATTTGTTACTACGTAAAATTTAAATGATTATGACATGACAGTGACAATAGTAAAATATGCTTTTTACACGGACTGGAGTAAACATCATCTTTTTCTTATTAAAAATCATGATAGAAGTGATTCATTTAGTCCCTAGGGAAATAATGACTCCCTAGGGAGTTTATATTATTATTATTTATTTGTTTCTGTGGGTTGCTATGTATGATTTACGTTACCAACAACAAATAACATACTTGATAATTTATTACTATATTTTTAAAGTAAATTAATTTGGTCCGTGTAAAAAATAGTATATACCCCTCAGGAGAGACTGCAATTTTTCCCTCGTTGCTTTGTATACCTCGGGCTACGATTCGCTTCGCCCTCTGGCTACAAATTGTACCTCATGAAAAAAACATGCATTTCTCTCCCTCGATGTATAATATACTATTATATCTTCTTTCGTAGTTTAAATAAAATGACTAAAATATATTTGTGAGTATAGTAGCAGAAGTAGTAGTAGTAGTACTTATACAGGTTGGTGGAGGTGAAATGCGAACATAGGGAACATACATGACAATCGAATTTTAATGCCAGGTATCTTGATATATTTTGTAGTAGTGTCAGAAAACGAAGCAATGTGAATTTGTGCGGCAAAAAGAGTAATCAATAACAGAAATAATAATAAAATCTAAAAGTGCATGTAAACTTTCTCGTTCTGCTCGTACACATACATTATTATGCAAAGAAAATATTTTAATGAAAATCAAAATCTCAATAATATGACAGCTACTTTGACATTGACAGTATTTATTCCACGTATATATATATCAAGATACCTAGCATGATAACTCCATTGTTATATTATATTTCCCCAAGTTCGCATTTCACCTCCACCAACCTGTATATTAATATATTTGTATAATAAGTTAAAAGAATAAAGTAGGTATGGCGGAAGGTCTTGTGGTGGCCACGTCAGATTTTTTTATATTATTCTACATTTTAGTTATTAAGAAAAGTATGAACAGTTTAATAGGCGTACAAGGAAGTCATGTGGTGTCCACGTCAGATTTTTTTCAAAATAAATTTAAAATATTAATAATCACACTTTAGTTTTATTAAGTAAATATATCTTATAAGGTTATAAGTTATTCCGCTTTAGGCCCCAAAATTTCTTAATCCGGCTCTGGTTTAGTTCAAACAAAGTTTGTACCAAAATCGAGTATTTAAGACTGAAGAAGGGTATTGTTTTTTAAATTTAATTCAGTGCAATCAGAGTGTCTACCAAAACCCTCGGTCGACCTCGGCTCAGCCTCGACCTCGGCGCAATTTAATTTAAATAAATAATCAAAGCCTAAAATCTAAAAAACCATTTTGAAATTTATTTCAACATTCAACACCTTCATATACTATTATTGTTGACAATTCATGCAGAAAATGTGATTCTGAAACTAATTCAGATAATAAAACTCGCTGCGCTTGTTTCGAAAAAATTTATCCTTTCTTAGAACTCCTTTCCGCACTAAAATGGCTTTATTTCCGACGATGGGACGAATTCGTACGTGCAGAATCCCTTGCGTCAGTTGGCCGAACAAATGCCTGTTGTTCTTCAGCCACAATCGCCAATTCATTTTCGGGGTTCATTACTTTTCGTGCGCAGTCATTTCGGCGAATCTTTTTTTTCGGCTGTCGACCGTCTAAATGACTGCTGGCAGTGCTGGCACTGTTGGTTCTGCAAATCTTTTGTCTGGTGCTCTGAGCTTGTTGTGTTGTTGTTTAGTGTTGTGTTGTTGTTGAACATGGTTTCCTGGTGCGTCGCGGAACTTTTTATTGATTGGACCTAATTTAGACTAGAAATTATTCCATAGAATTCACCATTTTTGACACTATCCTCTTAATGGGCTCATCAACCATTTCTTTTTTCTTTTTTTTAAATGAAATTTCATAACAATGTATATCGATCAGTGAAAATCCGATTTTAAAATTCTCACTATTAAGATAGATAAGATTTTTTAAAGTTCAAAATTTATTTGTTACAGTAGAGTACTTGCAACAAGGTCACAAACAGTCACGTGACAGTCAAAAACTAAGCGCGCGAACCTGTTTGTGGACAACCCAACAAAATTTTAACATGGAGTCTTATGGAGTATTCATGTTTACTTTTGTAAAAATATCTTTTATTCGCATTCTACGTTGTTTTAAAAAAAGAAAACGTATGAAGTTGATTAAGGTAAGTTCATATATTATACTGGTTACTTAAAATTATCCTAAATATGAAGCACTTTTAAAATATCGTATGTTAAAGTGTGGTAATGATCTGTTGTCATAATAAAAACAATTTATAAAACTGTAATATAGATACCCGTTATATTTTGTATATTTTCTTACACATTAATAAATGTTTTAAGTTTATTAATTTAACAATTAGTGAAAATCCATGCACTTGATGATACAAAACCAACTTAACCTATACATTTAATGTGTTAGTAATACAAGTTTCATTTAAAATATGCTTGTTTTATATGTATTTATTTAATACAAATATATTATACATACACTTACCTTTCTTGAAAAGTATACAATATAAATGAAACATGCAATTAATACTGGAAAAACACAAAAATAACTCATAAGAACCAAAACCGCCATAAGACACAATGTTAACCTGAACAGCAGTTGTCCACAAACAGAATCCCGCCAAATCCGAAACATTGGCCACGCCTCCTGCAAGTACTCTGTTGTTCAATAATTAGGTATCTTCAATACGAAAATAAAAATTAATTTTAAAATTTACATAGTCAAACATTTTCATACAGCAATTTTTCTATACTTTTTACCTAGGTACTCCAGAATTTAATAATTAAATTTTATGTTAATTTACTGAAAAATAGACTGTAAAGAGCAAAATGTGTGCTAAATTTTCATTCAATACTTAATAATCTTTAATTTGCTCACATTTCTGGTGGTGCTGGTGGTGCTGTAGCCCATAGCGGTGTACAAAAACACAATTCAAATGCTATGTAATAATTATTAATTAATCTACGATAGTTTCAAGTGCTGCTCGTTATTTGTTGTTGCTTCGTCGTTTTTTAATTTTATCTGGCTATTTTTATGTATTTTTATCTTACGGCTTTGTGAAATAATTTTATTTTTGGTATTTTTAGTGGTTGTATTTGACTATTGTTGTAATTATTCTAATAGTTATTCTAATATTTTTTGTACACCTTTCTTGTTTGACGTATTTCATACATTTTTTGTAAATGTCTAAGAAAAAAAAGAGATTATTATTATAATTATATTATTACTTAGTGAGAAAATGTCAAGAAATTAGTCTTTATGTTTTCAATTACTTGTCTATTATAAAAAAAGTCTCTAATTTGGATAAGGATAACGGATCCAGTTTAATCATTCACATACATTTTCTATTTAATGAAATGAAAATTTGTTTAAAAGTTGTTTTTCAGTCTAATAAGTTGACTCCTCTGAATTTCGGAATAAACAATTTAGCTACCAATAACAGTAAAATTTTAAAGAAAAAAAAATATCTCCTTAAAATTTCCTGCCCTGCACTGAAACATTTTGACAACGTCTAACTAAACGATAGTTTACAAGTTAATAACCAATGAGAGCTGCTAATGAACATTGTACCTCCCATGTCATCGTCAGGTAGAGCAAAGATAATCAGAGCAAGGGGTTGCTAGTAATTGTGTCTTCAATTCCCACGTACCGGGAATAGAGCGTCTGCCGAAGACTCAAGTAATTTACATTAACCTACCTCGTACATCGGCCTGACTTACAAACCTAAATGGTAGTAACAGTAGCAGTAGTGGTTGTGTCATATTTTACATGCTAATTCTACATGATGTACTTCAAAAGATGGAACATGAAGGAATATTATTATATAAATAATATAAATACATAAATTTATAACACTACTTTTCTATTCAGTGTTCCAATAGTATATTGTTGCAACGAATATTAATTTACTATTCGGCCGAATACCGAATAGTTTGACGTCACGTGTAACATACAATAATTTGAACTGCGATATCCTATATTGTCTCATGCATTCTAATGAGGCAAAAATATGTTTATTCTTGAGTATTTATGTAATTATTATCACATTAAAAAGAAGAATAATGTTAAAAACATTATTTTGTAATTTTGATAACAAAAAATAACTATTCGTTATTAAAATTTAAAAGCAGCAAATTATAAAGTAAAAAATATATAAAAGTTTCTCTGTAGGTATTAGATGTAACCACGTCAGTTCTTTTATGTTTATCATTTAGCGCCAAAAGGGTGCAGAATATTCGTTATTCGGTATTCGACACATTTACTATTCGTTGCATCTCTAATTATTATTCATTTTTTATAAGACGGTATTTTGTCGCTCGAGTTTTTTTCTTATAAAACGAGTGTAATTGGTAATATACTATTTTTTATACTTTACGCTAGAACTGGGCGCGTGAGTAACTTTTTGTGTACGATTACGCACGCTGACGAAATTGAAAACGGAATCACGCCCAAATAACGCACGTCACATTACGTTTGACTCACGTCCACAAATTTGTTTTTATAGTCCCCCCCCCCCTCCGTAAAAATATTTCTATGAAATTTTAAAATGATAATTTACTTTATCTCCGCAAAATCATAAATAGATGAATAAACTTTTGCTCCAATTTTTTCGACAAATCTGTGTGTACTGGAGCGCTAGCAATAACCCGTGTAATTATTATTTGTATTGTGTTCATATTTTGCAAATTATGTGTTATGTCGTGACTTGCGATTTTTACTCATGCCTGAAAAAATTTCGGTCACGTCCGATCACGCACGATACATTACATGTCACTCACGCTCATGTCCGTTCCCGATCTAAATTTTCAAAATCACTCACGTTCACGCGAGTCACGCCATGACGACGTGGCCCGAAAATTTCACGATCCGTGCCCATCTCTCCTTTACGCCACATATTTTATAGCAATTTTAAAATTCCAATGATTAAACATCGGATTACAATTTAGGGACTTTCAAATTGTATTAAAACAACATTTGAGGTAATTAGTTTGCAGTTTATATAATTAAGCTAGATTCAGACCTACTCAATTATAAGTATCTACCTATAAGTGCTAAATTAACCAACGAGCGCTTTGATAAGTGCGAACGTTGAGTGCTGGTTGGTTAAATTAGCCACTTATACTTATAATTTGGTAGGGCAATAATTGACGTAGACACAGTAGTGTACCAATTATAAACATAAAAGTTACCATTACAGCTTTCATTACCGTACTGCTAGCAAAACGGTAATGACCTTATTACCGTCATACAGTATAAAAATGTATCTTTGTAAAACGCAACTGAATGTCGCCAGGACTCACTTTATGACACGCAATATTTTTTTAGAAGTTTGGTATTGGAAATATCAGATGACATTTAATTCAATTGTCAAAAGTTAAACCTGAGAACGTACAAATTTCAGCATAACCTCTAAATTTGTTTTGCTTAATAAATTATTTTTTATTTAATAAAAATAAAATTAATGTATAATGGAAAACATAAAGTTCAATATTTTCTATAATGTCTTCACTTATCAATCACCTAGAATACTTTTACAGTGACAGTGACAGGTATGGAAATATTAAGGTCACCAATCAAAACGTTACACACATAAAAGTTATGTGTGTAACGTTTTTAATTTAATTACTCTAAATCGACTTGGTGTATGTTATGGCAGCTTAATTTAAATTTAAATATTAAAAAGACGTCAATTTAAAAAATAGTATAAAGAACTCGTTTTATTTTTTTTTCGCACTTTGTCCTTTAGTAAACTCGCCCTCGGGCTCATTTTACTAAATTTGGACGCGTGCAAAAAATTATGTTTTTAAATATACTATTGCGTAACTATCCAAAATATACGTACCTATTATTGTCAAACATTTTTGGCTGTTGTCAAAAAATAAAATTAGTGTATCTTTATTAAATGCATAGCAGTTAATAATATTGTTTATACCTCGTCTGCAAAATCTGTTTAGTGCTCTGTGTCCTCGAAAAAATTTTTACTCTCGGCATTCGACTCGGAGTCATTTCGCAGAATAATGATAATTTAGCATAAAAAGATAACCGGTATATAAATGGTAAAATATGAAACCACATTTTAAAAACCTCCTGAAATGTGTTATTATTTTTGTTTTATTACTAATTTCGAATGTGGAGTCAATAAAAAGTAGTTTTATTTTTCTCCCATTAAAATGTTTGAGTCTTTCTGTTTCCCCTTCTATTTTCTATCTAGTTTCATATGCTCTCTGTTAAGCCTCCGTTGTGATCTTATAATGTATGTAGGAATTATATTGATTTCACATCATAAAGCATGTCGTAATATTGATTTAGAATCCTTATCAATTCGTACAGCAAGTACAGTATTCTACACGGATGGACGATATCCTTGTGTGAGTGTGTTAATGTAAACATTAGCGGATCTCGTCCTTGTGAAGGATATTTGTCGCAAAGAAAATTTCACCTTGTCTAAAATTCTCGTTTTAGACTCAGATTCCTAAATTATATTAAAAATTTTACATCTGCATAATTAAATTATTTATTTTTTAAAGAACGAACAGAACGATTCATATTTTATTTATATCATATTATATTAAGTATATTATATACAAGCCCCGTCTCATTGAAGTTGGCCTAGACATAAAAATGTCGTTTTTTGTTGCACAAAAGTTTAAATAAAAATCAAAATATAAGTATAGTGTACTATATCTTATATTTATTGAAAACTGCAATACATTTTACACAATTTCAAATAAAATCAACAGTCGATTTTTTTTAATCGTCTCATGCAAGGACAATCAAAGAATTGTGACACAAACTGTAGAATATTTTGGATTTTTTTCTCCAGAAAAGTATGTTTAGGACTTGTAGTTACTATGCCACTATGAATGGGCTTCTTAAATGATTTTTTTAATTCAATAATTTTGAAGAAGAAATGAAAATTTGGGATCCGTACTTTTTATTTTTACAAAAAATTTATTAACAAACTCAAAAATATTTAATAAAAACTGATTAATATGTGTGTGGTGTACAAATATGTCCAATACAAAATATCAAAATTTCTTTCTCAATTTACTAAAAAACATGTAATTTAATTTTTTTTTTGAATATTTACCAATGTTTAGACCTAACATTATAGGTTCATAATGTTAATAATCTAATTTTCAGTACCATGCAAGTACCCCGTAAAGTCATTTATAGTAATTAGAGAAAACAATAAAAGAAAATTGCCAGCTGTATGATTTTTATTAATCAACGATTTTTTTGAATGCGCGTTCAGCACACGTAATATACTATGTACCTATATCAGCTAGTTGTAAGTTGTAGAAAATGATAAACAGAATTAAACGAAATGATTTTGACAGTTCTAGCTAAATAATGTTCAGACAACATTGTGCTCCGTAGTTTCAAACGTTAATAACCTAACATATTTGTTATTGACAAAAATTATATTTTCTCCAAATATAAAAGGTAATGATCAACGGAAAAATATTGTAACTACCTAACTCATGTGTTAATATGCGATCCATAATCTTGACAATTATTAATCGCTGTCATTAACACACTAGAAATATTTCGTTAATTAAACTTTAAATATGTAGCAGGGCTAATTTATTGTACTAGAATCAATTATTGTTTTTGTATGTTGAAATATTTTTGTAAAAGCTCTACGGTTTTCCCACGTGTTTATCCGACTTCTAAGAAGACCATCTGTTTTGGTGTTATAATATCAGTTTCTAAAATGTACCTACGAGTTTTGGCATTTCGGCAGATGTCAAAATGTAAGATACGGAAACCGTTTAGTTCAATGAAAAGTATTTCAACTTCATTTGGAAATGTTTGAGATTCACTGTAGCAACGGCCAGATACTATTTTTAGAATCAAGGGATGGTTTTGAACCAGAGTTTTGTAGCATTTTTAGTTTTGTAAAATAGATAGTTTTAAGATCTTGAAAGAGAAAGACGTTTTAAATATTGAATAATTTGTCTTGGCTTAATTGTTGTTTATTTGTGCTCAAAGTGAATCTCAATACTCTCCGTTTTTATTTGTTTATTTGTGAATGTGAAACTATGTATTTTGAGTAAGTTAATATTTTATGTTTTATGTGTGTTTTTGTTATCTGTGTGTTTTTCGTAATCTATAGCAATATATTAGTTGCTAATTAATGTTATTCTAAAATTCATCACGAACTTTTGTTTAGTGTTTTCTCCATCTAATTAATTAGTTAACAAATTAATTCGTGGTTTTCCTAAACGTTTAAGACAAATGTCGAAAGTATCGTTTTATTAAATTCAAGTATTTTATTTAAATATTAGTTTTCGTTTTTATTAATATAGTTAATCGTTTAATTACCGCTGTGGGTGTTTTATTATTATATATTCCCATTCTCATTTATAAAGCATCACCCAAGTGTTATAATACCGTTTGGCTTACGATATCATGGAGGTTGTTCGATAATAAGTAATACTGATTTAGCGTTACGATTTATCGAGCAAAGATCTAATCATTAAAACTGTAACAATAATACTAAAAAAATTTGGAATGTTATAAAAACAAATATTAAGGAGAGTAGCTCCAATAAACAAACAAAATTTAGTAATTTAACTGACAGTAGTCAGACAGTCTACAGTTCTGTGGATATCGCGAATATGTTTAATGAGTATTTTATTAATCTGCCGCATGAAATTCAAAGTAAACTACCACCAACTTGTAATCAAAATCCAGATACAAACATAACAAATTGCCCAATGTCAATTTTCTTGGATCCTGTAACTGAATCCGAGCTGATTTCTACAATCAAATCATTAAAAAATTCCTTTTCTGCAGGAATTGATGATGTCTCTAACAACATCCTGAAAAACTGTTATGAAATGCTTATTTTACCGTTAAAATACTGTATAAACTTATCTCTTTCAAATGGTACATTTCCAGATGTATTAAAATTTGTCAAAGTTATAGCACTTTATAAAAAAGGAGACAGAGATAATGTGTGTAATTATAGACCTATTACTCTTGTCTCTGCATTTCATAAAATTTTCGAAAAAGTCATGTTGTCCAGAGTCCTCGCTTTTCTCGAAAGGAATAAGATTCTGATTGAGGAACAGCACGGTTTCAGAAAAGGACTTAGCACTACTTCAGCTTTAGTTAAATTTCTAGATCTTGTTTACAATGAATTAGATAAAGGGAATACTGTTTTTGGTATTTTCATAGACTTATCAAAGGCTTTTGATTGCGTGAACCACTCTACCCTATTAAATATTTTAAACAGCTATGGAATAAGAGGCATTTGTGCTAACTGGTTTCAGTCATATCTCCTTAACAGAAAACAAGTAGTGTTTCATGACAATCAAAAGTCTGATGCACAATTAGTGGGCTAAGTCAAGTTGGCCCTCCCACTTAAATATTTCTATAAAAAAAATATTAGTCTAGTTTGCGCTCGTATTGCGATTTATTGCTCCACCAATAATTTTTTTGCGCTACTCTAATTTTGCCATAATTTAGAGAATAAGTTAGGGAGGGCCAGGTTGACACTAGCCCTACCTTTTTGTAAATTTTAAAATTTTCATAATTATTTCGATAGTCGTTCGTTTGCGCTCTATTGCGCCATTAATAAAAAAATTTGCGCTGGCATATTTTTTATTTTATTAATAATCAAAGTAGGAAAGGCCAACTTGACAGCGAAAAAAAAAGTAAGATTGTGTCATATTTTTTCATTACACTTCATTCTATGTACATTGCGCTCTTTTGCTCCGAAAATATATTTTTTTGCGCTGCTATAATTCAGCAGTAATCAAAGTAATTAGTTAGGGAGGGCCAAATTGACATAGCCCTCTCTTTGAGCTATTTTAAAGTTTTTATTATTGAATAGAGAGTGCTTTATATGCGCTATTTTGCGCTATTAAAATTTCAGTTTGCGCTTGCCTCAAATTTATTTTATTTAAATTCTAAATTGGCAGGGCTAATTTGACGACAGAAAAAAAATATAAAATTTATAGCTTTCTTATATTGTAATTAAATCTATATGCATTGCGCTCTTATGCTCCGTCAAAATTTTTTTTTGCGCTACTGTAATTTAGCAGTAGTTGACATAATTTGTTTGAAAAAGCGCGCGAAAGGCTTTTTAAAACGAATATTTACTTTATTTAGAAGTAAACGGTAAATTTGGTTAGGTATTTCATTGTTGTCCGAGGCTAGGCGTACATTTAAAGTTTAATAATGAGACTCAATAATATTTTTTGTATGCGAAGGGCTAAAAGTAGCCTTTTGCAGATAAAGGCTAAAACTGTAGTACGAGTGAAGCGATGGGCTAAAATTAGACGAAGTTTACAAAAATATTTTCAGCCAGAAGTATAAAAATACACAGCATGTTTTTACGATTAATTGATATTTATAAACAATCAACAGAAATTTTTCAACTATATCATATCTACGAAAAAGCGCGCGAAATGCGTACCTATAAAACGAATACCTACTTATTGCAAATTTTAAATTATTGGGTACAAGATAAATTTAGTTACGGTAATTTTTCTCAATTTTTGTAAGTCAAAGGCATGGCATGAAATTTAATTTACATAATGTTTCTCAAAAGTTATGTACCTATCATTTATTTAAACCCTGTTAATAGACCAAAAATTCAAATCGTAATAATGTTACGCTTTTAATTTTACTTAATGTATGTTATTGTAAATGTATGTTATTCAATGAGAGGTATGTTATACGAGCCGTACGCGACTACCTACCTAATATGTTGTGCTTTTTGCATTAATTAAGTTCGCCTATGCTTCTACATTTTTTAAAACTTTCGTAAAATGACAATTTTATTAGAATAATATTACGTACAAATTATTTTTACGATATAATTTTTGAGCCACTTACAAAGTTTGAATAAATAAGTATTAATAAATGTTTAAATAATAAATTATTAAAAACAGAATACATCATATTTTAAATAAAAGGTAGGTAAATAAAGTTTAAATAAAATGTAAATAACTTTATTTCACTTGGCGGTTACTTGAAAATGATTATAATTGCAAACCAATACTTCTTTGCTAATAGTGACGGTCTGAAAACAATTCTTTCAGATTGCTGCTTATAAATTTCTTTTCCAGTAATCATAAATAATTTATTTAGATTAATTTAAATTTACTTCTGGCTGAAAATATTTTTGCAAACTTCGCCTAATTTTAGCCCATCACTTCACTCGTACTTATCTTATCACTCGTACTTATCTTATCTTATAAGTATGTTCATTGTTCATAGCTATTAAATTGTAATTGTAAAAACATGCTGTGTATTTTTATACTTCTGGCTGAAAATATTTTTGCAAACTTCGCCTAATTTTAGCCCATCACTTCACTCGTACTGCAGTTTTAGCCTTTATCTGCAAAAGGCTACTGTTAGCCCTTCGCATACAAATATTATTGAGTCACATTATTAAACTTTAAATGTACGCCTAGCCTCGGACAACAATGAAATACCTAACCAAATTTACCGTTTACTTCTAAATAAAGTAGGTATTTGTTTTAAAAAGCCTTTCGCGCGCTTTTTCAAACAAATTATGTCAACTACTGCTAAATTACAGTAGCGCAAAAAAAATTTTTGACGGAGCATAAGAGCGCAATGTATATAGATTTAATTACAATATAAGAAAACTATAAATTTTATCTTTTTTTCTGTCGTCAAATTAGCCCTGCCAATTTAGAATTTAAATAAAATAAATTTGAAGCAAGCGCAAAATGAAATTTTAATAGCGCAAAATAGCGCATATAAAGCACTCTCTATTCAATAATAAAAACTTTAAAATAGCTCAAAGGGAGGGCTATGTCAATTTGGCCCTCCCTAACTAATTACTTTGATTACTGCTGAATTATAGCAGCGCAAAAAAATATATTTTCGGAGCAAAAGAGCGCAATGTACATAGAATGAAGTGTAATGAAAAAATATGACACAATCTTACTTTTTTTTTCGCTGTCAAGTTGGCCTTTCCTACTTTGATTATTAATAAAATAAAAAATATGCCAGCGCAATTTTTTTTATTAATGGCGCAATAGAGCGCAAACGAACGACTATCGAAATAATTATGAAAATTTTAAAATTTACAAAAAGGTAGGGCTAGTGTCAACCTGGCCCTCCCTAACTTATTCTCTAAATTATGGCAAAATTAGAGTAGCGCAAAAAAAATTATTGGTGGAGCAATAAAGCGCAATACGAGCGCAAACTTGACTAATATTTTTTTTATAGAAATATTTAAGTGGGAGGGCCAACTTGACTTAGCCCAATTAGTGCAGTGTGGAGTACCACAAGGGTCTATTTTAGGCCCTATACTGTTTATCCTGTACATTAATGGTATTAGACATGTTTTAAACTGGAATAAATTTGCCACATATGCAGATGATGTCTCTTTTTTATCTTCAAACATAAATGAAATACCAGATCTTATAGGTAGATTGTCTTCCTGGTTTGCATCTTTAAATCTTGCACTAAATGTTAACAAATCTACACTTATAAGTTTTACAAATATAAAAAAAGATTTTACTTTGTCGATAGATTGTAATGGACAATTACTACCAAAAGTAAGAAGTGCGAAAGTCTTAGGACTAAACATTCACGAAAACCTAATATGGGATAGTCACACCGATTCCATTTGTAACACGTTATCATCCTTATGTTACGTAATTAAAAAGCAGCGATTATTGTCTGATACACATATTGCCAAGGCTTTTTATTTTGCTAAATTTTATACTATATTAGGCTACGGAATTATATTTTGGGGAAATTCGCCTTCTGCCTCTCGTGTTTTTAAATTACAAAAGCACGCGATAAGGAATATTTTTCTACTTAATAAGAGATCGACCTGCAAGGATATCTTTAAAACCGAAAAATTGTTAACTTTACCCAGTTTGTACATTTTCAACATAATTTTGCGCATTAGAACCAATAAAGCCAATTTAGCTACCAAGAGTGATGTTCACGATCACGATACTCGGGGAAAATTAAACCTATATAGTATATATACCAAAGATTAAACTAAATAAATCAAAAAACAACCCGAATTATTATGGTTTAGTTTTTTATAACAAATTACCTCAACATTTGAAAGACATTAAATCCGTCACAAAGTTTAAAACCCATTTTAAAAATGTTCTTATTAAAAAAGCTTATTATAGTGTTGATGAGTTCCTGCAGGATTTGTATTTTTTATTCCACATTGATTGTATGTTTATGTATTGAATTGACGTTTTCTATACCGCTATGTATGTTGGTCCTTGAAATAAATATTTATTATTATTATTATTATTATTTAGATCCCCCCTCTCACAACTGGTGGCAGCAAAAATCTTGAATCAGTACGGCTTAATGTTAAAAATTTATATAAATAAATAAATAAAACCCCGTTATAACTGCTGGCAGCTAAAAAAAATCTTGTTCGCCTTGAAAAATTAAATTTAAAAAATGTCTTGTCGTTGTCGATCTAATAAAAATAATTATTATCAAAATCAATATAAAGGAACTGCTGGATTGTACGAGTGTTTACGCTACTCTGGACATCCAAATGTTTCTTTGGAAAATTTTATTCATTGTTTAGAAGTAACGGGAACTAATTACTATTGGACACAGGCAGATATAATTAGAAATTGTTTAGATGTAATTGTGGTTGATGCCGAATTTGTAAAATATGATCCGTTTGTTTTAAATTCAAATTCTTGTAATGACTTAAAGTTCAGACTGCAGAATTATATTTGCTGTAGAATACATACTTACGAACCGCAGAAAGAGAATGAAAGTTTTTCGAAATATACTAGAAGAGTTATGATAAATAATCGTAATAATTTTGGTGGTGATAGTGAATTTCATATTAAAAGAACACAGTTTGAGAACATAAGAGAATATTTGCATGGTTTGTTACCAATCATAAAAGATGAAGTGTTGCCCCGCGGAGACATTACTTTTAACAAGTTACTAGAAGCGGCATATATTGTTGCAGAAAGATTAGATATGTTAAGACAAAATTTTAAAAAATCAGTGAAAAGCACAGATAACAGTAGTATTTTAGAAAAAGAAATTAAAATAAATAACGCGGTAGAAATAAATAATAGTACTATCGAATTAGAATCGTGTAGCGAGATTATTGAGCAGATTGAGACAGTAGAAACAAAAATTTGTGTGGCAATTGAGAAGAAAACAGAAGATTTAACATCGTTTGAAGAAGTAAAAATTGAAAATGTAATTGTTGAAAATGTTGTGCACCGTAAAGAAGAAAAGTACGAAGTAAATTGTGATGTGGAGCCAGTTGAAGAAAAGTTAGATATATTAGAAGAGAAATGTAATTCATTAGAAGAAAAGTTGGAGCAAGAAGATAAGTTAGAATCGGTAGAAGAAGATTTAAAGTCCACAGAGGATATTGTGTCGTTGGAAGTAATAGTCGCAGCTGATGCTATTTATGATGATTTTTATATTATTTTTGAAGAGGTTTGTCCCAGCCCAGAGGAGGTTTTGGAGACGTGTTGTATGGATATTTTTAAAGAGTATTGTCCCAGCCCAGAGGAGGTTATGGCGACGTGTTTTATGAATATTTTTGAAGAGTTTTGTTCCGGCCCCACGGAAGCGGCTTTGGAAGTGTTGGCGCCAGTTGCGCAGAGAGTTATGTTTGAAAATGAGTATTGTTATTATGAAGAATCATCAGCTGTTACTGCTACGGAAGAAGAGAATTTGGAATTTGATATTGAAGATGATGTATTAGAAACTTTGTTTAATGTTCCTGAAGAATTTACGGTCCACATCAATAGGAGTATTATTAAAGAAGAAGTACAGTTTAATATACCGGTTGCACTAGAACAGAATATTGAAAATGAAGTAAATGTATTAATTGAAAAAGTAAATAAAGAAGAAACAATTACGAAGAAAAAACAGCCACGGGAGAAAAGAAAAGGAAATAATGTTAAAAATTATGATACAAATAAAAAGTCAGAAAGAGAAATAAAGGAAATAATAATTGAAACAAAAGAAGAATTTGAGATCAAATATGCGAAAATTAAAGAAAAAGAAGCACAAGAAATCAAGAAGAGATTCGCCGCGCCCGGAGTCGCGAATCAAATTCGGCGGGGAAGGGAAAATATCAAAACCAGGAGCCAGTCAAACGCGCCCGTTCCCGCGCCCGAGGTCACATGCAGCCGAAGCCACCGGAAACAGAAAACTCGAGAGATGCAGAGCTAAATACCAAACAATTTACAGGTGAGCAAAATCCATTTTTTTTTGTAAATTATAAAAATGCATGGAATAATTATTCAAATAATTTTAACAATTTTATCGGAAATGAAAGTAAATATGACAATGCTAATGATATTAAAATGAAATTAATTAATGCAAGCAAGGCTATTTTAAAATATTTGACGTTCAAGAAACGTAAGAAAAAGAAAATTAAGTAATTGAGTTTTTGGGATTTTTATTGATGATAACAATTATTATTGCGTATGGAAAAGGCTACGATTTATTTAATTTGATTAAAAAGAAATTTTAATATGGACAGCATTAAGTAAATATAAATTAGAAGTGTAATTAAGCATGTTTATATAAATATAAATAATTTGATATTATTATAAGTGAACAAATGAAAGTAGTTTGATTTTATGTTACAAGTTGATATTATTGAGTATGCACAAATGAATGAATTTTCAATGCAACCTAGTCTGCTACATGCTACTCAAAACCCCAGGAAAATACGTCATCAGCCAGAGAGAGAAATGGTGGACCAGTCATCAAGTCGAGGACATTGCAGTAACGAATGATGGATTGAGCCACTCTATGTCCAGAACAGAATAATTATTGACATTTCGTTTAGGTTCGATTCCTAAACTAGTCGTTGGTCATTTTTATATGTAACATTAATCTATTTGGAGATAAAGTTACATCGCAAAGGGGGAAGAGTTGTAGCAGGGCTAATTTATTGTACTAGAATCAATAATTATTGTTTTTGTAAGTTGAAATATTTTTGTAAAAGCTCTACGGTTTTCCCACGTGTTTATCCGACTTCTAAGAAGACCATCTGTTTTGGTGTTATAATATCAGTTTCTAAAATGTATCTACGAGTTTTGGCATTTCGGCAGATGTCAAAATGTAAGATACGGAAACCGTTTAGTTCAATGAAAAGTATTTCAACTTCATTTGGAAATGTTTGAGATTCACTGTAGCAACGGCCAGATACTATTTTTAGAATCAAGGGATGGTTTTGAACCAGAGTTTTGTAGCATTTTTCGTTTTGTAAAATAGATAGTTTTAAGATCTTGAAAGAGAAAGACGTTTTAAATATTGAATAATTTGTCTTTGCTTAATTGTTGTTTATTTGTGCTCAAAGTGAATCTCAATACTCTCCGTTTTTATTTGTTTATTTGTGAATGTGAAACTATGTATTTTGAGTAAGTTAATATTTTATGTTTTATGTGTGTTTTTGTTATCTGTGTGTTTTTCGTAATCTATAGCAATATATTAGTTGCTAATTAATGTTATTCTAAAATTCATCACGAACTTTTGTTTAGTATTTTCTCCATCTAATTAATTAGTTAACCCTTTACTGCATGAATTTTTATTTTTGGCTGAAATAATTCATGGGCATTAGGAATTTGTTGTTATTAACAGGAAAATTATTTAAAAAAATATTTTTGCATAAACAAATTTTATTTTTGTGAAAAAAGGGTTTGTGCCATATATGGAACATTATGCAACTACGAACAATTATTCCGTATGAAATCTCATGAAAAACTTCCTATCCTTATTAAATTCGAGACAAATTTTGTACGACGGCGTAGAAGGGTCAGGGTAAATATTTTTTTATATTTAATTCCCGACTTTTAAACTCGGGATCCCGACTTTTAATCTCGAGATCCCGACTTTTAAATTCAGGATCCCGACTTTTAAACTCGGGATCCCGACTTTTAAACTCGGGATTTCAGTTATTTAATCCCGAGATTAAAAGTCGGGATCCCGAGATTAAAAATCGAAATACCGAGATTAAAAGTCGGAATCCCGACTTTTAATATAAAAAAATATTTACCCTGACCCTTCTACGCCGTCGTAATTTAGCAATTACAACAAAATGTAAAAGTTTTTCCTTCATATCCTGGAAATTTGCACCTGGATCTATTGTTTTCACTCCATTCAGGTAAATGGTCTACCCCATCTAGATGAATATCTTCTTCATGAATGCATGGTGTGCCATATATGGCACAAACCATTTTTTAGTATTTGGTATTTTTATAAGTGTTTTATATAAACATATCTTACCCGAATGTCTTCTCCATACAATATTCAACCACTACATAATTTTTTCTTCAAGGAATAATGTTTATTTACTTGCAATATTCGACCGAGAACTAACGTCTTATTACAAATAACTAACGCACGAGTATCTACAGGTTACTACGGGGTGAAGTCGTACTAAATTTGATATTATAAGGGAGGAAAAACTAAAGATCCATTTCTGTGTATGTGCTATATATGACCATTTATGAAGTAACGTCTTGATTTAGTTTTATAGGTAAAAAAAAAAAAAATTAAAAATAGGAATGTGCCATATATGGCACACTATGCGGTAAAGGGTTAACAAATTAATTAGTGGTTTTCCTAAACGTTTAAGACAAAAATGTCGAAAGTATCGTTTTATTAAATTCAAGTATTTTATTTAAATATAAGTTTTCGTTTTTATTAATATAGTTAATCGTTTAATTACCGCCGTGTGTGTTTTATTATTATATATTCCCATTCTCATTTATAAAGCATCACCCAAGTGTTATAATACCGTTTGGCTAATAAATTTCGATAATAAGTAATAGTAATACTGATTTAGCGTTACGATTTATCGAGCAAAGATCTAATCATTAAAACCTTTAGATCCCCCCTCTCACAAATATAATAAAGTATACAGCTGGAAAATATTTTTATTGTTGCTCTAATTACGACTTTACCCCTGTGTAACTACACCTTAACTTTAAAAACTGTTTCTATTCGTTCTGGCATAGTATCCATAAGTCCTAAACATACTTTTTCCCCAAAAGATCTTGGTCCCGTCGGAAATTGTCGGCTTGCCGACTGGGCCAATCCGGCAACCTATTTTTGGGTGGGGAAGAGCCCACCAGGGACCACCCCTGGCGCCGTCCTTGGCGTTGAGTTTTTACCATCAAAATAAAATATAAAAATCTATGATTCGTTTGCTCAGAACTATAATTGGCACGACTTCGTAATGAAGTGTAAGAGGTTCCATGTCCAATATCAATTCATGTACCTACTACTACTACCTACTCATGTTTTCCAGCTCCGTTAGCACGTACCAAGTTTTCTGTTGGTGTAGATTACACTACACACGTAAAGGGGTAGATAATTCATACGCAGAACTCGCTGGCTAAGAAACGGACTTCATTATACGGCAGTGCGCGACTATCGAAGTTGTGAGTTCCCAGTGCTCAGAAGCTGCAACCCTGCCGCTTGTTCGAGTTGTTCCTCTTACAGACTCTATATCGCATTATTCTGTTCACTCTGTGACTTCGCAAATCGCACGGGGTGCGCGTTTTCAAACCTTACTTCTGTATTCCCAATATTTGCATTTATGAAAGAAACCGGAGTAGTGGTAAGCTAGTCCAGGTAGTAGAGCTCAAAAATTGGCGTTACCTGGAAAGATTTAAGGGAGTTTTGATTTTCTGTTATTTTGAGGTGTTGAACACGAATCTGAAGTTCTCCACCTCAAATTTTTGCCTGAAAAATCACTTAAAAAAACAACTTATTTGTGGCTTGACATGGGAAAATTCTGATTACAAATGAAAATTAGAGAAAAATTCCTATAATATAAGTTAATAGGTTCAAATTTTTATTTTCTAATCAATAGTTTAAAAGTTATGGACATAGAAAAGCACAGCACTTTTAAATAATTAAATTACGACATTACTTTGTTTCATAATATAGGTAAAAAAATAGCTGTAACTTTCTAACAGATAAAAATATCGATTTTCGGTTTACAAGCATTTGATTCTATTCTATTTTTTCTATCTACAATACAATTTGTAAACATTTGGAGACCCTAGTTTAGCCAAAATTTAAAAAAAGAAAATAAATAAATGTTAGTATTAAAAAAATTATTAAAATTTCACCTCAACTAAGCCATTTAAAAGTTTTTGAAATAATTCCTCTTACACAAAAAAGTCCGAAAAATTAAATACTGGAAACCGGAAGTCGATATCTTCATTCGTTCAGAAATTAAACTTGATTAAACACAAAAAATTTAAAAATAGTAATAAAAATGTTTACAAATTATATTGTAGATAGAGAAAAATTTGTGGAATCGAATGCTTGAAACCGGAAGTCGATATCTTTTAGAAAGTTACAGCCATATTTGTATATTATGAAACAAAGTTATATCAATTTTTTATCAAAAAGCGCTCCGCCTTTCTCTGTCCATAATTTTTAAGCTATTGACTAAAGAAAAATAATTTGAGCTTAAATTATATAAATTGTACCGTATTCTATAACAACATTTCAAGTGACTAAATATGAAATAAATATCAAATATAGGAACCTATATACACAATATGTAATATAATAGGTACACTAATACACGTAATATCGAACTGACAAAATAGTTATTTATATAGACTGTCAGGATGTCGACACATGGGGCCACGGCGTATAATATGTTGTTCATAAGTATTGACATTTTTTCTGTGGTTCTACTGTTCCTACCAAAACCGAATAATGTGGGATTCAAGAAGGGTATTGGGTTCTTTATTAAGCTCAGTTCAATCAGAGATTCTACCAAAACCGAGTGGGGCTCAACGGGGCTCAAGAAGGGTATGATGTTCTTTATTTAGTTCAGTTCATTCATAGTTTCTACCAAAACCGAGTGACAAGACTGATGAACATATTATTATACGCTATGGCCCCATGTGTCGACACCGTGATTTTATACGCCGTGGCCCTCACTGCTTTTATAGACACGGTGAAATTATACGCCGTGGACTCTGTGGTGGAAATAGAAATTATACGTCATGATTTCAGGACCTTACTCAGGGGGGACAGACTGGGCTAAGCTATGCTTGTAAAAACTCTTGTCCTTGGAGCTGAAAAGTAGATTTGTATCTACTTTCATCATTTTACAGAAAACATTTTTGGAAAATTTATATATTATTTATTTGCAAAAAATATCGATAGATACAAATTAAATCTTCGAATCAGAAACCGTGGTACCTACATTAGTATTCTTATATTAAGGCTGAATTACATTACAATTTTTTTGTCTAGATTCTATTTCGAGATTCATCCGAGAAGTTTCTAGCTGTATCAAGTAAAATGTAAATCAGAAGTTTCCGTCCGAGTTCCATACTTTTTTCTAGTATGGAAATATTGTCTGGCTCTATTCTTCTATTCGAGATTCCTACTAAAATTGTCTACGCATACTCAGTTCAGTGTGCAGTCAGTTTGACAAACCTTAAAGTTTTGGCTTGGAAAAATTCGAAGATTTCCGATTGAGTATAGTTCGGAAATAAAGTATGAAACTCGAACAAATCTCGGATGGAAATTGAACTAGAAATCTAGCATGAATCTAGACGAAAAAGTGTAATGTAATTCAGCCTTTACAACCGATTTGGTTTGGTAAAAAGAAAGCCAAAATTTGTAAAAATAAATTTTGTTTTCTAAAAGTTTCTGTGCTTCTGTTATCCGATAATAATAATTTACCCAATGTGTCGGCGCCGTGATTTTATAGACCATGGCCCGCACTCAAAATTACGAGTATAACCCTCTATTGTGATATTGCACTAGGTACTAAGAAATGGTGCTGTTCATCTATGTGAAATTCTGAACAACGTTGCACTTTACTTTGGTTTCCATAAACATAACATTGCAGGGTGTATTATTTTGTTGTTTTATCTTCTATATGGAGTTTTCATTAAGTGTTAAGTGTATGCTACTAATTTTGTTAGGTTATCTACATAGTTTAGATCTTGCTTAGTGTAGTATTAAATAATAATTGTATATAAACGTCAATATTAATTCCACTAACATTTATATTCATTTCAGTTATAATTCTTTTATCTTTCTAGTTTAGTTGTGTACAAAATACCTACAATGACTATCTTATCATTATAAAGTATGCAATAAATAGTAAGATAATTTAAATTTACACAACCAATGAACTAAAATAAACAAATTTTAAACTCAATACTTTTAGAAATATTTTCAAATATTAAACAAAATCACTTTTAATCACTTATTAGTGTCCATACAACAACGTGCAAATCACTCACAAGTGCACCGTTGTTTAAGTACAAAATTTCACCACTAGGTTCGCATATTATTATTGAAATATCCCAATAAGCTCCTCCATTGTACTTTAAAATATTTTTTATGAAACTACATAAGAAACTATGACGATTAGTGACAACGCGATGAAAAAATGCCGCTTATTAAGCGAGACATTATTTTTTTAAAGTCTGGAATTTAATGGTGACATCGGTGGTACCTCCAGTAGCACTCAATCAGTTTGCTTTACTTACATTTTGCTTAAAACAATTTTTTTCTTTATTTTATGAAATATGCTGTGATATGTCTCTTATTCTCATGTTCTTATCGCGCGAAAATTTTTACGCCCAATAACAACGTTCCATATGAAAAAAACCACGCCCTATACTATCTACGTCATGGAATCTTAAATAATTTATATTTTTAAATGAAATTATTTTAAAACTTTTTTTCTTCACAATTAGTCATAACTGGACATGTATGTTTTTATCGTTAATATTTCTTATTTCGATTATGGTGGAGATGCCTATTATCTGGCATTGACACTTTTTCTGCGATGAAGTACAGTGTGTAAATACACGTCCGGGTTGCGCGTAGCTTCGGCACCAGCATCTCTGCTCACTTGGCGATTTGAGCACGGAAGACCAAGTTTAGTCTCTTGCAACCTCACCCCACAACAACAGTACTATAGCAGCACCGTTCATTAACAACACAGCCTTCGCTCACATGAGTGCTACTAGTAAAATGAAATAGTGTTGTAATCTGAGATTCGCGGTCAGCGTAAATGTTTCCAAGCGATGTATTTTGTCCCGTGAAATCACCAACGCCAGAAATGTAAACTACAGGGCGCAGCCACGTTGGGTGGCCCTACCCTAACCCTCGCGTCAGCTTAAGTGGATTTAGACACGAAAAGAATTGGCGCTTTGTCGCGAAATTAATTGGTTTTGCGTTGCTTTGCCTTGTGCTCTTGATTTTATTATTAATGCACGGTTTGTTATCAAAACCTAATTGAGTTTTATTTAAATCTTAAACGTTGAACAACACCTTTTTGTTGCTTCAATTATCCAGAAAGCTTAGAATATTTACGTTATACAGATACTGTTTGACATTTGGCATATATTACTTTGAAATTAAATGTTGAAGAGCACTTTGAAACCATAAAACATTAAATGCAGTTCAAATAGTTGGTAGCTATCCAAATTTTTGTAGTATGGTGCACATAAATTTATTGTAACAGACATTAAGGCGGTACACACTTGTGACAAAAATATAGTGAAAAAGTGACCTCGCTATATTACAAATTGTACCCCTGCTATAACACCTACACTGTTCATGATTTATATAATATATAAACTTACGAGTATAAAAAAAACAAATTATGGTTATTTCTTTCAGAATAGTGAAGGTATTGAGTATATTTTATATCAGTTGAATTTTAATATATAGATAATAAAAATAGTAAATATAGTAAAATGCGACAATATACGCATACGAATAAAAAAAACATATGGTTATTTCTTTCAGTATATATAGTGAAGGTATCGACTATATTTTATATCAGTTGAATTTTAATATAGATAATAAAATAGTATATTGTGTATCTAGTGCGCAAAGTAAGCAATTGCGCGAGGCGAGATGCAGCCCGAGCAGTAGCGGCTCGAGGCCTACCGAGGCGAGCCGAGGAGGCCGAGGGTCGCTACGGCGAGGGCTGCAACGAAGCCAAGCGCAATTGCGCCTTTGCTCACGAGATGCACACGATATTTTTTGTCATTACTGCACAAAAAGTAACCTTTTGAGTGACCTTACTTATCAAAAGATAAAATGAATACTTTTAAAATTAATATGTATAAAATAAAAAAGTAACTAATATTTACCTACATGTAAAAGAATAAGAAACTAATTATTAACAGTAAAGAAAAGAACATTAAAATATAAGAATAAAATATTATTGTCCATTAGATCCAATATCCAATGCACAATCTGTACAATAGTCGACAGTAGAAACTATGCATAGAGAAGTAGGTACTACAGCTGTTCACGTGCTTGTAGTATTAGATTATCACGTGTGTGGCGCTAGTGCTACGCGCACATTTCGTGTCGGTAACTACAAAAAACAGTGTGTGTTAAATTTGCGTGCGCAAAGTGAAATTTTGCGCACGCTATTCCCGCACGCTTGTACTTTGCGCACGCATTTTTGTCTAGTTAAAAAATAAGCCACTTTGCGCACGTAAAACAGTCACGAAAAAGGTTACTTTTTGTGCAGATATGACAAAAATTATTTTTTTCTTCTACTCATGTTAACTCATGTTTTAACTTATTCTTCCTTTGTTAAATTTTGTACTATCATTTTTAATTCAAAAATATTATTTTTATTCTATGATTGGCCAGAAAAGTATGTAAACTGTAAAAAAATGTTTGTGGCTAGAATTCTAGAATAAATAGCACGAATTCTTGTTCTTGCCTGACTAATTTCTTGTCTTCTCTTGTTTTTTCAATGATCAATCTTGTCTTTGTGAAACCCTAAAAATTAGCAGAATTCATACTTTAACCGGATTTTCGTGATGTTACTATTAACTAGAAAAGGATTAAATAATGTGTAACAAAATGTATTTTTAAAGTAAGAAATCAATAATTTGACTAAAGTGAGAATTCCAAACCTTTCTCTTTATCAAAATGAAAATTGACTAAGTATATCTCTTTTTAATTCTTCTCTTTCTGTCGGTGAATTAGCTCCGTCCGTTGTGCAGATATAGTTACAATTTAGCAGGTTGTATCTGTATACAATGTAGTTGTTTTAAGTCTTTAAAAAACTGAGTGGTCAACGATACACTCCAATTAGTCTGTGTATAAATCTAACTCGGGTGGGGTGAGAGCAGACCCCGGAATACTGACTCCGGTGTCTAGTCCCGGACTCAGCGAACCGAGTGTCGAGCGGAGCGGGTCGTGAAGCCCAGGCCCGGAATGAAAAAAATGCCAAACAACGGAAATTGACACAATTATAATTAATTTCAGGAATAAAGATGATTGGACAGAAGTTTATCATTTTTGGTACATTTTTTTTCATTCGATTATTGACAATCTGTTTAGGATTAGATACATTAACAAATAAAAACAACTAATTATAAAATGGGTGTGCCTCAACATTATGATAATCACAATTCTGGACAATAATACTTCTGACAGAACAAAATACTGAAAAAATTGAAATGATAGAATTCCGACGAATTACAATCTTGACAAATCAAATCAATAATGAATAAAAATTTGAATAGATCAAAATCGGAATCCTCAAATTTATATTTTTATGAAGTGAACATAAGTTGTGTTGGTTAGGGATTATTTACAAGAAATGAACCTGAAAATGTGTTAAGCACCATAAAATGTTAGTTTTGTCGTCTTATCGTCGTGATATTTTTTTTCAAATTACTGGGTAAAAGTGTTTCAATAACAAACAGAAATTTATCCTGCAAAATAATAGTATTATACATCATAATGATAGCTGCTGTGAAAAATTCATCCGACATATAATCTTTTTAAAAATTTCCTTCTGAGCCCGGCCCTGCGTGTCGCGGGTTCGTGTCGCTCCACTAGATTTCAATTCGTGCAGTAAGGCACGAGATCATTGACAGACTTAGGTCCTGAGTTGGGACTGGGGCTCCAGTACTCCGGTACTCTAACACTCTGGGCAGACTAACCCTCCGCCCTCCAACCCGTGGACTGTTATTTATCGCATGCCCTGCACCATACCAACACTATCGGGAACCAGGGGCGGACAAGCCTTAATTCGCGCGGAGAGAGATGATAAAGATGTTATGATATTTATCAAATTACAATGCCAAACGGGTTTTCAGCAGGGACTTGAACCGTTCGCGCTTCGCTGGGATTTGTCGGGTTCGGTTTTGTTCCGGTTTTCATATTTAGTAGTAAAAGGTAGCCAATTCGCGATGCCGTCTTACATCTCAGCACTGTTGTCATTGTTTAACATTTGTGCTGTTTAGACATTTTTGTACCGCTATTATTGTTTTCAGTAAGTAAAAGTTGTAATAAATAGTATAGTGTAATTTTAAACGAATTAAAGCAGTTTATTTTAATTATTATTTGCTTTAAAAATCATTATGAAGCTTGGGTATTTAGCTACCGGAGATAATTCTAGAAGTGTTTCAGAAGGCGAGCAGTTTATCTTCAAATTCAGCATTGGTAGGTTGTTAAATCAACGCGTGCATAATTGCGATATAAATACAATTTCTTCTTAGGTTTGCCTCTATAGACTTCATTAAACGATTTTAAGAAATTTTAAATAGATATTAGTAAGAGATCTATAGGATAACTTCTAAAGATGTTTATAAGATTAAAAAAATGAAAACTTTCGGATAACATAAAAATATCTTAAATATTTTTTTTGTAGTAGAACAGCGATATCGCATAATATAAGATAACGTGATCTAAAAGATATCTTTAGGATTTACTTTGTGCTATTATTATTATGTGACAGAACAACAAATAAGACTGAATAAACATTTTTGCACTGTGTTTGCAATGCAAACTAGTGCTCCTTCATCTGATCCACACGAAATTAAAGGGATTTATTTCAAAAAACGAAAATAATAAAGTATCAATTATTGTTTCACTAATTTGTCACGGCTGGGAATAGTGGTATATGCAAACAAACTAGCAGTCTTGTACCAGGTGCATGAGCATGTATTTTTTATGATTTAGTTTAGGAAACTCATGAAATCTAAGATATTTCAGTTTTTTTTCCACAGACTTACATCCCAGAATCCAATAGTACATAATTGCTTATTAAAACCTTGCTGTTATCGCACTGATAAACTATTGTTAAATAAGCCACTCAAAAAACAAACTAGACTTAAATAACGAAAATAAAACTCTGAAGTACTGAAGAATAATAACATAATTGTTTTACATACAAACAGATATTGTTACAACAATATATTAACACATAATCGCACTAACAAGCACAGGTCAAACGCAAAATCATAGAAGCAATACGGGTAGAAGAGTTCTAAATCTCACCGTTAGATACAGCGAGCGCTAGAATGACATCTCGAATAGCCAAATACCTGGCTATATTTCTTAAAATGACCAGTTGTTAAAAACGCTGATCAAGTTCCGGTTTCAGTTCAATAATTAAGGCAGCGGTCTCACTGATCAAGTCGTGACGTGTAATGTAGCTTCGATTTGTGTCGTGTCGTTTAAAAATCCATGATCTGGTCTCACTGGTCGAGTTTTGTAGATCGTTTGATATCATTTGACGTAAAACATAAATTACTTTCTGTGTAGGTACTTTTGGACCATCTAAAGTGGATATTTTCAATGGTTTTTTTTATTTTATTATGATCATAATCTATTTTAGAAGGAATGTTGATCTAGATAATTACGAATATGTACTTAATGTTTATTTATAATTTTTGGAGTAAATGCGAACTTCGTTTTCAGGATCATAGAAATAAAGTCACGAAATTTATTGTAAGCTTTATTTTGATGAAAAGTGGACTTTTCGGCAGTCAAAGCCGCCACCATCAGCATAAAATAATTATTTAGTGTTACAATGATTGTAACTGCAAACTTTGTTGCTCAATACCTAAAAAAACAGTAAAAAGGGTTCCGTCAAATTATTTTAAAACTAAATATTATTATAATTTATTTACCAGTCTTATCCATAATTATTGTTTATATCTATTGAAAAACGTTTTCCATGTTTTAGCTTACACTATTAATATTCTAAGAAAATACATTATCAAATATATTCTGTGTGGTCGATTTTTCAATCTTCACTTTTTCAAAATATACCTATACGTCAAACCAAAGTAACGTTAAATTTTCTTGACATATTGACAGATAAATAAACAAAATTTTACATATTTTAGCAGTCACTTGTAATGAAAGTAACCTAGGTAAAGAATTATTCTGCACAATTTCTTTTAACTGTTTTGTGTAAAATCTCGAAAACTAAGCAAAATCAGACTTTCGCTATAGTTTTCCTATAATCTTTAGCATTGTCTTATAATATCCAATTTTTTTCAAAATTTTAGAATCAGTATTTTTGAAGATTAGGGGGATGCCCTTTTTGATACATTTTTATAAAATAACGTATCAAAACCTCACTCAAAAATGGTAAAAACATATTTTTAGTATCTTTAAAATGTACCAGTTCTTTCAAACCATATTATGACATTTCGATTTTTTTTTGTTTAATTTGTTTATGATCTCTTCTGGGGTTGTGAAATAAAATATAAAAATTTGGTACTCGGATTATCTGCAGCATGTACTAATTTATCTACGTGCCAAATTTCAGCTTTTTATAATTAACCATTTCGATGTTACCCACTCGACAAAATAAAATCCCTAGAACATTTCAAGAATGTGAACATCACGCTTGTTATTTGGTATATTTGCCTATTCAGATCCTATTAATATCCTAGTGGTAGCGATTGCTAATGCCCGCCCTAAGTAACATTATCTATGTATCCCAATGTTAGTAATTTGGTAATAATATCCCAATTTTGCATCCCATGTAATTCTCTGAGATGTTTGTATTGATTAGGTATATAATTTTTGATCGTACTCAGGATACGATAGACTTACGTACTATCACTTAAAGTACAAGAATGATATATTTTTAAATATCCCATGGACGATTCATGTCAAGAGGGTATAGTCCTGTGATAGACGGGACGGACAACGGAGTTCCTGATTTTGTAAATCTGAGACGGACCCTTAAAAGATCACTTTGAAACTTGAAAGGTGATGTCTTCTGATTTCTAATTTCCTCGGTCGATTTCTTTTGCTATAATTAAAAGCAGGAGATTCTCCACATTAGGCCGGCGTGAAATTAGTGTAGATCTCTGAGATACAGAGGTCTGAGCTCCGGAGCTTCAACGATTGCTATTTTCTTCACATGGGCGACGGGTGAAAAAGGCTAGTATCATTGTATGTAACTAGTAATCTGAACAGGTAATCCCTAGGCCTATACTTTTGGAAAAGAGACACTGTAATTAATTCCACTAAGCTAACAGGATAATCCGTGGTAGCTCGGCGGCTGCAGCGGCAACTTTCCCGCGGGGGAACGGCGAAGGGCTGCACCAGGGCCGGACTGGCCCAAGAATTTATCTGCGAAGAAAAACGACGAGATAGCAGATTGTTAAGGCGGCGTTACAGGTGTCAGTAACTCATCAAGTCGTTAAAATTCAGTACCTAATGTTAGTGAGTTTTGATTTTGAAGGAAGTTGGTGTCATTAAATAGCTTCAAAGTAAGCAAATTGTATAGTGTTTATTTCAAGAGGGGCGTATTAAACTTTTAATACTAAAAACAATCGAAGGAAACACTACTAAAAATCTGTCCACACAGGTTTAGTTGACAGGACAGTAGAACAGAGCTGGACGCGTGAGTAACTTCTTGTGCTCACGAAATTGAAACGGAATCATGCCCAATCACGCATGTTATTTTACTTTTGACTCATGATCACTCACGTTCACTAATTTGTTTATATAGTCACGCCCAATCACGAACGACGGGTCTCGTCCGAATCACGTTAAAATATTTGTATGAAATTGTACAATGATAATTTACTTTAGCTTTGCAAAATCGTAAATAGATGAAAAACTTTTGATCCAATTTTTTCGACCAATCTAAAGAGTATTATCATTTGTTTTGTGTGGATATTTTGCAAATATTGTGTTATGTCGTGACTTTTATGAACCCCCGAAAAATTTCGATAACGCCCGATCACACACGAGGAACGATACATTAAGTCCTGTTCACACAATAGCAAAATGAAGAACGTGTGGAACGTTTGTACTTACATAGAAGCTACAAAATAGCGGCACCTCTATTTCACAAGCAACATACACAGTATTTTTTACTGTTGCGTGTGTGTGTCTTCTATGTGTCCATGTGTGAACAGGGTACTACATGTCACTCACACTCACGCTCGTTCACGATGCAAATTTTCGAAATCGCTCACACTCGCGCGGATCACGCCGTGTCACGACGTCCCGTATCCACCTCTAAGTTGAAGTGACACTTGTTCCAGTAAATAGAACTAATTTGTATTCACTTGACTGGAATCATAACTAAAATCTGCGATGGAATTTAGTGCTAAAATTTCTGTCTACACCAAACAAGTACTAAAATCCAGATCTGGATTTTAGTGACTTGAACAAATTTCTGGCACCTTGTTACGTAGCCTTTACATTGGTTTATAATGGATGTAACCGGTTACTCATGCTGTATTCTGAAAGGTTTGTATACGGTTCATAATGACACGGAGCCGTAACTTAGAAATCCTATGGTCAACTTTACAGAACACAGAATAAGTAACTGATTACATCCATTATGAACCAGCCTTTGATTGTAAATGACAAATTATATCAGTTTTGACTACGTTAATTTATATTTAATTTATTTTTTAAATTAAGAGGTAGTTTAGACAACTCAGGTTCGAATCCAGTCCAGAGGTCGTGGGTACAGATCCGTATCAACTCTATCTCGTCACCATCACCACCACCACCAAGTTCGGATACAACATCGGGCATTAGATAGTGGCTGTAACAAGATCAAATACTTTCGAATTTAAAGTTACATTTTTTAGAACAACTGAATATTTTATTCCTTCAAATATGTTATTATTAATTCTTAGTGGTATTAAGTTTTGGTTATATCTAAAAATTATGAATGAAAAAAATGTCAATATAATAATTATTATAATATTATTATATTGACTATTAAATCACTTCTAAAAAAACAGTTTGGAATTACACCGGTTTCATTGACGATTTTACTTTCATTGAATGGAGCAAGATAAAACTTACAGTTTACAAGAGACTTAAAATCAAATCACTTAACTGTGAACACAGTTAAGTACATTTTAGTGTGACATTCCAATTCGTTTTCCAAACTAGCATTTCAATTTATTGATAGCTATTAACGGATTGATTATATTGGAATTTTTGCTTTTTCCGCTGGACCAGTCCGCCCCTGGATCTTCGACGCGCGCCGACGCTAACGCTCCCCGGCGCTTTATGTGTCGTAAAACAGTGGCGTCCAATTCTTAACACAGAAACAGAAAGAGGAAGACAATGATGGAGGGACTGCATTCTTATTTAACTAAATTATACCAACATTAAATGCGTTTGTAATTAAATGAAGAAATAGTCGACAGGATTTGGCCTGGAAAAATTGCTCCTTTGCCATTTAACATCACATAGTATACGAGGGTTTCTCTTCCATAGATTTTAATGGAACCGTTTTGTTGCATTAGGAGGAACTTTGAGAAACTCATATTTATATAAGTTTTTAACGTCTATTTATAACATTTTATCCTCATGGCAATTAAATACTTTTTAGACTATACATTATGTTGTATTCGTAACATACAAGATCAAAAGGAAGAGATCCTCTGTTCGTGAAATTAAAGTATAACATTATTGTTTTATAAATTGAAAAATTTAAGTCAATCCTAATAAATTATTATTTTAATGAATACTTTAAGACCTAAAGTGCCATGCGAAATAAACGTGATCTCGCTAATAGGAGTAATAGTCCGGCGGCTTACTGTAATATATAATATTATTATGAATTATGCACTTCGAGCCAAAAGCAATTTCAATTTTGTTTCTGATTTAGCACAGCTTATAGAGTATTTCAAGGGGTGTAGGCATCACCGGAAGTGTCCGCGTCAGGCGCCATTTTGAAATGATTGTCTCCGTTTTTAGTTTTTTTCGTTTATCTTGCAAATGGTTTACATTACGAAGAAAACTGTTAAACTGAAATGTAGAGCACAAAATTCTCTACAAGATAGATTTATATAGATTTTTTGTAAATGGCACTGTTTGCTAGAAAACTGAGAAAATGGATTTTGCATATTTTCAAATTATTTATAAAGTCGTTTTTTTGTCACATCACAGGAAAATGGCTATAATATTTTATCGGATAAATTTAGCCACTTCCGGTTTTAAGCATTCGATTTTTTTTATATAAAATCATAATTTTCAAAATGTTGGGGGCTATAGTGTAGCCACAATTTAATTATATTCTACGAGTGGGGGGTAAAGGGGGCAATTACTCCCCCTAAGATTATATTTTTATCTAAAATGGACTATTCCAATTTATTCTATTTTTATATAGGTACTATTTTTTATAATACAGAACAAAACGTATATCTTTATGGTATCAGGACAATATCCCCCCGGACAATATCCCCCGGACAATATCCCCCCGGACAATATCCCCCCGGACAATATCCGCCCGGACAATATCCCCCTGGACATTATCCCCCTGGACAATATCCCCCCTAGGACAATTTCCCCCCGGACAATTTCCCCCTAGAAAGGATAGGACATAGAGTTTTTTTTAGAAGTAAAAACCTAAAACACTGTTGTTTAAGTGTATTACACATTTTCATAACTATTAGTTTATGTTAAAAAAACGGAGTTCTGTTGGACTCAAGAAGGGTTTTTTAGCATAGATAAGTTTATGTCAATAAAACGGAGTTCTGTTGGACTCAAGAAGGGTTTTGTTAGCATAGATTAGTTTATGTCAAAAAAACGGAGTTCTGTTGGACTCAAGAAGGGTTTTGTTAGCATAGATTAAATATTATAATTGAAACACATTTTGCGTAGGGGATATTTTTTTAGGGTGATGTTGTCCAGGGGGAAATTGTCCTAGGGGGAATATTGTCCAGGGGGATAATGTCCAGGGGGATATTGTCCGGGGGGATGTTGTCTGGGGGGATATTGTCCGGGGGGATATTGTCCGGGGGAAAATTGTCCTAGAATATATTTTTATGTATTTATTAAAATAATAATTTAATTGAAAAGTATTTGACCTTGTATTTTAAAAAAATCTCCTACGGCGCTTCTTTAAATTACTTCACATATAATTTACCCCTCTCCCCCTAAAAACATCACCTCTTGTCAAATACCCTTCTTAGTTTGATTGTTTAATTAGTTCATAATTAAACAACCCTACCATTCATGTGGCCCACATACTTAGTTTTGATTGATTGAACTGAACTAGATATGAACTTTATATCCTTTCTTGAGTGAATTAAAATGATGTGATATTGTGTTTTATAATAATATACTTACATAGGGTTACCAGGCGTCTCTTTTTCGAAATTCTAATACCTAAATTGTTAACTTTACGGTGGGTATTTGCCGCTATACGAAAGAATAATAATTGTTTTAAATTGTTTAAATTAATGATATCTCGTGGATGAAAATTTACCTCACTCGAAATATTTGCTGATACCGATTATAGCCATAGTGACAATTTCTATATTCAAATCAAATTTTTAGACAATTACAACATTCATTTCCTTAGTGGGATTCGACCCCATGGAACTTTCTATTAGATCGGACCACCATTAATTTCGATACATTAGGCCGGTCGGCTATCGTGGTTTCGAGGCGAGTGCAATAGTTATAATTTTTTAAAGTAAACGATTTTTTTTTTTTTCTAGATGTGTTTTGAATTTTGATTATTATTATTTTAAAAATCCCTTTCTAAAAAAAATTTGCCTGTGGCGCATTTGACCTCGTTTCGCTCGGCGTCCTCTTTCCGATGTTAACAAATATGGTAACCCTACTGAAATGCATTTTACAATCTGCCTACGATATCTGTACCGAAGATTGTTGTATAGAATTGATCAAGATCATGCCACTTTCTTCTCAAGCATTGTATTTTTTTTCTGGCTTATTAGTAACTATTTAGCCAAAATCTGAGTCTAATATTTAATGTCCAGATCACCGTACAAAAATCACCCCTTCCTGCCGGCTAAACTCGGCTCATCTCGAACTAAAACGCACGCGTAATCTTCACGAATTACCGGTATCAAGAGGCAAACTGCTGGCGTTCATGGGCGTTCTGGGCGTTCATGGGCGACTCGTTACTGCAAACAATGCGACGCGGAATTAACCAGTGTCGTGCTGTACTAGTGGAGCGATTTGCCTGGCAGACAGAAACAGAAACAGACACAGACACAGAAACAGATACAGAAACAGGAGCGACAGGCGAGAATGAAAGAATAAGGCAGGGGACTGACCTTCTAACGCCGTGATTTTATAAGGGGTGTTTAGGCGGTTGTGTCATTAGGAAAAGAATCGAATTGCTAATAAAGTTACAGAGAATTTTGGGAAGGCGTGATTTAGGTCACAAAAATTTAAAGATTTTACAACAAATATTTTATTTATTTTAATTTTATTTATTTTACTTTAATAATTGACTTCTGTCAATGGGCCAGTGTTGTTTATATACGCATAAAATATTATTTTCTACGTGTACCTACACATAAAGTTTTCGTAAACTATGTAAAATGTAGATAGGGTTTCCAACTATGAAGTTTAGAAAAAAATGCACCGCAGGCGATTTTTAAAGAAAAATTTCAAGGTTAAACGTGTTTAAATTAGAATTGCAAAGAAAATCGCATGACACAAATAACAGCCAATGCATGAATGGATTACAATAATAGTAACCATGGTTATATAAAAATTTTCTCGGATATTTTTTACTACTAGCTTAAGCGGAAATTTTTCGTCATCTGTCACTTTGACATTGAATTAAAAATTGGTTAAATTGTCATTTTGAGTGTAAATAAGCAAATAATAAGGTAAATATACATATTTATTAATGTTAAATACAAATTTAGTAAATATTTCAAGTTTCTATTGTAAAAAGATTTCAAAAATAGAGTGGCCGTGTCATTGCGATGAAGAATGAATGCACATGTGATATTATAAGTGAATATTAGGTAACTTATTCGGTATTCTGCCTATTCGGCAGGTTTTTCATTATTCGATCGAACACCGAATATTACTTTCCTATTCGGTCAAATACCGAATAGTTTGACGTAACATACAATTCTTGAACTGCGCGATTGTCTTTAACGATTTGCAGAAGACATTTTACATTTACATTAAAATTTATATTAATGTATTTTTCGGTATTTTTACTGAATTTTGATTGATATAAAAAATTATTAATACAAAAAATTAATATTACTTTGTATGTTTCAGGTACAGCCCAGAGCTAACCGGGCCTCAGGGTTGAAGTTGAAGGTAAGTGCAACTTTTTTACCCATTTTGTTTTTCCAGCACATGTACTAATATGTTTTCTTAGCTTTTTGATCTTAGCTATCTTACAAATTTTTAATTGTTTAAAATTTGCATAATTTATAAGCTATATAAGAAAGAAATTGGATGACTAGAAAAATATTTAAATTATTTTGAAGACATTTATTTGAAGATGTTTTTCAAATTACTTTCTTTTATCAAATTTCGAATTAAATTTTTGAAATAAGTTCCTACTTTTTTTTAATACGTGGGACAATAAAGTATGTACTTGGTTTCTTAATAATTATTTTATTAAAAACCTTGGAGCTCCCACCCGTTCCACAAAATAAAATCCCCAGAACATTTCAAGAATGTGAACATTCCGCTTTGTTACTTTCTATACTTGCCTATTAATATCCGAAATCCGAGCGATTTCGAATGTTCGCCCTCGCCCTTAGTAACATTATCTATGTAACATCCCAATGTTAATAATATCCCAATTGTGTATCTCATGTAATTCTCTGAGATGTTTGTATTGAGTATGTAATTTTTGATCGTACTCATGATGTAGCTTAGGATAGACGTAAAATCACTTAAATTACAAGAATAAGATATTGTTAAACATCTCAAGATTCATGTCAAATGGGCATGAAATGAGGATCTGGATTAAGTGGCCTCACTTATAGTGTCTGTGTATTAGGATAGGAAAGTAGGAATTGGAAAACACGATTTAGTTTCCGAGTAAGTAATCTCCGCGGAATACAGTGACTTTAATACGAAGTAATATTTCAACTCATAGACTGCTGTATATTCCGTCGAATACGGTGAAATGAGGTATGCAATAGCAGAAGACATAATATTTTTGGGTCACCGTTTGAATCAGCGTTCTATCGAAGAAAAAAAAATGTCTCGCTGCAGAAAATAACATGAAACAAATGTCACCATAAATAACTTACGATTGAAGATGTCAGAAAATCGGAACACATATGGAATTCATAGATTACTATTTCGCAATAAGCGGGCTGAAATTCTTGACGTTCGAATTTATTATGAAAGTTTTGGGAAAAATGAACTGTAACTAAGCCATTTTTAACATGTTTAAAGTTTCTCCGTGTAATTTATGGGCGTGTTTCGCGAAAGAGAGCATTGTTTACCGCCGATTCGCCGCAATCGCCAGTGTTGGACTCCAGAAAATCGCAACCTCAATTAGGAGAGTCAAAAGAATTTGAGCATTAATATACTCAACTTGTATTTTTTAAAATAATGTTTTATTTAATGATTCTATTGAGGAGTCCCTCGAGAGAAAAAAGTAGTGATGGGACAAAAGAAATATTATATAGATTGTTCTTTGAGCTGCTTTGTAAAGTCATGTTAAATTCAGAAGCTGTTGATCTCTAATAGTCCGATCGAAGTCGAATACACATGAGGATCGAACATACAGACTAGATTTAGATACAAAACAAACGGAAAGACAGACAAACAGACAGACATACAAACAGTATTCTTTGATTGTCCTTGCATAGGACGATTTTGATTTTGTTTTTATTCGGTTCCATAAAGTTTCGACTGTTGATTTTATTTAAGATTGTGTAAAAATGTATTACAGTTTTCAATGAATGTAAGATACAGTACATTATACTTGCATGGGCGTCCGCAGGAATTTTTGCAAGTGGGGGCAAAATTTATTTAAAAAAGAAAATCATAATAAACATTTTATTAACAGAAATTTTTGTATTTTGAAATAATTTCTAATATCCATTTCGCCTAGTAAATTTTATTTGAATATTTTTGAAGAGGAAAGAAGAAACTTTGGGACCCGTATTTTTTATTTTTACAAAATTTTTATTAACAAGCCCAAAAATAATTAATGAAAATGTGACGTAGAAAGTTCTCATATTATAATATGTTCAATGCAAAATAGTGACGTCACAGTAAAATTTCTTTTTCAATTTACTAAAAAACATATAATTTCTTTTAAATAAAATTTGTATTTTTACCATTGTTTTAGACCCAACATTATGTTTATAGTGTTAAATATCTAATTTTCAGTACCATATAAGCACCCCATTGTGGTAATTTTTATAGATAAAGCTTCGTGAATCGCCAGACTTTTATGTTTTCTGGTATGCTCTCCAACTTACGACCGCTCGCCTCACCACAGTTGCGCGGACGGACGGAACTTATTTTGTGTATTAGTGTATTACGTATCCTACATAAGTTGTATCACTACTTACTACTCTCATAATGCATAAAGCAAACTATATGAGCACAACAAAAATACAATACATAGCCCACTAATTAAAAATTTTAAATGTATATTCTGAAACATGTAATGAGTAATGTAGGTATTGAAATAATTGAAAAAAAAAAATTATCCAGGGGGAGGGCAAGCGCCCCCCCCTTGCCCCCCTTGCCCCCCTCTGTGGACGCCTATGTATACTTGTATTTTGATTTTTATTTAAACTTTTGTACAACAAAAAACGACTTTTTTACGGTAGAGGATCGTCTTAACATCCTGTATAAGCTTCAGCTAGCTGTTGAATGTAGCGGCATTTAGTTATGATTTTTCCCTCGTGACGCTGGCTAGCGTGGTTTTTAACATCCTGTTGAATACGAAATATTGGAAGGGCCTTAGAAAATAATATTTTATTCTTGATATTTCAACTTTAATCTTGAAATTTTAACTTTTTAAAAATGTGAATTTACAACTTTTTTCTTGAAATTTCAAATTTTCTTGTGCATGAGTTTAGCAGATTGCAACCCAATAAAGTTGACATCCCCACTTTGTGCAAATTTAAAAAAATAGTGATAATTTAGGACTAATTTGTATCAACAAATTTATAATTTGTACCCACGCCGTTAGCCGGAATGCTGCTTTGAAAACTGGGTGTGCTAAATTGAATTATGGTCGACTGTCACGATCTAATTTGTACCCACAATAATTTGTTTATTTCAAAATTTCATTTTTATTAAAAAAGGCCTTGGGAATGCACCGATTTTTTGTGCAAATCAATAAGAATTTTTATCAAAAAACGGAGTATGTTAGAACTCAAGAAGAATAAAAGGTGTTTTTATTTTGTGTACCATGAAACTAAACTAAAAATACAAAAATGTTACCATACTTAGTCCAACATACTCCCTTTTGGTATAATTATGATTAAACAACAAACTCGCTGTAGACTTTTTAAATTATACTGACCCTAACATCCCGAACACGCCGCTGCGCGCAACTTGTGACACTTTCACGAGGTGGTCGACTAAAAGGGGTGCACTATATTCGTCGTGTTTGGTCGATCTTTAACTTTTTAAATAGATCATTGGTACACAAAATAAAAACATCTTTTTGTATCCTTCTTGAGTTCCAACATACTCCGTTTTTTGATAAAAATTCTTATTAAACAACACTAAAAAAAACCACCTTCATAGCGGTATTCTGGCTAACTGGCGTGGGTGCAAAATTCTATTTTTTTTGGAACAAGTTAGTCCTAATTATGGTTGCAATCTGCTTCATAATACTCATTCGCAAGAAAAGTTGAAATTTCAAGAAAAAAGTTGAAATATGAAGAATAAAATATTATTTTCTATTGGCCCTTCCAAGCTTTCGTAGTTGAACGTAGCGGCATTTAGTTATGATTTTTCCCTCGTGACGTAGGCTAGCGTGGTTTTTAACACCCTGTATAGCTAGCTGTTGAACGTAGCGGCATTTAGTTATGATTTTTTCCTCGTGACGTGGGCTAGCGTGGTATCTAACACCCTGTATAGCTAGCTGTTGAACGTAGCGGCATTTAGTTATGATTTTTCCCTCGTGACGTGGGCTAGCGTGGTTTCTAACACCCTGTATAAATAGCTTGCTGTTGAACGTAGCGGCATTTAGTTATGATTTTTCTCTCGTGACGTTGGCTAGCGTGGTATGGAAACTGCGGGAAGGAAGTAACGTTTTCGAAGGGCCAACACAACATAATGTTTTGCCTTTAGGCGCAGCGTTTATGCAAGGCAAGGCCCGTTCTTGTATGTGGTCGCTGGAGGAATGCCTTTAAACGTTAACTTGGTGCATAGTTAGCAGATGCCTGGTGTATATACAGCGCGGACCAAGCGAACTGTGGAATGCTGCTAGCGTGTAGACGAAAAGACGCGATCCATGCGGGATCTAACCTATACTTACACATCCCGCCACATACTACACATGCTGTCTGGTGTCTCATAATAACATGTGGGACCGAAATTGCATTATTGTAATATATCGCTAATCTGGAATACTAGAATTCCTGAGGTACACTCTACAATATACAATACTCATATCTAGACTGCGGATTATATGCATTTGCATATATTGTATTATTGTGCATATTAGTATTTTTTTAAATAAATGTATGCATTTCATACAAAAATAGATCAAAATATGGTGTAATTTTTTTTGCATATTTTGCATATTTCAATATTTTTTGCATATATTTATTAAAAATGCATATAACTGCATATTTTGTACCTTTTAACCCAAAATTTCAATTTTTTAATAAATTTTTTGTGAATAAAATGTATAATCGCTCAAATTTGATACCACCTATTATAGTAGTTTTTACATTTATTTTAAAGGTAGGTATAGGCACACAAGTCGTATTCCAGAAGTTATACTTTGTTATATTATATTCTTGTGCATTATTGACAAAATGTAGTATTTTTATGATTTATAAAAATAAATTATTAGTAAAAATTAATAAAATTATGTTGCATATCTGCACACTACTCATATCTATGACACTCAGATATTAACTTCGGATAGGCTATGAACGGGACAATCCTGATTTTCCCGCGTCCCGCTTTACTCTAAGTGGAACAGGAAAAATCACGCTTTTTGTTTCATTAACATTATTATACTTATTTTTATTTTATTTTTAACTACACAGTTTTCTGACTTTCTTATTCTTTTGTAAAACTGCATACTCCAATGCAATAACTGATCGAATATTTGCGCTCGGAGAGCTTCAAATACGTCGATTTTCATTGGAAATTTATATTATCTCAAATTGATTATAATTGATTTTTGTTAATTGTTAACATAAAATATTGAAATTTATCAGTTTTTTTTTTATTTTGTTGTTATCAATTAATAAAAAAATTTCAATAAATTTGAGATCATAGCACAGTCAGAAAGTGCTTATCGAAAAGCTTCAAATACGTCTATGTTTATTTATTAATTGCTAACATCAAGATAAAAAAATTATCAGTTTATTTAATTACATCAATAATAATCAAGATAATATCATTTTTTATGTTAGCAATTAATAAAAAATCTGATGTGGGCAGCACACAACCTCCCGCCATATCTAGACTTATAAACATAAATGTATAGGACAATCCGGTGCCCATTTAATTTATACAAATAAAAATCTAAAATTCACTAATCATCTAATGCATCTAATTCACTGCAAAATTCTTCTGTGTTGAAGTAATTCTCCGTTCAATTACTACATTTAATATATCTTACTTATGACTAATATGGCGTTAGTGCCAACGTGTCACCCGTCTTACCTGTCAATAAACAAAAATCAACCGATCATGGATTACAAGATTTTATTTGATAAATTTATTTTTTAAATTTCACTACAGTTTTTTTAATGCTACCAGATGAAGACAATTTTTTATATCGTAAGTTGCAAGTAACTTTTCCTCTTATTCTTATTATAAATAAATGCTATAATATTTATCCAAATTTATAGAAATTTTTCACAATTAATCTTTTCAATTTTAAAAAAATACCACTTCCAGAAAAGATATTTGTACCAAAATCTAATGAGCTCTTCCAATTTGCATACAAATGTAAAATAACAAATATCAACATTTTTGGGTAATTCGTATTTGAGTTATCCGACCTCCAGAAATCCGGCACTGACCACACACACAAACACACACATACATAGGTACAGACATCATCGTGAAACTATCAAAACTGAGTTGTAAGGATTGTAATTCGTGCTCATAACTCACTGCCCGATTTTTAGCATGATTCCAATACCTTCCTTTACAGGTATGGCGGAATGTAAATACAATTATAATTTTGAGATCAAAGAAATTTCCAGTGAAAATCGCTCTTAATGAGAGAAATAAGCTCAGTATAACGACATTATAGATAGTGAATTAATGAAGAAATATAATTTTGATTACGCACATGCTCAATTTCTAAATAGTACTCTTAAAGAGAAAGAATTGTTAAAAAATAAGTCAAATCAAGTGATAAATACAACAAAAAATAATAAATTGCGGTTGGTATTTTAATATATTTATTATTTCTAAATTCACTTTTTTAAATTTTATTTACCTATATCCTATATGTATGAATACTTTCCTTGTTGGAACAAAAAATATATTTTATTAATATATAAACATTTTCTTCATATAGTAAACAAATATAGAAATGTTATTTTTGTGTTTTTTTAAATAAAATTCTTTGTTCCGCTATGCTGTATATGGAATCTGGCATTGTTTAGATTGGTTTTTAAAATAATTCCGAAACGCATTTCATTTAAAGCTCGAGAGATTAGAGATGACACCATGACAGCCAAAGGACTATTTGATTTTATTTTATTAATTTTACAGGCGGATTTTTTTTTTTGAAACTTGCTAGTTTTTTAAAAGCATTTCTTAAACACGCATGTCATATGCTATTTTTTATTTCACCTGCATCATAATTTGAAAAATAGAGCAGGAAAACAGCATTTTAAATATCGTTACCTGGGAGATTGGTTACAATTTTAATTGTTGTTGCTATTGTGATTTTGCACGCATTTGCGTGTTTTAAACATCGATTATGATGCATGTGTTATAAAAATAAGAAGTATTGCAAAATTTTTAACTCTTTCTGATTTTATTTTAATTTTATTTTCCAATTTTTAAGCTACAAGCCTTACAAGCAAATATTTAATTTTTCCTACAAAATTTTAAATCTCCTGTCATGTTCCACTCTCAGATTTCCTTACAAATCATCAGATTCTTTTTCTGAGTCCGTCCCTGTCTATTCAATGTGACATGCTCGGTCACATGTGTGAGGTGTTGGGCATGTAAGCACAGCATACGGTTTCTTACTGTCCAGGAGTGCGCACACATACACACACCTACTCGTATGTATGGCGTACTCGATCTTATGTTTATACACATATAGGATACCTTCTCGGGAATGGCACCACATCGGACTTTTGTGTCCTTTTTATTTGTTTAGTTTTATAAAGTAAGGTTTTGTTGGACTTTTTCATGAGAAAATAGGGGAGCTAATTATTTTCAATTATAAAATGGAGGAATGTAAATACAGGGTGTTTCTTTAAAGGTATTTTGAAAGTCTTTCTTTAGCGAAATAAATTTGAATCTAGAAGGGCATATTTGCAACTATGCAACCGTTGAAAACATGGCAAAATTTTACTAGGGAATGATCGGAATTATCAGAAATTTCCTGGCTTTCTAAAATAATTAAAACAAATTCCTGCTGTTTCTAATATCGGAAAGAAATTATTGATTGGTTCCTCCAGTTTCTACTAAAAATTTTCTGACAAACAGAAATAACTACGGAAGTTTTAGATTTCCTGAAGAATTGTCGGAATTACTAAGTGATTATCGGAATTACAGAAAAATTTATCGGAATTTTAAATGTTACGAACTCCCGAATTTCTAAAATTATTATCGCGAGTAATATAACTACTATCGGAGTAATAAGTATAGTCACTGGGATGTAAAGTTGAATAACTTGTTTAAAAATAATCAAAAAAATTTAAATAAAACTTTATATTAAAGTATGCACATTTCTACGTTATTGTATAGAATTTCAAATTTTTAAATGTATATGTGTAGAAATAACAAAAATTTATAGCAAAAATGAGCTATGATTTTGACACATTTTTAGAAACTGTTAACTTTAATGACGTCTACTGTCAATATACATCATGCAAAAAATTCAAATTTTGGTATAGTATAGTTATAAGCTTAGTTAAGTTATTTGCTACTGTAATTTTTTTTTAATATTTATATTTTGTTTATAATAATAAAATAAGTGGACATGTAATATCTTTGTTACTGGTAATCTTATAAGATTCAAATTCAGGTTACCGATGCCTTATATAATAATTATAAAAAAGAATTGTTATGCATTTTTATTTTAAACTTATTACATGAATTATAATAATTGTTTTTTGAAAAAGTAATACCTCAGGATTCATAAATTTCAGAATTTTTTTTATTAACATTCAAGTAATAATTTTTAAATAAAAATTATAAACAAATCTTTTTTATAATTATATAAGGCATCGCTAACCTGAATTTGAATCTTATAAGATTACTAATAACAAAGATATTACATATTCACTTATTTTATTATTATAAACAAAATATAAATATTTAAAAAAAATTACAGTAGCAAATAACTTTACTAAGCTTATAAATATACTATACCAAAATCTGTATTATTTTTTTCATGATGTATATTGACAGTAGACGTCATTAAAGTTAACAGTTTCTAAAAATGTGTCAAATCATAGCTCATTTTTGCTATAAATTGTTGTTATTTCTACACATATACATTTAAAAATTTGAAATTCTATACAATAACGTAGAAATGTGCATACTTTAGTATGAAATTTTATTTAAATTTTTTTGATTATTTTTAAACAAGTTATTGAACTTTACATCCGAGTGACTATACTTATTACTCCGATAGTAGTGCTATGATTATCATCAGTGAGCACGAGTTCAATTTTATGAAGACTAACGAATGCTATCACCCATGATTAATCATTAAAATGTAATATGTATACTACTTACGTAATGAAATAGATTCCTGACATATTATTCAGCTATATAATCGTAAAGATCAGTGGCGGATTTATATGGATGCTATAGATGCTGGAGCATCAGGCCCCCGACAACCGGAAGCCTCCAAAATCAATATTTTTTTAATGGTTTAATTTAAATTATAATTTTTACTAATTTAATGTAGCTTATTTTAAATATGTTTTGTACTCTTATTTAAAGTTGTTTCTAAATTATAACTGATTATTACCTACCTACTAGAGATATGCCAATTTCAGAAACTTATATTTTTAAAGTTTCATTTAATATAATGTGACCAGGCTGTAGAATAGTTGGGATTTTTTTCTCCAGAAAAGTATGTTTAGGACTTTTATATCTATGCCACAACGAATTGAAACAGTTTTAAAAATTAAGGTGGAGTTACACAGGGGTAAAGTCGTTTAAAGTTTATATTTAAAGATTAATTTACTAAAAATATATTAAAGATATATTGAAAGTTCATATAACTTAGAGAATAAAGTATACCTACAGCTGGAATTTTGTTGTTTGCTGTAATTATTATAAACGAATTTACCCCTGTGTAACTCCACCTTAATTTTTAAAACTGTTTCAATGTATTGCAGTTTTTAATAAATATAAGATGTATTTTGAATTTTGTTTAAACTTTTGTACAACAACAAATTTCTTTACTTTTGGGCCAACTTTTGGGTTAATTTATTTATTCTTAATAGTTATTTAAGTAAGTCTTCTTTAAGGCGTAATAATAATAATAATAATAATAATAATAATTCTTTATTAATCCTGTAGACCATACAAAGTGGTATAAGATAAGTCAGTACATATTTGAGATATAAAGATAATAATAACATATATAACATAATTATGATTCCAGGTAATCGCATACATTGTAGAAAATATTTTCATGTAGATATAATTTTAATTGGTGTTTAAAATACTTAAAACTAGATATATTTTTAATATTAGCGGGTAATTTATTATATATTTGTATTGATGAATAATACGGATTACATTCAAATTTTGTATGTCTGTGAGATGGGGCTTTTATATAATCATTATATCTGGTATTATGGTTGTGAACATCACTCTGTGTTGGTAGACTCAGATTAGTTGTTCTAATGAAGCAACATGCATTTAGTATGTAAAGACAAGGTAGCGGTAAAATGCGTAATTCCCTAAATAATGGTTTGCAGTGAGCATTGAACGGTGCATTTGCTATAATTCGGATGGCTTTTTTTTGCAGTTTAAAAACACGTTCAGAGTGTGAATTGTTACCCCAACATAAAATGCCATAGTTTAAAATCGAATGAATGTATGCAAAATAGTAATTTTTTACAACAACAATGTTTACAATATTTCTTAATCTATGTAAAACAAAGCAGGCGGTAGCTAGTCTTTTACAAATATAATCGGTTTGTTTATTCCAAATTAAATTTTTTGTAAATTGCATACCAAGAGTTTTTGTTTCTTCAACTTGTTTTAAAGATTTACCATTTACTTTTATTAACATGCTCTGAATAGGATTAGTATTTGAATAAGAAAATTTGATGAACTCAGATTTTTCATTGTTAAGAAGTAGACAATTATTTTGAAACCATGAAGCCATTTTTTTAATATTACTATTAGTGTCAGACACTAGATGGTCATAGGTACAATTATTAGATATTATTGTCGTGTCATCAGCGTACATAACAATTTTGTTAAAATCAACATTTATGGAGAAATCATTTACAAACAATATAAATAGTAATGGTCCTAAATTCGAGCCCTGAGGAATTCCATGTAGGGTTGTCCGATATTCTGATTGAGCATTATTTATTACAACAGTATGCCTTCTGTCCGTAAGATATGATTTTAACCAACTAAGTACAGTTCCTCTAAATCCATATTTCTCAAGTTTATATAACAATACATTGTGATTTACAGTATCGAAGGCCTTACTTAAATCTAAAAACAAGCCAATGACATGATCACCCTTATCGAGACAATTATGTAAATGATTTAGTAGTGTGTACAATGCAGTTGAGGTTGAGCAGTTTTCTTAAAAACCATGTTGATTTGTTGTTAAAATATTATGATAATTAATAAAATTATTCATTCGACTAATAAAAAGTTTTTCCAGAACTTTCGAGAAGGGTGATAACAATGTAATTGGTCTATAATTTGATACATTTTCTTTACAACCTTTTTTATGAAGAGGTTGTATTTTACATATTTTTAATACATCCGGAAATTCGCCTTGACTAAAGGATTCATTAATTAGCCATGTTAAAGGAGTCACAATGACATAAATACACTTTTTTAGTATCGTCATATTGGTATGAAAAATTCTAAATAATAACAGCAAAAAATGTGATTTCTGGTTTATCCTAGTTCCGATTTTGGTACGCCGCTAATTAAGAGGATCGTCTACCTGTTTTTCGAATTCTTAGAATACTCTCGATATTACTTTGTTTTCTATTTCACTCTCTTCCCAAGTACTACGGCTGTCCGAAACCAGCCCGAAACTCGTACTTTCCCGCATCCTAGCTATGCAATGTCATTTTGAAGTTGAAAAATACTGTAAACATAGCTCCAGTATCTCCAATATTATTAAACGAAATTAAGTAAAACAAAAATTATTCGAAAAAGGAAGCTAAGCTGCATGCTTCTTTCATTTTTAATTTTTCTTGCCATTTATAGTGACCAAAAAAATCATATCAAATAATGACAAAAAACCGAAAAAAACGTCATTTTAAATTTTTTTCAGTGCAAATGCCTAGGCCAGAGACAAAAAATAAAAATATAGAAGCATTAAGACATCCTTTGTTAATACACTCATATGTAAAAGAATCATGTATTTCAATTATAATTAAAGTAAACGTGAAAGATGTACACCTCTGTAACGCTGTAAAATTTTCGGGTAGACGTACACCTTAAGGTAGAACTTTTTGTCATAAAATAGTGAAAATTTTCTTTTCATGTGCCTTAAAACTAAATTAAAGATACAAATCTTGGTTGCAAATAATTTATTTTTGAATGGATTTTAAAAACATCCTTTTACCTATACAAGTTGTCCGCCTGTCCAGGATTAAATAGAACAATTCGCGCAGAATTGTTATTGTCGCAACTGTAACTGTGTTGTGTTGAGCACCTTATAAAAAGTAAAACTTATTAAACTGTTTGCCCGAGAACTATAAAATCTTTTACTTGTTGAGCAAACACTATGGTCATATTTCATTTCGTTATCATCGTAATATATTTCTAAAGTTATTTCTGCATTCGAAGAAAACATTCTAAAACTTATCAATCATTCTGCAATTTTATAAATCCTCCATAAATGTTTAAAAGCAACTTTTCAAATCTAAATAATCTCACTTTATTTCCAATCGCGTAGCTCTTTATTTGCCTGGTAAACAATTAACAATACCCAGTGAATAAAAAGTAAGGAATCAATTTATCTAGTTTAAACACTCCCTGAAGTTCGTATAAAAATAGGTGACGTTCAAATTAATTTCGTTATTCCGCCCACATAAATAACCTGTAGAATGAAATAAAACTTCTTAAAATTCTGGCTCAGTTATCCCAAGACACTATCAGGATTCCCAGACTTCTTAAAAGTCAAGATCGAGAAAAGAATAAAAATTATTGCAATTTTTTACTAGAATAAAAATTTTCTGCATGATATTAGTATCTTAAACATTTGAATGAGTAATTGTCACAATAAATTCAAGTTGGATACCATATTTCATCTATGAATCTCCATTTCAAAAGGTAAATTTGTTAGAGCAGCTTTTAGGTTACGATTGCCCCAATTGCCAATTTCACTGATCAAAATGAAATTTGAGCAATATTTAAATTTTTGCAAGTGAATATCTGATGTAATTACTAAACTAAAATCAAAAATAGGTATTATTTAATTGTCGCATTTGTTGATTATTTTTACTTCTCCGACCTATGTAAAGCCCTGTTCGCATGAGGATTTTTTTGAAGATCCTACCATGATTCTGAATCCTGGAAAAGAAGAAGTTTTCTTCTTTCTAGTGATAATTACAAGGTTTCGAAGCAATCAATAAATTATAAATTCTTCTTTTCAAGACTCAGTGAAGATTCAATTTAGCGGCACCGCAATTTAACAGGTAATTGTCACTAGAAAGAAAAGAATTTCTTCATTTCCAGGATTCAGAATCTTGGCAGAGTCTTCAAAGAATCCTCGTGCGAACAGGGCTTAATAGGGGAAAGTATTGTAATAGTGATGTTTTACATTTCGAGATTTTGATGCATCTTTACGTTTTAGACCCTACTGAACCCAAGAACAAGACAATACCACAAATTTAAACTAGGTTATGGAAATCACACGAGAAGATATCGAAGCTAGTCACTACTCAGCAATATTGCGCGATTTGTGTTTCCCGGTCTTTCCTAATGAAAATCCTCATTCATATTCGCAAAATCAATGCGTCTATTCATCATTGATACGCCAATTATTTTACACTACAGTTTAAAGGGTAAAATGAATTAATATGACCCATTTTTAATTATGGGAATAGCCATTTGCTATCTTGATATAATTGACAACTAAATCGCAGATAATAAGAAAGAAAATTTTAATATTTTATGACGAATCGTTTAAAATATTTATATCACAGAATTTACTAACATACTGATGTATTATTTTTAATTACCTACATTGTTTAAAAGTTGGTCTAAATATATATTATACGCCGCTGCATTGAAGAGTATTGACGTATAGTTTTTCGCTCCGTACTTTATTAAACTATTGTTCAGTAGGAACAGTGTAATTATTAATTTAAAGTTTATTAAAGTAAGGTGTACTAATGTGTTCTGGTATCAGTGTCTAATATATTTTATTAAAAATTACAGTGATAATCTAATTCATAAAAACAGTACCTGTAACTTGTCTATTTTTACTTTATTTCATTGGTCATTTTAAGTACACAGTCAGTGCGTGTCTTAAATCGAAGGTTGTACGGACTAAGTAAGAACATAGTTAATTAATTAACAGTTTGAGTCTATCTGCCGCTCAACTGCTAGTGCTGTGCACACACCAGGTACGTATTCAATTTAATTTGTAAATTTAAAAATTTCAAAAATGGCTATAACTTGTGTGATTTGCCAAAATGCAATTAATAAAAACAACTCTGGAGTTTGTTGTGCTTACAATTCATGTCAAGGAAATTATCATCTCGCTTGCATTGATTTAAGTAACTATGAAAGAAAAGTGCTTTCAAAAGCTAACGCTAATCTAAGTTGGCTGTGTGACTCGTGTAAAGAAGATCCTAGTAATCCACCTTCTTCTCCATCTCTTGGTAGTGCAGAACACTCTCTCTCGGATGTCATTAATTTATTAAATGGATTAAAGAAGTCAATCGAATACTATGGAAATAAAGTTAATGGTTTTGAAAAGAAAATGAAAACGTATACTGAAAAATAAAACTAATCGATTAATTAAAAGCCGATAATATTAATTTAAAAACGAAGGTAAAAAACTTGGAGCAAAAACTAAACTAAATAATGTGGAAATTCGCGGGGTACCTGAAAAAGCTAACGAAAATCTTTGAAATATAATAATCCAAATTGGTCAAAAAATTGTCCAGTAAACGAGAACGAATTGGATGCTATATATCGAGTTGCACCGTTTGTGCATGATCCATCGAAACTCAAAGTAATTATTGTGGGATTTGTGTCGAGATTGAAAAGAGACAAATTTATTAATAGTGCAAGATCAATAAACTGTAAACTCTGATTTCTTTGGGTTTTCTGAGAAGAATCCTGTATTTGTTAATGACCATTTAAGCCCTGAAAACAAAGCAATTCTAAATCAAGTGAAAACAGCTGCAATTAAGAAAAAAATATAAATTTGTGTAGGTGAAAGGATGTAAAATATTTGTGCGTAAAAACGAATCATCACCGGTAATATTAAGTAAAGCAGAAAACGACATTGCTAAAATTAAATAATCAGTTATCTACAATAACCATTAAGTAAAATTCACCTAAATCAAAATGGATCTTAAAATATATTACCAAAATGTGCGCGGAATTAAAACCAAACGTAATGAAATTTATAACGAAGTTTCACTTAATAATTATGACATTATATTTTTCACTGAGACGTGGTTAAACGGAAGTGTCCTTAGTAAAATTCCTTCCTTTTTTATCCTAACCCCTATTTCACTCCTATTTTGCTACAAAATATACTGTATATCGTCGTGATCGTAATGACCCTAACAAAAAAAACAAGGTGGTGGTGTACTAATACTTGTGTCTACTGATCTCAAACCTAAAGTGATAACTTTTTGGTGCTCTATTGCCGAAGATATTTGGGTTACGTTATTTACCACTAACAACAACAAAATTCATCTTTGCTGTGCATATATACCTCCCTTGTCGGCACTGGGTATTTATAGAGATCATTTCAATAAATTATGTTATGTAAAAAATCTTCAACATGACATCATTTCTATTGTTGATGATTACAATTTACCTGGCATCTAGTGGCTGCAGGACAATACAAACGCTTTCGTTGCCAACTCAATCTCATTAAATAAAAAAATCTGCTGTGGCCAGCACAGTACTTCCCCGACTATAAGTTTTAATAACTTACTTTCGTAACGCTTTTAATTTTATGTTTCATATTCTGAATTATTAACAATAATTTATTTTGTAAATAGTATCATGTAGGTACAGATATAAATTTTAAATACGATTTGTAGATGACAAAAATATAATCCATCATTTGAAATAGAAAATTTTGTGATAAATTAATTATTTATCGAAATATTTTAGCAAAATACTACGTCCGGTTTGGGGATTGCTAAAAAAAAATAACTGCATTCTTAAGATTTGTATTAAAACCATAAAATTTGGTTGTTAAATGTTTGATATCTTTTGAGTTATCGTCCACAAAATATTGTAACACACACACAAACGCGCACAGACATCATCTCGAAAATACTTTATTCGTATTCTATGGATTGTAAAACGTAGGTACTTATTCATGCATTAAAAACTCACACTCGAAAATTTTAATTCCTCACAATACCTCCCCTTATAGAATATAATGCGGGAGGTAAAAACAACTGACCATCGTTTAAATGTTGTTATTGATTCTCCGACTAAATTTTTTCCCCCAGAGAACTTTTAATAAAACACTTTGAATTTGAATAAATTTTTTGAGAAAAAATTGAATATCGCATAAATGTCATTTTTTACATTTTTACTAAACTTATCTCCCCGAGCGCTTTAAATTGACACCAAACTCGGTACAATTTGAATAATTTATAAAAAAAAAAAATTGACGATCGGTTAAATGTTATTTTTATTTTTCTACTAAAATTCTTTTTCCGAAAGCTTTAATTTGATACCACACACGATAGTATTATAATAAAAATAAAATATTATAAAGTTGGTACCACTGGTTGAATAAAAAAAATTGAATAATTGTTTGAGAAACAATTGAAAATCACATAAATGTCATTTTTTACATTTTTACTAAACTTTCCCCCCGAGCGCTTTAAATTGACACCAAACTCGGTATAATTTGAATAATTTATAAAAAAAAACAATTGCCGATCGTTTATATGTTATTTTTGTTTTTCTACTAGAATCCTTTTCCCGAGGGCTTTAATTTAATACCACACACGATAGTATTTTGATAAAAATAAAAAAAATTATGTTTATAAAGTTGGTACCACTGGTTGAATAAAGCTCATTAACGAACTTGAAGTCAGATTTTGGCTCAAGATCTTAAATATAAAATTTCAGTCCAAAATTCCAACGCGTTTTCAAGTTATGCAACATCCAGACAGACCGACAGACCTACAGACCGACTTTTTTTAAAATTATGTTTTTTGGGTTTAGTAGGGTTAGTCCGGCGGTTATAGGAAAGAACTATGCATTTTGTGATTAAAGCATGAAAATTTGCACACATACCAATGAAACCATTTTCTCTTTCATATAAGAAGTGGTGCCAAAGTGGTGCGTTCTGCAGACGGCCGCCATTTTGAAAAAATGGTTGCCATTTTTAGTTTTTTGCATTTATCTCATGAACGATCAATATTACGAGAAATCTTATTTAATTAAAATTGTATAGCACAAAATTCTCTATAAAACGGTATATCTTTTTTTTATGTAGGTGGTACAGCTTTCGAGCAAATCGTGAAAATATATATGAGCAATATCTAGCCATTTCAGGTTAGAACGCAATTTTGCCTTTTCAAACAAAAACAGCTGTTATTTTTGAATGAATCAAGATATCGACTTGCGGTCGATTACTTATATAAATTTTTATTATACATATAATTTTCAACTCTTCGGGAGCACTAGTTCGGCCACAATTCAAACATAACATTTTAGAGACAATAGTGAAATTTTTGTATTTTTTGTGTTTATTGAACTGTCATTTCTGAACGAATTAAAATATTAACTTGCGGTTTGCTACACTAGATTCTTCAAATCATTCTGTACAAGATACTTTGTATTAATTTTTTATTGAAGTCTTTGTTAAAACGATATTTAAAGACTTTTTCCTCGAGAAAATAGAAAAATTTTAGTGTTATTATTATTTATTATCTTTGAGCAGCTATAGTACCTGAACGGATCTAAATACTGACTTGAAACTTGCAGCATTCGATTCCTTAAAGATTTTTGTATTAGAAGCATGCTTATATTTTTAAAAATTTTTTATGTTTACTCGCAATTAAAAGATATTCTTTCTAAGATATCGAAGAAATTTTATTGTTATTTTTCTATAGTAAATTTATTTAACTGTAATTTCAGTTAAAATGAAAATATCGACTTACGGACTGCAGATTCGGAATCCGGGTACTGCAACCCTCGAAATAAGGTTTACATGACAGTAAGGTTTACATGACATGTAGCTAAGTTACTATAATGCTCAGTAATATCAGTAAATTAAATACAATTAACTTAAATGATTTTCATTTTTTCTAAATTCTCTAGCAGTATGAACTGAACCAAAAACTTATGTTTTTAAATGAAGCGTCAAATTTTCTCTGAGACAAAATCAGTTCCTTGCGGCTAAACCAAAGTTTCAAAAAGTTTTTTAAATAATGTAATTTAATAACGAAATGTTCTAGGAATTGAATGATGGAAACCAGAAGACGACATTTTAATTTGTGCATAAATGACAATTGCTTAAATTCAAAAAACAATAATAATACTGAACTTTTGTTTTGTTCTCTCTAACAAAATCATTTAATTGCAGCCAAATCAAAGTTCGTAAAAATTTTTAAAATAATGCATTTTATAGAAAAATGTACCCGGATTCCGAATCTGGAGTCCTTAAGTCGATATTTTCATTTTAAATGAAATTACAGTTAAATAAATTTACTATAGAAAAATAATAGTAAAATTTCTTAGATTTCTTAGAAAGAATATCTTTTAATTGCGAGTAAACATAAGAAATTCTTTTTAAATATAAGCATGCTTCTAATACAAAAATCTTTAAGGAATCGAATGCTGCAAGTTTCAAGTCAGCAGTTAGATCCGTTCAGGTACTATAGCTGATCAAAGATAATAAATAATAATAACACTAAAATTTTTCTATTTTCTCGAGGAAAAAGTCTTCAAATATCGTTTTAACAAAGACTTCAATAAAAAATTAATACAAAGTATCTTGTACAGAATGATTTGAAGAATCTAGTGCAGCAAACCGCAAGTCAATATTTTAATTCGTTCAGAAATGACAGTTCAATAAACACAAAAAATACAAAAATTTCACTATTGTCTCTAAAATGTTATGTTTGAATTGTGGCCGAACTAGTGCTCCCGAAGAGTTGAAAATTATATATATAATAAAAATTTATATAAGTAATCGATTGTTGAAGACCGCAAGTCGATATCTTGATTCATTCAAAAATAACAGCTGTTTTTGTTTGAAAAGGCAAAATTGCGTTCTAACCTGAAATGGCTAGATATTGCTCATATATATTTTCACGATTTTCTCGAAAGCTGTACCACCTACATAAAAAATAGATATACCGTTTTATAGAGAATTTTGTGCTCTACAATTTTCATTAAATAAGATTTCTCGTAATATTGATCGTTCATGAGATAAATGCAAAAAACTAAAAATGGAAACCATTTTTTCAAAATGGCGGCCGTCTGCAGCACGCACCACTTTGGCACCACTTCTTATATGAAAGAGAATGGTTTCATTGATATGTGTGCAAATTTTCATGCTTTAATCATAAAATGCATAGTTGATATGAAATTTGTCCTATAACCGCCGGACTAGGTCTAAAACCTGAAGATTCACCAAAATCTCGAACTGTCAAAAAATCACGATTACAATACTTCCCTCTATTACATAGATCGGGGAAGTAATACATACAGAATTAATTAATATTTTGAATGTATGCAATCTTTTTCAGTGTAATGGTATTAAGAATAACAATCAAAGAATTTTAGATCTCATATTATGACATTTAATTGTAGTACTCTTAAGTCGGATTCTAGCTTAACCGTAATTGATGGGCATCATCCTCCCTTAGTTTCTGTATTAACTATACTTAATTAAATAAATCTCGAAAATAACTGTTGTTCTATATACAATTTTAATAAAACCAACTATGAAAATTTAATTTTCATGTTTTCATGTGTAAATTTGAATAATCGTCTCAATCAATTAAATGTAGACGATAAAGTGAGTTGTTTCTATGATATTATTATACCTCATCGACAAAAATGTTCCAATTAAATATTACAAAAAGAGTCCGTATCCGGTATGGTTCAGAAAATCACTGATAAAAATCGTAAAAGAAAAAAATAAATACCACAGTAAATGGAAAAAATACAAAAATGTCTCAGACTATAACACCTTCAAAACATTACGCAAAAGAACAAAAACACAATCAAAAGAAAACTACAAAGAATATATTTCCAGAGTTGAGAATAACATAAAAAATAATTCTAAGACATTATGGCATTATGCTAAATCTTAAAAAACATAATTCCATTCCTAATGTAGTTTCTCTCCATAATAAATTAGCTACTACTGGTCTTGATATTTGTAATCTTTTTGCGGAACATTTTGAATCGGTGTATGTTAAAAATCAGTCTTTTCAGCATGAACATATTTTAAACTATATTAACAATGTTAATACAAAAATCAATTTAAGCTCTGTCTCTATTTCAAAAGAAGAAATATTATATAAGCTGGAAAATTTAAATGCATCAAAAGGATACGGTCCAGACGGAATTCCACCTAAATTCATTAAAACATGAGCGCATTATCATTACTAGTTGAGCCTCTATATACGAGTACCTATATCATTTATAATCATCCATTAAAGACTGGTACTTTTCCGAGTATCTACGTGGAAATTATCGAAAGTAACACCAATTTGCAAATGAAGCTTCCAATAATTATTATAGACTCATATCCATAATATATACATTTGGAAAAATATTTGATGCGATTATTACTGATAAACTTAAACATGTATTTATAAGTTTTATAATACCTGAACAAAATGGATTCTGTGAGAAAAAATCTGTGCTAACGAATCAAATTTCCTTTAATTTAAATTATCTGTATTAGGTATACATGGCTCGCTTTTAAGATGGTTGCAATCTTACATTGTAAACAGATCTCAACTAGGTAGTTGTTTGTAATAGTTTTACATCACGGCCAATAGGAGTTATTTCTGGTATACCGCAATAATACAATAAATAAATGATATTTCTGCATGTTTTTTGAACAATAACTTTCTACTATTTGCCGATGATTTAAAATTTTATAAGATGAAATAATTCCGTTTAACTACAACATAAATGATACTCTACTTGAAAAAACGTCAACATGTGATCTTGACATTACTTATGATTCAAAACTGCTCCTGAACGACTATGTACAATTTATAGTTTCAAAAGCTTACAAATTATTAGGATTTATATTTTTGCACTTTCTGATGTTTGCACTTTCTGTAAGATGCACGTTCTGATGTTTGAGCTTTCTGAACAATGCGTTTTCTGTTGTTTGCGCGTTCTGGCGTACAAATTTTCTGTAATTTGCGCTTTCTGATGCTTGCAATTTCTGTAGTTTGCGCTTTCTCAAACGTTTTGATGACCAAATATGCACTTTTACAACTCTCCGGTTTTGATGAATCTTCACGTTTTAGATACTACTGAATCAAAAAACCATAATTTAAAAAAGTAGGTCTGTCTGTCTGTCTGTCCGTATGCACGATAACTTAAGAACACGTTGGAATTTTTGACTGAAATTTTATATATAAGTTTAAAAAAAGTCATTTTCGCTTTATTCAACCAGTATTACCAACTTTATGAACTGATTTTTTAAATTTTTATTAAAATACTATCGAGTGTGGTATCAAAAAGCTCTCGGGAAAATAATTCTAGTAGAAGAATAAAATAAAGTCCGTAGGTATGTGGATAACTTAATAATGCGTTGGAATTTTGGACTAAAATTTTATATTTAGGATCTTGAGCCAAAAACTGACTTAAAGTTCGTTTATTTATTTAACCACTGGTACCAACATTATAAATTGAACTTTTTTTTGATTAAAATATTATCAAGTATGATTGAAAGATTTTTAATTAATTAATAATAGGTACATTAATTTTTTATTGACGAATTATTGCTGTGACGTTTCGGCCCGTTTTTTTTGTCATTTTCAAACAAAATATGGTAAAGAACAATACTAAAATAGATGGCAGAAAAAACCACGAATGTGGAGTCGATAAAAATTTTTTTATAACCATCGATGATTAAAATTCTTGGTAACGAATTCTTTTTACATAATGGTATGGTATCTAATTAAAGCTCTCCAGAAAAATTCTAATAGAAGAATAAAAAACACATTTAAACGAATGATAATTGTTTATTTAAAAAAATTATTCAAATAGATAAGTTTAGTAGAAATATTAAAATGATATTTATGCGAAAATATATGCACGAAGTTGTGAATCACCCTGTGAAGCACCCTGTATATTAATAAACAAAAGACGTCCATGAAGATAGTATTGCCTATCTTTAGTAACGAATTCTTTTTACATATGGTATGGTATGGTATAAAATTAGAACTCTCGGAAAAAAATCTAGTAGAAGAATAAAAATAGTATTTAAAGGATTGTATAGTACAAATGCTAGTTGTGAAACAGCCTGTACAATTGACAACATGGGACAAACGACGTCCATAAAGATAGTATTGCCTATCCTTTCCACACTGAACCTAGAGTGTGAAATTAGAAATAGAATTAAACTCCTTTTATTTTTCTCCTGCGCTTTCTTAAAACTCCATCCTTTTGCAAAATCCTACCCCTGCCGAATCTTGTAAACGTGCGGACAACTTCGCGACCTACCTTACTGGCTGATATTTTGTATCTGTTACGGTTAGCCGGATGCAATAAATGAAATTGTTCCCTGAGGATTTGAACTGCATGAATATTTGATGCCTGGCAGTGGTTCTTGCCTTCCTGGCGTTCCCGACATGCTGAGCAAAACTCCTGCGAAGGAATTCAGCAGGATTACCCGCATTTATTCCGCTGGGTAGTGTCATGTTATGTAGATACTTATTTCAATTGGTTTGTTATTTGTTTATTTATTGAATCATAACGTTTAAGATTTATTTCATGGGTTTTATTTAATAAGATTGTTTTTGTTTGTTTTTCGGAATTACTGTTTGGAACTTCTTGTACTAATAACATATCTAAAGATAATATTATTATACTTTATTTACTGGATTAAAAATGTTGATTTTATCTTTCAATAATTTTATATAATAAGATTGATATCTATGACTAGAGTGCGTATTATGTGCATTTGCATAATATTATATTATTGTGCATATTGGTAATTTTTTTTACAAATGTTAGCATTTCATACAAAAATAGATCAAAATATGGTATAAATTTTTGCGTATTTTGCATATTTCAATATTTTATACATATTTTCAATTTTTTTTACATATAACTGATAAGGTCGCGCTTGAAACCGATATCAGACAGTTATCTTTATGCAGTTTATCTGTATTCATTTCAGCAAATGGGAACAAGCAATAAGCATAAATAATATATCAATAAAATCATTAGAGTTTCTAGATTGCCTTATGCTAAATATGAATACCTGAAATGAAAGAAAAGAGAGCAAAATTCATCAAATTGCAATGACATTTATGCAAAATGATCTATTATTACAGACATACTATTACAGTCTTCGTGTTACGGTATTTTCACTTTTAAGCGCGCCCTTAAACCAAAATTTAAATTTAAAAAAAATTGTAAAGTATAAAATTTTAAAGATGTTAATTAAGCCGAAATGGAAATTTAGAAGTTAGAAAATATAAAGTTAATTCCTTGTTGTTTGAATTACTGGCTTAATTGTATAGCGAAATTATGGAAAGTGCGATGTTGCGGCTAGTCTTGGTCATTTTCAATCTGAATTAGTTACATAAGTTTTTTTTTAAATAAATATAACCGTTGAATTACATTCTCATATAATATAATTAAACTAAGTTTATTTGGAGTGTCTACAACCTACAAGCGACTAACGTCGCATCTCACAAAATTTCGCTATACAATAAAGCCAGTAATCCAAACAACAAGGAATTAATTTTATATTTTCCAACCACTGTTTAAAATTTATAATCGCTCAAATTTGATATTGCTGCACTTGAAAAGATAATAAATAAATATTTTTTGCAAAAAATATGTGGTTTACCTACGCTAAAAGTCCTTAAGTGAAAATTGTTTATATATTTTTTAGCAAAATGAACAATAGTTTGATACCTATTAATTTCTTATCTGAGCAATGGCTTTCCAACCATGTTACCAAGTAATGCTAATATTATTTAAAATTTAGAACGATGCTATTTCAGTTATTTCTATTACTTGAAACTTAAATCTCAAAACATAAAAATGTCGCTTAGGGACTTTTTGCTTAACACCCTTTAATTGGTAGGTACATCTCAATTTTTTTGAATTTTCATAGAAAATTGTTGATAAATTTTCGGCATTTCTGGAAAGCGTCGTCATCAATGCTGTCTCAATCTGTAGGGATTTCGTGTACGCGAAGGTTGGAAACAGAGTGTATTCTTGCCGCGTTCGCCTAACTTAACTTATCAATCACGAACGAACATCCATGTTTCAATTCAATAAAATTATTGTGACACGAGGAACTTGGATATGTAGTTGATGTCCGTAGAAAAATGTGATCGCTTTTATTTTATTCATACGTGAACACATTTGTGCTTGGGAAAAACTTTATGCCACCGGAATTTCAAAATGGTGACTGAAGTGCAAGACAATACCACAATTTTAAACTAGGTTATGGAAATCACACGAGAAGATATCGAAGCTAGTCACTACTCAGCAATATAGCGCGATATGTCTTTTCTTATGAAAATCCTCATTCATATTCGCAAAATCAATGCGTCTATTCATCATTGACACGTCAATTATATATACACTACAATTTCAAGAGTAAAATGAATCAATATGACCCATTTTAATTATGGGAATAGCCATTTGCTATCTTGATATAATTAACAACTAAATAACAGATAATAAGAAAGAAAATTTTAATATTTTATGACGAATCGTTCTCGTCTTAAATTTAAAATAATTTTTTCACAAAATTTACGGCTGGAATGTAGAATAGGTGTTTTTTAGGAGATCGTTTATTATGCCTAAATATGACCTAAACAAGCAAAATTAGGCCGCGGAAAAGTGTTTTCAATATGTTTTTTTGAAGAAAATGAAATTTTTTTGGTTAACCTCAATGTGTCAAAATTGCAAAAAAATGAATAAAACGACGTTTTTGTATGTTCACCTGAATGTGTCAAAATGGCTAAAAATAAAGCCCCACAAACTCTGTTATTGTTTTTACTGCACTAACAAAACCGTAATAGAGCCCAACAAACTCGGTTTTGGTATTTACTACACTAACAAAGCTAACAAAACCGTAATAGAGCCCCACAAACTCGGTTTTGGTATTTACTACACTAACAAAGCTAACAAAACCGTAACAGAGCCACCCTTGAGGTAGAGTACAGTAGTGATGTATCTAAATGATACCGCATACACACAAGTCTTTACCTTTTGCTTCCTTTCTGACATCTCCAAATCCAGCCGTCTATACGAGAAGAATCCTCGGTCAACGTCAGGCTGCCCCCACATTTACGACACCGTCTAGTTCGTGGAATCAAGTTCCACTCCTGCAACTGGTGCAAAAGAGCAGACTTGTCCTCACAATGCACTCACACTCACTGCTCACTACTACAGCAGACATCGTATAGAACAATTAAACAATGTTTGTTATAAACAAACTCATTTTTTTTTGTATTCATGTTTTTAACATGGCAAACACTATTGAAATTTATATTAATCTAAAACAAAAATGTAATATTGTATTTATGTCAAATAATTTCGAAAACTTAAAAAAACAGGTAATAAAAGCCTTATATCTGTGAAAAATATATTTATTTATTGATATCTCTATTACATAAATGTATAAAAACGTTAAATCACATGTTTAATCAGTCAATTTTTCAGCATAACCAGTGTTGACAGTTGTCAAAAATTTTACCCTAAAAACTAACAAAATCGGCCCTAATCCTTGCTTCCGCGGCAAAATTTTGCTTTATTCTAGGACAGAGAATAGGAATGAACCGATTGACACCAAAAAAAAAAAACGAAATTCCTTTTAAACACCTATTCTACACTTTAGCCGAATTTACTGACATACTGATGTATTATTTTCTAATTACCTACATTGTTTAAAAGTTTGTATAAAGACAGGGTGAGGGTGGCGCGCTTAAGATGATCGACCCTTAATAACTTAGAAACTGATTGTGATAGGCATACCCAGTTTGCGCTATATGTTTAAACACCTAGGGGGACATATTTTATTAATATTTTTGTTTAAAAAAAATCATTTATTACACCCCCACCACTCTCAATTTTATAATCTTAAATGGCAAATATACCCTTTGTGGCATATCAAATGATAGCTTTTCAATATTCAGTAGAGAAACATACTTTCAGTTAAATTGAAATGTGTAGGTACCTGAATGGATTTGTCAATCGATAACATAACACACTCAGCTTGTTTATTATCTTCGATGTGTGCTTTTAAAATATATACTGTCTTTGTTTAAATACGTTTAATAATCATGTCTTGACTTGACATTTGACCCTGTTGGCGTTACAAGCTATCAACGTCACAACCACACCCATATTGCAGGCGCCAATGTCGCCAACTAGGGTAATACAAAAAATCCCTAAATCGGAAACTTAACAAAAATAAATAAAATACTTGAATATATCTAAACACATGCAAAATATAATAAAGTTATAAACATAATCCCCCGCCTTGCATGGGCGAAGTCCTTCAATGCCTAGTGCACACGGAGAAACTTTTTGACATGTTTCCTGGAAAAAGTTTCCGGAAACTTCAAAGTTTTAACGGCGCCTATAAAAATGAGGCGTTTTCAGGAAACATTGAGAAGTGCAACTAACTTCTTATTTGTCAAATCGTCAAATGTGACATGTGATCATAAACATATTTATAGTTTTTCAAAGAAAATCTCCATTTTCTGGAAACTTTTTTCAGGAAACATTGTAAAAAATTTCCCCGTGTGCACTATGCACAACACGACAAACTATTACAAATAGTGATGGGTCTTTCGTTCATTTTTAGTGAATCAGTTCATTTCGCTCCGCTCAGTAAAGTGAGTCGTTCACACTGAGTCGTTCATTTGAACGACTCTGTAAAACAGCACTGTGCGTTTCAAATGACACCGTGCTACCGTGCTAGTGTGCTGCTCAGCTGAGCTGCTTTGCTCATGTGCTCATGCTCACAGCACTGTGCGCTCGCCTTGTGTGCATGTGCGATGCGCAGCGATGTGGCATGTGCCAAACTGCATGAACCTAGCATTTTAGTTAGTTGATAGTTGTGTTCTCGTCTTGATTACTCGTTGCTGCAAACAATAGATTATTGAACGTTGCTTATTGTAGTTGTATATGTATATTGACAATGGAAAATAAACAAAATAAAAATTCTGCAAAAAGGAGTACCTATTGTCTGGCAACATTTTGAAGATTGTTCAACAAATTTAGCAAAATGTTACTATTACTTTTACATTAATGTATTTTTTGCATTTACTTTCCAGTCCTACATTGTTTCCACTTCCCATATTGTTGATTATTTTCATTGTTGTCCGTACAACAGAAACGCCACGCTTCTCAGAATACACAGCACTCAGCACCGTGCGCTGTATGTATGTTTCGTTCATTCCACTCGCACTCGTTCGTCTTTCTGCGTTCAGCGAGCGGAGCGGTGAGCGGAGGCTAAATAGTAGCACGGAGCTAGTGTGAACTGGTGTGCCGTGCTGAACGAACTAAAGAGTCGTTCGTTCACGGCACACTAAAATGAGTCGTTCATTTTGAACGACTCGTTCATGAACGACCCATCACTAATTACAAACAATATAAGTTTCTTAAATAGAATTAGGTAAAGGACAAATTTTAGCAAATGATCGCTTTATTTCACCATTTTGTGTTTTCAACACTGCCACACGATTAACACCATCACTACCAGGAACCAGGACACAAAGAGACAATACGTCCTAACCTCCACTTCAGTGGTGGAAGACGATCATCCTTGATCAGGACGAGCGTATTGGGTTGCAGATGCTCCTTGGTCTCCTTCCACTTATGACGAGTTTGAAACTCAGAAATAAATGGAACCGTGAGTCCTACGCGTTCTTTAGGTATATCACCCATTATAGGCTGAACAGTTTTTGCATTGTGTTTGAAACAAGTGATACAGTCATGTACCGTTCTTCGCGCTAAATTTCGTCCGCCTATTGGCCAAAACACTTCACGTACAGACGCCAGTAAAAGAGATGGGCCTGCATGAAGCAAACGCTCATGTTCTGCTTTGAATACTAATTTGGATAAATGATGATCTTTTGGAAGAATTATCGGATGAACTTTATCATAAGCAAAATCCGAGGCAAAATCCGAATTTCTTATACGACCACCTACACGCATAATTCCTTCGTTATCTAAGAAGGGATTTTAACCCTTTAGTTTGCTATTAGGTTTTATTTGCTCGTTTTGTTTTAAACAATCTATCTCTTGACTAAATACTTGGCATTGTGCAATTTATTTAGATTTTTGAACGCATTATCAATTTCATGCAGTATGAGAACACCTGTAACTTTATCGTTTTTATTTAAAACATTGTGCTTAAATCTGTACATATAAGCACTGACACGCTTTAAACGATTTAATTTAGAAAATCTATCAAACAGAAACGAATTGTTTGCAATCTCTGCATTTAAAAATAACTTCGTACGATTTCGCACTTCGAGTACGTCAACTTTATCTTTAAGTTTTATTTGTGGCCAAAATTCCTTTGTTTTTCTTATCCAAGGATGCCCATGCCACCAAAGATCTAAACTAATAATTTTACTCGGCAAAACTCTTCGCGACACAACATCTGCCGGGTTGTCCTGACTAGGGACATATTTCCAGACGCATGAACTTGTCAATTCGGTGATTTCCGATACGCGATTACCTACAAACGGTTTTAAACTATTTGGCGCAATCTTCAGCCAGTGCAGGACGATTGTTGAGTCCGTCCAAAGCACATAGTTTGAACTCCATCCACTGGGTATGTAGATTTTGCGGCAATGATTCATCCCAAGAAAGCTTTTCTAACCATAAATTTTGAATAAAAATTTTACCAATAATAATACACGGGCTTAATAATCCCAAAGGATCGAACACTTGAGAAATGACAGATAGAACAGATCTTTTAGTTACTTTAGAGTCGTTATCAACTGAAGTCTTATACATCAATTCATCTCCACACGGCGCCCAAACTAGGCCTAAACTTTTAGTATTTTCATTTTGCTCGAAATTTAAAACTGCCATAGATGAATCATTAGCTTGCATGTTCTCGAAAACCTTAGGTTCATTTGAATAAAACTTTCTTAATCGAAAACCGCCCGATTCTAAAATTTTAGTAACTTCGGAACAAATTTGTTTTGCGTGTTCTATTGTAGTCGCAACGCTTAACCAATCGCCAACGTAAAAGTCTGTTTTTATGCTATTTCCTGCTTCTGGGAAATCATTTTCATATTATAACGCTAACTGTTTAACGCATCTTTCAGCTAGAAATGAAGCGGCCGTAGTACCATAAGTCACAGTATTAAGATTGAAAATAACTAAATCATCGTTTGTATCCGATCTCCAAATAATTCTTTCTAAACATCTTTGCTCCGGGTTTGATTAATACCTGCCGGTACATTTTCTCGATTTCCGCGGCAATTACTATCTCATACTTGCTAAAACGCAGTAAAATAGAAAAAAGATCCTCCTGTATTATTGGGCCTTTCATTTGTATATGATTTAAAGATAAACCGGAAGATGTGGGAGCGGATGCGTCGAATACAACACGAAGCTTAGTTGTCAAACTATCATTTTTAATTACACAATGATGTGGCATATAGTAACTGAACTCTGTTTCATTTGGTTTGTCCACTAACTATCCTTAAATCTGGATCGCGCTGCAGCTTCTTTTCTAAAGACAAAAATCTACGACATATATGACGTTATTTTTTAGTACATGCCATCTTAACTGTAGATTATTGATGTAATCATTGCTGTATAAAATAATTGGCATGCAGATAAAGAGGTCCTAAAACAGAGGCATGCATCGGAAAAGTTGCAAAAAAAAATTGTAAAATTTTGGTCATATTATTTTGCATGCCTATTTGTGTCTTACAAAATAATGTTGTTTTAAGCTCATATACAAAATGGCATGCATATTGCTGGAACCCAACACTGAAAAAACCTCGAAGGAAGTTGTAAAAAATAGGAAAATTTTGGTGGTTTTATATTGCATGCCGCTTTGTATTTTACAAAATTGTATCATGCTTAGCTGAAATAAGAAATAGCATGCAGATTGTTAGATCCCAACAATGGAAAAAAATAGTCAAAAATTGCCCTAGTAATCAAATTGTGCGCTGTATCTGATTTTCATATGTTATTAAGTGCTAACCTTAATTTCCGGAAATTTGTCGCCTGGATTGTTGAGTTTTAATTGCTACGCCGAAGATGAGTGTTAATTTTCAAGTAGTAATAAAAAATGAACCCATAAACACCAAGTTTTAATTATAACTCTTTCTTAGATAGTGTGTTTCAAGAAAGAGTTAAGAAGAGTAGGGTATGGCGGGAGGTCTTGTGCTGACCACATCAGATTTTTTCTTGTGCCAAAGTTAATGTTTAGTCACAGCGAGTCTATGTACCAAATTTCAGAGTTAAAAAGAGTAGGGTATGGCGGGAGGTCTTGTGCTGACCACATCAGTTTTTTCTTGTGCCATGCCAAAGTTAATGTTTGGTCACAACTAGTGATGGGTCGTTCATGAACGAGTCGTTCAAAATGAACGACTCATTTTAGTGTGCCGTGAACGAACGACTCTTTAGTTCGTTCAGCACGGCACACCAGTTCACACTAGCACCGTGCTAGCCTCCGCTCCCCGCTCCGCTCGCTGAACGCAGAAAGACGAACGAGTGCGAGTGGAATGAACGAAACATACAGACAGCGCACGGTACATAACATATTTCAGAGCACTATTGGCTTGACTGAGTGCAGTGTATTCTGAGAAGAATGCATGCGTTTCTGTTGTACGGCCAACAATGAAAATAATCAACAATATGGAAAGTGGGAATAATGTAGGACTGGACAACAACAACAAACGTTTTGTTAAATTTGTTGAACATTCTTCAAAATGTTGCCAGACAGTACTCCTTTTGCTGAATTTTTATTTTGTTTATTTTCCATTGTCAATATACATATACAACAACAATAAGCAACACAACTAACAACTAAAATGCTCAGGTTCATACAGTTTGGCACATGTGCACAATGCACATGCCACATCGCTGCGCATCGCATATGCACACAAGGCGAGCGCACAGTGCTGTGAGCATGTGCAGAGCAGCTCAGCTGAGCAGCACACTAGCACGGTAGCACGGTGTCATTTGAAACGCACAGTGCTCTTTTACAGAGTCGTTCGAATGAACGACTCAGTGTGAACGACTCACTTTACTGAGCGGAGCGAAATGAACTGACTCACTAAATATGAACGAAAGACCCATCACTAGTCACAACGAGTCTATGTACCAAATTTCAGATCGACTGGATATGGGAAAATGGGTTTGTAGTCAGACAGACAGACAGACAGACGAAGTTAAAAGAAAGAGTTTAAAAACGAAATATTCCAGAAGGTGAATTTCCACAGGAAATCAAAGTCAGCTAGAAAATCGTATTTTACAATAAATTAAATGACAAGACATTGTTTTGATTTGCACATAAGTATATTTAAATAAATCAAGGAGATATTAGTTGTAACTACGGGAACAAATAGTTATTTAAGTAACAAGGCATGTAACTACGTCTTTACATTCGACGAAGTTGTAATAGGCCGAGGCGTAATCTAACAATCTGCATGCTACTTTTTATTTCAGCTAAGAATTTTGTGAAATACAAAGCGGCATGCAAAATAAAACCACCAAAATTTTCCTATTTTTTTACAACTTCCTTCGAGGTTTTTTCAGTGTTGGGTTCCAGCAATATGCATGCCATTCTGTATTTGAGTTTAAAACAACATTATTTTGTGAAACACAAATAGGCATGCAAAGTAATGACCAAAATTTTGCAATTTTTTTTGCAACTTTTCTTATTATTTATGATGTGTTGGGCTTTCTCGGCATGCATGCCGTTTACATTTTGAACATTTCACACTATAAAATTGACAATTTATTTGATTTGATTCTGTTTTTGATCACGTCAATACATTTAAAATTTTAACAAAAATTTTCCGAAATTTTCCACACTTGGGCCAACGAGGACCGCATGCCAATTATTTTATAGTGGTTTTATGATACAAACTTTAATTATTTTCATTGGCATGCTGCATAAAAACGCGGAAAATCAAAATATTTGATTACAAGATCACTTAATCATTTGAACCCTTTGGGACCCTGCGAATCGCATGCCTATAATTTTTAAGTCTTTAAATTGGTTTAAATTTCTTTTGATAAAAGGGCAAGCATTATTAAATCAGAGAAATACACAAAAATGTTGTGCAACCGGAAGTGCAATTTTCCATATGACCGGAAAGCGTAATAGTAATAGTAATAGTAATAGTAATAGTAATAGTAATAGTAATAGTAATAGTAATAGTAATAGTAATAGTAATAGTAATAGTAATAATAGTAATAGTAATAGTAATAGTAATAGTAATAGTAATAGTAATAGTAATAGTAATAGTAACAGTAATAGTAATAGTAATAGTAATAGTAATAGTAATAGTAATAGTAATAGTAATAGTAATAGTAATAGTAATAGTAATAGTAATAGTAATAGTAATAGTAATAGTAATAGTAATAGTAATAGTAATAGTAATAGTAATAGTAATAGTAATAGTAATAGTAATAGTAATAGTAATAGTAATAGTAATAGTAATAGTAATAGTAATAGTAATAGTAATAGTAATACTAATAGTAATAGTAATATTTATTGCACTTAAATAAGTAGTACAATAGGAACGGGATTCAGCAAATGCTGGTTTTCAACCCTTCCGTGAGATACATCTAATAAAATAACGTTCACGATAAATCTAATTACATAATTGGAGATGACAGATGAACATTTTACAGTAGTTAATAATGAATCAGTAATTACAGAGCTCAGACATACACAGTACAAATAAAAAGATAGTTTTAGAATAATAAAAATAAATAAATAAAAAAGAAAAATAAATACAATAATTTATTATTGGAAATTAACTAGCAGGTAATAACAATAAACAAATTAAAATAGTAATAAATACTTAAATAATTTTAAAGTAACAAAATAGTGATGTAGTGTGCAACGGGCTTGCCACAACCTATAGATAATTTAATACATGTTTATATTATTGTATTAATAGTTCATAGGTTATGTTGAGAAATTATTATTGTGACAATCACTTAGAAATTCGTTAAAGCTGTAATATTCTTTGTTGATTAAAATAGATTTAACTCTATTTAACATTACATTTTTGTTGTAGGAAGTAGAATTTAATATTAGCCGGCAGAGCGTTGTAGATTTTGATTCCAACATAAACACAAGTTTTTTCAAAGGCTGTGGTTTTGTGAGCAGGTATTACAAGGTTATTATTACTTTGTCTTGTGTTGTGTTTTGTTTGAACAATATTAAAGTAACTGTTGTTATTTACCACAAATTTTAAAACTTCTAGAATATAGAGTGCCGATATTGTGAGTAAGCACAGTTGACGGAAGTAGCCTCTGCAAGATTTACGGGGATGTAGTTTGGCAATTATCCGGATAGCACGTTTTTGGACTACGAAAACGTCATTGATTTGTGGAGATGAACCCCAAAAAGTGATTCCATAGGTGACAATTGACGCAAAGTAGGCATGGTAGATGGCGGAGATAAGGGTATCCGTGTCTAGAAGCGATGTTAGTGTTCGAAGACAGTAGCAACATTTGTTAAGTTTGATGATGGTGTGTTTGGTGTGAGATCTCCACTTAGCGTCACTGTCTAGATGAATACCAAGGCAAGTTGTGGTGTCAGTACAGGATATATGTACTTCATTTTGATTCAGTGGTATGCGACTGTTATTGTTGAGATGAAATTGCAAATAGTTTGATTTGTCGACATTAAGTTTTAGTTTGTTATTACAACACCACTGCGTTACATTCAGGAGAATCTCATTAAGTACGTCAGCATGGAAATCAGATTTTTTGCACGATGTCAAAAAGTAAGCATCATCAGCATATAGAACGCAGGAAGTGTTGAGAACTAGATCGGACAGATCATTAATGTAGATCAGAAATAGTAAGGGTCCCAGGACAGACCCTTGAGTGATTTCACGGAGAACTGAGCCCTTTTCTGAGAAGACTGGGACGTTGCTGTTGTCGTTGGCAGTTAGCTTAAGGGAAAATGGGACCCGATTTATATTTGTTTCTAGCTCTGTAGATGACACTGTCGTCGACCATCAGAAAAAATATTGAGTAGCTATTGCAACTTATGCTCTATAGGTGTCGTAACTAAATTTATTCAGCTAGTTAGCATAGAGGTCCTTTCAATTTAGTAGCGGCTTTCGGTAGGTAGATGGCGAATATTCCAATCTTATTTTTTCCGGGAATTACAAAATCCAAAAGTTTTTGTTGTTCTTTTACGCATTATATGAAAAGATTATGATAAATTTTGTTACGTGTCACATGCACCAGATCACTTATCTGGCAATAGATAAAATATAATATTATTTACTTCCATAAATCAATATAAAAATAAAATTGAACAGTTTATTTTATATAAATATAAGTAACACATAAGATAAATTAAATAAATACAATAATAAGTACATTTTAGGTCGCGAAATTTATAATCTATATCTCATTCGGGCCGGTAAAGAATGCAAATTTTATTAAAAAATATAATGAATAGTAAATGATTATATCATTGTGTCTTGTTGTAGGAAGTAATGATAAAAAACCAAATACCATTTCTAAGATTATTGCAAGAAATTTGCATTTAAAACAAGATAAAAAATAAATATAATAATATTATAAATATTCAGGTAACAATGGCAGTTTACAAACGAAATACAAACCGACCTACCTAAATAAGCAGTGTTACAGTTAGATAGCTCAAATTTTGTTGTAGGGAAAAATAGTAGCTTTTACTGACTTTCTTATAGTTTTATTTTATTCTATCATTCATCAATCATTTCATATTCATGCCCCGCACTTCCCTCGTTTAACGCGTGTGGTCAGTGTTTGAATCAGACAGGTAACATTCGGTGAGCAGTGACAAAGGTGAGAGGTCGGTGAAAAGTGTGACTAGTGCTACTGGTGCAACGAATTATCGCCCTGTGCGGATTTATTTAACCAGATAATAATTATTTTCATTATCGTTTTGTCGGAGAGATTCTCACAGTTATTTTGTCAGTGCTTAAGGTTAAATATTACGTTTTTTATCTCAAGAACTAGTGCTTTTATTTTTTTCATTTTTTAGTATGATATTACTAGGTACATGTCTAGTACCATGCCGAAGTTTCATTCCATATAATTACAATTTCGCGTTGTTACAGTAAAAAAACGAAAAATAGTAAAAGTTAATTAATACCTTATTTAAGCTATAAATCATTAATAACTATGCACGAATTTATTTTAAATATATTCCTTTTAACACTAATCAATGTATTTTTGAAATTATAATGAATTGTTTATAACGTTATACGCAAAAATTTAAATAAACAGTAAAAATCATTATAAAATTATTATCACAAAAACTGTTGCTTTTATAAGACTGAATTTTATTATGTGCATATAATATAGTCATATTTATTTCCCAAAAAAATCGCGTTAAAAGTAAATATTAAACAAAAGAGATATTAAATAAACAATTAATACCAATGCTTGGAATTCTATAAATGCATCATATCAGCAAAGACAAAGATCTTCTAGTTCAACACATAGCAGTTTATTATGTTTGAAAGTAAAATAAACGTTTTATTAACATTTTTTGCAAATATAATTTACCGGCCTGGCTAGTAGTGACATGAGTAGCGGTAGCGCGTGAGAGATAATGGTACTACACTCCCCTACTCTAACTGCACAACAATACAAAGGAAAGGAAGCCACAGTATATTTCTAAATATTTCAGAATCCGTTTCGCCGCCGTCCGTTCAAGATATTTTGATATTATGCTTATAAAATACTTTTGCAACTATTCGAAGAAAAAAAATAAAATTTTTAGGATATTAAATCTTGCAATAACCGTAGTGATTATAAGCTTCCATTTTAATTTTTAAATATTATAGGAAAATTATTTGTTGATATTATGTTTATAGAATGCAATTGATTCAACTCGACATAAATAAAAAATCTGACGTGGACACCACATGACTTCCTTGTACGCCTATTAAACTGTTTATACTTTTCTTAATAACTAAAATGTAGAATAATATAAAAAAATCTGACGTGGCCACAACAAAACCTCCCGCCATACCTACTTTGTTCTTTTAACTTATTATACAAATATATTAATATATAAGTAGGTACTACTACTACTGCTACTCCTCACAAATATATTTTAGTCATTTTATTTTTGTCACTGTCATGTCATAATCATTTAAATTTTACGTAGTAACAAATGTTGATCGATCATGGACTACAAGATACCGCGAAATACTAAATTATAAATACTATATACTTTAATTATTCTTAAATGATACCAGATACAAAAATATTTATAAAATACCGATTGTAGGTAATAATCACATAATCTTTCATTTAAAATAAAAAAATTTGTCTTAAATTAAATATTTATCGAAATATTTGAAAAAAGTACTACTTCCGGTTTGTAGATTGAAACCAAAAATAGGAGGTGCACAACTAGATGCTAAACAGTCCTAAATACAAAATTTCAACTTTCTACGTGTAACCGTATTTGAGTTATGCGACATAGGTACATACGTACGTACGTACAGACGTCATGACGAAACTAGTCATAATTCCCTTGTAGTCATAATGGATTCAGAAAAGGTCAAAACGGATATTTCCATAAAAATCTGAAAACCGAAATTTTTCGCGATTACAATACTTCCTTTTTACTCTGTACAAGAAAGTAAAAACTGTGAGGATAAATCTTCAAAATATCGTAGCGTTAGTATAGTTTCATTTATAAAGTTGAAAATTACTAAAATAGGTACTAAGTTCAATTCTTACCACTTTAAAGAAATAACAAAATATAATTATTTAAAAAAAATAGTTTATATATTTATATGCTTCCTTTTATTTACTTGAAATTTACGGAAATTATTTGCTGATATTATGTACCTACATAGACTGCAATTGTTTCCACTCGAAATAACAAAATATACCTGAGGATAATTTTTTTTTTAAATTTTGGTGTTTAAATTCTTCCATTTATTTAATTGAAATTTAGGGAGATGATTTTTTGTTAATGTTATGTTTCTAGAAAGTAATTGTTTCTACTCGAAATAAATAACAAACCGAAAGCGTCGTCCATAATACAAAAGTTGAAAATTATAATTCAGTTCTATATTTACAAAGTGCATTTTCTAACGACGTGAAATAATAACGACATATTAGGATAAATTTTAAAAAATGTAGTGTTCATATGCTTCAATTTATTTATTTTAAATTTTGGGCAATTATTTATTGATTATAATGTTTAGAATGAAATTGTGTTCTCTCGAAATAAATAACAAACTGAGAGTATAAACAATAAAAAATATAACGATAATAAACTTAAATTTATAAAGTTCAAAATTAGGCAAATTAAAATTCAATTCTATTTACAAAATACATTTTCTCACGACTTGAAATAATAACGAAATATTAATAAAGTGAAAAAATTGTAGTGTTTATATGATTACATTTATTGATTTCAAATTTAGGGAAATTATTTGTTGATATTATGTTTATAGAACGAAATTGTTTTCACTCAAAATAAGTAACAAACTGAGAGGATAAACAATTAAAAAATCGTAGCGGTAATAAACTTCTATTTATAAAGTTCAAAATTAATGAAATTATACCTACTCCTAATTCAGTTCTATATGTACAAAGTGCATTTTCTAACGACTTGAAATGATAACTAAATATTAGGATAAAAAAAACATTGTATAGTGTTTATATGCTTACAGTTATTTATTTGAAATTTAGGAAAATTATTTGTTGATATTATATGTTTATAGAATGAAATTGATTTCACTCGAAATAAATAACAAACAGAGAGAATAAACAATTTTAAAAACATAGCGGTAATAAACTTCCATTTAGTAAGTTCTAAATTTGTAAATTATAATTCAGTTTTATATTTACAAAGTGCATTTTCTAAGGATTTGAAATAATAACGAAATATTAGGATAAATTTAAAAAATCTGATGTGGCCAACATAATGACCTCTCGTCACACTCTACTATTTTACTAATATAAGTGTGTATTACTTACTCACAAATATACCATTGTAAGGGAATTCGGGAATTTAGGCAGATTATTTTTTGATGATGTTATGTTTATAGAAAGTAATTGTTTCCACTCGAAATAAATAACAAACCGAGAGCATCGTAGCGGTAATATGCTTCCAATAAGAAAGTTGAAAATTAGTAAAATTATAATTCAGTTCTATATTTACAAAGTGCATTTTCTAAGGACTTGAAATAATAACGAAATATTAGAATAAATTTAAAAAATTGTAGTGCCATATATGCTTCCATTTATTTATTTGAAATTTAGGGAAATTATTTGTTGATATTATGTTTATAGAATGAATTGAGAGGATAAACAATTTAAAAACATAGCGGTAATAAACTTCCATTTATAAAGTTCAAAATTAGTAAAATTATAATTTAGTTCTATATTTAAAAAGTACATTTACTAAGGACTTGAAATAATACCGAATTTCTCTGAGAGTTGTAAAAGCGCATTTCTGGTCATCAAAACGTTTGAAAAGCGCAGACATATAATCAGTAAATTTATGTTCAATAAGCGCAGATCGTAACGTTCAATAAGCGCATTTTTTGAAAATGAGATTTCTGACCATAACAAGTTAGTCCAGATCGTCTTCGAGTATGATGGGGTTAAGTACAGAAAAATGTTAGGCAAGAATATTTTCTAGTTTTAAATAATGTAAAATATCTTGTTAAAAATAATTTTCGAGTATGATGGGGTTAAGTTCAGAAAAATGTTATGCAAGAATATTTTCTAGTTTTAAAAAATTCAAAAAATATTGTAGAAAAACTGTCGTACAATCCCTAAAACCATTGTTCCCTTCTGCGCTTATATAACTTCAATTTCTGCGTTTTTCAAATGTTATTTTATGCGCTTTTCGTACGTCGATAAGCAAGAACTGATAAAGGCCAAATGCTCTTATATAACGCACCCGAATTTCCTTCATAGGTACATATACACATTTCTATATAATACCAGCCGTCGAGCCCCGAGCCGTCAACTCACCCACGAGTACTCATGGTTGTTTGTATGGAGTACTGGGAATGTTTTGTTAATAACAATTAGCTACAACTTATATTTGAAACTTATTTTTTACCTAACACAATTAAGCAACTTATTATATGAAGTTGAAAATTCTACAAATTCTAATCAAATCTCGGTTTATTTGGACTTGGACAATTATAATAAAATTATGAAAATATTATTATTATTATATTTAGTTTAAGAATATTATTGAAAACTACAATGGTATACCTATATTTAGTAAATTAAAAATAATAGAGTATGGCGAGGTGTTATGTATTGGCCCGATCAAATTTATATTTTACATTTACATTTACCTTACCTTACCTAGTAATAATTTATTTTAAATATATTTATTTATTTTAAATATATTCCTTTTAACACTAATCAATGTATTTTTGCATTATAATGAATTGTTTATAACGTAATACTCAAAAATTTAAATAAATAGTAAAAATCATTATAAAATTATTATCACAAAAACTGTTGCTTTTATAAGACTTAATTTTATTATGTGCATATAATATAGTCATATTTATTTCCCAAAAAAATCGCGTTAAAAGTAAATTTTAAACAAAAGAGATATTAAATAAACAATCAATACCAATGCTTGGAATTTTATAAAAGCATCATATCAGCAAAGAAAGGTCTTCTAGTTCAACACATAGCAGTTTATTAAGTTTGAAAGTAAAATAAACGTTTTATTAACATTTTTTGTAAATATAAAGTCACCGGCCGCCTCTGTACCTTACCTAGTAATAAGTACCTACCATATAATTGTATTTTGTCTCTAAGTACTTATAATAAATAATTAAAATTTAAATATCTCTATTATTGTTTATTTGTTTCATTACAAATAAATTTATAATATTATTTAACATTACCTATATTTCTTATTATGAAAGTTTCATCTTCCAATTTTTAGAAGTCCCTGTATACCAAGAAATCCTACAATGTAATGTATTTAACTGGAAATCACATATTTTTGTCCGCTCATGCGCACTTCATGCGAAGACAAAATCCCCACCGCCAGTATTAGTTGCTGGTTTGAATCTTAAATAAAAGGGAGCCATCTATGAACTTTTATTATGACTATTATGAGTAGATCACCGAGTCCACCTATTAGATTTTCTTCTAAATAAAAACGATTGTAGCGCTAACTATTGAGCTAGAAACACACCACACTATAGGTACTTGTCAACGTTAAAATAAGTAAAGTCAAAAGTTTACGGCTCGAGCCACGAGCTCCGAGCATCTTTACCTGCGAATTTAAGTTACGGTGCCGTTAACAGCGCCACCATTTGGTTGCACCCTTCACCAGTACCAGCACCAGCATCATCCTCGTAGTCATCATCTTCAAGGCAACTCCACCAGCCAACATCGACAACACCTCGCTACGCGAGGTCACCGCTCATCGCTACTACAGTACCGGGCTGGCCCATCAGCCCCTCGTCGTTAACGCAAGTACTTGCACTACAATTTTTCTTTCTGTGGCCACAGCCCCTTTATTTTGTATCATCCTCATTTATGGTTTTCATCATAGGCTCAGCCTTATTTTCTGCTACATTAGATTCCATCATAGGATTAAGTAATTGGAATGATAGTTGTAGATTATTGAATATCGATATTAACTTTGATAGGTTCTTAATTTTGAATATAATTATTATTGACGGCCTTATTTATTGCGTTTGTGTAAATATTGCACCCCATTTCCTCCATTTCAGGGAAACGTATGCGCGCCTCTGCCCGCGTATCTCTCTGGCAGAGTGGCACCCATTAAAGTTAAGTATAAATTGTTTATTTATGAAATATTTAATTAAAGTAACTGACTCCGACCCTGCATCACTGGGTCTAGCCGCGTGCCCGCGCACTATCTCCGAGAAGATAGTAACAGCAGGAAGGAACCGAGAATCCGTGCAACAACTAATTGTTTTGGTTAGCATAACAACAATCAACAACAATGTATTAGACTAAATATAAATTATTTACTTGTATTTATTTGGGAATTAGTTCTGTATCATATTTTGAATACGATGAATATTGGTAGATATTTGTTTTTTAGAGATGACGCGACAATTTATTTTAAATTATCTCTATATATTTATATTAAGAAAAGCAAATCATACAAAAAAAACTTTGAAGATAATTGGAGGCATGCTTACAGAGATAATAGGTTTGAAATATTTTTTCACACGGCCATATGCAAAACTAACAGTTTCCATACAGGTACCTAGCTACGAAAATTAAAAAAATAGCACATATCCGTTCAAGCCGTTCGATATGTTATCGAACAGGTGTTGTCTTTCTGACATTTGATAACTTTTTCCTGTCATTGAGTATTTCGTGATAAAATTATGTCATTAAAATGGACAAACACGACATTAAAAGTGATTGATTTATCCACATAAATTAAAGTATTTTTGATTGCTGTCTGGTATAATTTAAAAATGAAGACAGAATTTATATTCCTATTATTGAAAATCTTGTATTCTATGATTGTGGTATATTTGTTTTTTCGTAAAATTAAAACTATGACAGTAATAGTAATAGACATCAAAATATATTCATGAATAAAATGTTTAATATTTATAATCGTGGGACAAATTATGTACACAACCCACAGGAAAGTGTCTATCGAATGATCGTGAGATTTCCAAACTCAGCAAGTCTCGTGCGTCAACATTCTCACTCACACGATATCAATCAGTTTCGTCGTTATTATTTTACAGGTGATACTGAAATTTATTTTAATTAATCTCTATATCTTTATACTAACAAAAGCAAACAATAGGTATAACATATAAAAATTTAAAGATAATTGGAGGCTTGCTTTGAGAGATATATAGACTTGAAAACTATTTTTAATTTGACATTTTATATAAGATTATGTAGTAATGATGTAGATATTTAATTTTTTTAAAGGTGACGCTGGTATTTATTTTTCATTAGGTATTTCTATATCTATATAAAGAAATACTACTTATAATACAGCATATACATAGAAATTTCAAGAAAATTGGAGGTTTGCTTTAGAGATAATTAAACTTGAAATATTTTTATTGGACATTTTCTTATGAGATGAATATGGTTACATTTTTTTTTTATGTGACGCTGATATTCATTTTAAATTAATTGTATATCTGTATACTAAGAAAAACTATCTATACAACATATAAAAATTTGAATAAAATTGGGGGCTTGCTTTCAGAGATAATTAGAAATATTTTCACCGAAGAGAGTCTCGTTCCTTCAGCGGCGCGGGTGCAGAAGGTACCCGATGTACCTTGAATTGAGTAAAATATTTTTATTGGACATTTATTATATCTTTATCGTTATACTAAGAAATACTAACTATACCACAACATATACAAATACGAAGAAAATTGGAAGTTAGAGTTGAAATATTTAATTTTTTTTAGAGGTGACGCTGATATTTCTTAAAAATTCTCTATATATCTTTATACTAAGAAAAGCTAACCATACAACATAATAAAAATTTGAAGATGATGGGGTCTTGCTTTCAAAGATATGTAAACTTGAATTATTTTTAATTCGACAGTTTCATATAAGATGAATTTTGATAGATATTATATTTTTTTAGAGAATTATTTTTTATCTTTATACTAAAAAACTTTAACTGTACAACTTTACTACAACCACATAAAACTTTGAGAAAATTGGAGACTTGCTTTCAGAGATTTTTTTCTGACATATGGTATTATTAACCAATCATATTGTGTTATGATGACGTCGGATGACGTAATGCAAAATGCAACCAATAGAATCAAATATGTTGTTAACTGACAACATGTATGTAGATGTAGATTAGATTTTATTTAGTTACGTTAGTTACAATAAATAAATAAATTTGTCAAATTAAACATCAAAAATGTTTTGCAAAATAAATCGTTCTGGTAGTGTTTTTGATGAGAAAAAATGTCCATCCTAAATACCATTCGAGATAATAATTTTTTGAGATAATTTTTGTCTATTTAACGGCACCTTATTGATTGCAATTTCACTCCACAATACATCACGGAAAAATTCCCTGTACTACGTTTCGTGAAATAGTCAGATGATGATGTTTTGTGTCATGAAATTGTCAAAAATAAGTTGCCGTGGAAACGACAAAACAACTCAAAACATTATCATTTCATGATATTATCCTTGATGATTAGACTTGAAAATTTTTATATCTATTAATATGTACCTCTTTGAAAACAGGCATCATACAAGATACAACAGGTACAAATTGAAAGAACATTGGTGGCTTCTTGTCAGAAATGCTTATGTATTTTTAGTTAAAAAAGAATTTTTTGATAGGTATCTAGAATTTAAGTTAGGCAAACACGTATTCATATCGGCTATCGATCGAAGAACCTTGTTTTAAATTAAAATTCTTAAATTTAAAAAACTTCATATTTGATTATTCTGTAATAAAATAATCTTTAGAAAGCTCTACATTTCTACTAGTGCTAATATTTAATTTTTTATGCGAAAAAAATTCATTTTTTGACAAAAAAAACAATGGAGTAAAAAACTTCAAAATACTTTACTTTTATTGCATATGAGCCGTTAAAATTATAAATTCACAAAACCTTTAATTTATAAAAAATATAGATTCTTATCTCAAACAATATTTTCTTTGTAGTAGGTAATGATGTATAAAATTAACTTATTTGGAATATACAAATGGAGAATAATATACTAAACTAAACTAGCTTCGACTTCGAATCATCGTGCCGGGCGAAGCTAATACCTGACCCTGTTTCTTATCTTTTACTGAGAATTTTCGAAGGGGAACATTTTCTACAATAGTCGCCGAAACTCGCGCTCATAGTAGTTCGTCCTTTCAACACGGGTCCAATATGTCACCACCAAACAGACTCATTTACATTGCAGTTTCTCAATTATTTTAATAATTTATTTTAATGTTTTCATAAGAGAAAATCATGAGATAAAAATTGGAATCTCTTAAATATTACTTATTCTATGTAAAACAATGTTTGACACAAACATTTTCTTTGCTGTCTGTTAGATAAAAAATATTATTTGCATTTTTTCTAAATATCTTCTGAATGTTGTATTTACTTTTGACTAAATTTTTTTGTGTAATAATTGAAGTAATATTACACAACATATATTAATTTCAACGAAGTTGGGGGTCTAGTTTTAGAAATATTATTTATTTTAGCACTTTCTAAAACTGATAAAAAAAATAAAAAACATAAGTATACTACAGTGTCTTCATACATATCAACGCATTTCAGGTAAATTTGAAATTTGAAAAAAAAAAAAAATTTTAGTGCGCTTTTTATTTTTTTAGGGATGACCCTCGTATTCCTTTTTGATCATTTTGATATCTATATATTGGGAAAGACCTATTATACAACATATAAAAATTTGAAGAAAGTTGGGGGCCTGCTTTTAGAGATATTTTGAGTCAAAAATTTGTATTCGACATTTATTTTTGTATTACGTCACGTTTTTTTATTAAATCTGTATAAATCAATGAAAACAATTATTATATAAATATTTGAAGAAAATAAATAAGTAAATAATTAACACATATGTTATAAACTAAATTTTGTTGAAAATACGCTCGAAACATTCAGAACGTAGGGTACTCTTTTCCCTTAACTGATTGAGTTCGGCCAGTCAGGTAAGAATTTAACCAATACCGTGCACACCATAGTGTTCTAATTTTTCTAGAAGGATTTCGTGGCACACAGAATCAAACGCTTTCGACAGATCAGTTGTTATGCCGAACACACAATTACTTTTGTCAAGTTCACTAATTATAGTTAGCACAAGGTTGGTAACCGCACTCAAAGTAGATTTGCTTTTTTGAAAACCAAATTGGCAGTCATTGATAACGTTTTGTGAGTTGAAATAGTTTACAAGTCTAGTATACATAAGACGCTCAAGAATTTTAGAGAAATTTGTTAATAGCGAAATCGGTCTATAGATTTTCACATCCGAGATGTCACCTTTTTTATGCACCGGAGTAATAATAGAATGTTTAAATGCACTAGGAAAGTTACCCGTCGAGAAAGACAAATTGAACACATGACACAGGGGGTCAGCGATCAAATGGGCGATGAGTTTGATGGCAATACTGGGTGGGTATACCATCGTCTCCGTAAGAATGTGTTCTTCATAGCTCTAAGAAGTTAATACTTCATCTGCAGTTACAGGGCTGAGAAATATTGAATTATCCAGCTGTGTGTATTTAAAATCATAACTGTGAGTAATTGGATGATCGTCTCCTAAATAGAATTTATTGAACTTATTGGCGTTACTGACAGAGTCCCCAGGAATATTTAAAGGTGTGTTCGTTTTTCCAGTTAAAGTTTTAACAATATTCCATGTTGTTTTTATTTTGTTGGTGGAGTTCGAAATATAAGAAGATAAGTTCAATTTCTTGGCAAGTTTTACGACCGAATTTAGGACACTACAATATCGCTTGAAAAAGGTGATATTATTTAACCAATTTGATTTGCACAAGCACACAAGTGAAATCGGTCAGTCTTAACGAAGGTGTTAATTTATATAACTGTTCAAATTGTGTTATAAATATTTATAAAAATAATAAATACTGAATTATGTTTTTATATAGTCGTACCTATTCATTGTATATTTATTTAATTTGTCACTCACTTCCATTTGCCATGATCTATTTAATAGGAATCTAAATCTATTTCTGAAAATATTAAGTCGAAGTCTGGAGCATCACAGTTTGACTGATTTTGAGGTTATGAAGGAGCGCGAACGCTGGGGGATTTTCGAATAATGTACGCGCGATGCGGCGTTAACTTCACTTCGCTTGCGGCGGAAAAATAGTGGGAGAAACAGGGACTTCTCTCACTCATTTTACTTCTCCCACAGTTGGAGAAACACGCAGTTCTCCAACTGAAAAGAGTGGGAGAAGTAGGCACTTCTACCGTACGTGTAAGAAAAAGACAATTTTTTATTTTAAATGAAAGATTATGTGATTATTATTATCTACACTCGGTATTTTATAAATTTTTCTGTGTCTGGTATCATTTAAGAATAATTAAGTATTTCGGTATCTTGTAGTTCAAAATCGTTTAACATTTGTTACTCCGTAAAATTTAAATGATTATAACATAACAATGACAGTGACAATAGTAGAATTTTGTTTATATCTTTAAATATAATGATTAAAATATATTTGTAAGTAGTAGTACCGGTAGTAAATAGGTAGGTATATATATTTATATATTTGTTAAGTAAAAAAATAAATTAAGGGTGACGGGAGGTCTTTTGCTGACCACATCAAATTTTTTCACTTGTTATTCAAATTATGCCGAAGTTAGTATCAACTTAAATATTTCTAGAAAAAAGATAAATTTATTAAAATTTTGCTGAATGAAGCATAAAATTAAAGCCGTTATGAAAGTAAGTTATTAAAAATTAAAGTCGGGGAAGTACTGTGATGGCCATAGCAGATTTTTTTATGATAACGACAACAAAACTAATAACAAATATGTGTATGTACATGAGTATCGAAATATACTGCAAATGAGAAAGATATCAGTATCAGTAATTAACAAGAATCTAGCAATATACGTGATTTGTTCACAATTGGCCGGGTTACATGGAATCTAGAAGTATGAATCTCCAGAGTGTCACCGAAGTGGAACATTAGAAGCGAGGTACGCCACAGCCACAGTGATTTGCATGCACACGTATTACATATAGATCGCGCTGCTTCAGTCTTCACTTTGTCTTGCTTTCGCGCTCAATCCTTCTATTGTCTGAGGAAATCCTGATTCCTGAGCGTCTCAACGTTCTGTCGTTTGGGAAATCGGTTTGCAAGAATTTGTGCCGTACGCTACACACCCATACAGCGATATTGCTCGACACCCGCAACTATTTACTGCGACTGAATGACTACTGACTGGGTCACTTCAATTAATGCTGGAATGCTAGACATTAATAAATGACTGGATTTATTGGTTAGAATGGATTCCAGAGTAGGGGAAGGTGTTCTACTTCGGGACAAAAATTACATATTTTGTGATGAGTTTTTAGGAAAATAATTGTACATTAAAGAAAAACTAACTTTTGTTAATAGCTATAATTTTTATTGTGATGATTAGAGTGCGGATTATATGCAGGCAAATATGCATGCAATATGCATTGAAATAAGGCCAAAATACGATCAATATATGCACAAAATTAAACAAATATGCAATATTTTACAATTGTATGCAGATATGCAACAAAATTTTATTCATTTTTACTCAAAATTTATTTTTATAAATCAGAAAAAACTACATTTTCTCAACAATGCACAAGAATAAATAAACAAAACAACGTATATCTTCTGGAATACGACTTGTGTACAGTGTACCTACCTACCTTTAAATTAAATATAAAAATTACTGTAGGTGGTATCAAATTTGTGCGATTATAAATTTTATACATTTCAAATTTTTTAAAAAAATTGAAATTTTGAGTTGAAATTTGAAAATATGTAAAAAAATATTGAAATATGCAAAAAATTTATACCATATTTTAATCTATTCTTGTATGAAATGCAAAAATCTGTAGAAAAAACCAATATGCTCAATAATACAATATATGCAAATGCATATAAATAATCCGCACTCTATTGATGATATTTGAAACGATAATAGTAAATTGTAATAGAATAGTGCTGGTAGTACTGCGGGATAAATAAAATATAAGGAAAAAGAAAGAATTTAATGAACAAAAACAAATGTAGTAATTTTTAAAGACTGTATTTATAAATTTTCTATGTTACACATGATAATGATTCCATTTTGTACGATTTAAAATCTACATCGAATTTTATTTGTTGCTTTTGACGCTCACTATACATTAATTTTAGGTTTGTCAATGAACCCTGTTCGAACATGTTCGAACTATAACAGAAAGTTCAACATGTTCAACGGAATTTCGAAATTAATGTTTTTAGGCATGGGACACCTTTTATATTCATAATTTTTACTATTAAAATAACTTCAGTACGCCTTTATAAAACAATACGTGTATTCGGCTTTTTTTAGAGAAAAAATTGAATAACTTGGCAACGCCGCGGAAAACTAAAATGAAATTTATATGTTCGTATAGGTAAATAAAATACAATTCAAAATAAATAAAAATATATAGGGTGTTTCATTTAAAAAAAGACGAACAATTATTGTCAAGTCGTTATGCAACACCCTGTATATGTGAAAATAATTTTAAGTTATGCTCCTTGAGTAGACGAAAAATATTGGCAAAGTTACACCAATTTATTTTAACATTAACCCGTGCCGCAAGACAGATTTCCTTTTTTTAATATGCTCAAAAAGCATTTTAGAGACTAAATCCGACAAATCGTTATTGGTTTGGTTTTTCTGGTTGGAAATTGGTAACCTAGTGCATTTCGGATTGCTGTACAATAAGATGATATTTACTATTTAGAAATATTTTTGACAATTGACAGCTGTCATTAAAACTGTCAAATTAGTTAATTAAAGCTATTTTGACGTTTTAACAGCAAATTCTCGACGTTTCAAGTTACTGAATTTTAGAATTGTTAAAAAATAATGTGAAAAATAGTTTTGACACCTCACAGCTGTCATTAAAGCTGTCAAATCGATTTTCTTTTGTTTTAAATGTGAAAAATTCGTCCAATTGACAGCTGTCAGAGTCATTAAAGAGGTAAAAAAAAGGTTAAGCAAACAATTTTTGAAATATTTTACTAATTTTCAGGTTTATCAATAAGAAATAGGTACTTAAATTAATAAAGTAAAACATCTGAACTAAATATTTCATTTATTTCATAAATATATATATATATATATATATATATGTACCAACTTGGCAACCCTTATTTATTTATACTAATTAATTACCATTAGTAGTAGACTAGCGTCAGGCCCCGCTACGCGGGCTTTCGGCTAGGTCGCGCTACCGCGCGACAAGGGGAGTTCGCCCGCTTCGTGGGCTCAAGCTCCCCGAACCTTGAATGTGGAACGATTCGGCACTTCGTGCCTCAATTATAACGATTTTAACATTTAGAGTCTACCGCTACCGCGCGACAAAAAGGATTCGCCCGCTTCGCGGGCTCATGCTCGGCGGACCCTGAATGTGGGACAATTCGGCTCTTCGTGCCTCAATTGTAATACTAGGTCCCGCTGCCGCGGGACAAAAAGGGTCGCCCCGCTTTGCGGGGCTCAAGCTACGTGGATCCTGAATGTAGGAGAATTCGGCACTTCGTGCCTCACATAAATCCACTTTTGCATTTAGACTTACCATTTGAATAAGTTTTTTCTGATGTCTTTTGATGTGATTATCGGAATATACCAAGTAGGTAGTCATTACTGTTTTAAAAAGAAAATAACAAAATTTTGTGAAAACTAAAAAAATACTTTTTGTCCGACTAAAAACAAAAGCCAAATTGTCGAAAGTCATTTTAATGCATACTGTAGATTTTTGTCCTTATTAAGACGTTAAATTTGATATCAATCGCGATATAATTTTAAAAATATTCAGAAAAAACAAATTCCGCTCACCGAGTGCAATTTTAATTTTTACTTAGTAAACAGCCATAATTTTGGAAAACATTGGACGATAAGTTTGACACCAATTATAATTATATTAAATTTATATTGAAATAGAAATGCTGCTCATTGAAGCCATATTTTGGCCCCTTGTTGCTAATTAATACCATACATACTTTTGTAAAAACAGATTTGATACTTGATACAAGTGCAATAACAATGTAGATCATTTCTAGTCCGCTTCGTGTCTCGTACTTGTCCAGTTGTTAGTTAGTGGGCGTATCCAGGATAAAGATCCCAGTAGGGCGGCTTGGGCAGGACAAACTCAAACTCAACCCAAACTCAAGTACAATAAATAAAAATCCCGATTATCGGACACCATTTTTAACACGTTTGTTAAATTTGTATATTAATTACTTTCCGTAAAATACTGAGAAATAGTATTATCCACGGATATTGGATATAGATACCTAATTTTAATTGAATATTTACACTTGGGTCAAAATATATTACTATAAATATTACAGTAATAAATAAAAATATGATTCCATTTCACAGTGCATTGCTAAATTGAATAAAAATTTTCAAAAAATATATTACAAATTTATACAAAACCATGTAAACATAATGCGTGCTCCATCTTTAAATACTCAATAAAATTTTCAAAATATTTCTACTCTATCAAATATAAAAGATAAATCCAAATAAAATTTCAAAGTGGAAACGTCAAATCTGACACTAGACAAAAAAATCATTTTTATCAAAAAAAAAAAATTCCTTGGCATGCTCCCATTTGCGTTCCGTGCATTTTTCAGTTTTTTCTTAATAACTTTCTTAATATACCCAATATTGGGTTGAAACATGTATAGAAATATAGTCAAATTCATCCTCTACCTATATGTCAAATGAAAAAATCTGCTGTGTCCGCCACAGTACTTCCCCGATTATAAGTTTTAATAACTTACTTTCGTAACGCCGTTAATTTTATGCTTTATTCTGCAAAATTTAAATAAATTTATCATTTTTCCCCAAACTATTTAAGTTGATACCAACTTCGGCATAATTTAAATACCATAAAAAATCTGATACTTATTCACTAAAAACTCACACTCGAGAATTTTAACCCGTCATAATATCTTATAGCCTTATAGAATATAATGCAGAAAGTAAAAACAACTGACCATTGTTTAAATGTTGTTATTGATTCTTCGACTAATATTTTTTTCCAGAAAACTTTAATTTGATAATACACTTGAACAAATTTGATTAATTTTTTGAGAAACAATAATTGATTATCGCATAAATGTCATTTTTTACATTTTTATTAAACTTATCTCCCCGAGAGCTTTAAATTGACACCAAACTCGGTATAATTTGAATAATGTATGATAAAAAAATTGACGATCAGTTAAAGCTTTAATTTGATACCACACACGATAGTATTTTAATAAAAATAAAATAAGATATGTTTATAAAGTTGGTACCACTGGTTGAATAAAAAAATTTGAGTAATTTTTTGAGAAACAATTGAAAATCGTATTAATGTCATTTTTTACATTTTTTAAAAACTTATCTCCCTGAGCGATTCAAATTGACACCAAACTCGGTATAATTCGGTATAATTTGAATAATTTATAAAAAAAAAACAATTGACGATCATTTAAATGTTATTTTTGTTTTTCTACTAGAATTATTTTCCCAAGACCTTTAATTTGATACCACACACGATAGTATTTTGATAAAAATAAAAAAGTTTTGTTTATAAAGTTGGTACCACTGGTTGAATAAAGCTCATTAACGAACTTGAAGTCAGATTTTGGCTCAAGATCTTAAATATAAAATTTCAGTCCAAAATTCCAACGCGTTTTTAAGTTATCCAACATCCAGACAGACTAACAGACTAACAGACTAACAGACCGACAGACCGACAGACCGACTTTTTTTAAAATTATGTTTTTTGGGTTCAGTAGGGTCTGAAACGTGAAGATTCACCAAAATCTCGAACTGTCAAAAAATCACGATTACAATACTTCCCTCTATTACATAGATCGGGGAAGTAAAAAACAATCGAATAACGTATAATGCCCGTATCCAAGGAGTCAAAAAAATCACTGTTTTTCAACTCCCACGCCATCTACAATATTCATATACCCAAAAGGCACTACTTCACATGAACCTCTATCAAATAAAAAAAATTCATAAAAATCGGTTGAACCGTTTAGGCTGTAGGCGATTCGAAAAACGGTTGCTAAGCTGCTGAAAATATAGTGATACCTAGCCTTTTAATATATACTAGCGTCAGGCCCCGCTTTGCGGGCTCAAGCACCGCGGACCCTGAATGTGGGACAATTTGGCCCTTCGTGCCTCAATTATAACGATTTTAACATTCAGACTCTACCGCTGCGCGCGATAAAGGAAATTCGCCCTCTTCGCGGACCCTGAATGTGGGACAATTTGGCACTTCGTGCCTCAATTATAACGATTTTAACATTCAGACTCTACCGCTGCGCGCGATAAAGGAAATTCGCCCGCTCTGCAGACCCTGAAAGTGGGACAATTTGACACTTCGTGCCTCAATTATAACGATTTTAACATTCAGACTCTACCGCTGCGCGCGACAAGGGGGATTCGCCCGCTTCGCGGGCTTAAGCTCCGCGGACCCTGAATGTGGGACAATTTGGCACTTTGTGCCTCAATTATAACGATTTTAACATTCAGACTCTACCGCTGCGCGCGATAAGGAAAATTCGCCCGCTTCGCGGACCCTGAATGTGAGACAATTTGGCACTTCGTGCCTCAATTATAACAATTTTAACATTCACTCTACCGCTGTGCGGGCCCTGAATGTGGGACAATTTGGCACTTCGTGTCTCAATTATAACGATTTTAACATTCAGACTCTACCGCTGTGCGGACCCTGAATGTAGGACAATTTGGCACTTCGTGCCTCAATTATAACGATTTTAACATTCAGACTGTACCGCTGCGCGCGACAAGGGGGATTCGCCCGCTTCGCGGGCTTAAGCTCCGCGGACCCTGAATGTGGGACAATTTGGCACTTCGTGCCTCAATTATAACGATTTTAACATTCAGACTCTACCGCTGTGCGCGACAAAGGAAATTTGCCCGCTTCGCGGGGTTAAGCTCCGCAGACCCTGAATGTGGGACAATTTGACACTTCGTGCCTCAATTATAACGATTTTAACATTCAGACTGTACCGCTGCGCGCGACAAAGGAAATTTGCCCGCTTCGCGGGGTTAAGCTCCGCGGACCCTGAATGTGGGACAATTTGGCACTTCGTGCCTCAATTATAACGATTTTAACATTCAGACTCTACCGCTGCGCGCGACAAGGAGGATTCGCCCGCTTCGCGGGCTTAAGCTCTGCGAACCCTGATTGTGGTACAATTTGGCACTTCGTGCCTTAATTATAACGATTTTAACATTTATACTTAGAGAAAAATTGTATGATGAAATTATAATTATTTAATTACAACTTCAAATTATCCATCTTCCTTCTTCAATATAAATTTTAGTTAAGGCATAAATTTTTTAGAATAGAATAGCGTCAGGACCCGCTGTCGCGGGATAGCTCCATGTGCCTCACATAAGTCCACTTTTGCATTTAGACTTACCATTTGAATAAGAAAATTTAATATTTACATTGTACCTATCCTGGTAAACTTCGAATTCGATGAAAACAAATGCAGATCGTCAGCCACCAATTATTTTATTAATTAGCCCTTATCTAGCCATTTAATTTGAGGTCTGAAATATGACACTATAATATTTTCGAAAAAAATGTCGATGTTCGATCCCCATTTTTAAAAATTTTATAAAGTAGTTATCATCTAGCCCTTTAGTTTAAAAAAATATATCAAACTCGATGGATTTGTGATAAATTCGGAGGAAACTATAAAACCGGAAAATATGCTAATATAAAATGTTTATAATTTTTACTGTAATATAAGTACTAAATTTTCTGACGTCTTTTGATATGATTATTGGAATATACCAAGTAGGTACTAGTCATAGTAGTGTTTTAAAAAGAAAATAACAAAATTTTGTGAAAACTAAAAAAAATGCTTTTCGTCCGACTAAAAACAAAAGCCAAATTGTCAAAAGTCATTTTAATGCATACTGTAGATTTTTTGTCCTTATTAAGACCTTTAATTTCATATCAATCGCGATATAATTTTAAAAATATTCAGAAAAATAAATGCCGCTCACCGACTGCAATTTTTACTTATTAAACAGCCATAATTTTGGGCAACATTAGACGAAAAGTTTGATACTAATCATGATTTATGTTAAGTTATTATTGAAAAACATATGCCGATCATAGAAGCCATATTTTGTACCCCTTGGTGCTAATTATAATACCATACATATTTTTGTAAAAACAGATTTGATACTTGATACAAGTGCAATAACAATCTAGATCATCTCTAGTCCGCGTCGTGTCCCGTGCTTGTCCAGTTGTTAGTTAGTGTGCGTATCTAGGATAAAGATCCCAGTGGGGCGGCTTGGGCAGGACAAACTCAAATTATTCAACCCAAACTCAAGTACAATAGATAAAAACCCCGATTATCGGACGCCATTTTTAACACGTTTGTTAAATTTGTATATTAATTTGACATTTATAACTTATAGTAAATTACTGAGAAATAATATTATCCACGGATATTGGATATAGATACCTAATTTTTAATTGAACATTTACACTTGGGTCAAAATATATTACTATAAATACTACAGTAATCAATAACAATATGATTCAACTTCACAGAGCATTGTTAAATTGAATAAAAATTTTCAAAAAATATATTACAAATTTATACAAAAGCATGTAAACATAATGCGTGCTCCATCTTTAAATACTCAATAAAATTTTCAAAATACTTCTACCTTATCAAATATAAAAGATAAATCCAAATAAAATTTCAAATTGGAAACGTCAAATCTGACAGTAGACATAAAAATCATTTTTATCCAAAAGAAAACAAAAATTCCATGGCATGCTCCCATTTGCGTTCCGTGCATTTTTCAGTTTTTTCTTAATAACTTTCTTAATATACCCAATATTGGGTTGAAACATGCATAGAAATATAGTCAAATTCATCCTCTACCTATATGTCAAATGAAAAAAACAATCGAATAACGTATAATGCCCGTATCCAAGGAGTCAAAAAAATCACTGTTTTTCAACTCCCCTGCGACTACCACGCCATCTACAATATTCATATACCTAAAAGGCACTACTTCACATGAACCTCTATCAAATAAAAAAAGTTCATAAAAATCGGTTCACCCGTTTAGGCAGTAGGCGAGTCGAAAAACGGTTGCTAAGCTGTTGAAAATGATCTCAAGCCTTTTAGTATATAAGACTAGCGTCAGGCCCCGCTACGCGGGTCTTTCGGCTAGGTCCGTGCTGCCGCACGGACTGTGTTTATATGGTCTCACACTCGCTTCGCTCGCGAGTAATATAACGAATTAATTTCGGACCTCAAATGAATCCAATTTTACATTTAGATTAAAATTGAATTTTAAATGTCACTTTGACATTGACAGCTGTCACTTTGACATTGATTGCTGTCACTTTGATATTGATTGCTGTCACTTTGACATACGCAATATTTTCAATTAAATAATTATACATTTAAAATTGTTGCAAAATCCGAAAGTGGATTTGTCATCTGACAAATTCATTTGTTACGAAATGTTTTACTGAATTTAGATTGCGACTTAACAAGGATACATAAACAAAACATTTTCGTTAGGTACTTAGGACAGCGTGATTTGTTTTAATTTAAAAATTAATTGTTGTACGAAAAAATACTTGATCATGTCAATCATGAACAATGTTAAGTTGACCATCGCTGTATACGGGTTAAACGGGTTATACTATAGTTTACATGGAATACTGAAAATATTTTATGACATTATTTTTATTATAGGTAGATAACTTCAGAGTGCATTTTACATCAAAATTTTTTAAATTTTTAAATACACAATTTTTGAACTATAAAAAAAGTAAATAAACACATCTACACTTAAGTTATATAGGTTAGGTACTTACATTAATTTCAAAATCATGATAAACAAGGTGTATTATCACCCTGTCTAGTAATAAAATAACAACTGTCAAACCACCAACTTTCGTTATTCATCTTAAAAATTACATGGACAGCTCAATCTAATATGAAAATGGCAAAAAATGCATGTTTTTTAAAAATTTCTCATACATTATGAATTTAAAAAAATCCAAAACAAATGTAAGAATATAGTCTAAATAAATATCTATTTTATAAAAAAAAATTCATAAAAATCGCTTAAACCATTTAACATCTAGACGTTCTGAAAAGTTTCAAATATAGTGAACCCAAGCTCTTTTAATATATGGATAGCGTCAGGCCCCGCTACGGCTAGGTCGCGCTACCGCGCGACAAGGAAAATGTGGGAATGTGGGAGTGTGGGACAATTCGGCACTTCGTGCCTCAATTATAACGATTTTAACATTCAGACTCTACCGCTGCGCGCGACAAGGGGGATTCGCCCGCTTCGCAGGCTTAGGCTCCGCGGACCCTGAATGTGGGACAATTTGGCACTTCGTGCCTCAATTATAACGATTTTAACATTCAGACTTTACCGCTGCGCGCGACAAGGGGGATTCGCCCGCTTCGCAGGCTTAGGCTCCACGGACCCTGAATGTGGGACAATTTGGCACTTCGTGCCTCAATTATAACGATTATAACATTTAGACTCTACCGAAAAAATTGTATGATGAAATTATCATTATTTAATTACAACTTCATATTATTCATCTTCCTTCTTCAATATAAATTATATTTATGCCATTAAAATTTTAGAATAAAATAACATAATATGTGTAATTAAATTAATTTGATATCAAACTTGAAATTATTCTATTATTAAAAAACAAAGTTTTTGATAATAAATCCATTATATGTGAGGCTCGATCGATATTTATTTAAATTTTTTGTGCACAGATTTTTGTTTCGTTTTTCACCGCGTAAACACTTTTCCGGTACTATTTTTTACAGCCCAGTTTTTTATGGTGGACTGACATTGTTATATACCTATAGTAGGTATATTAAATTAGATCTTTAGCTGTTACTGTACTAAATTTGAACCAGATCGGTGCAGTACGTTTTGAGATAGCTAGCTGCCATTTTGTTTCAAGATGGCGGACTAACATTTTAATATAGATTCTTAGCTATTACTGTACCAAATTTTAACGCAATAGTTACAGTACATTTTGATATATCTGTCAGCCATTTTGTTTCAAGATGGCGGACTGACATTTTAATATATCTATATCATAAGTTAGATCCTTGGCTATTAGTGTACCAAATTTTACCGCAATCGGTGCAGTACATTTTGAGATAGTTAGCCGCCATTTGGTTTCAAGATGGCGGATAATTTGAAATGTTGCCAAAGTGCATTGTTAGGTGACAAAAGTCTATTTGCAAAATTGCAGTTCGATAAGATCCCGGGAAGTGGGTCATTTTTTACTTTTGTTTTTTTTTACCGTACGTAGACAGACAGACAGACAGACAGACAGACAGACAGAGATGAGTGACGATGAACTTAATATCAAGGATTTAAATAAAAAACAGAAGCTAATCACGCACTATCAAATTTATAACTTTTTGTGTATATCAGTCCTCATCATCAAGACCTTTACTTTGATATCAAAATCAATATGATTTTAATAATATTATAATAGGTATAAACAAATGACGATCGTAGGTCTCCATTTTGAACAACCCTTACCAATAAAATATTTAATTTGATATAATACTCAAATAGGTATTATTCTAACATATTTTTATAAAAACAAAAGATAATCGTCGGCCATCATTTTAAATAATCTTATTAATTATCCCGCATCTAGCTCAAACTCGATATTGTTTTTTTTTATAAAAACAAATTCCAATCGTCAGCCACCATTTTAAATAATTTGATTAATTAGGTAGCCCTTATCCAGCCCTTGAATTTGATATGAAACTCGATATGATTTTTTAATAAAAACAAATGACAATAATTGTTGGTCGCCATTTTCAATAATTTTATAAAATTGGTGCTCATTTGGTAGTTTCATTTAATATCAAACTCGATATTGTTCTATATAATTTTTTTTGTTAAACACAAAATGCATATTGTCGACTTTCAATTTTAACAGTTATATAAAGTACCTAGTGTTCCTCTAATCCTTTACTTTGGCATCAAATGCCATGAATTTATGATACTTTCCGGTGAAAAAGTTCCTTTTTTGCTTTTTTATTTTCAAATATTTTTTCTTTGCATGTAGGTACCTAAACTTGACATTTTTTGTTGGGACTGTACTTGAAATGACTGTAAACATAAAATACTAATATTGATAAACATACAAAAAATGGTTCTTTCGATTATTACTTAATATAATTTACAAATTGCTTCTATTACTAATATAACTTAAGATACATGCATCTGAATTAGTGCTGTTGATTTTCACTACACTGCGTCAAGGGCAAACAAAAACGTGTCTGCACTCTGCACTACAGGCATAAAGCTAGATTCAGACCTACCCAATTATAAGTATAAGTGCTAAATTAACCAACCAGCGCTTCCATAAAATTCCAATTTCAATTATGAGTACAAACATTGAGCGCTGATTGGTTAAATAAGACACTTACACTTATAATTGAGTAGGTCTGAATCTAGCTTAAGCGTGTAAATAACTAGTGTGCATCATTCTTGTTCTAATTAACCTGTTTTAGCCCTTTCTCCAAAACATGCCACTGTATTGATGAGAGCATGACGATAATCGAATTAATATGTAATGTTAAAAAACACCGTTTACAATACACTCGAAATTCGAATTTAACCCATTAATGCCCAAGGGGTCGTTTTCGACCCACAGGTTATTTAATTTTTTTATGCAGAATGTTTATACTTTTATCAGTTTAAATCGATGAATGTACAAGAGTGAATACCAATATATGTATTAAAATTTGTTTTTGTGTCATAAATTGCATTATAAGTTTAAATTTAATTTATATAAAGTGAATACTGGAAACTTATTGCAATGTAGGAAAATCAAAGACCCGTAAGTAATTAAATTTAATAATAATTAAAACATGAAGATACTTTTTAAGACAGATAATTTATTCTAATATTAAGTAGACTATATTACTGTAAAATTAAAATATTATTACATATATTTTTTAACAATTTGTAAGCATGGGTCGTTAACGACCCCTTGGGCATTTCTATATAGTTTGTTATTTTTATATATCAGAAAAAACTGCAGAATTATTGCAAATTATTGAAAATTTGAATGTGGATGAATTAGTGTCAGATTAAATAGTTATTTTTATCCTGAAGGTAATGAGAGTGAGATAGATGCTGACTTAGCTGACGAAGATTGTAATGATCTAGACAATTTGAATCCTAATTAGTTACGTGCCGAAGCTGAGCTCATGTATTTATTTTTCTACGATAATGATAATACTGAACTAGGAAACTTAGTTGGCAAAAATAGAGAAACATTTGAAAGGTGTATTTGGGAAAAAGGAGATATTTTTGAGCAAGAACATGCACGCAGAACATTGGACAAAGTACCTCTCTTACCTATTTTTTTCTGCTCTAAATATGTGATATAATGAATTATAATAATTACAAACTTTTCGTCTTTACAATGTATTTCATTTTTCAATAATTATAATAAAACACATATTCTATATTGTTATGTAATGTGTTCTGTGTGCCCAAGGGGTCATTAATGACCCATGTCATAATTCAAAATCTATAAGAGATTAAATTTTTTAAACATTTTTCTCGGTAATAAGTAATTATTTGGAGTAAATACTGAATATTTGACATAGATCGGAAAGAAAAATAATACTGGGCATTAATGGGTTATTCGAATTTTGAAATATGAAATTTGGAATTCGAAATTCGAAAATTTAAAAAGCATATTTTTCGAATTTCAAATTTTTCAAAATTCGAATTTTATTAACAGCACTAATCTGAATATCGAATTATTGTAAACTGTAAACGTCAGTTTGACAGAACATAGCATTGTTTTTTTCAAATATGTTAACAATTTTTACCCTGAATGTAGGTACTAAAACTTCTGACGTCTTTTTCTGCGACTGTACTTTGTAATGACTGTCAAAATAAAATAATTTGTCTAAAATATTATTAAAATTGATGAAAATATTGAAAATATTTACGGTCTCTCTATTATAACTCAAAAAATTAACTGTTTCTAATCTGGTGACTTTCATGGGGAAACTAGTTCGTTAGGTTTTCACACTGTTTTGGTATTGGTGGTAACCTTGTGGTAACTGTCTACTGTCATTCTCTCACTCTCTCTTTTCTATGGTCATTGTCATTTAGAGATTTTAAATGAACGCTACGGAAGAACAAAAACAAAGAATAATCAATTTCATGGAAGATAATGTTGATTTTTTGTATTCCGAAGCCCGACTTCTAAATGCGGTTGCATTTGGTCTAATAAAAATTGGCGTGCTTCTTTGCTCAATCTAAATTTTTTACAAATTCCGAATTTTCAATTTCGAAAGGATTTTGAACGTCCCTTAGCTGTCTACGTATAAGTAAGACGTATGTTAGGTGGTCTTTCCTCCAATACTTCTTAATTTAATTTGTTAATTAATTTGACATTTAAAGTTTTCAATTGTAATATATCAAGGGACCATTATTTCGCTGGAAAAATTTATTTCAAAAGATTGTTGCTTGGTAACATTTCGAGACAAATGACATGATCAAAATCCCTAGCTGAAGGCGAGGGACATAGACAAGAGATATATTTAGACAGGAATCTCCTATGATACTAGGTTGAACGCTACTCCTAGCGGTTGTAATTTGGAACTAAAGAGTAAAAAATGCAACCCGTTTAACAACAAAAATATTTCAAAGTGTTTGCTGATTTAATGTATTTCGATATTAAAATTTTTATTACATACATTTATTGTACCACAATTATTTTCTTGAAATTGTATTTCACATAAAATATGTTGAAAATTATTTATATTTACAATAAATGTGTGTAATATTAATTTAAATTTCGAAATACATTACATCAGCAAAAAATATTCTTCCTCGGTGTCCTCTTCGTAAACATCGACAATGTGTTGCCACTTTTTCTGCCCCGTCAATTGTAAATTTTAAATCGTATTTGATTAATTATTCCTCATGCATTTGAGGAGATGTGGTGGATCATAATAATGGTAACAATGGAACTGTTCAAATGTTCAAATGTCAACTAGTTTCATAGCTGCCAACTGTTGGTAAAGTTGATAAAATAAACTATTTCCCTCATAAAATTTAAGCCAATCAGAAGTCCAATCAACGTAGAATTACACGATAATTTTGCACTAGTGCAAAATTATTGTATTTTAATACGGCGTGGCAAAGTGATTCTGACTTGCTGTCAAAAGACATTTTAATATTTTGCTTTATTTTTCATGAGAGAAACAGCGTTTGGCTAAATTTTAATCGGAAAATAGTCCTTCGAATATCCCTCGTGCATGTAATTGTCGATAATTTCCTCAAGTGCACTTGAGATATTATATATGATAATTTTGTTATCATTCATGGCTGCTAACTGTCAATAGCGACATCTATTGATAATTGAGTACTATAAATAAAGGCCGAGCGCCTGCAATCTAAGTTACCAAAGGCTGGCGAGGGATTTTATCATTGAATTTGTCGAGGAATGTTACCTATAAGCAACAATCTTAAAAATAATGAGACACGAGATAAATTTTGTTAGACTATTTCTAAATAAACAGACATAAAATATGAACTAATAAATTTACGTTGGAGTGTCCTAATATTTTTATTATTAAATGTTTTCTAATGTCGGAGTAAGCAAAATTTGACACTGCTGCAGACCGATTAGAATAATTATTAGTCGTGGGTTTTCGTGTTTTTAAATCAAGACTAATTTATTGAGCCGAAACGGTTGTTTAGTTTAACATTCAATTTTTATACTAACCTTTGAGTGTCAAAATTTTATTTTAGTTTCTTTCGTTTCACAAGTTCATTAATAATTGGTTCCAAACTAAGGTTTTTGACGTAACTGTATTTTTTGGTGTTCTATTTGATATATTTTTTATTTCATCGTAAGAAGTTGTCACAAAAAGGTTCATTTGACACTTTTAATTTCAATTAAAATCAATAAAATTGTCATAGCTATGTATGACGGGTAAATTGTCACTTGAACAATCCCTAGGGAATTTTTACATTTTTTGCCGATATATTTTGTACGTCATTGGTTAGAATTTTAAAAATTGAAGCAAATGAATAGTCAGTAAAATACTCCGAATTATACATAGTATTAGCCACACATATTTAATATATATAGGTACCTAATTGTAATTAAAATTTAAACTTGTGTCAAAATATGACATAAATATAGTAATAAATAGTAACATGATGTAACTTCACAGTAGTGCATTGTTATTAAATAAAATAATTTCAAAAATTATATTTCAAATTTAACATAACTACCTATATGTAAACATAACGCATATGTTCCATCTTTAAATATTTAATAAAATTTTCAAAACACTCTTACCTTATCAATTATGACAAATATATCGAAATAAAATTTCGAATTGGAAACGTCAAATCAAATCTGACACGAATTGACAAAAAAAATCTTGTTTTATAAAAAAGAAAACACAAAAATTCCATGGCATACTCCCAGCTGTGTTCCGTGCATTTTTCGGTTTTTTCTTAATAACTTTGTTAATATAGACAATATTGGTACAAAACATGTATTAAAAATATAGTCAAAAACATCCTTTACCTATATATCAAATGAAAAAAACAATCGATCAAAGTATAATACCCGTTGCTAAGGAGTGAAAAAGAGTGAGTTTTTTTCATTTCTCACTGAAACTATGACCCCTACAACAATGAAATATACAAAAGGCACTAGTGAAAATAACCGTTAATAATATAAAAAAAGTTTGATTAAAATCGATCCAATAATAAAACGTGTAGAAGAAAAAAAAGTTTGGTTGCTAACATGATGAAAACATAGTGAATTAAGCTAATTAGTATATACTAGCGTCAGGCCCCGCTACGCGGGCCTTCGGCTAGGTCGCGCTGCCGCGCGACAAGGGGGATTCGCCCGCTTCGCGGGCTCAAGCACCCCGAACCCTGAATGTGGGACGATTCGGCACTTCGTGCCTCAATTATAACGATTTTAACATTTAGACTCTACCGCTGCCGCGCGACAAAGAGGATTCGCCCGCTTCGCGGGCTCACGCTCGGCGGACCCTGAATGTGGGACAATTCGGCACTTCGTGCCTCAATTGTAATACTAGGTCCCGCTACCGCGGAACAAAGCTACGTGGATCCTGAATGTAGGAGAATTCGGCACTTCGTGCCTCACATAAATCCACTTTTGCATTTAGACTTACCATTTGAATAAGTTTTTTCTGACGTCTTTTGATGTGATTATCGGAATATACCAAGTAGGTAGTCATTAGTGTTTTAAAAAGAAAATAACAAAATTTAGTGAAAACTAAAAAAATACTTTTTGTCCGACTAAAAACAAATGCCAAATTGTCGAAAGTCATTTTAATGCATACTGTAGATTTTTTGTCCTTATTAAGACCTTTAATTTGATATCAATCGCGATATAATTTTTAAAATATTCAGAAAAAACCGAGTGCAATTTAAATTTTTTCTTAGTAAACAGCCATAATTTTGGAAAACATTGGACGATAAGTTTGATACCAATCATAATTATATTAAATTTATATTGAAATACAAATGCTGATCATTGAAGCCATATTTTGACCCCTTGGTGCTAATTAATACCATACATACTTTTGTAAAAACAGATTTGATACTTGATACAAGTGCAATAACAATGTAGATCATCTCTAGTCCGCTTCGTGCCTAGTGCTTGTCCAGTTGTTAGTTAGTGGGCGTATCCAGGATAAAGATCCCAGTAGGGCGGCTTGGGCAGGACAAACTCAAACTCAACCCAAACTCAAGTACAATAGATAAAAATCCCGATTATCGGACACCATTTTTAACACGTTTGTTAAATTTGTATATTAATTTGACATTTAAAACTTTCCGTAAAATACTGAGAAATAGTATTATCCACGGATATTGGATATAGATACCTAATATTTAATTGAATATTTACACTTGGGTCAAAATATATTACTATAAATATTACAGTTATAAATAAAAATATGTTTCAACTTCACAGTGCATTGTTAAATTGAATAAAAATTTTCAAAAAATATATTACAAATTTATACAAAACCATGTAAACATAATGCGTGCTCCATCTTTAAATACTCAATAAAATTTTCAAAATATTTCTACCTTATCAAATATAAAAGATAAATCCAAATAAAATATCAAATTGGAAACGTCAAATCTGACACTAGACAAAAAAATCATTTTTATCAAAAAGAAAACAAAAATTCCATGGCATGCTCCCATTTGCGTTCCGTGCATTTTTCAGTTTTTTTTTAATAACTTTCTTAATATACTCAATATTGGGTTGAAACATGTATAGAAATATAGTCAAATTCATTCTCTACCTATATGTCAAATGAAAAAAACAATCGAATAATGTATAATGCCCGTATCCAAGGACTCAAAAATATCACGGTTTTTCAACTCCCCTGCGACTATCACGCCATCTACAATATTCATATACCCAAAAGGCACTACTTCACATGAACCTCTATCAAATAAAAAAAAGTTCATAAAAATCGGTTGAACCGTTCAGGCTGTAGGCGATGCGAAAAACGGTTGCTAAGCTGCTGAAAATATAGTGATACCTAGCCTTTTAGTATATAAGATAGCGTCAGGCCCCGCTACGCGGGCCTTCGGCTAGGTCGCGCTTCCGCGCGACAAGGGGGATTCGCCCGCTTCGCGGGCTCAAGCACCCCGAACCCTGAATGTGGGACGATTCGGCACTTCGTGCCTCAATTATAACGATTTTAACATTTAGACTCTACCGCTGCCGCGCGACAAAGAGGATTCGCCCGCTTCGCGGGCTTACGCTCGGCGGACCCTGAATGTGGGACAATTCGGCACTTCGTGCCTCAATTGTAATACTAGGTCCCGCTACCGCGGAACAAAGAGGATCGCCCCGCTTCGCGGGGCTCAAGCTACGTGGATCCTGAATGTAGGAGAATTCGGCACTTCGTGCCTCACATAAATCCACTTTTGCATTTAGACTTACCATTTGAATAAGTTTTTTCTGACGTCTTTTGATGTGATTATCGGAATATACCAAGTAGGTAGTCATTAGTGTTTTAAAAAGAAAATAACAAAATTTAGTGAAAACTAAAAAAATACTTTTTGTCCGACTAAAAACAAATGCCAAATTGTCGAAAGTCATTTTAATGCATACTGTAGATTTTTTGTCCTTATTAAGACCTTTAATTTGATATCAATCGCGATATAATTTTAAAAATATTCAGAAAAAACCGAGTGCAATTTAAATTTTTTCTTAGTAAACAGCCATAATTTTGGAAAACATTGGACGATAAGTTTGATACCAATCATAATTATATTAAATTTATATTGAAATACAAATGCTGATCATTGAAGCCATATTTTGACCCCTTGGTGCCAATTAATACCATACATACTTTTGTAAAAACAGATTTGATACTTGATACAAGTGCAATAACAATGTAGATCATCTCTAGTCCGCTTCGTGCCTAGTGCTTGTCCAGTTGTTAGTTAGTGGGCGTATCCAGGATAAAGATCCCAGTAGGGCGGCTTGGGCAGGACAAACTCAAACTCAACCCAAACTCAAGTACAATAGATAAAAATCCCGATTATCGGACACCATTTTTAACACGTTTGTTAAATTTGTATATTAATTTAACATTTAAAACTTTCCGTAAAATACTGAGAAATAGTATTATCCACGGATATTGGATATAGATACCTAATATTTAATTGAATATTTACACTTGGGTCAAAATATATTACTATAAATATTACAGTTATAAATAAAAATATGTTTCAACTTCACAGTGCATTGTTAAATTGAATAAAAATTTTCAAAAAATATATTACAAATTTATACAAAACCATGTACACATAATGCGTGCTCCATCTTTAAATACTCAATAAAATTTTCAAAATATTTCTACCTTATCAAATATAAAAGATAAATCCAAATAAAATATCAAATTGGAAACGTCAAATCTGACACTTGACAAAAAAATCATTTTTATCAAAAAGAAAACAAAAATTCCATGGCATGCTCCCATTTGCGTTCCGTGCATTTTTCAGTTTTTTCTTAATAAATTTCTTAATATACCCAATATTGGGTTGAAACATGTATAGAAATATAGTCAAATTCAATCTCTACCTATATGTCAAATGAAAAAAATAATCGAATAACGTATAATGCCCGTATCCAAGGACTCAAAAAAATCACGGTTTTTCAACTGCCCTGCGACTACCACGCCATCTACAATATTCATATACACAAAAGGCACTACTTCACATGAACCTCTATCAAATAAAAAAAAGTTCATAAAAATCGGTTGAACCGTTCAGGCTGTAGGCGATGCGAAAAACGGTTGCTAAGCTGCTGAAAATATAGTGATACCTAGCCTTTTAGTATATAAGATAGATAGATAGATTGGTATATATTTATTTATTTAAATTGATAATTAAGAAGAGACAACATTTGCGTGTATCTGTATTATTATATTTCTCGTAACTAACATATACATATATAAAAAATGTGAATGCATACAATAATAAAACCAACATGGCAACCATGCCATGTTGCCACATTAGTATAAATAAATAAAAACATGGCAGGGTTGCCAAGTTGGTACAGAGATCCCCCTCCCGGAGACGGAGTCCACTGTTAAAAGTACTGGTAAAATGAAAAAGACTTATTTACTAACACATAGTATGATGTAGGTGTGTGTAGGTATGAAAAGAGATATGTGAAGAGAGGCAAAGAGAGAGGCAAAGAGACGAAGTTCCATACAAAATTCAAATAATTCAAGCTTGATATAGTATTTGATTTTATATGAATTAGCGTCGGTGAAATTTAAACTTCAAGTAAATCAAGTGAGTCTATAATTGCTTGAAGTTTCAAATGAAGTGTTAAGTAAATAAATGAAAATGTTTTACAAGTGACATTTCATTTAGAATGTGTGAAATGATTAAAATGAAAAAATGTGTAGTGTATGAAGTTAGTAAATAAGTGTACTTAAAAAAAGAAAATGTAATTCTTTAAAGATCTAAAGGAAAAAGGATTGAAATGTTTTGAAAAATAGGCCGTCTCCGGAATGAGGATCATCTATAACAAATAATATAAATTAGAAAGTAAATAGGTAAAATATAAAAATATAAATATAAATGTAAATAAAAATGAAATATAAATATAAATTAAAAAAGGTTACGAAAATTATTATAATATAGATGTATAAATCCTCTTCTTAGCTGTATCCAAATCAGTAGACTTCGTAGACGTAGGTCTCGTAGAAGTAGGTTTCGTAGACGTATAGGCTTCGTAGACGTAGGTTTCGTAGAAGTAAGTTTCGTAGACGTATAGGCTCCGTAGACGTAGGATACGTAGAAGTAGGTTTCGCAGACGTATATCCAAATCTAAAATCAAAATTTAAATCCAATTCAAAAATTATTCGTAGGAATTTGTCATCCAAATAAAATTTAGTGCGTTTAATCGGGGTCACCAAATATACCATTAATTACCATTAGTAGTAGATTGGTATATATTTATTTATTTAAATTGATAATTAAGAAGAGACAACATTTGCGTGTATCTGTATTATTATATTTCTCGTAACTAACATAAACATATATAAAAAATGTGAATGCATACAATAATAAAACCAACATGGCAGGGTTGCCAAGTTGGTTTATATATAAATTAATTTGTCACTTCTCCAACTTAAGTTTTTTTAAAACTTTTTATTTCCTCTTTACAAGATATTAGCTCTTTGAAATAACATAACAGACTGACTAAATTCTATATTATTACATTTTTATAAACTAAGTACATTTCATGTGTTGGCGAAATGCGATGCCCGTCGTGGGAACGTCATGTTCGCTGGTATTCCGCTGACCGGGGTGGTTCACGTGAGGTAACACCTCCCTCCTTAAGAAGAAACTCTAGGGTGGAACGACTTGAGTTTCGTCGACCGCCTTCGGGGTTGTGGGTGCCCTTGATTTTGGATTCTGTAAAATTTTTGCTTTGATTAATTTTGCAATAAAGTAAAATATTATTATTGCAGTGAAGATGGCGATGTATGTTGTAAGTCCAATTGAGTAATTGATGTGGAGATTGATTGGATCGATAGGCGTTTCTTCCATTTCTTGGAGTTGAATTTGATGTAATTTGTCCAGTGATAATTTGTCCAATTTCAATTCTTCGACCTCTGCTTGAGATGAGTTTCGCATGTTGATTTTTTCTAAGTTTAGTGGGTGTCCGGGTATCGTCTTCTCTTTGTTTGAGTATACGTAGGAATTTGTTTTAAATTCACAATTAGGAGGAACGATGAGTAAATAGGTTCCTTGAATTGAAGCGATGGTAATTTGTTTGCAGGTGGTTTGAATTCTCTGTTGTTTTGGAAATATTCCGATGTAGTGGGCCTCGTTGATTTTTAAGATAATTTGTTGATTTATCTTAACTGGTACTTGTTGACAATTATTCGCTGTAGTTTCGGTTGATAAAATCGAAATCAGGCATTCTTGGTTCTTCTGTAGTGGTAGCAGATTTGTGCTTTTACACAAATATTCCGATGGTTGTAGATCGATGCATTCTTCGTTACTGTACTGATATGCATTGTTGCTTAATGATAGGTAAGTGGAAGGTGGAATGATAATTGATTGATTTTCATTGGGGATTGAAAATAGGTGATAGTGTTCGAAGGTGTCTGGGTGAACTAGAGGAAATTCTAGTGAAAACATTACTTTTTCATCGAAAATATGAACTTTGGTTTCTATAACGTTATAATATTTTGAAAGGTCGTTGACATTAGAAAACAGCAATTGTTTGTGATTGTAAATAGAGTATAACTCATTAACAATATCTTTCAGATCTCGGTGAGAAATAATGCTAGGGTGTGCGATTTTTAAATTTGCAAATGTTATTGCGTTTTCCATTTCAACAAGAAAGTTTAATAAAGAATCAAGATTTAGTTTAATTTGCTCTAGAATTTCGTGTGTCTCAGTGTACATAAAGAAACTGAAATTTGTTGAATTTATTGCTCGAACTAGTTCATTTGTTTTATTCTCAATAGAGTTTTGATGTCTAATAATTAAAGTCATTGTATCGTTAATATTTGACATAATTATCTTTGAAAGTGAAATTTGTTTGTTTAATTTAGCAACAATTTTATTTTGATTTGTTTGTAATTCCACAATGTTGTTATGAATTTCGTTAGCGTCATCGTTATCCATGTTACCAGTTATAATTTTTAGAATCGATCCTAAGGGATTGATTAAGCCACGTTTTTGACGTTTTTCAGGGTAAAATGAACTAATTTTGTTGTTAACAGTTTTAAGTTCGTATTCCAAATGTTTATAGTAATTATTTAGTGTGTGATAAATTTCTGGAGTTGCAGAATCTATTACAGCTTTTAATTGCGAATAGTTCTCGTTTATTAAATTGATTTCATTTTTTATTGGTTTTAAGTCGATGTAATGCAGGAATGTGTGGGAAGAGGTTTTAATTTTTGCATATCCTAATTTAAATGGAAGGACTCCGGGATTAGTCGCTAAGTTCAATATTTGTACTGTTTGCGTCTTCGTTAGGTGAAGGGTCGCAAGTCTGTAACAATGGAGGTTTTTTTATTAACTTGTTTTCTAAAATTTTAATTTTTTGTTTTGATCGTCCTTTAATCTTTTTAAACTCGTAAGTTTTTTGTCTTGGTCTTTTAATATTAGACAGGTGAATATTTTTTGATGTATTCCCGTGTTCTGGTTGTATCTCTGCAGTTTTAAGTTCAGGATTAGTTTTTGTAATTTTTTCGGGTTTGAATTTATTTTTTGTTTTACTTTGTTTTTGTTTATTTTTCACAAAAACTGTGTTTGGTATTTCTGGTAGATCTTCGCGATTTTTATTTGCGTAATCTATAGTTCTTTGTTTGTAAGTTTCGTTCGTGTCTCTAATTTTGTTGTATAATAATTTGATTTTTTGTTTGTGATTCTCAATATAGTTATTGATTAATTGTTTTTCTAACTCGATGTCTAAGGGTGAATTTGAATCTAAATGGCCTGATATTATTTCGCATGGTTTTAATTTTGTAGCTGAGTGAATAGAATTGTTATAAGCTAAAAGTGCATAGTTTACTTTATTTTCTATTGGTTCTTTGGAATATTCTTGTTGATTATTTAGGAGTCTTATATGTTCGATAAGAGTAGAATGAAATCGCTCAATTAATCCGTTTGATTCCGAATGTTGCGTACTAATAAAGTGAAGTTTAATTTTGTGAACTTCGAGTAATTCTTTAATCAATGAATTTTTGAATTCTAGGCCGTTATCTGAGATGATTTGATTTGGTATGCCGTGGTGTGTAAAATATTTTACAAGTTTATTTACTACTTCTATTCCTTGTCCAGAGTTTAATCCGTAGGCTTGTGCGTATCTCGAAAATGAATCAATAATAGTTAGAAATTTTTGTTTTTCTAAAGTGATTGTATCAACGTGTAATATTTCAAATGGTTTAGTTGGAGTGGGGGTAATATTAAATTTTGGTTTTATTGGAACTCGATCATATTTAGTTTTTAAACATATTTCACATTCGTTAATATAGGTTTGAATTGATTTTCTTAAATTTGGCCAATAATATCGTTTCTTAATTTGATTTTCGGTTTCATCAAGACCTCTGTGATTTGTTTTACTCTCGTGATAATTTTGAATTATTTGCAAAATTTCGTCTTGATCTTCAACATCTAAAAGTTTTTGAGTGTATCTAACAAAGTTAATTTCAGAATTTTTAAAATATTTTTGAATAACAGGACAGAATTTTTCGTATATCGGGTTTTCAAAATATAGTTGATATTTTACTTTCGGAACAATGTATTCTTTAACAAATTTAATAATATCTTTAGCAAAATTGTTTTTTGAAATTTGAACAGTGATACGTTGTGTATGTTCAAATAGTTTTATGATTTTTGGTTTCTTTGGATTATAAAGTACTTCAGAGATAATTATTTGATTTTTGCCGTGATTAATAGGTTTTTCGACTATTGGAATACCAATAATAGGGTTTTCTGCATTTGTGTGTATTGTTTCGTCGTCAGAAATGTCTATTATTTCGTTATCGGGTTCAACTATTAAAGAATTGTTATCTGAATTATCAATATCATTTTTATTGATTGGTTTTTCAAATTTTTTGTTAAAATCTTTCATGTAATCGAATATTCCTCCTGAATTTTCAATAGTTTCATTAGTATTAATTTGGATTCTTGATAATGCGTCTGCATTTTTATTCAATGATCCTTTTTTGTAAATGATTTGATAGTCGTATTCTTCTAATTTAAGACGCCATCTAACAAGTTTAGAATTTGGTTCTTTTAGTGAGAAAAGCCATTGTAATGGACGATGGTCTGTGTAAATAAAGAATTTACGTCCAAACAAGTAAGGTCTAAAATGTTTTACTGCCCACACTATCGCGAGTAGTTCTTTCTCGATAGTAGAGTATCTAGTTTCAGAGTCATTTAGTGTACGGCTTGCATATGCTATCGGTAAATCGTTTCCTACTTTACCTTGAGATAGTACTGTGCCAATCGCGAAGTTGCTCGCGTCTGTTGTCAGAATAAATGGTTTTTCAAAGTCGGGGTACTGTAATATCGGTTCATTAGATAATAGATTTTTGCAGATATTAAAACAATTTACATATTCGGTATTTTGTGTGTTAATGGTCGCGTTTTTCTTTAAACAGCGCGTTATTGGTTTTGTTAATTTAGCAAAATTTTTAATAAATTTTCTGTAGTATCCTAACAGTCCTAAAAATGCTTTTATTTCTTTTCTAGTCTTAGGTAACGGGTAATTTTGTATTGCGGATATTTTAATAGGGTTTGGTTTAATTCCTTCTGGTGTAATTATGTGACCCAGGAAGGCAACTTCCTTTTTTAGAAATTCTGACTTATCAAGTTGTATTTTTAAATTGCTTTCGCGTAATTTTTGAAATATTTGTTTTAAGTTTACAATATGATCTTGAAGAGATGCTGAGAATACAATTATGTCGTCCATAAAAACAAAACAGGTTTTATTGATAAATTCTCTTAATACGTTATCCATAATTCGCTGAAAACTGGAAGGAGCATTTTTTAGGCCAAATGGCATCCTTAAATATTCGTAGTGCCCGTTCTCTACGTTAAATGCTGTCTTTTTAATATCGTTTGGGTGCATTTCTATTTGGTGAAATCCGCTCGCTAAGTCAAGTGTTGAAAAGTATTGTGAACGTCCAAGTCTATCTAATATGTCAGTAATATTTGGAATTGGGTAGCGGTCATCTGTAGTTTTCTCGTTTATCTTGCGATAATCGACTACAATGCGCCATTTTTGTTTGCCGGAGGCATCAACCTTTTTTGGAACTATCCAAATAGGCGATGACCAGGGTGAATCGCTTGGTCGAATTATACCTTGCTGTAACATTTTGTTTATTTGTCTTTCTACTTCTGGTTTGTGTATGAAAGGGTACCTATAAGATTTTGTGTAAACTGGAATTTCGTCGGTGGTTGTGATTCTGTGTTTAATTTGATTTGTAAATGTCAATGGTGTGCCTTCGCGATAAAAAATGTCGGAATAAGATTTAACTAATTTTTCGATTTGTTTTTTCTCTTCTAAATTTGTGTGTTCGGTCCGAATTAATTTAGTTATGTCAGATTTATCTAATTCTTCGTTAACTTCATCATAAATTTCTGCGGTCAGTAAATCAAATTCCGTGTTATTAAATGAATTCGCATTAATAGGTTTGTACAAATTAATTTCTTGAGCTTTATCTGTTGTGTTATAAATGTCAACTGCTGCATAGCCGTTATGACATGTTGTTATGCATTCTCTTATCAAACAATTTGAAACCTGAGTTTGTGGTATTAAAATATCTCCGTCGTCAACATTTACTGGAATATTGAGTGTTTCCAAAGTGTGAGGGTCTATTCGTGCGAAAAATAATAATTTTTTCTTTGCATCGTAATGTGATAATTTTAATGAAGTATTTGGTGTATGCAGAATTGAATGTTTTATATCTAACTGAACATTTAAATCTTTTAAAGTATCATAACCAATTAAGCCGTCAAAGAAATGATGAAATTTAAAAAGATAAAATTTAATATTTTTATTATCATTAAATTCTGGAAATGCTGGTATCTCTACACAAGTATCTCTTTTAGTTGTTTGAAAAATTGATGAGATAGTAATTTCTTCTTTCTGAATGTTATCTTTAAAATATTTTTCTGCAATGTCAGGATTTAAAAATGATTTTGTCGCACCAGTATCAATTAATAATTTTAGAGGTGGATTCGAAATTTTGATGTAAGGCAAATCTTTTTTATCGTAAATTGAATGTAGTTCTATGTTTGGTTTGTTGTTTGGCTGAGTTCGTGAAAATTTTGTTCGTCATCACCTGGTGGTGTTTGTTCATAAGTATTTTCATCACAAATTTCGGTTACGTAATAATTTTCGCTTTGGTGGTTATAGTCTGTATAGTCAGTGTCATAATTTTCAAAGTTACTACATTCGTCTTGTTCGTAATACTGATTTTGATTTGGGTGTTCCTGCTCTACATGAAACAGTTCTTCGGAAATGAAATTTGGTTGTCTCGTTTGTTGAAATTGGGGTCTATTAAAAGAAGTACCGGGTTTTGGGAAAGTTCCGTGTGATATGCCGCTCATTGGGGTTTGTTTAGGAAAAGTTCCGTGTGAAATTCCACTCATAGGGGTTGGTCTAGGTTGAATAGCACGATTATTTTGATTTTGAGGTTTCCAAACATTTACTGGGTTATTTCTTTGTTTATTTCCGAAAACTTGCTGATTTGTGAAAAATCTTTGTGGTCTTAGTGTGAAACGTGGTTGTAAATTAATGGGGTTACTTGGAAACGGTTGGTGTTGGTTGTTAAATCGTGGTGGTGGTTGTGGAGAAAAGAATTGCGGTTTTTGATTCGGAAAATTAGTAATCGGTCTTAAATTTTGTGTTTTATTATTTTTTTCAAAATTTGGTCTTTGTAAGTGTCGGATATTATTTTCTGAAATGATAAACTGTCTAGCTTCTGCTAGCGTGTTGGGTTTCATTGCTCGGATCGTTGAACCAAGAGGTTCTTTTAAACCAGCTAAAAACATTTTCAAAGCGTGTGTATTATAAAAATTCTTTTTGACTGTTTTAATTGCAGCTGTATTTTCGTGAATATCAAGATAATTATGCAATGCACTAAGATTTGATAGCACTCTTGAATAAAATATTAGTGAATTTTCACTGTCTTTTTGTCTCAATTGATCTAAATCGAACAATAATCCGTTCTCGTCACGTTGATCGCCAAAATGTGCGATTAACGCCGCTTTAACAGATCTCCAGTCCTTGGCTGTACACGTGGAGTACACTTCGCGTGCAGGTCCAACAAGTTTAGCATAAATTCCATAAATTATTGTAAGATTTTGAACACAATTTAAATTTTGAGGGGTGTCGTCCCAATAATTATTAATTAAAGTATTTGCTACGTCTAAAAATGCGGAAAGTTCTACTGGATTTCCGTCGAATTTAGGCACTATGTCTAACAATTTTGTTTCAAAAACTGGCATGATTAAACAATTGTTGTTTTCTATTCTTTCGTTAGTTTCTCTTTCGTTAACTTCTAATGTTGAAAAAATTAAGCTTAAATGAGTGTCTTCTAAACTAAAGCTGTAATCTAAATCTAACTCGTTTTCACTATTTTCCTCTATGGAAATGGATGAACGCGAGGAATCTGTCATGTAATCAGGGGAATGTGGAAGGATAAGCAACTTACAGTATCAATACGGTGATCTTCATTTGATGTCCGTGTTGACTTCTTGTTGATGGATTTTTCGATGCCGATGAGGAATTCTCGGTGAATTGTCGTCGGGTTCGTTCTTCTGATTAACAGTTGAAACTGAAGAATTTTTTCACTGTGAAACTTCTTTCAGAATCCTACACTAGACTGCGCCAATTAATTTGTCACTTCTCCAACTTAAGTTTTTTTAAAACTTTTTATTTCCTCTTTACAAGATATTAGCTCTTTGAAATAACATAACAGACTGACTAAATTCTATATTATTACATTTTTATAAACTAAGTACATTTCATGTGTTGGCGAAATGCGATGCCCGTCGTGGGAACGTCATGTTCGCTGGTATTCCGCTGACCGGGGTGGTTCACGTGAGGTAACATATATATATATATATATATATATATATATATATATATATATATATATATATATATATATATATATATATATATTTTTTTTTTTTTAAGGTAATCGCGACTGCAATTAGTTAAGGAAGCAAGAGTAGTGGGTGAGACAGTCAAAAGTTGGCCAAAAATTTAAAGTAGACTCTTTAGAATTTGTCAAGCTTTCGATTTATTTTAAATCTTCATCAGGACACTGTAACAATGTTGATATTATATTAAAAATTTTATACAAAATTTTATAGTGTAATCTCAGACTTACATAGTGTTGAGGTTAGTTTAAGAAAAGCATCTGTTGTATATTAGAATTTTGACAAATGTCGTCAACATTGGTAAAAAAACACATTATATTAACAATAGAACAAATTTTGTACTAGTTAAGATCAAACAAAATAATTTTGAGAATATTTGCCACAAAAAAATGGTAGGACGGTAACTGCGTGATCAGGTGTTCGATCACTGAAAAATGTATGTCAAGTAATGGCTACCAGTTGTTGCCGCGTTTTTAGCTGGAAGAAAACTTCTTCTTGATATTTAGACAACAAAGAATACGTAGTTACAGGAACTGTCACTAGGTTGAAAAGGAACAGTTTAGAAAAATTTTTGAAATTAAAACCGCCAAGGAGCAACTTTAACCAACTCCATCATTTTGTACATTTTGAATTGATGTATTGTGAATGTTTTTAGATTCGGCTAATTTTAATAAATAAATGTATATCTGGCTCAAACCATCAACGTCTGTTCTTTTATTCATAGTGTTAGTTTTATTATTTATGTGGTACATCTCTAGGAAAGTACGTTTAATGATATTGTTTTCCACATCTAAAATACTGGCTTGTTCGTATGTTCGTAACCACCTAAAAAGTAGAATTATTTCACATAAAAGTGATTGTCGCTTAAAACCACATAGCAGTGCTTTAGCGGAACATCACCACAGCACCAAACATAATATTGCATACGTTCAGTTTCTTAATACTTAATACTTTTCGTAAGTATTTTTTAAAAAATGTTTTCAATGTATTTTTTGTGTAATTTTCATGTTATATATTTATTTATATTTTTGTATTTTCCTGACAGTTTCCCTGATGAAGGACACAATTAATGTCCGAAATATTGGAATTTTTGAAATAAATTTAAGTACGTAATAACAACTAGTATTTGAGCCCTGACCGATTCCCGAGATATATATATATATATATATATATATATATATATATATATATATATATATATATATATATATATATATATATATATATATATATATATATATAGTTTTGGCGCTGGTTTGCTGATGACCGAATGACGCGGGCTCATAATTTTTTCAGGCCCTGAAAAAAATACAATAAAAATCTTGAAGCTTTGAATAATTCAATTAAAAATGTCAGTTGACAGTTAAAAAGTCAAAAGTAAAAAAAAAATGTAATTAATTTTCTACCTTAACCCTTAACTGGTATCGTCGGGTCAAATCGGACCCGGCGACCCGAATTATAACTACAGATTGGGAACTATTGCACGAAAGTGGATGGAATTTTGTGACTTCTCAAGTATTAAGTCTATCAGTCGACACGTAAAGTTTCAGTACATTACAATCTTTAGAAGGGCATTGTTTTACTACTTCGGGTCAATCTAGACCCGACGATACCAGTTACGTTAGTTTTTTTTATGTACTGACAGTGCCACTCTTAGACGCAATTTCGTTATTGAGTTAGGTCAGTCACTAATAGAACCACATCTAACGCAACGTTTGATAGAAACTAGACTTCCCAGGGATATTTGTTCAATAATCCAAAAGATCCTGAAATATGAAGACACAAGAGAAGTGCATCAGATTAAGCTGCCTCAGTAAGGTCCTAGGGCTCAAGAACCCCAGGAAAGCGGCGAAGATGTTACATTATGTCCTTCAAATATCGACAATAAACAACGTACAACTTGTAATAGCTGTAATAAGTACATATGTAATACTCATAGTGCAAATCGCTTGTTATGTGAAAAATGCCAGGACTAAAATCTTACTAGCACAATGTCCTTGCACGTTTTTTTATGCGTGAATTAAAAGTTTCAGTATTCACTAAAATTTATGTGCCATACTATTATGTAAGTGCTTATAACTTTGTTTTTTTTAAATATATATTTCAGTACTAAAAATTTGATTTATTGTATACAATGTTTGATACGTGGAAAAAAAGTATGTTTTTCAATGTCATGTCAGAATAAAATGTTTTGATATTATTTGAAGTTATAATGTTATAAACCTGATATACATACTCACTTTTAATAATACTAGAAGTTGCATTTTAATACACAAACATTTCAGTACCTAATCGTTAAAAAAACTTTTCGGGTCCATACAGACCCGACGATACCAGTTACGTTGTTAAATATGACGATACCAGTCAAGGGTTAAGAGATGTATAAACCTTGAACATAGTTATTAAATACTCGTACAGTATAAAGCAGAAAAATTTTGAACTTTTGAACTGTTCGAACAATAAAATTATAAACTGTTCGAACAGTTTAGTTGATGTTCGAACATTTTGACAAGCCTAATTAATTACTTTAGTATGTCGACATTAAAGAAATGTCACATATTTTATTTTCACTTTGCATTGTTGCATTTGTTGAGAATATACAAAATACCCGATATAATTGAAGATGACGAAATACCGTCCTTTTGGCAATTTCAAATATCTAGATAGGATGCCTCTTTCTTATTGTAGGTATAATAAACATTACAGCTTGAACAGTAAACTTCAAATTTGAATCTTCATTGGCAGCTTATTCCTTGAAATTGTCAATATCCAAAATAAACGATCAAAAAACCGTAGTGCGATACTTAAAATTTTAGTTTAGCTATAAATAAATATACGCAATTATAATTTTCATTATCCTTGAAAATTAAATTTGAAGTTTACATGTCCTCGAAGACATATACCTGTGCCTCGGAACATGTTCCAAGGTACAAGCAAATTATTGTCCAATGGATATATTTTTATTAAATATAACATAGTTTTTGTTTAATTAACGTTTAAATATATATATATATATATATATATATATATATATATATATATATATATATATATATATATATATATATATATATATATATATAGTCCAGGCATTTTAGATAATGTTTTGGCAAATAAGGGAAAAAAATATGATAGACAGCTGAATTTTGGTATATACGCTCATAATGGCTTCTAGTTTAACATACTTAAAGTCCTAAACTATATCGCGTGTGCTTCCATTGCTACGACCTTGTAAAGATCTTGAGAATGAGATTTTTGCGTATAACTCACGAACGGTGACACCAATTAAAAACTTTTTTCACGATAATGTTGGTAATTTAATGTACTACAAAAAGGCCTTTACCAATTTTATCGTCAGATTATTTATTTTTCTCAAAATCGGGAAAAGGCTAATCACCGTTTTGGAATCGTTGAGAGCCCGTAAATTAGACTTCCGGTTTCAGAAAAATAGCTGCCATTTATGAATGGAATATACTATCGACTTCCGGTTTGCGGCATTCAATTCCTTTTATATTTTCCTGGACTAATATATATATATATATATATATATATATATATATATATATATATATATATATATATATATATATATATATATATATATTTAAACGTTAATTAAACAAAAACTATGTTATATTTAATAAAAATATATCCATTGGACAATAATTTGCTTGTACCTTGGAACATGTTCCGAGGCACAGGTATATGTCTTCGAGGACATGTAAACTTCAAATTTAATTTTCAAGGATAATGAAAATTATAATTGCGTATATTTATTTATAGCTAAACTAAAATTTTAAGTATCGCACTACGGTTTTTTGATCGTTTATTTTGGATATTGACAATTTCAAGGAATAAGCTGTTTCAGTGGTTCTAAAAATGTTCATTTCTAGTAAACCACCCTTAATTTTGCGAATTTAAAAAAAAATCTTTTTGTTCCATGATCAGTACGTCTTACAGTATATACCCTTTCATTTTTTTCCCGAAGTACAGAGACACCCTGTATATATATATATATATATATATATATATATATATATATATATATATATATATATATATATATATATATATATATATATATATATATATATATATATATATATATATATATATATATACTAATTGGCTTATCAGACAATTAAGGGTACCTAATAGGTACTTTGTAATACAAGATTCAACATACGATTAAAAACTGAAAAAAAAAATTCACCTTCAGTAACTGCAAGAAGCAAGAGTCGTGAAACAACGTGTAACACTTTATTTTCAACAGTGATACCAAATTTTACTTGAACTTTGTATATTTACCGCTAGATGTTGCTGCAATTAATGTTGTCCAATGGTACATGCGTCCCGAGATACAACACTCTCCCCTATTCACTATACATTGTGAGAGTTTCATACTTTTATTGTTTTATGCTGTTCATAGCTCCATATCATAGAAAGAGGGCATGGTATATTGCGTCATAAGGGAAGATATAGGCATATTACATACCGAAGATTTCTGATGCACGATCGAGCGAAGGGAGCGGGGCCAGCAAAAGCTTAAGGATGTAATATGTCGTTAGATTCCCGTAGGGCACAAGATATTTTCCTGCATCCATGAGAAGCACGTATTAAATAAAAGAGTTACATTTTTAATGTAGAATACAATGGCGTGGCGTGATTTTCTTGATAAGAAGGGACAGAAAAGAATTATTATAAATAAAGATAATACACATTTTTTTAAATTCAATTATTATTATAATGAATTTACAATACGAATACTTATAAAAATTATTTTTACCCTTTACTGCATGAATTTTTATTTTTGGCTGAAATAATTCATGGGCATTAGGAATTTGTTGTTATTAACAGGAAAATTATATAAAAAAGGGTTTGTGCCATATATGGAACATTATGTAACTACGAACAATTAGTCATAAAAAAATTCTTACCCTTATTAAATTCGAGACGAATTTTGCAATTACAACAAAATGTAAAAGTTTTTCCTTCGCAGCCTGGAAATTTGCACCTGGATCTATTGTTTTCACTCCATTCAGGTAAATGGTCTACCCCATCTAGATGAATATCTTCTTCATGAATGCATGGTGTACCATATAAGGCACAAACCATTTTTTAGGATTTGGTGTTTCTATAAGTGTTATATATAAACATATCTTACCCGAATGTCTTCTCCATACAATATTCAAAACCTACATAATTTTTTCTTCAATGAATAATGTTTATTTACTTCCAATATTCGACCGAGAACTAACGTCTTGTTACAAATAACTAACGCACGAGTATCTACAGGTTACTACGGGGTCCAGTCGTACTAAATTTGATATTATAAGGGAGGAAAAACTTAAGATCCATTGCTGTGTATGTGCCATATATGACCATTCATGAAGTAACGTCTTGATTCAGGATTCAGGTTTATAGGTAAAAAAAATTAAAAACAAGAATATATGGCACACTATGCGGTAAAGGGTTAATTCTACTCTTACAATTGCATTAGTAAGTACAAGAACGGTACAAGTTAAATTTAAATTTGGGCATGGTTAACACAAAATAAATTGTAGAATTGCAACATCAAATACTTTCATTATCATTTCTTCCAACTCAGGTTCAAATGTGATTTCGAGCATTCATTCGCTTTATGTGCCTAAGCGCACCGATACTAGCCGCCCGCTCCTTCCATGTCTGATGTTAGCTAGAATGGTCGTCAACATTTTTTTCCGAACCTAGCTCTGCGTTTGGTATACTGTTAGGCGCTCACGAAATAAAAACTAAATGGTTTGTGTAATATTCTGTATTTAAAATGAGTTTTAGTATGAAATGCATATAAATAAAAAATAGTTTTATTATTATTTTACACGGGGTGTGCGGAGAACACCTTGAACGCTATAACGCTACGCCACTGGTAGAATACAATGCTGTGAAACTGTGACGCTTTCCTGTTCACAGCTAAAATACAAAGAATTCTGACAGTAATACATTTTTTAAATAAATGTTCTGGTAACTTCTCGGGTACCAAACTTACAGTATGGATAAAAATATTTCTTTTGTAATAATGATTTGTTTATTTAATTAATTGGCAACAATAAAGTGCTGTTATTAACATCATTCCAAATAATTAGAAAATAATAATTGTGTTTAACTTATGTAAATAAGTTCAATTATCTTATTTTTAAAGAGTTATTTATTTGGGAGATACAAGAATATAGGTCTTTACTCTATAACAATGACTTATGAACTAACTTAACTAATTATTACTATCTTCCTTCACAGCTTGTATAAATGCTGATTCAGTATAATACTTATCATAATAGAACAAAGGAATAAAGTTATCTCTTATGTTATAGTAATTTATCACTTATGGTGGGTATATGTAACTCCTCCCTTCTTATAACTTGTTTCTTCAAGTTCGATTGGATCATTTGTATTAGATTTTCTTACAAACTTACTTTTCCATTTTAACTTATTTCTTAATAAGATTAAACAAATGCCTATTATTACAACAATAATGGTAACAATAATAATAATAGAATTAACAATAGTATGATTGTTATTTGGAATATCTACTTTATTAATTTTGGGCACTTCTTTAATTAAAATATCATGTTTGTTAATTTTATTACTGAATTGCTATTATATCTTTAATTTCAAATTTAATATTTTCAAACATGATTTCTTTTTCATTAGTTATGTAATTTTGTAATTTATAATTGTTAATTGTACAATTTTTATTTGTTTTAAATCTGTATGCTTCTATAATTTGTTTACGTTGTATTTTTGCTTACAATACCTAATAATAATATTTGAATTCTCAATTTTAATTATCAGTAATCTTATGGTATTCACATTCACTATTATCATGGTTATAATTAAATTCTTTTAAACATTTGTTAGCTTCCACGTAATTTGTTTTACAATAAAACTTTTATTTTATTTTATTACAATCATAGTCAGTATTAATTGATCTTTTTCCTAAATTAAATATTCTTTATTTCCATTTATCATAAGCATCTCAATTCCATTAATTATGGGAATTGGAGTTATTTGTAGCAATTTTCGATCTGGATATTTTCATACATGGGTATTTCCAATAAATATTCCATTTTATTATTGCTCAATTTACAGTGGCTTGAAATTTGCAAAATAATTTCCCAAAATTTTATTCCCGAATTAATTTGGTTGGTTATCTGTTTCAAATCTTCTAGTGATATTATTGCTAAATGATTGTATAATTTGATTTGAGGCATCTAGGCCCATTGCCAAACATTTTGTAGTGTATTTTTTTGAATTTGAATTCCCGCGCCGTAGTTTGGTTGAGGGAGGCGGAAGTAAGAGAGAAGGGGGGGGGGGTTCAACGTATTTATGCTTTTATGTGTTTATGTTTATGTGTGTACGGTGAATATTTAATAAATCATTAAATACATCCCAATGTTATATTTACGCGCCCAGTTAAGCCATCCTAAATACCCACAGTAATTCAGAAGTGAATTTAACCCAAGGATTTTACCGCAAACAGTTTAGAAGAAATATAAGTTTGGTGACCACGTGTGAAGTTAATCAACCCAATTTATGAGATGCCAGAAAACGATGCAGGAAACGTGGGTGAACAGCAACCACAACCACAACCAGCAAGTTTAACCCTTACGATGGATGAAATAATTGCTGCCACAGTTCGTGCAATTCAATTGAACGACATGCAGACACGTAGCAGCAAGGAAATAAGTACGTTACTGCCGAATTTTGGCGGAACGCCGGAAGAAGATGTTATTAGTTTCTTTGAACGTGTAAATACGATCCAAGACACTTATACAGTCGATGAGAAAACCTTATTGTTCATTATTATAAGTAAACTACAAGAACATGCACAAAGATGGTTCCAATCAAATCCCGAATATGTTTCCTTGAGTTTGGCAGATTTGAAAACCAAAATGTTTAGCATGTTTAGCTGCCGAGAAGATCGAATTAATCTAATGCGAAGATTCGAACAACGTAAATGGAGGAAAAATGAAAAGTTTTCTGTTTACTTTCATGAGAAGACCTCATTGGGCAATCGACTGAATCTATCAGAAGAAGATATGATCAGCTACGTTATCGACGGATTTGATAATGCAATACTTCAGTCTCAGGCAAGAATGAAGGAGTTCGAATCATTATCGAAGATGTTGGCCGTGATGAACGAGGTCACTCCACACGACAGGGTTTATAATTCATCAGGTCCAGTTAGAAAAACTCCAGCAGCAGCCAATGCCTTTGGCGGCGTTGTAGAACCCCGACAACAGAAAGCACCAGACACCACCCAGAAGGACCAGGTTCGATGCTACAATTGTAATGGAATAGGCCATTATTCCAGCTCCTGCAGCAAACCGAAGCGAGAACGGGGTTCGTGCTTTAGCTGTGGCAAAATGGATCACCAGCAGCGGAACTGCCCCGACCGCAAGACGAAAGAAACACGTGAAGTCCCAGGTCCAGCTGACAGCACGACTTTAATCGTAGAAGAGACTCCAACCAGAATTGTACCAGCATATTCCGTGCCGGTTAAGATCAGTATTGGACAGAACACTTTAGTGACTGATGCTGTGCTAGATTCGGGCAGCCCAATTTCTCTTGTTAAAGCTAAAATGATACATGAAGCATTTAGAGAACCTTGCAATCAGTCACTAAATTGGACTGGAATTAATAATTCCAAATTAATTGTATTAGGATTATTTACACAAACATTAGTTGTATATGATATAGAATTAGTCATTACTCTACATTTTGTCGAAGACAACACCATGTCATGTGACTGGCTGTTAGGTCGTGACTTTATTTCCAACCGACAGTTAAAAATTACTTTGGGTGAAACAGTAAATATTGAAAAGATGCCTTCTACAGATAGTATCCATTCTGAATTTGTGTCAAATGAAGTTTTACTTATTGATAACAATAATTGCAGTAGTTCTGAAACTGTCCCGACCTTACACGTAGAAACTAATTTAGATTTTGAGTCAAAACGTAAACTTGAATTAGTGTATGATGAATATTATGTAAATCCAGAACTACCTAATGAACCAGAAGTTAAATTTGAGATGAATATCACTGTTAAAAACGATCATACGCCATTTTACTATAGACCTCGCAGATTGTCGTACGCTGAAAAGCAAGCTGTAGATGAGATGACCAAAGATCTTTTGCAACAAAACATAATCCGTGAAAGTAATTCCCCTTACAGTGCCCCTATAGTATTAGTAAGAAAGAAAAAAGGTGATTTTAGGTTATGTGTAGATTTTAGGGATCTAAACAAGATAACAATTCGCGACCGATACCCCCTACCTCTAATTGAAGATCAGATCGATCAGTTAAAAGGGAAAAAATACTTTAGTCAATTAGATTTAAAGAACGCATTTCACCATGTGACATGTGACTATGAATGAAAACTCTATAAAATATACCTCCTTTGTTACTCCCACAGGCCAAATCGAGTACTTGAAAATGGCCCTTTGGGTTATGTAATAGTCCATCAGTGTTTATAAGATACATTAATATACTTTTTAGAGATTTATTAAACCAAAACAAAGTCCTAATATATCTTGGCGATATATTGAACGCAACAGAAAGTATAGATGAAAATTTAAATATTTTGAAAGAAGTGTTTGAAGTCTTAGTAAAGAATTTGTTGTCCTTGCGAATTGATAAATGTACTTTATTAAAAACTAAAATTACACATCTTGGTTACGAAATAAGTTGTGATGGGGTCAAAGCAAGTACAGAAAATGTAGATGCTGTATGTAAATTTCCAGTTCCCAAAAACACTAAAGAATTACATAGTTTCATAGGGATGATAAGCTATTTCAGGAAATTTATAAAGAACTTTTCTATAGTCGCGAAACCGTTATATGATCTTCTTAAGAAGAATGCAGATTTTCATTTTGGGAAAGCGGAGTTAGATGCTTTTGATTATTTAAGATCAGAATTAGTTTCAAGACCACTTTTATCACTATACTCGCCATTAGCAGAAACAGAACTGCTTTGTGACGCGAGCTCTTTAGGGTTCGGTGCAATCATGCTTCAAAAACAATCTGATAATCGTTTTCACCCGATTTTCTATTTTAGTAAACGAACGAGTGATACCGAATCACGTTACCATAGCTACGAACTTGAGTGTTTAGCCATTATTTACGCATTGAAAAGATTTCATACATATCTTCATGGTATAAGCTTTACAATTGTAACAGATTGCAATAGTCTTAAGTTAACTTTAAATAAGAGCAAAATAAATGCTAGAATTGCGCGTTGGGCACTTGTTCTGCAAAACTATGATTATAAAATTGAACATCGTGGTAATGAAAGAATGAAACATGTCGACGCACTTAGTCGCTGTCATAACATTCTTATTTTGGAAAGTCATTCTTTTGAACAAACATTAGCTGTAAAACAGAGTAAATATGACGCGATAAATGAAATTCGGAAACAATTAGAGTACGGTGAAGATTCTAAATTTGAGTCCCGGAATGGTTTAATTTACAGGAAAAAAGATAATAAATTATTATTCTATGTGCCGGAATCTAAGCAGGGAAATATTATTCGTATCTATCACGATGAAGTCGGACATGTCGGAATAGACAAAACAACAGAGCTTATTTTACGTTCCTATTGGTTTCCACATTTGAAACTTAAAGTTAAAGAGCACATTGCAAACTGCCTTAAGTGTGTTCTTTATGCTACACCGAGTGGAAAACAAGAAGGCTTTCTGCACAACATTCCTAAAGGAAATGTCCCATTTGACACCTTACACATAGACCATTATGGTCCTTTGGAAAAATCTAAATATCAAAATAAATTCATTTTCGTAACGACTGATGCATTTTCCAAATTTGTAAGGCTGTATTCTACTAAGACTACAAATACGAAAGAAGTAATTAAACATTTAAAGAATTATTTTGCCTGTTATATATATTATAATATCAGACCGGGGTACCGCATTTACCTCGAACGAATTCCGTGACTTTATAACGGCTGAAAATATTAATCATGTATTAATAGCCACGGGGGCTCCACGGGCAAATGGGCAGGTTGAGCGAGTTAACCGTAGCATCACACCCATGTTAGCAAAATTGTCAGAGACTCCCCGTGATTGGGATAACCACTAACTTGATGACGAGACCGATAGGGAGAATTTAAACGTCACTCGTGAAAAAGCCGCTGAACAGATAGTAAAGAATCAAAATTATAATAAAGAATCATATGATTCAAAGCGTAAAGCACCGCGGAGTACAAAACTGGTGATTATGTTATGATAACAAATAACGATGTAACCCCAGGCGTTAATAAAAAAAAACTGTTACCTAAATATAAGGGCCCATATGTTGTAGATTCTGTTTTAGATAAGGATAGGTATGTTCCTAAGGATATAGAGGGTCATCAGATCACAAATAAACCATTTGTAGGCGTTATGGACCGAACGAGAATGAAACTTTATCCATGTTAGAATATTATTGCTGTAAAATGTTAATTTTAAACATCTAGCTATAAGTTTATTGTATTTTTCTTGTAAACATATCTCACCATAATCAGGGACTATCATGTGTCAGGTATGGCCGAACTGTAGTGTATTATTTTGAATTTGAATTCCCGCGCCGGAACACGTAGATGGCTTGTAAGTAGTTTGGTTGAGGGAGGTGGAAGTAAGAGAGAAGAGGGAGATGATCAACGTGTTTATGCTTTTATGTGTGTACGGTGAATATTTAATAAATCATTAAATACATCCCAATGTTATATTTACGCGCCCAGTTAAGTCATCCTAAATACCCACAATTTAAATATTTAAAAAAAATTGCACTCACGAACACCATTTCAACGATATTCGCAACAAAGGCGTTGCAAGGGAATAAGGTATTAAAAAAAGAAATACAGAATGCAAAATAAGTACCTACTTTATTAATGCATTTATTAATAAATAAATGAAATAATATTATATTAACTTAAAACTAATTAACGTTAATAAGAAAAACATTAATATTAATTTTTTTATTTTAAATTAATGCATATTTGTTAGGTCTGTGCTGTAAGTTATCATATTATTATAACGAGCAGAGCTGTTATTCGTAGGTTTAGATAACTTCCGAACAATATCAGTCACTTTAAAGAATGATTTCTCTTTAGTTTTCATACATTTAATGGTTTGGCAATGTCTTTTAAAACATCTTATTTCATAGCCCGCATGTTCGTACCATGTCCTGCAAAAAAGACAGGGCTCTTCTTACTGACCAGTCATAAGTTTTGAGCAATATATGTATAAATAAGTAAATAGATCTTATGGACAAAAAATATAAGATTAACTTGTCCTTGGTTCCAAAGAAGACAAATATTTTACTATTGGGGTAACAGGACTCCAGGCACCCCAGTTACCTCTGACATACCAATTACCCCATCTTGACAATATTTCCGGGGTAACAGGACCACCCATTCTAGAATTAAAACATGAAAAGAAACCATGCAGACAAACAAATTTATTAATTCAATGATGTTTAATCTTCATACTAAACTAAAGAATATGAAAAAAATACTTACTGAATTTTGTTGAAAATTTTTCTAAATATCCAGTGTACCTACCTCGTTATTTGAAAAAAAAACTACTTAAATTTTTGAGGTCTTGTAACACCGACAGCACAACTCCAACTGAGGTCTGCATCGTTGTTCTATGAAGTAAACACTTCATTCTAGTAATTCCAATAGCTAAAAGACAAAATACCCTAAAAACTTTTCGAAGAAAAACCTATGGCCCAGTCACCCCTATAGACCGAGAGCTGACTGCAAAATAGCTGGCCGATCGAGAAACAGAATAAAATGATCTTAAGAAGTTAGTACTTATAGAGACCATCCATAAAATCTTTTGGTGCCTGGGCGGAACTTGTGCAGAAATTTACAATGTCCTCTTTCTTGAACATTTTTTTGGATAGTAACAGTACCCATAGAGAAACAGCTTCAAATTACTCTTAAAATGTAGCTTTTACAAAGTTAAACAATAAAAAATAATTGTGCCTCGTTCAATCTTGTGCTAATGGCTTTTCACAAAACATTTTTTTGGCACGTTGCTGTACCTATCGAGAAACAGCTTGAATTTTTCACCAAATTAAAGTTTGAACATTATTCTATAAGAAAAAACATTTGTGCCTCATTAAATCTTGTGCTAATGCCTTGGCACAAAACTTTTTCTTTCTCAAATTCACATGCTATTAGCATCTGTTTCTGTACAACTGTTCTTCACATCAGGTATGCTGTGCGCAGGAAAGTTTTGAAAATAACCGTTTAAGCATTGTTAAATATGTAAAGTTTTATTTATTTCGATGAAGTGCACAAAAATCAAAGAAACTCGAATATTTATACTGGGTGTACAAAAAGTTCCGGAACGGTCAAATATCCCGAGAAAGACGCATCTGATCGAAGAACAGAAAAACACGTCCCTATTCAATATATTTTTAAAAATCTATCTAATGACATCTAAAACGACCCCCCACCCTTGGAGGTGCGCTGGGGGGTAACTTTTAAATCATAAATAGCAACCCCCGGATTTTTTATTGTAGATTTGTATTCTACGGAAAAAATAAGTAACTTTTATCTCAAACTTTTTTTAAATTCGTGTCAGATGGCGCTCTAAACGAAAAAATAAGTTGAATAATGCGAATACAGCGCCATTTGTTGCAAATCGGAAAAAGTATCAGATGAAATTAACTTAATTGTAGCCGTAGAATAAAAATTTGTGATACGAAATAAAGGTTCCCATGTAAGATTGAACACGTATTTTTCTGTTTTTCGATCGGATGCTCATTTCTCGAGATCACTGACCGTTTCTGTAATTATTATTCTACGCGATGTCTACAGCGTTATCTGTCGCGAATTAAAAAAAAAAGTTTGAGATAAAAGTTACTTATTTTTTTTCGTAGAATACGAATCTGCAATAAAAAATGGGGGTTGCCATTTAAGATTTAAAAGTTACCCCCCAGCCAGCCTGCAAGAGTGGGGGGTCGTGTTAGATGTCATTAGATAGATTTTTAAAAATATATTGAATACGTGTTTTTCTGTTCTTCGATCAGATGCGTATTTCTCGAGATATTTGACCGTCCCGGAACTTTTTGTATACCCAGTATAAATATTCGAGTTTCTTTGATTTTTGTGCACTTCATCGAAATAAATAAAACTTTACATGATCTGAAGAACAGTTGTACAGAAACAGATGCTAATAGCATGTGACTTTGAGAAAGAAAAAGTTTTGTGCCAAGGGATTAGCACAAGATTTAATGAGGCACAAATGTTTTTTCTTATAGAATAATGTTCAAACTTTAATTTGGTGAAAAATTCAAGCTGTTTCTCGATAGGTACAGCAACGTGCCAAAAAAAAAATTTAAAAATGTTTTGTGCCAAGCCATTAGCACAAGATTGAACGAGGCACAATTATTTTTTATTTTTTAACTTTGTAAAAGCTACATTTTAAGAGTAATTTGAAGCTGTTTCTCTATGGGTACTGTTACTATTCAAAAAAATGTTCTAGAAAGTGGACATTGTAAATTTCTGCACAAGTTCCGCCCAGGCACCAAAAGATTTTATGGATGGTCTCTATAAGTACTAACTTTTTAAGATCATTTTATTCTGTTTCTCGATCGACCAGCTTTTTTGCAGCCAGCTCTTGGACTACTAGGTCCAGTTGCCCCGGCTTACCTTATCAAAATTAACAATTATTATCACTTTCCTAAACTTATGTTTGCTGAATATTGATATCCAATAAGTATTTCTTTAAAAGCCGTAGGCTTGGAAAAAAATTATTCAAATTATGCAAGATTGATGTCAATTTGAAGCTCTTGGGGAGATAAGTACCTAGTGGAAATGTAAAAAAATGACATTTATGCGATTTTCAATTGTTTCTCCAAAAATTATTCAAATTTTGTCAATAGTATTAGTGGGAAAGAATTCTAATCGAAGAATCAAAACAATATTTAAACGATGGTCAATTGTTTTTTTTACATGATATTCAAATTATGCCGAAGTTGGTATCAACTTAAATATTCCTGGGGAAAAGAAATATTTGTTTAAATTTTGCTGAATAAAATATAAAAGCATGTTATTAAAATTTATAGACGGGAATGTACTGTAGTGGCCACAGCAGATTATTTTATTAGTGTTTTAAGAGAATTCGAAAATTTACTAAACTTAATAATTGTAATACCCCGTAATGTGTTCTAAATATGTAAAATAATCCTTTCTATGAAATAAAATAGCTAGCCAATATTTAAATTTCTTAAAATAGCACTCTCAGATTACACCAAAAAATAGACAATCTAATTAAATATCTGAAATATACAAACCTGATAAATGAAATAGGTATAATATACAATAAACAACTTGTAAAATACTGTACCGGGCAGGGGCGCACTCAAGGGGGGCTTGAGCCCTCCCCAGACGACTGAACTTTTTTCAAATTTTTTCATAAAACATTTTAAATATTATGTAAGATTATTTAAGTTCACTGAAGACTAAAAATAATCGCCTTTTTTCTGTTTTTATGATTATCTTAAATTAAAATACTTAGTTCAAATATACAATAATATACACTCTGTATAACGCATGTGTACGATTATTGGGATATTTTAATAAGAATGCGAACCTTGTGGTGAAATTTTGAACTTAAACAACGGTGCACTTGGGGAGTGAAACTAAAAAGATGAAAGAAAGAACTGATACATTAAATATGAACTAAAATTAAAATATATGTTATTGGAACTAATAACAACATTTATAACTGACATGACTCTGCTCAGAGTCGTTCTTATGAAATTATATCAAGAGAGCTGCCGAAAAAACAATGTGAGTGCGCAAGAAAGAGAGTAAAACGTGCAACTGTTTATCTTTAAAAAAATGAAACTTTCAATTTAAAGGTGTTTGACCTTGAACTCTAAAAAAAATCGCCTGCGGTGCATTTCTTTCTTGTGCCGTACTACAGGTTTCATAAAAAATTATTCTTAGCCCCCCCCCCCCCCCCAAGATGCAATCCTGGGTGCGCCACTGGTACCGGGGTATTAGTGGTCTAAGAAAATATCCCTAATAATTCTATAATAAAAAAAGATTTAATTAATCTTCTAAAATCATATAATAATATCCCTTGCAATGAACTAAAAACGTTTTTTTTAAGTGATCTGGAGAAATTTAAGCTGTCTCTTCACTATTAATTTTATTTCGAATATTATAATGAATAGAGTTCAGGATGTAAATATTATATCTAATTAAAATAAAAGCAAAACTGTGTTTTATTTATTGTAATGTATTCCTTGTATTATTGTTTAAAATTATTAAGAACAATTAACTAAACTAAAACATAACAAGGAAATTTACATCAAACATACGAGTCATTTAATATCTTTCAAAATACCTTGCAATAATTACTATAACTATAATTAATGATTGCTAGTAATAATTGTTCATTATTTGCGTATTATTCGTAGTGTTAACAGTGATTTAAAATTAATAAAATTCTGCGTGTAATGATTAAAAAAATGACTATTAATTTTAAGTAAGTATAGATGTTATTATAAATAATTTTTCTTATCGTTAATAATTCATTTTAGTTTTGGGAAATATACGAAAAAATTCCGGAAATTTTAATAAATAAATTTCAACGTTGTTGCGAAATAGAAGGGTGTATCATAAATTCAAGTACCTACATACGTTAAAGCAATATAGTTTATGCTGATTACAATTTTTCAGAAATTTCAAAAATTAAGGATATAGTTTACTTATACAGTCCATTTTATAACACTATATTTGCATATTACTAGAGTGCGGATTATATGCATTTGCATTATATAATGCATATATGCGCATATTTTGTATGTACCCAAAATGTCTAATTTTTAAAAAATTTGAAATGTATAAAATTTATATTCTCTCTTTGATACCACCTACAGTAATTTTTACATTTATTCTAAAGGTAGGTAGGTACACAAGTCTTATTCGAGAAGTTATACGTTGGTTTGTTTGTTTTATATAATATTCTTGTGCATTGTTGATAAAATGTAGTTTTTTCCTGATGTATATAAATAAATTATTAATAAAAATGAATAAAATTATGTAGCATATCTGCATATACCTATATGTAAAATAAATTTTGCCCTTATTTCAATGCATATTGCATGCATTTCCTGCATATAATCCGCACTCTACATATTACTATTAAAAATTAATTTAATATTTAACTAGAATGAAATTTATTAAGAATTAAAATTATTAAAATAATTATTATATTAATAATTTCTAAAAAATTAAAAACTTGAATAAACTAATGAAAAAGTTCATTAAGGAAGTTGGTGACCATATATTAAAATGAAGTATCTTTATTACACTATGGAGATTTTAATATTTTTTTTAAATTTTCGTTTTTCCGGTTTTTGAGTAATTGAATATTGAAATTACGCTCGTTTTACATGGACTCTTATGGCAATTCACAAAATTTTTGTTTTGTATGCTATAAAATAATGATAAAATGATGAAAAATTCATAGAACTTGTATAAATATTTCCTATAAAACCTTAAAAATAAGTTAGTGAAGATTTTGTGTACTTGTTTTAAACCATTTGCAAGTTATTTAAAAAAATGTAAGCATGTCAAGCATTTTTATATTAGTGAATTAGTAATTATTGTAAAAATATTTCACCGCAACTGAAAGAATTGCGATGATATCAGCCAACACGCGTTGAGCGATTTTTTTTTTACATTATCAAAAATATTTTTATTTTCATATCCGCCCCCAAGGCTAATGTCTGGGTACGCCACTGCAGGGATCCCCAACCTCCTTAAAGCATTTTAACGAAAAAACGTTCTTCAATTAATGCTTTAAATCGTTCGCTCCGGTTATGGGTTTGCCAAATTATGTTTAACTGTTCGGTTTGGTTCATGGTTCGCGAAATACCTGCGGTTCGTTCCGGATTTAGTTCCTGTTCCGGTTCGGATCGAGTGCTGGTTCAAACATTTTATTTTAACTTATAGTCTATTACTACAATGAAACATTATTTCGATAGTATTATCATAATTATACCTAAACAAGTTTAATTCCAAACAAGTTTCAATTTTCATTTCTCGAAATAAATTTGATACAATCCCCCCCCTACCCTCCTTTGAATTCAAGTCATATAAACTCATAATCATAACTTAGCAATTCACTTACAAAACAATTTTGCATAAGTAACATCATGATTGTTCAATTCCACAATATATCCAGTGTAGTGGTTATTCTCCTAATAATAAAAAACTTATTGCTCGATAAATTCCACAGATTGATGCGGCAGAAGTATGTCAAACGTCAGCAAAACAAAACCAAGAAAGAAGAACACAAAGAACACAAAATTCCGAAAACACCTGTCAAAAAGGTTAAGATCAAATTTTTAAATGACAAGGAAGAATCGTCTCATGAAAATTACTCGAGGAAAGTCACTTTTGACAAAATTGTGACTGTGTACGAAGTTCCCAGAAAACAGTTTTGCACGAAAATCGTCAATGGGACTGTTCGACTTTACAATGCCCCAAAAAGGTTGAAAAAGGTCAAAGGAACCAATAAGTAGTAATTTATTTTGTTTAAATTATTATATGTATTATATATTTAATATTATATATGTATACAAAGATGGATGTAGTAAAATGTAATAAAAGTAAAAGTTTTAATATTATTATGAATATAAATGAACATATCAGCTAATTAATGTAGTTTTCAATTAATATGTTTAAATATTTGTGGTATAAACAGCATATTTATAATAATTAAATTTTGATTAAAATTTGCACATGAGCAGTCTGGTTTTAAAATAATAGATATACCTAATATTAAGTTCATTTTTCATTTTTTTTGTAATTAAAGTTCTAAATCCAGTTAGATACACATTACAATTTAACCGCACTATAAAATCTTCTTTGCGGTGTACTCTTGCTATAATTACTATAAACGACTTTACTCCTGTGTAATTCTACCTTTATTTTTACAACTATTTCACTTCATTGTGGCATAGTATCTACAATTCCTAAACATACTTTTCTGAAGAAAAGAATCCCGAATATACTACAGTATGTGTCACAATTATTTGATTGTTCTTGCGTAGGACGATTTTTCAATTTTTTTTATTTGGTTCCATAAAGTTTCGACTGTTGATTTTATTTGAGATTGTGTAAAATGTATTGCAGTTTTCAATAAATATAAATGCAGTTTATTATACTTGTATTTTGATTTTTATTTAATTTTTTACGTCTGGGTCCACTTCAATGAGACGGGACTCGTAGATAAATAAAAAAAAATATATATATATATATATATATATATATATATATATATATATATATATATATATATATATATATATATATATATATATATTGCCACGTACTTAATTTAATAATTTTAAATTGATAATAAAAATTATGGCAAAACTTAAATAATTCAATTTACCTACCGCAAATTGGACTCCCAAACAACTGCACCGGCTAGCGACTTTAGGAGAGGGGATGGGTAACAGTGAACTAAATTTGTTTATAATAAATTCTTGTTGACGCCAGGTATTTTGATACTGGTGTACCCAATCAAAAACAAAATACCAAAACGAAAGCTGAAATAATAATTGGATACACGGATTGAGTGATAAGGTAGCGTATGAAATAGAGTAATTTTGAAATAAGATATCGAACATTAGATGTAACAATTCTAGGTTATATTCCAAATTCAAATAACGCCTGGAGAATATTGTAGAATAAGCAGAGTACAATAAATTTTGAAAACAACTTAAAGCTAAATGGAATAAATGAATGAAATGGAGGTGAAATGATTGCAATTCTAAATTAATAATTAATTAATGAATGACATAAACAATTGACAAAATAAGGTAGCGTATGAAATAGAGTAATTTTGAAATAAGATATCGAACATTAGATGTAACAATTCTAGGTTATATTCCAAATTCAAATAACGCCTGGAGAATATTGTAGAATAAGCAGAGTACAATAAATTTTGAAAACAACTTAAAGCTAAATGGAATAAATGAATGAAATGGAGGTGAAATGATTGCAATTCTAAATTAATAATTAATTAATGAATGACATAAACAATTGACAAAATCATATGTCCGTAGGCAGTGGCGTCGTAATAAATTGCTGAAGGTTGTATGATCGAACCAAGCCGTAAATAAAGTTTAACAAAATCTCAGACTCAAATCAAAGGTTCGATCCTCAATTTAACAAATAACAAAAATAAATTTAGTGCCTAAATGACAAGGGAGAAGCACAAATTTCGACTGCACAGTGCCCGGAATGACACGGCGCTGTGGCGGGATGTGACGGTACCGCGCAAGCGCACAAAACAACACTGAAGTTCCGCAAAATTATGAGTTTAGGTGAAATATTATGCGTAATTCGTACTCATCTTTACTTCTGATGACGGAAACTACGGTGATGACGTCCACTACGATGGGTTTGCGACTTGGAGTACTTCTCCACGATCAGCGGCATACGGTCGTAAGCGGTACGGGAGGCCAAGTCACGGAACGAGTTGTCAAAAGGCGCGAAGCCACAATTAAAGTTCGCTGAACACTTTTCAGTAACTCACGGCACTACTCGCAGTTATACAAAATCCTCTTTTGACTGTAGGGTGACAACAGGATGACCCCAACGCACTAATAATGCTCTAGATTTCACAATGGGGCACCCCGACTCGGCTATCACCACGTGTAGCACTAAGATCCTCCTCAACGGAGATTTAAATCTGGTGATAATGATGTGACTGTTCACTAACGATAACTGGATCACGCAGACTTTATAATTTTTGCACAGAAGTGGTGTAGCACTACGTTATAGGCCCGTGAGCAAGTTTACTTCTTTTCGGTTCAACGGTTGGAGACAAAAAGCCAAGAAGCAACATCGGTCGGCCGCGACAAACCGAAAACGTTAATTTAATTAAATAAACTTTTAAATCTAACAGGGCTGTATTTAAATAATTTTTAATTTAAATAAATATTATTATTTTTGAAAAATAAAACGTTACAATATATATATATATATATATATATATATATATATATGTATGTATGTATATATATATATACATAAAAGATGCAAAAATACACACAACAGAATAATAAAATATAGGATGTTCCATTTGAAAATGACGAGTTATAGCCTTTTTAAATTGAGTAAATTTGATTATCTGTACTGAACTCCCTGTATAATAACATTTAAAAAATGTTATGTCAGAACAAAGAGTATAGTTACAGTTGTACAGGAATAAATTCATAATTTTTACTATTAAAATAACTTCAGTACGCCTTTATAAAACAATACGTGTATTCGGCTTTTTTAGAGAAAAAATTGAATAACTTGGCAACGCCGCGGAAAACTAAAATGAAATTTATATGTTCGTATAGGTAAATAAAATACAATTCAAAATAAATAAAAATATATAGGGTGTTTCATTTAAAAAAAGACGAACAATTATTGTCAAGTCGTTATGCAACACTCTGTATATGTGAAAATAATTTTAAGTTATGCTCCTTGAGTAGACGAAAAATTCTGTTAATAAATTTGTGCTGTATTTTTACCGACAAGGGAAATATCGACGACGGGCATTCGATGACTCACCCTGCATATATTACATATATACAGGGTGTAACAGCGAAACCAACCAACGCCTATATTTTCTTTAATATTATAGTTACAAAAAAATGTTAAATAGCAAAGTTATAGGAGACCAAGGGAGACATCTGATTAAAGAATAAAATAATTTTTTAAACCAGTGGTTCTCAAGTTAAAACACAAAGTTATATTTTTTCAAATTGGAATATACATATTTTTTAGGCCTATCCGATAGAGTATTTTTTTCTGAATTCAACCATGTATTAGTTTTATATCCTTACATAATAAAAATAGGTATTGAGAAAAATTCCGTTGAAACTTAAATAATTTCTAATTTTTACCTTCCGCTTACCTGTAAAGGAAGGTATTGGAATCATGCAAAAAATCGGGTGGTGAATTTTTAGTGGATAAGCACGAATTAGGGTCCTTACAACTCATTTTTGATAGTTTCACAATGATGTCTGTGTGTATGTGTGTGTGTGTATGTGTGTGTGTGTGTGTGTGTGTGTGTGTGTGTGGTCAAGGGGTGTTAGTCGCATAACTCAAATACGAATTACCCGAAAATTTTGATATTTGGTATTTAACATTTGTATATAAATTGGAAGAGCTCCCTAGATTTTGGTACAAATATCTTCATCGGAAGTGATATTTTTTGAAGATTGAAAAGGTTAATTGTCAAAATTGTATATAAATTTGGAAAAATATAGTATTTTTTTTAATAAGAATAAGAGGAAAAGTTATTTGCAACTTACGTTATAAAAAAATTTTCTTTATCTGGTAGCATTAAGGTGGTACACTCGGGTGGTGAGGGGTTAGGGGAATCTCCTATGCTTGCAATGCATTTCATATCAGGGTTCCAACTTATAAAAAAAAAAAATAAACATTTTTATTGTATGTAAACGCAGTCTATTCGCATTTTTATCTAATAAAATGAGATTTAAATCAATTAATTAAGAATATTATTAATTTTTATTATGTAAAACTTGTTTACTTTATAAGATTTCATTCGGTCAAATACCAGTGGTAAACTACGGCAACGCTGTGCTGTTCTTATGTCAATCTGACAGATACAAAACATGAAGGTGAAGAGAATTCTGCACTTGAAATTTCATACAAATCGTTAGGTATAAATTATTTATCATTTGTACACAATATACCTTTCATTCTTGCGAAAAACTTGTGATTATAGATATATAAGGTTTTATTCTGGTTAAAATTCAAATTTCGCGCTTTTCAACGTTGCCGTGTCTATATTATGTTTTCGCCTATATTCTCCAGTAGGCATAAACGTCAGTCTTTCGATTAAGAATTCTTGTTAATTACGTGGTAAGTGATGCTTGTATTACTTTTATCCGGTCTTTGAGATAGTAATGCACGTTTTAAAGAAGCAATTGGAATTTTCTTTCATTTCGTTAAATGCTTTTTACGTTGATTTAAAAGTAGTCCCATAAGAGGCCATGTAAAATATAGTTTTTTAACATTTATTTTTGGATAATCTACGTGGTGAAAAATTATGAAAAAATTCAGGTAACATTTTTACAGTGTTTTGATTAATTTTGCAAAGTTTCATTAAACTCTCTCATTATTTCAAGTGTCGAGTGTACCTCCTTAAAGAACTGCAGTAAAATTTAAAAAACAAATTTATCAAATAAAACGTTGATATCTTGTAATCCATGATCGGTTGATTTTTGTTTCTGCGTAAAAAAATATTGACAGGTGAGACGGGTGACAAGTTGGCATACTAGCGCTATACTAGTCCTAAGTAAGATATTAAATGTAGCAATTGAACGTAGGATGGCTTCAACACAGCAGAATTTTCCTGTGAATGAATCTTTTTATTCAGGTGATGCAAATTTCTGTGTTTGAATATTTTAGATTTTTATTTGTATATTTTAAATGGGCACCGGATTGTACGTATACATTTCTGTTTAAAGTCTAGATATGGCGGAAGGTTGTGTGATGGCCACGTCAGATTTTTAATATTCATCTATGGATGAAAAACAAGTGATAAATTAAATATGGACGTGGTTTCTTTGGATATCTCGGCATAAATATCGCAAGCTTGTATGGTATTTTTATTTTATTTTTTTAAATTTATCACTTGTTTTTCATCCATAGATTACTGCACATTAATATTATATTCCAACAACCTGTATAAGAAATTTAAGGGCGCGCCTAAAAATGAAAAAACCATAACACTAAGTCTGTAATGGTAATGTTTTTAACCCGATAATAGTTAAAATCATATTATAGGTAATAATTGGTTTAAAGAAATTTTTTCTAGTACCACGTCAGCGACACTTAAAAACTTTTACTTGGCTCATTTTGTACAAGCTTTCTGCATAAATTTCGGATAAACGATCTAACCTATAATGAAAATTATATTACACAATGAAAATATAGTTTATTCTAAAAATTATGTCTGTAATAATTGTTCATTTTGCAAAAAAATTCGTTGCAATTTGATGAATTTTGCTCCCTATTCTTTCACTTCACCGCAAATTATATTTATTTTCAGGTGGTATTATTCTTCTTTAGCATAAGGCAATCTAGAAACTTCAATGATTCTATTGATATATTATTTATGCCTATTGCTTGTTTCTATTTGCAGAAATTTATGCAGAGAAAGTGCATAAAAATGACTATCTGAAAACGGTTTCGAGCGTCTACGTCCGAAAATCCAGCACAAAACGTACTAACGTCGCGAGTGTTCTGTGGCCAGTACAAGAATGATAAAAAAGTATTTCAACAAGGATTATATGCTTAAAGTATCAATTAACAGTTGTGCCTTTTTTAAATATCAATAAAAAAATAGTACATGATTATAAAAATTTTCAATCAATTTTTACACGTGCCAGAAAACAGCAAAAAACATGGATTTCGCAAGTCACTCCAGAGCGTTTATTGTTTTGTTAAATATAATAATCTAAATATATTGTTGAAGATAAAAGTGCAATCTAAAAAAATTTCATTGCAGAATTTTAAAATCAAAATATTTTTTATTTTTGAACACAAATATCTTCTATTTTAAAACGAATTTTAATAATTCGATCGATTATTTCGCGGATCCAAACTATTAACATTTTAAAATTTGAAGTTTAAACTTATAAATAAAAGCTGTACAGTGGCGGCCGAAAACAGTCTTTTTTACAATATTGTAGTGCCAAAATAATTTTTCCCCCGCAAACATAAATTATTTGTTAGTATTATGTTTAACAAAGGAATAAACGCTATGGAATAGAGTGCGGAATCAATGTTTTTGACTATACTTTCTGCTATGAGCAGAGGATCACCTTACAACTTTAATTATTGTTTTATGTGTGCACACTTATATTAACAAAAATATGGGACCAAAAGTGAATTGCAACCTAATGAACTATACGAATTCAGCCGTAAATTTAGTGTGATCGTGTAAATAAAGCATCGCTAAATGAGCGCATCGTAAGTTAGCCACTTGTAATTGTTAGAAAACAATGCAACATCCTCAACAACAACAGAGAACTGCTCAATGGCTCTCGGTCCAATGCAGCTTTTGCAATGGAGTACGGGGAGTGCAGGGCTTATCGAAACTTGCTGCCTTTTATTCTGCCCTTCGCCCCTACAGGGTAAAAACTATAGATTATCGGTTACCGCTTTCTTCGTTTGTGTCCGACAGCCAATTTCCGTGCATTGTGTTGAAAGATCTGTACTGCTAATTGCTTTTAATGGCTGTTTTTAATAGCTGGAACACTGGAACACTTTTCGGAGTCTTGTGTTACTGAATAAATTCATTTATTCAATTTACACCTTGCGAAGAATATTTTTGACAAGGAAATTCTTATATCCAACTCAATCTCAAAATTATAATTATAATTAAAATACTATATGAGGTAAGTACCTAATTCTCTGTTCAACAAGGAATCTTTGAGGATTCTTTCATGCTTCTGAATCTTGGTGGGCAGCAGGGATTAAGGTGTTCGTCTATAGGTCTACACTAAAATTTTACAGCGTTGCAGAGGTGTACGTCTACCACGTTTACTTTAGTTATAATTGAAATATATGAAATTATATAATTAATATCGAGAGTATTTTAGGAGTTTGAAAAAAAGCAATTGTCCGCATGAGCATTTATACACATGGGTTTTTGTCCGCGTGCGTGAGCAATTGTCTGCATGGGTATTTGTCAATTGATCATTTGTCTTTGGGCATTTGTCCTTTGGGTTTTTGTTGATTGGGCATGTGGCCGGCCACCTTAAATTACGCATACTAGCATAGTTCAGAGTTCATAAAATTTCAGATAAAATTGCATAAAAATGTGAATGAGGCAATTTGCACACAAACCAATCCAGTAATACAAACTAACCCCGTATACGCACATTCTTAGAAAGTATAGTTTTTTAATTTGGTTCTCAAAATGAATCAATTTGAAAAATAGGACTATAAAAACTTTAAATTTAAATTCGAACTTCGAATTTGAATTCGAATTAAAATTCGAACTTGAATTTGAAGTCCTAAATGTATCAGTGTGCGCAATTGAAAGCCCTATTATAGCCCAATATTTTAAGAAAAGCCCAAAATTTAGGGCTTGTATGTGTGGAGCCAACTTTACGGATCTAATAATATCTACTATGGGTAACCCTAAGTTGACGGTTGATAACTGCACAAACGATATAATATACATGGATAACGCGATGGTCAACTCAAATTTAAATATTTTGATTCTATTGTAAATTATGTATAAATCGAGTATAATTAGGCTCAACTCGACTGCAATGGTCATTTTGGCTACGGAAATGGAAAAACTTCCCTTAATATTTTTGTTATATGTTTAAAAAATTCGTGTCATGCTGTTATGTAAGAGTTTCAATAATTACAAATAAAAGTTTTGAGTTCTTAGGAATCCAACGCTGGGATCTACAGTCAAAACAATGAAATGCGTCGCTATAATTTAAGATAACAGTGCATGATGCAATAGGCGACAACTTTTATGTTATCTCCGTATCATATTAAATAAAAGTATAAACTAAACAATAAGTTGTTTAATTCTTGGTTATATTACCTCTACAGTTTATAAGCTTTGATAGTGTAATATTATATAATTTTGTCTACGATTGTAATTGTATGGCGCCTAAATAGATAGATAAATAATAATTAATAAACATGACATATTTTTCTGTTGCTATCGCAAAATTTAAATAAGGCAAGTAAAGTAATTGAACTTGCTTTTGGCTATCAATAAATGAAAATTTTAAATCGGTAATGATTTTTCTGCTTTCCTCTTATATTTCCAAAAGTAAGTAGGTACCTATTTCAGTTAAAATTTTGAAAGGTAATGAAACTGTTGATATTACAACAAAATTATTTAGAATTTTCTATAGTTCTTATGATTTAACACAAAACAGTTAGGGTCAGTCAGGATAATTGTGAACAGGGCGTATATATAAACACCATGGAACCCAACCTTAGAACATGAAAATCACTAAATTTAGCAGTTCTTACTATACGTGATCAGTTTCCTGCCTGCTCTAACAGATAAATTGACTGTGCTACAAAAAAGTAGAAAATCAACTATTAATGAAATAATATAAGTATATTTAAATTTTCACAAGTGTTGCAGTTTATCAGGTAAGGTTTCAAATACATGTAATGTAATGCAATTATTATGAGATCTATAAACGTAAATATCAAGTGTAATCTACCACCACATAGCATTCAAAAAATTTTTACATTATCACTGATTAAATATGTGTTGGGGTTAGTGCTGTCAAAAATGTGTTACCAAACCGCGATTAGCCGGATAACCGCGATTAACCGGTTAACCGCCTAACCGAATCACCGGTTAACCGCCTAACCGAATCACCGGTTAACCGCCTAACCGAATCACCGGTTAACCGACTAACCGGTTAATCGCGTACGCAATTAAGCGGTTAACCGACACAACTAACTAACCGGTTAATCGCGATAAAGAAACTAACCGGTTAACCACTATTAATCAACTAACTGGTTAACTGTTTATAACAGTATATTTCATACCGACCGTCATCAGTGTTTCATTACAGCTGAGGCGAGGCCTAAGATAACTAAACCCCGTGCTTTGATATCATAATAGCTCAAGCTCTAGGATGTAATGAAATAAATATATTCATCGAGATTTATTAATTATTTTATTAATTATTAATACATAAAAAATTGAGAATTTTTATTGGTACCTATTCTGGTTTTTAGCCATGGTCGAATGATATTGGTAAGGTCTGCCACTGCGCATAGTCCCGCCTACCTTGTGACGTCTACTGGTTCATGCTTGTGAGTGCTGTGCTTGTGACTAGATCGACTTAGCTTCGCATTCTATGTACCTACTACACACTACAGGATTAAATATTTGAATATTTTAATCTTTATAACAAATCATAATGGTGTCATTTTATTCGTTTTTTGCGTAGATTACGAAAATCGCAACGAGGAAATCGAATTTTGTAGCTTTCATATAGTTTTTTGGAAAAAAAGGTAAAAAAATGCTTTTATATTTTGGGGTTTTTTAACTTTAACTTGTAATTTCTTGTGAACTACTGAAGATATTTTATTCAAATTTTATACACAAGTAGTATTAGGTATGTAGTACGTCACTGTTTTATAAAAAAATGATATATTGTTTATAACAAATGAGAAAATAATATAATTGTTATTAATCGTAAATTTCGCGTAGTGAAAAATGTAGTCTGCTACTAAATCTCGTCCTGTTCGGAATTTTGCTATAGGTACATAGTGCGGAAGAAATGTGGAGGAAGGTTTAAAATTATTTTTAGTGAAGAAATCAATATAATTATTGGTTGACTAGATTACGAGTTATGAATTTTTTTTAATAATTTTTGTGTTTAATGACCTGTAACTTCTAAACAAATCAAAAATTTTATATCCGGTTTCTTTTATTAAATTCTGCAAAAAATTCTCTATAAGATAGATTATATGAAATTTTTCTTGAATGCCTAAGTTAAGCCAAAATTTTAAGATTTTCTTCGAGAGAAACTTGAATTAAAATTTTTATATCCGGTTTTTTTTTTATTAAATTCTGCAAGCAATTCTCTATAAGATAGATTATTTTAAATTTTTTTGAAGGGCTTAGTTAAGCCAAAATTTTAATATTTTTTTCCAGAGAAAATTGGAAATTTTTAGCTTTTTTCATATTTTTTGTTTAATGACTTATTATAATTTATGAACTAAAGTTGTACTTTTTACTACGATTTAGCGGAGCTAAAGTTAGTCATTATTGTATGATTTCATAAAAAATAAATGTATTATTCATAAATAAAGTACTTAGGTACCTATTATATTACATTTGCATTCATTACAGTAATTATTTATAGGAATAATTATGTTATTCGCCTGCTGCTCGTGTAATAATAACAATTCATTATAATGAATAATTAAACAAAAGTTAAAAAATTATCAACAACTACACAGCGAACGGCAGATACTGTAAGTACTGTACTATACGAACACGACGTGCTACGCGCCTGGCTCAACGGTCCGTGCGTTTTTCTTTCTTACACTATAAAATTCATAACTCGTAATCTAGTCAACCAATTATATTGATTTCTTCACTAAAAATAATTTTGAACCTTCCTTCACATTTCTTCCGCACTATGTATAGCAAAATTCCGAACAGGACGAGATTTAGTAGCAGGCTACATTTTTCACTACGCGAAATTTACGTTTTATAACAAATATATTATTTTTTCATTTGTTATAAACAATATATCATTTTTGATAAAATATTGACGTACTACATACCTAATACTACTTGTGTATAAAATTTGAATAAAATATCTTTAGTAGTTCACAAGAAATTACAAGTTAAAGTTAAAAAATCACCAAAATAAAAATGCATTTTTTTAACCTTTTTTGCAAAAAACTATATGAAAGCTACCAAATTAGATTTCCTCGTTGCGATTTTCGTATTCTACGCAAAAAACGAATAAAATGACAACTCGCTCGTCTTTACCGCAAAAATGAGCCTATTTTACACCCTAGCTGATAGACTATCAGTGGAACATGAGTCAAGTAACGTCATGCGCAAAGCAGTTCGTATTTGAGACTCGTAACTGTCTGACCTTACCAATATCATTCGGCCATGGTTTTTAGCTACAGCCCGAAAACCTAATAATAATATTTAACCCACTAATCGAAATATTAAGATGATATAATAAAACGAATTAAAACATACAGTGACGCATTTTTATTTATAAATAAATTAACAATTACAAAAATCGTTTCCTATTACCCCGGCTGACCGTACATTAAAGATAAAAATTTTAAAAACATTTTCAGAAAATTTAAAAAACAACGTGTTTTTTAGTTAGGTACTTACTTCAAAAACTAATTTTCCTATATTAGTAAAAACATGAATACAAAAATATTATAATTAGGTAGGTAGTTTATGAATTTATTTAAAAATTATCCTCTGGAACTTATTACTGCAATTAAAAAAATAAAAGTTTGCAGGAAATTACTTGTTTTAAACCGTTTTAACCCAAATCTGGTGCAAAAAATATTTTACCGATATCCGATATCAATATTGTCATTCAATAGTAATTTAAATTTTACGATCATGTAGACTAAATGATATTTCAAAGTTTTACATACAAAATTAAAATTTATACTATAATTAATAATTATTATTCGTAAATGGTGCCAGATACAAAAAAAACGTTATTATTTGGTTTAATATAAAATTTGTTAAATAAATGTTTCTAAATTTTTAAGATAGGTATATATCGTAGACGAAAAAATCACACATAAACACACGCACACCACACACATATACACTTTACTTACAGAGTTTGCAGAAATGCTCCCCGGTCGGGATGATATTTGATATTCTAAATCAGCTTTAGTATGGTGTGTTCTAATGAAAGTTCTGATTCCTGTAACAGTTGTCTTAGTTCCCGGTTTTCTTTGAACCGTTCGAAACTCAATTTGCGCCCAATGACTTTTAGCGAACAGTGTTTAGTTGCTTATAATCCAATTGAGCTAGCTAACGACAATTAACAGACTCCATCAAAATGGTGATGGTACTTTATGCGGTCCAACGTCGAAACCCGGCACAATTCATCGTTCTCTCGTTCTCGATCTCCTCGTATACTTGTCTTCCCGTTCTCGCGAGCCTCCTTTCTCGTTTACAGATCGAATTCGTGAATAAGTCAAGTTCGACCTTTGAGAGCACGCCATGACGCATAATTATCAACTGTAATTACGCAGGCTTTTTATTTCGCCGGATAAATTTGTGTTTGTATTGAAACCTTGTTGCCTAGTAATTTGAAAAGAAAAACCGTAGGTGAAGTGATCTTGTTTTTAAACAATTTTTAGTCAAATTGCTGTCAGGTGAGAAGGTTGAGATGTCAAATAGAAATTTATTCGGAAGAAATAAAATGCTCGAGTGTAATTCAACGACCTAATTTAACGACTCATTTGGTTCTTCTTCACAAATATTCCCAAAATCTAATCATTTAACTGACAAATATTAGAAATATGAAGTAAATGATATTTTAGTGTTTTGTATGGTTGCTAAGAAAAAGGTCAATAAGGTTTTATCACTTGCAAAAAGTTACCTTCGTTTTTACCCGCTGTCAAAGCGATAAAATTGTGTTTTGTTTATGGCTTACTTTATACAGGAGTTGAATTATCAATTTAATTGACATTTCAAGAAAAATTTAATAATTTAAGGACGTCGTTTATTTTCGATGCATTAGTAAAACGGTAGTTACACATAATTTTATTTCCAGGTTCAATTATATTACTGTCCATGCAGCCAGAGTTGGCCGGAGCGGTAAGGGAGAGAAAGACTGTATGTTCTACACAAAATTCGCCAACTTATTACTCGCCTGAACGCAACTGAGCCAAGAGGAAATCGAGGTGGGTTACTTCTATATACAATATTTCAAGGTAGCGAAGCAGTTTCTGCCAAAATATTTCTTGGTAATTTACACAATAAGAGATGGCCGAACTTAGGAATTTTAAATTGGCAAACAATTTTTTTATCAAGCGGACATAAATTATCAGCAGAAACCGCTTCGCTACCTTGAAATAGTGTAAAGAAGTCGTCCAGCTCGATTTTTCCCGTGGCTCAATTGCGTTGAGGCAAGTAATAAGTTGGCGATCTGTGACACATTTTTTCTCTCCCTTACTGCTCCAACTCTGGCTGCACGGACAGTATGTCCGCTCAGTTAATATTGTATACCAATTTAAAATTCTTTATACTTTATACCGGTGATCTCTTAAAATTGGCCAATTTATTACTTGCCTCAGCGAAACTGAGTTAAGAGAAAAACCGAGCTGGACGATTTCTTTTTTTATTCTGTACACTATTTCAAGGTAGCGATGCTGTTTCTGCCAAAAAAATTGCTGATAATCTATGTCCGCTCGATTAACATTGTTTACCAATTTAAAATCTCTTATTTCGCGTACTGTTCCTGATGAAACAAATTTTGGTAGCAATGCATTATTATCTTTTTAGATTTTCTGCAATTGTTTTGATTGATAAAAGTCTAGAAATTCATCAAAAATCGTGATGATACTGATGAGAATCTTGCTCAACTTGGGAGCATACGGCACTTTGCGGTGTTCTGAGACTAAAGTTTTTAGTGGCAAGCTGGCAAGTTTGCGCACTTTATTCTCTAATATACAAGTTTTCAATGTGTAAAAATTTAATTGATCAATTCTTATGCGAGTTCTTTCATTCCTCTCTGTTTTGAATTTTTCTTTTTGCTCTTGCCCTTGTAAGCTTGATGTTATTTAGTTACCAAATCAAAATTCACCAGCACTCATAATTGTTTACAACAAAGGAGATTTTTACATTACATCATTACCTACTACCCCAACTTTTGAAAGGCAATTCACTTTTTTAATCTCCATTATGATTGGACTAACCATCAAAATAAAATGTTAGAAATTTATAGATATTATACTGAAATTGAATGTTACTTGACTGTAGAGATGGACTGATATTATGGTGTATATTTGTCTTCAAATAAACAATCCAAAATACAAAAATAATGTAAGTCACCAAAGACCATGCAGATGCATGGCTCTCTGCTGTGCTTCAATTAGTTATGGATTCTTAGAAAAGAAGGGATTAGGATTAACTTATAATCATCAGATGAAAGTACACAATTTTCGTTTTCAGACGAATGAGTACGTATAAAAAACAACTGTTTTCTACCTGAAATCACACGTTCTCGGAATATTCTCGTGTTATAGTTCATAATAGTTTTGAACATGCATAATATCAGAATTTGCCGAAATACCTGGTATTCTGAAAATATTTGATACAAGAATCTCCGCCATGGACAGCACAATGGTTTATTTGTTCAAGGTCAAGCTAGGATTTCGAAGTTCGAAAGGCAGTAATAGACAAAATATCACTGGACTAGAATAATCTGATTCTACTGTTGAAACATTTTGTGATTAACCTTTTTGTCAAACACATAAAATAGTGTGCTTGCAGTACAGTTCGTTCAGCCAGAGTTGGCCGCCACGGAAAGGGAGAAAAAGAGTGTGCCTATGTTCTACATAGAGCTGAGTCACAATTCGCCAAATTATTACTCGCCTCAATGCAACCAATTATTTGTTCGGAATTGTACGATTATAAATATTTTTTGAAACTGACCTAGGTATATGATTTTATGAAAAATCTTAAAGAATTTCTTTAAAAGTATATAAAGATTTTGTGGTTCACCCCTTGCATAAATTATACCGAGTATTCGTCTGTTTGTTAAGTAAAAATGAACATAATTATGCGTCCAGAATTCGATGTCATGTGATAGTTAGAAACGCGCGCGGCATGCGAAGCCCGCCGTGCGATCCGGAGCGGTCAGGAGCGAGTCCGGACGGGCGCGTTCCGGGCAACCCGTCCTGCCAGCGTCCTGCCGTCCTGCTCCGACATCTATCCGCTATTTCGTATTTCCGTATCCTGCTAATATTGTCACCATTTTTCAACCATACATATCCCATTAAATTCAACCGCGTTCAGTGTTTACGTCGGAACCGACGAAAAATAAATGTTTTTATTTTCGTGCGTCCGTGCCGTATGAACTCTACCAGAATACCGCAGTACCAGGGGTTTGTTCGCCGAAAATTACTCGCAAATTTGTACAATTCACTTTATTCCCAGCTAACCGTGAAGAGATCAACACTAATTTAACACGGGACGAACAAATCGAAGGGAATCACTCATTTAAACACAAAAAAACAAATATAATATATTGTGAGGATTTGTAAGAACAGTAGCTCGTGTTCAAATTTACACTACTTTTTTACCTCTCGCTTCATATTCTATAAGAGAGGTATTGTGATGGGTTAAAATTTTCGAGTATGAGTTTTTGGCAGATAAGCACGTTTTAGAGTCTCTAGAATACTAATTACACATTTTTGAGATGATGTCTGTGTGTGTGTGCGTGTGCGTATGCGTGTGCGTGTGCGTGTGTGTGTGCGTGTGCGTGTGTGTGTGTGTGTGTGCGTGTGTGTGCGTGTGTGCGCGTGTGCGTGTGCGTGTGCGTGCCCAGCAAACACAGTGTTGACATATACGTAACTATTATGTAATATTTAGAGAACATCGTTGACGAACCTAAATATTGCATAAATGATGCATAAAATTGCCATATGGATGACACATTTTGAAACCATATCTTCATGACATAACACTATAGACATAAAACCAATATATATGTGGCAGGTACGTAACAGATACGGATCAGTTATCGCATGGCATATTTTACATACTCGCCACATGGCACTGCCATATGAATGCAACATTTTGTAACCATATCTCCAAGACATAACTTTACAGACATGAAACCAACATTTATATGGCAGGCACGTAATAGTTAATGGATCAGAAGTCACATGGCATTAGAACTTATATCTTACATACTTGCCACATGGCACTGCCATCTGATTATAACTTTTTGTAGCCATATCTCCATGACATCACTTTACAGACATGAATAATAATTTGAAAAAAGAGAGAAATTATAATAAATAATCTCATATTTACTGACAGTTCATAGTAAGATGGAAATTGAAACGAATCACCTGTTCAATGTACATCCAATCCAACATTCAATGAATACTTTCATCTCATTGGTCAATATACTAAGATTTCTTTAGATTCATTTTTGCCTTCATTTAAACAAATTTTATTTTGAAGCAAATTATTTACAAACCACAAATAACAACTGACACCTGAGAAAATATACCATTTTACAAAATTTTAAAATAATAATTTGTATTTAAATAAAATAAGCTCAAATGGTCTGTTCACACTAGGAAAGATTTATGTAAAAAGTTTCATGCAAGTAAAACAAGTGCTAGGATCATTATAAAAGAAACTGTTAATACCGGTTATATTTTATAGAAACTAATTATTTCTATAAAATATATTAAAGGTAGTGATCTTTAATATAATAAATAGAAAAAAGAAACATATTAAGAAAAACTTTCCTCGTGTGAACTAGGCTTCAGAAATCTATCTTATCGATCAAGAGATAACCTCACTTTGTCGTTTGTCACTTTAATGTTGACAGTAGCTTGGATCTTGGCATGTCTGCGTATTTCGTACTTAAAGCATTCGATTTTAGTCTATTTGTTTTACTGGATGCACTAAATTATCCATTAATATTATGCAAGCTGAGAAATGTAGATTTCTTTAAATGGATTGTAGTACTTATGTTAATATTTGTGTATTCAGATTCGTTATAAAATGATATATTACTCCGCCTAATTGTTCATTATTATTTTTTTAGGTATGAATCACATTTTAAGAGATAACTAGTTTATTGAAAATATAATCAACTTTAATTCAGTAGCTGTGAATATGAAACTAGATTATTATATACACATCCAAAATATGTATGAGTTTGACACCAACAAACAACTAAGTAATTCGATTCTATGAAATATCAAAATACCTGCACATCCATAGCCATTAGCCACTACAACAAAAAATAATGTATTTAAATAGAAGTTTTTGTTCGCATAAGCATTTGTCTTTTTGAAATGTAGGTATACTTCTTGTGCTATGGATTTTGTTCTAGCACTCTGGGCTCGTTAAAATCATATTACTCACAATATTATTAAAAGTATTAGTTTTAAATTATTAAGTATTATTTACTCTACTATACTGTACACTTTAAATTGATATTTCATATAAACTATACGATATGTCTGATTAGCCGAGCGGTTTGGAGCGTATAGGAACATCGCGGAACATCGTCCCGAAGGTTCAGGTCCATGGTTCAAATCCAGCACGATCCAGCAAATATCAAATTAACATTTGTATCTCTCTCCGGTTCTATGGATTCTCGATGGATTCAACTTTTAGTTATAAAATGTTGCTTAAACATGTGTTTTTTTAATATAAATAAAATAATTATTGCTACATTTTATATAGTACGTAATACAGAAATGTATCTGCCATTTCTATATGCCATATGGCGGTAACCTGCCGTGGCCATATAGCAGTACCGTTGTCTTTCAAACGTAACTCCCATGTGGCATACATGGTGAGAATGGCTGACATAGGCAAGCGCATGCAAGCTCCATATATGTTGCATGCCATATGGCAGTAGACATGAATGGTGTACGTATTTTATGTATGCCACATCATAGTTATCTAACTGTGTTTGCTGGGTGTGCATGTGCGTGTGTGTGCGTGTGCGTGTGTGCATGTGTGTGTGTGTGTGTGCGTGCATGCGTGTGTATGTTACAATTTTTTCGGACACGATAACTCCGAAAATATCAAACATTTAAATACCAAATTTTGTATTTAAGGTTTCAATACGATTCTTAAAAGCCCAATATAATTTTTGTTTCAATCTACAAACCGGAAGTAGTACTTTTTAAAAATATTTCAATAAATAATTAATTTAAGACAATTTTATTTGAAAGATTATGTGATTATTACCTACAATCGGTATTTTATAAATTTGTCTGTGTATGACATCATTTAAGAATAATTAAAGTATAATACTTATAATTTAGTATTTCGGTATCTTGTAGTCCATGATCGTATCATTTGTTACTACGTAAAATTAAAATGATTATGACAAGACAGTCACAGTGACAATAATAGTAAAATATCGTTTATATCTTCTTCTGCAGTGTAAATAAAATGACTAAAATATATTTGTGAGTAGTAGCAGTAGTAATAGTACTTATATATTAATATATTTGTATAGGTAATAAGTAAAAAGAATAAATTTGGTATAGCGGGAGGTCTTGTGGTGGCCACGTCAGATTTTTTAGTATAGTTTTCACATTTATTGAATAGAGTTAATGTTAAGTTTATTGTATATTTAGTAGTGATGCAACTGATACTGAATATCCGGATATTTGGCGTGCAAGAACAAACTTGTTTGGGGGTGCAATTTTTAGATATATTTTAAATTTATTTCATATTTTACGGTTTTTATTAGAATAAACTTAATTTTTTAAGATGCTGATAGTAATTTTCATGTAACTTCGTACTAATTTTATATTTTTAAACTATCCGGTACGATCGGATATCGGATCAGGGCTCACTATTCGGTATTCGGTTGGATAGTAAAATAGCTGGATACCGTAACCTTATCCATTTCATTCCGGTTTTCAGTATAAGTTTTCACGAACATGTTTTTATTCAGAACTGAAAGCCAGAAGTCAATATTTTTATCCTGTCGAAATATACAGCTAATTAAATTCAAAATATAAATAAATATATCTAAATAGTTTAATTTTCGGCGTAATATAGGCCCTTTTAAATTTTAGAAACAATGCATCTAAAAGAAAAAAGTTCGACCAATCGAATGCTGAAAACCGGAAGTCGGTATTATTATCCGTTTCGAAATGATTTATTTTGTTTTCTCCAAGAATATAATTAAATTGTGGCTACACCAGAGCCCCAAAAATTTGAAAATTATGATATTTATATTAAGTTCCAGTTTATTATCAATGAGATAAGCTATCACTAAAAGTACATGTAAACAAAATGTAAGGGTGTATAATATTGGACGCTGATCATGAATCAAAAAGAATTTTGTTGAAATTCGCAAATTAAAAAATAGGTCCAAGGAAATGAGACATTCTGTAAGTAAAGTACAAATTTCATTTTTTCCTGTTTGTAAAATTATTATTACATTAATGTAATTACTTTAATAAATACTGCATAAATATTTTTTAACTTTTTTGTATTTAAATGTGACAACCAGTGGTACCCAATATGATATATGTTTCGCACACTACTATTAATTTTACGAATTTCAACAAAATTATTTTTGAATCATGATCAGTGTGTCCAATACTATTCACCCTTAAATTTTGTTACACAGATTGGGTTAAATCCTGTATACCGATTACTCAATATGACACTCTATCACACCCAAGTAGGTAGACCAACAACCACATGGAAAAAAAGCATTTACAATGAAGTAAAGAACACTAATTAGGAAAAGAAAGAATTAAGTGAAAAATCCAGTAGTCTTGTACACAATGTGCATTAATTTTTATTTGTTGAAAATTACTACCGGTTTCGAGTGTTTAACACTCATCTCCAGGTATGTCGGTGAGATAAAAAATAGAAACATAATACATAAAAATACATCAAAATTACTTACACTGATAACTACTAACAATATTTGGTATGTTGTCAGTTTCTGATCTATTGAAAAAAGAGGAATAACTTCTTTTCCTGTATTTTTGGTCCTAAAATTATCTATAATTTAGAGAGTAGATATATGTTTGCGCCTATGTACACGAAGTTGCAAAACATTACAATCTGGGTGTTAAAAAAATTAATGGCAATAACTTAACTTACCTAATTTGAAGAAAGGATAATTTAAAATTAAATTTTGCGAGACACTTACAATCATAACTAGTTTTAAGTTCATGGCTGGCAACTGCACTTACGGTAGCATAAACTATCTATACCGAGGACTCACAGTAGGAATCTCACATCCATATAAAAAGGCGTAATACGTAGTATCCCAATTACTTACACTACCCGAAGAACGATTCCCTAGAATAATTTACAATCGTCTTTTAGCATGAGACAACACCCCAAGTAATAAAATTTCTCCGAATTTCTCCTATTTTCTGTATGTTTCCCGTAATATTTTTCGTTTGAATTCAAAGAAGTGGGAAGGGGTGATATGTTGGTCAAAAAGTCTTCCCTTTGGAATTAAGTTTTCTGGGCCCTGAAGAAGCTACATGCAAAATCTGGAAGCATAGAATTGAATTCAAATCCAGTATTCGATTTTTTAACTTAGCCGCTCGCGCGAGTTTTTCAATTTGTTTATTTGGTCAACCCTGAAGCCGGGCCCTACTAAAAAAGTGTTCCACCCGGATTTTCCTGATGTAAAGACCATAACAAAGTAAATGAACACAAAAGTAAGCATATTGAAGACGTCGAATTTTCCAGATGAGCGATTTTGGAGGTCAAAATTTTCAAACATTGGTTTCGACTAGTGCGCCCTGCCCAATTCGTCTTCCGGTTTGTCAAATGATTACTAGTCACTTTTTAAACAAAGTTATCATAACGGAAGACATATTTAAATCTGCAAAAAAGTTGATATGCATTTTCCCTTCGTTCTCGAGTGGGCCCCTTCCGATTTCAAAAATATTTGGAATTTGGGGTTTTCAAGGAATAGACTTTCATCTCACTAAACGGAAGACGTATTTCTTCTCGTCGCGATTTTAGACCCGCGGCTCTCTAGCTATAAGCAAGAAATCAATGCAAATACAATAAAAGAAATTATCTCTAAATACACAAACACCCTGAGACAGAATGATTTAGATAGATGTAGAGAATCCACCTATAACGAGCATTTTAAGCATATTAAACAATCATTTGGACTTGAAGATTACTTGAGCACAAGCTTAAGCTTAACAAAACAACAAATTATTAGTCAAATAAGATTTGCTTACAAAAAAGGTCTAAAAGTATATTATAAAGGAATAAAATACGAGCTAGATTCTGAGAACTTATGTTCAATTTGCAACCTTAACAAGCCCGAAACTTTGTCTCATTTTTTTATTGAGTGTCCTTTGTATAAAACTTTACGTAGCAACTACCTCAACAGATACAGAATCCAGGAATTACATGATCAAGATTTACACATTTTGTTTCAAGATCTTACAGTGGTATCAGGACAATATCCCCCCGGACAATACCCCTCCGAACAATATCCCCCCGGACAATATCCCCTGGACATTATCCTCCTTGACAATATCCCCCCTAGGACAATTTCCCCCTCGGACAATTTCCCCTTAGAAAATACCCCCCTGCCAACATAGAGTTTTTTTTAGAAGTAAAAACCTAAAACACTGTTGTTGTTTAAGTGTATTACACATTTTAATAACTATTAGTTTATGTTAAAAAAACGGAGTTCTGTTGGACTCAAGAAGGGTTTTGTTAGCATAGATTAGTTAATGTCAAAAAAAACGTAGGGGGATGTTGTCCAGGGGGAAATTGCCCGAGGGGGAAATTGTCCTAGGGGACAATACATCAACTTGAACTCTATTATCCATGTGCTTATTAATATATTCAGTGAATGGAACGAGATTATCCCTAATAATTAAAAGGATAGGCGCTGATAACTAAAATACATAGTAGATTTTAAAAGGCATGAGCTAACGCCACACAGCGTGAACCTAGCGTGAACCGTTTTTTTTTTGACATAAACTAATCTATGCTAACAAAACCCTTCTTGAGTCCAACAGAACTCCGCTTTTTGACATAAACTAATGTATGCTAACAAAACCCTTCTTGAGTCCAACAGAACTCCGTTTTCTTGACATAAACTAATCTATGCTAACAAAACCATTCTTGAGTCCAACAGAAATCGTTCACGCTAGGTTCACGCTAGGTTGTTCAAACATGCGTTAAACCAATTTTTCTTACGTTCACGCTAGGTTCACGCTACGTTCACGCTAGGTTCACTCTACGTTCACGCTACGTTCACGCTAGGTTCACGCTGTGTGGCGTTAGACACTTTCATTTTAAAATGACATTTCCTCTGGGGTATTCTATAGGGTGTTTCAGAGTTTTCCTTGTGGCACTCCACTCTCCGATTAAAAGCGAAAGTGTTGGCGGGGTGAAAGAAGTGAAAGAATTATGTAATACGGTGGCAGAGTGTCGTATATCACCCCCTGTAGTCGTGTGGGGCAACTATGCCTTCCGCGCGTCGTTCGTTCGTTCGTTTAAAATAGCTCAGAGTGGAATTCGTGATAAGAAGTGAAAATAACTGATACAGAGAGACACGACTAGACTATGAAATAAGAGGTAGAGGTATTCTTCATCCATGCAACACAGATATCAAGTCAGGGACGGAGATTTATAACTTGAAGGGAGTTTCTCAGTTGTTTCATCGAATTTAAGGAAATTTTACATTGAACTTCTTCACTATCCATAATTTAATCATTTTAAGTTAAATATCTATTAAGTCGGATTTACATTGGAGGAGTAATGGCTCGTGACTTCTTCTGTGTTCTGTTAACATGAGATATAGGTATTTCTATGATACGTTTCATAATGACACTGGATTTTACGTTTACTTATACCGTAACAGTAATGTTCGCCAACTTTTAAGAAAACTTTTAGAGTATTACTATAAAGAGTATGGACATAGGCGCAATATTGCAAACAAGTTGCCATGGTTTCATACTCTAAAAAAATGTGGAATTAATTAATTTTTAAAAATATGTAACAATATGATACACAAAAATTAATTCAGTATCTAACTTGCAAACTTTCATGTATTACCAAACATTTTATTGAAATACAATTTTACTAAAGACAGCCATACCTACTCAGTATAAAGCACTCCATTACATACTTTATTCTTCACTCTTTTCCCAACAATTAACAAGCAAGTCCTATTTGTTCTTTGTTTACGTTTTGATGAGTATTTTATATTTCGCTACAATATAAACATTGCAGATCCAACTATGTAACTTTCAACAAACGGATCCATTTCTGAGAAAGGTTATGTCGTCAACTCAATAGATTATTGAAATGATTATGAACCAAACATCTTACATAATACAGAAGAAGTATCCGATTACATCCATTATAAACAAGCCCTCACTGAGACAGTTACTGGTACAAGTAGCGGGCTGTACTAGCATACTCAATTGAGCGAGAGGCTAGTAGATGTTTACACCAGAAATACATTGTAGATAACTAGCAATAGTTGGGTAAAAGACGTGATAGATAAATATATGTGTGTATAGTACGCAAAATAAATATGGTCGGGCTTAGGAATTTTAAATTGGTAAACAATATTAACCGAGCGGATTTAGATTACCAAATTTTTTTTTGCCAAAAACCGCTTCACTGCCTTGAAATAATGTATAAAGAAATCGTTCAGCTTGGTTTTTCTCTTGGCTCACTTGCTTCTAGGAAAGTAATTGGTTGGCGACCTAGCTCTGTGCAGAACATAGACACATTCTTTCTCTCCCTTACCATTTCGGCCAACTGCACGGCCAGTACTTTGTAGTTTCTTTTTCCTATAAATTGTGTAAAAATTTTAAGTTTAGATCGAGTCCATTAAGAATGGGATAAGTTCAGCATAAACAAAATTTTATTATTTATATCTGCTATTACAAAAAAGTTTCTAGGTAAAATTTGAATTTTTAGTTGTATAGCTTGATTTGTGCCAATTTTAAATAAGATATATACTTAACTTAAAAACAGACTCTAACCGCACAAAATAACGGTTCAGGTTCGGTTTGCGGTTCACTGTTTTTTATGGTTTAGTTTTACTCCGGTTTTCATATTTCTTTCTTGGAATGAACCGGTTACCTGTTTTCAAAAAGCAGTTCAAGTTCCGGTTTCGGTTCAATGATTTATTTAATAAGAAGCGATTAAAAACTCATTTAGTTTTGGACTAAAACAAAATAAAAAATTAAAACTATATTGAACCATAGAAAATTCAATAATTTTCATAAAAATTTAATAAAACCTTAACGGAAAAACGTTAAATTTCAATTTATTCTTTAAACCGTTCCGAACTAGTTCACAATCATCGGTTCGTTTCCGGTTAAGGGTTTGCCTAATTATATTTAACGGTGCGGTTGAAAAAAATACAAATATGTTTGTTAAAATTATTTTTATGTGTTACAGTTATATCAACGAATCAACAGACAGTCAGTCCGTTGGTGAGTTTAAACATCTTCCCTACGCCATTGGATCTCCTTTTCTATGTATAAAAAATCGTTCATTCAAAATATCATCTTAGGGATGCGGGCGGTATGTGTCCCTTGCGACCAACACAATGTGATGATACGGGGCATAAATATACCCCGGCCCGGCCCTGTCTTCCGGTCTCCACGCTGCACGTCAGGCCGTTGTGTATATTAAGTAATATTTTAAATAACGATAATGCGAATTCCGACCTTTACAGCTCGTGTCATCGCTCATAATACAATCTAATTATGTGTGAGATAAAGTTTTTTACAGTTAATTTGATTAGAAAGACTTGGAATTTCAAGTAAAAAGGCGAACAATTAGGTATACGAAGTAGTAATTTATTATTTTGATCATTCAGCTTTTTAAAAATAAAATTGGATAACTGAAAACAAAAAAATGTAAAATATATATGATCAAAAAATGAATCATATAAGTAAAAGCCATGTTCACACTGGATTCTTTAAGGATTCCTTGAAGATTTTTTCATGCTTTTGAATCCTGAAAAAATTTACTTGTTTTGAAGGAAAGAATAAAACTCGGATCAGCGCTGACAGCGAAGAAATGCACAGCTGCATGTAAAAAGGAATAAAATCAATCCAAACCGAGTATGTGGGATCTGGACGCGAGTGTAACTTTTTGTGCACGATCACGCACGCTCACGAAATTGAAAATTGAATTACGCCTAATCACGCACGTCATTTTACGTTTGAGTCACGACCACTCACGCTCACGAAATTGTTATTATAGTCACACTCGATAACGCACGACGGGTCACGTTAAAATATTTCTATGAAATTTTAAAATGATAATTTACTTTAGCTCCGCAAAATCGTAAATAGATGAACAACTTTTGCTCCAATTTTTTCGACAAATTAATATCTGTGCGCTGTCTGTGTACTGGGCCTCTATTCTGTAATTTTAGAGATAGCTTTACGCTCTATTTTCAGTGCTGGTCCCTAGCGGTGGTCCTCGGAAACATAGCATATGGCGTCATGTCATGTCTTTACCGTAGAGCCAACCCTAGTGATGTTTTCATGCCGAAGAGCTTCGCTTTATCCAGTCTATTTTGACATTTTGAGGCGCGAGGTTAAATTTGTGTTTGGGTGTTTTTTTTATATTCGTAGTTTTAATTTAGTTACGGTGTAGTTTTTAATTATTAGTTTATCTAATTTAATTGTTTGACTCGTTTTTACGTTTTTTATTTTTAGTAATCTTCATTAAGTTTCTTTAATGTTAGTTTATACGGTCTAGTTAAACATTAGTTTTTCGTAGTTTGTAGACTTTGTTTATTTTTATTTTACCGTTTTGAACATTAATTTATTATCAATTTGTTACCATCGTGGGGTTACTTGTTTGAAAACAGACAATGCTACCAACTTAAATTATGGCAACTTGACGCACCAAAATTACTATCATAGATACACCGCCCTTATTCTATACCAAGAAACAGTTACTGTTGCTATTGACGTCATCGTTCAAGAGCTATCTTTAGGCTTTAAGATGTTCGACCCTATTCCATGCGGTAGCAAAACATGCGTTCGAATTTCCCACAGATTTTTCTTGTAGTTTAAGATAATTCAAAATTTTAATTTTTTTTTCAGTAGTTAAAGAGTTGATCTAGGGCTCCAAATTGTTAGATTTTAAGTTTTTAATTTCGTTTTACGTAATTTAATACGTCAAATATCATGATATTTGAACGAATTTTTCTACTACTTCTAAATACAATTTAAAATTCTAACAATTTGGAGCCCTGCATTGAACCTTTCTCTAAACAATAGTCTTTATTTGAAAGAAATATCTTGATCGGTATAGAAAATCTGTGGGATATCCCGTAACGCTTTTGCTTCAATTTCGGCGGAATTTTTGTAGAGTGCGCTAGCGAACCTGGCAGCTATTGAAAATATTAAGATTTGGCTCTGCCCATGTACACTCTTGAGCATAAAGTTGTTTTGTGAATGATATTTAGTTGGGATAATGCGTACTGCCGTACTGGAGAAGTTTTTCATATATGCTTGCTACGCTAATATCAAGACACACGGCAGTGTCTCTGGCCAAGTACAAAAAATTTATAATATATAGAATAAACACAATAAATGATTGTTTATTATTTATCAACAATTATTAAAATTATATGTTCATTATTGTTACTTGAGTTTATTACTGCAATTATAAATTGATCTAGATTAATTGTTAATTAAAATCAATATTGGCTTATAACTCAATTAGTAAATTTTAATTCTTATATTGCACGATGCACGTGGCAATACTTTATGAAATCTATCATCAAATTTAATGCAGATTATGTTATTATATTTCGCGAAATTTAGCGACATGAACAAAAATATTTCAGAATGGTTTGTTATTTTTATTAGGTGCTGCAAAAGTAATATAATAATTATTGTTATTCTGCAGTCATGTCTTTAGAATTCTGTACTTACACGCTTTATTGTGATTGGCAATTTGTCGAAATGAATTTATTACAAAAAAGTATGACTTACTTTTGTATTATAAAAGAAAAAAATCTGACGTGGACACCACATGACTTCCTCTTGTACGCCTTGTTTGTTCATACTTTTCTTAATAACTAAAATGTAGAATAATATAAAAAATTCTTTTAACTTATTATACTAGTACTACTACTACTGCTACTATACTCACAAATATATTTTAGTCATTTTATTTAAACTGTAGAAGAAGATATAAAGCATATTTTACTATTGTCACTATCATGTAATAAACATTTAAATTTTACGTAGTAACAAATGTTAATCGATCATGGACTACAAGATACCGAAATACTAAATTATAAATATATACTTTAATTATTCTTAAATGATACCAGATACAAAAATATTTATAAATAAAATAAAATAATAATAATAATTTAAAATAAAAAAATTTGTCTTAAATTAAATATTTATCGAAATTTTTTTTAAATTTACTACTTTCGGTTTGTAGATTGAAACCAAAAATAGGAGGTGCACAACTAGATGCTATAACAGTCCTAAATACAAAATTTCAACTTTCTACGTCTAACCGAATTTGAGTTATGCGACACACATACGTACGCCCGTACGTACATACGTACAGACGTCACGACGAAACTAGTCATAATGGATTCAGAAAAGGTCAAATCACTATCGAAAATAACAGCAACGCAAGCGTACAGCACGTCCGTATAGTTAGCACCCCCACTTCAGAAAAATAAAAAAATTAAAATGCCTTAATTTTGTGCTAATTATGTGCTAATTTTGTACTAACATTTAAAATTTTGTGCTATTCGCGTTTTAGGAACAATAACATACATTTTTGTTTTTAGGATACTACATTTAGGTGCGTATTACCAGTTTACTAAACGAAATTCCTACCTTTTCACATTTCTACTATTTTAAAATAGATTTGATTAAAGGTTATAAAAGAGAGCACAATTTTTATTTTTACTTCTTCCCTCATATTTTATAAGAGAGGTATTGTTACGCGTTTTTGGTGGATAAGCACGTTTTAGGGTCCCTAGAGTAAGAATTTATCATTTTCGAAATGTGTGTGTGTGTGTGTTACAATTTTTTCGGGAACGATAACTCAAAAAATATCAAACATTAAAATTGAAAATTTTATATTTAGGTTTGTGGCGGTCGTTCCTACTCGGACCGCGTGCGCACCACTAGCTCAACAGCTACAGTGGTCTAACGGTCAGCGCTTCTGACTACCACCGTACGGTCCCGGGTTCGATTCCCGCCGCCGCAACTCTCCATCGCGTCTAAGGCAGGGCATGGCTTACAGCCTTACTGACGAGACCAAGTAAGCATGCCCGGGACGAAACGCAACAACATTTCAGGCTCATTGGCGTGCCGACCCACAAACGCCAAAGGTTTTAATACGGATCTTAATAACCCAATATAATTTTAGTTTCAATCTGTAAACCGGAAGTAAAATATTTCGATAGATAATTAATTAAATATAATTTTTACTTCCTTGTACGAAGTAAGGAAGTATTGTAATCGCGAAAAATTTCGGTTCTCAGATTTTGACGGAAATATCCGTTTTGACCCTTTCTGAATCCATTATGACTAGTTTCGTCGTGACGTCTGTACGTACGTGCGTACGTACGGACGTATGTGTGTCGCATAACTCAAATACGGTTAGACGTAGAAAGTTGAAATGTTGTATTTAGGACTGTTATAGCATCTAGTTGTGCACCTCCTATTTTTGGTTTCAATCTACAAACCGAAAGTAGTAAATTTAAAAAAAATTTCGATAAATATTTAATTTAAAGTAGTTCGGTCGTCGTTGACGCTAGTCAAATTCAGTCCGTTTTTTGTTGTCAATTTATGAAGTGAAATTCGACTGTAACGGTTTTTAATATTTTATTATGAATTTTTATGCATCTGGTTCTCAAACAAATAGTCGTATTTTACAAATCTTGTAATTTCATTCGCAACTTGACTAGTCAATCACCCGGTGTCATAACTCGGGCCAGGTTATGGCGTCGACACAGTTGGCAGCATTGTCCGAGGCATTCAAATGTAAACACAGGAATGATAAATGATAAATACGATAGTGTGTTTATAAAAACGAGTTCTTGATAAATGACTTAAAATCATGAAAATCATTGATTTTTCAATCCAATCTGTTTCAAGAAATAAAAGGTTAACATTCAAATCTGCGTTTAAATTTCCCACGCTCCGCAGTTGGCAACCCTGCAGAACATGACGCCTGATCGGCTTCTGCTTGGTCGTGATTTTGTCACATATTTTCTTATTTTTTGAGCTATTTTCATCGGCAACGTAGGGTTTTGACTATGCATAACGAAGCCTTAATATATTACCTTTCCAAATATCAATTTGCCACTATTTATTCAACGAACTTTTACGGCGCAATTTCAATTTTTCTTAACCAAAAGTGTCGTTTTCCATAAGAGCCCATGTAAAAACAATGAACTTCAAACTCATTTTTCTCAAAAACGAGTACCGCAAGGGCATGTTTTCTTGGCACTTTTGAAAATAATATTAAATTTTCTATTCAACCAGACCATTTTCAATACAAAATCAAAGACTTCAATTGACGACCGAACTACTTTAAGACAAATTTTTGTATTTTAAATGAAAGATTATGTGATTATTACCTACAATCGGTATTTTATAAATATTTTTGTATCTGGTATCATTTAAGAATAATTAAAGTATATATTTATAATTTAGTATTTCGGTATCTTGTAGTGCATGATCGATTAACATTTGTTACTACGTAAAATTTAAATGTTTATGACATGACAGTGACAATAGTAAAATATGCTTTATATCTTCTTCTGCAGTTTAAATAAAATGACTAAAATATATTTGTGAGTATACTAGTATAATAAGTTAAAATAATTTTTTATATTATTCTACATTTTAGTTATTACGTAAAGTATGAACAAACAAGGCGTACAAGGAAGTCATGTGGTGTCCACGTCAGATTTTTTTATTTTAAATGTAAGATTATGTGATTATTATCTACAATTAGTATTTTATAGATTTTTATGTATCTAGTAGGTACTTATCTTTTAATGTATATACTTATAATTTAGTATTTCGGTATGTTGTAGTCCATGATCGTTTAATAATTTTTGTTACTACGTAAAATTTGAATGATTATGACGATTCCCGGAAATTTCATCGCGGGAAAATTCATCGCGGAATGTTCATCGCAGTTAATCGCAGGAAAATTCATCGCGGGGAAAATTCATCGCGAGGTAAATTAATCGCAGGAAAGTTCATCGCGGGAAAGTTCATCGCGGGGTAAATTCATCGCGAGGTAAATTCATCGCGGGCAAGTTCATCGCGGGGAAAATTCATCGCGGGGAAAATTCATCGCGAGGTAAATTCATCGCGGGAAAGTTAATCGCGGACAAGTTCATCGCGGAGAAAATTCATCCCGAGGTAAATTAATCGCGGGAAAGATCATCGCGAAATAAATTCATCGCGAGGTAACTTAATTACGTAAAAGTTCATCGCGATGATAATTAATCGCCAAAAAATTAATTTCAGACATATTCATGATCTGTAAATTCTTCTTTGCAGACAAATAAATCACAATGTTGCGTGTTATTAACAACAGTTGCATAAGCGGAGAAGTGCAAATTTGAAAAGCACGATGGTTTTAGGGATTGTAGGTACGACAGTTTTTCTACAATATTTTTTGAATTTTTTAAAACTAGAAAATATTTCTGCCTAACATTTTTCTGAACTTAACCCCATCTTACTCGAAGAGTATTTTTAACAAGATTTTTTGAATTTTTTAATACTAGAAAATATTCTTGTATAACATCATACTCGAGGAGTATTTTTAACAAGGTTTTTTGAATTTTTCAAAACTAGAAATTATTCTTGCCTAACATTTTTCTGAACATAACCCCATCATACTCAAAGAGTAAATGCCACACCACCGAAAACCACAGCGTATAAAAACCATACCGCATAATAACCACACGTCCGAAAAACCACAGCGTATAAAAGTTCCACCACCACAATGTCCAGCTACCCATATACCAATTGTCACACTTCGATTTGCACATTTGTATCCAAACTAATCAACACTAACAAAACCCTAATTGAGTCCAACAGAACTCAGTTTTTTTTAAATAAACTAATCAATACTAACAAAACCCTAATTGAGTCCAACAGAACTCCGTTTTTTTAAAAATAAACTGATCAATACTAACAAAACCCTAATTGAGTCCAACAGAACTCCGTCTTTTTGACATAAACTAATCAATACTAACAAAACCCTAATTGAGTCCAACAGAACTTAAGTTAAGTAAGAAGTTAAGTAGGAGTAAATTATACGCTGTGGACATTGTGGTGGGGGAACTTTTATACGCTGTGGTTTTTCGGACGTGTGGTTATTAGGAGGTATGGTTTTTATACGCTGTGGTTTTCGGTGGTGTGGAACACTGCGTACTCGAAGACGTTCTGGACTAACTTGTTATGGCCAGAAATCTCATTTTCAAAAAATGCGCTTATTCAATGTTTTGATCGGCGCTTATTCAATATAAATTTATTTATTATATTTCTGCGCTTTTCCAACGTCATAATGACTAAAAATGCGCTTTTACAACTCTCCGAATTTTGTTACACCAGTTGGGTATACCTGAGGCCTGAGGTATTAAATATATTCAGGTGTTATTGAGTTTCTATATCTTTCTTCGAAATTTGCAGTATTACACTTTTGTTTCTTAGCTATTGATGTTGTGAACGAATGGTAAATGACTTTTTAATCCTATTATAGAAATTGTAAGCCAAAGAACACCTGCAAACGTTAGAATTTTATGAACTTTCTTCAAGTGCAGTTTGTAAGGGAAAATGTTAAATTTCATATTATAAAATAATTCGTGATCAATAAGGATTAACATAACACAACATACCATTCAACATTACTACAATAAATATGTTCGCGATGAATTTTCTCCGCGATGAACTTTCTCGCGATTAATTTACCTTGCGATGAATTTTCCCCGCGATGAACATTCCCGCGATGAACTTTCTCGCGATTAATTTACCTCGCGATGAATTTTCCCCGCGATGAACTTTCCCGCGATGAACTTGCCCGCGATGAATTTACCTCGCGATGAATTTACCCCGCGATGAACTTTACCGCGATGAACTTTCCTGCGATTAATTTACCTCGCGATGAATTTTCCCCGCGATGAATTTTCCTGCGATGAACTTTCCGCGATGAACTTTCCGCGATGAACTTTCCGCGATGAATTTTCCTGCGATGAATTGTCTGGACACGCCACTGATTATTGTATTTTGCATCTTTTGCTTTGGATTTTATAAGAGACATAGTTTTCTGAAGATTTTCTTCAATAAAAGGGTAAGTCGATTACAATTACCAAAATTATACACTACATGAGAGACAGGCACATTGGTACAGTTCGGAAACTTATTATGTATTATTATGATTTGAGGATTATTTCAGATACGTTTAAAAGCCTTCTTTATCCACCTTTTAAAAATAATTGTATGTATGTATGTATGTATGTATTTATTCTTTGATCCTGTGATACATAGATAATGCATATGAATAGCGTCAGTTACAGATAAATATTTTGTATTACATAATATGTACACAGAAAAGTTATATAAAATAACATAAAAATTAAAATTAGTTTGTGCTGGGGATCCCACCTGAGATACCAGAGAAGTTCTTCAAAGAAATAATGAATGATTTAATTTTATAAGAAAATTTCATCAATATTGTACCAGCATTTATCTATTAAATAGACTTTTAAATGATATTTAAATAAATTGTATTTGGGGATATTCGAAATTTCCTTAGGTAAGGCATTAAAAATTTTCAAGCCTAAAACATTTGGATTTTTAGTCGCTATATTAGTTCTGGCACATGGAATTCTAAACTGATCCTTTGATCTCGTATCAAATGAATGACAGTTTTTGTTAGTAGCAAAGTTATGTTTGTTTTTATAAATAAATTTGCATATTTCCAAAATATATAGGCACGGTAAAGTGAGTATTTCCAATTGTTTGAATAATTGTTTGCAAGAATGTTGACTGCTAACTCCATAAATACATCTCACAGCGCACTTTTGAGCAACAAAAACCTGGACTGCCCATGAAGAGGTGCCCCAAAGACAGATTCCGTACCTTAACCGAGATTCAATTAAAGCGAAGTATATCATACGTAGTTGAGATACGTTTAGGTAATTTTTGAAGAAACGTAGAGAGTAGCAAGAGCGATTCACAGAGATAATGAGTGTTTCACAATGAGGACGCCATATAGAGAATTCATCAATTGTGATTCCCAAAAAGACCGTTTTGTGTGATTTTTCCATTAACTGACCGTTGACATAGATGTCTAAATTTAAAACATTTATGTTTTGGTAGTTACGAATTACGATTGAGATAAAGTTTATTATCATTAAACCACTGTGTAAGTAGCTCCATGCTAATCTCACATTTTTGTTTCACATCAATTACATTATTACCGGTGACTACCATCGAAGTGTCATCCGCATATTGTATGATTGAGGAATCATTGTTAATTGCGTCGAGTAAGTCGTTTACGTATAGAATAAACAGAATTGGCGCAAGAATAGTTCCTTGCGGCGCACCGATGTTGGTTTGCAGAGTATCTGACTGAACATTATGATACGAATTGTTTTTTTTTTAATTTTAAAGAAACAAATTGGGTCCTGTTACTTAAGAAGCTGTGCAACCAATCGAGTGGCGTACCTCTAATACCGTATGAGTTTAACTTATCTAATAGCCTTTCATGATCTAAGCAATCAAAGGCTTTAGATATGTCACAAAATATACCAACAACAGCTTGTTTATTATCAATTTGAGAGGCAATTTTATCATACATGCCAGTGATAGCATCTGCAGTTGAAAGATTAGGCCTGAAGCCAAACTGATTTTTATTAAGAATATTGTATTTACTGATAAACGATTCTAGTCTATCTAGAAAACAGTACTCTAGGATTTTTGAAAATATTGAGGTCTGAGCAACTGGTCTATAATTGTTTATATTGTGTTTGTCACCCTTTTTATAAATAGGAGTGACTTTACTAATCTTGAGGCTATCAGGAAATGAACCGGTTTTAAAAGATAAATTTATTAAAAACGTGAGTGGTTCAATAATGAGGTGTAAAATTCGTCGTACTATGAAACTGGGCACCTCGTCAGGGCCGGCCGAGTATTTGTTTTACAATTTTGATTGAATTAAATCTATTGAAGTAGGTATAGATACTGATATTAAATTTTTTATAGTGTTCAGATAGAGTCACAATCGTTGTCATTTATGACCTATAAACAAATTTAAGATTTATTTATAAGCAATTAAAATGTACACGAGTAAGTGCGGGCTCGGTACGAAGCTGATGCCGGCGAGCGTGGCACCTTCTCCCGACAAACGTAACACTGTAAGACGGACTATCGACTAATGTACATAACAATCTGAATTTGGTCACTATTATTAACAAAATTTTATGCAAACTAGTTGACTTTCTATAAAATATGTTTACGTAGTAAAAATTTATTTTAAATGTTTATTTAAATGAATCTGAAGTAATTACAGGTTTTTGATTAAGGTAGGTATCAAGGTTGCGTACGAACGAATATATTGAAGATATCTCCAAAAATAAACAATTTTAACAGCAGTGTTCTATAAAACGGCTTTACCAAATAATGTAATATGTTTTTATTTATATTTGGGCATGAATATAAGATCAAGTCGCAAATTAATAATAAAAGAAAAGTTAGTTTAAATAAAACCACATTATTTTTTTTCTTATAATACAAAAGTGTTTTTCTGAGTAATTATAAACATTTTAGTACTAAGAAATATGTCATGCCCTAGTTTATATTGTAACTTGGCAGAATAAATTTTAACCTCCCGCCTTATATTCTATAAGGGGAGGTATTGTGACGGGTCGAGTGTGAGTTTTTAGTGGATAAGCACGTTTTAGGATCCATAGAATACGAATAAAGTATTTTCGAGATTTTCTGTGTCTGTGTATATGTGCGTTAGGTCTATGTGACATATTTTTTCGGGCACTATAACTCAAAATGTTACAAACATTTAACAACCAAATTTTTATATTTAACGTTATAATACAAATCTTTAGGAACTCAGTTATTTGTAAATTTTTCTGTGTATGGTACTATTTAGGAATTAAATTATTGTTTATAATTTAGACATTTAGAGTGTCAAACAGTGACAATCGTTAATATCTTTTTCTGCAGTTTACATAAAAATACTAAAATATATTTGTGAATACCTATAGGCGATCTCGATTAAGATCGCAGCGCTATAGTGGTGACTTCAGATAGATATACGTACGAAACTTTGTAATACGAACACTGTGGTATTTGACAAATTTTCTGTATTTTTTAAATATTTCGATAATATTGATAACTATAACTAATTTAAAAATTGTCTCATTATAATTCATAGAATAAATTAATAGGATTTGGTGTAGGACGGTGCCAACTATACGTATAGTTAGCACCTCCATTGGAGCTACTACCGTTTTAGCGGTTTCAGATTTAGCACAAAATTTTTTATGGTAGTACAAAATTAGCACATAATTAGCACATAATTATAGGCTAACAATTTTTTTCATTTTGTGATAATTTAGTGTAGGGCGGTGCCAACTATACGTATAGTTAGCACCTCCAAAAATTTAGCACAAAAATTTTAATGTTAGTACAAACTTAGCACATAATTAGCACATAACTATAGGCTAACAATTTTTTCATTTTGTGATAATTTAGTGTAGGGCGGTGCCAACTATACGTATAGTTAGCACCTCCAATATAGTGACGTCCGTTTTCGCGGTTTCGGATTTAGCACAAAATTTTTAATGTTAGTACAAAATTAGCACATAATTAGCATAAAATTATGGCTTTTTTATTTTTTTATTTTTCTGAAGTGGGGGTGCTAACTATACGGACGTGCGAACAGCGACACAGCGAAAGCGAAAAAACGAGACTGTACATACAGCTGCTATCTTTATCATAAGAACGAGATAAACAGAACCATAGGTCCGGTTAGTTCTGCCTCCGCGCGGGGTATAGTTTGCAGGAGTGGGGGTCAGAATTGAAACTTCGGCCGGTGTCATACATCCTCTTAAGTTACAGAATAGATATCCTGGAGCGCTAAGGAGTATAAGTAGCAATAACCAGTAATTATCATTTGTTTTGTATTGATATTTTGCAAATTCTGTATTACTTATGTCGTTTTGTATTTTTTAAATATTTCAACTAAAATTTATTACAAAATTTCGGTGTACCTACAATATGTTTTAAAATAGAACTCGTATTTACTTAAATGCAATTAAATTTAGTATAGAAAGCAAGAAACTTTATTCTTAATATGTCTTAAAACTTGTTGTGGAAAGTTCACTTTTAAATTATTTAAAAATAAATGTGACAGTTAAAATTATAAAAAATCATTTCTTTATCAATACACATAGCTATTTGCTTGTTTGATTTTGCTGTTAACCAGTCAACAGGATTTGCTCCCAATAATAGAATGGTAGATGTTTTTCAACCACTTCGACCAATTCGTTTTTGTGCAGACAGAATCTCAATCCGTGTGATGACCTTTAAAATTTAAAGCGGCAACATAGATTTTATTTTTGCAATCAGGACTACATTTAAGTAGTCCTGATCAAGTGGTCGGCTTAAAGCAATCGAGTGCGATTTAATTGCAAGATAATTTTTACAATTTAACGACAATCACACACTTCCGGCTTAGAGACTTGAATCACGGAACTACAGGGTCGTACGTCATCACATCACATTATTATTCTAATCCGGATTTGATTCCACTTTACAAACTATAATTAGGTATAATTTTGTTAATAAATTCCTATTATGGGTATATCTAGTGTAGAAATTAATATGTTTGTCATGACTCGTATTTGCAGAATATTTATCAACTAGAAAATATTGAGAGCTAAAACTATCTCATTGTTACCAGAACCAAATATTATTTTTTGTGTAGGATAGCAATAACAAGCGCATGGTCCATCAGCATCCAATCATGTTATTCGATTTTGTTCCGCGTCCGAAAGGCATCTGTCATTCGAATCATTTCAAATTCCGAATCATTAGTTCCCGAATTTTGGTTTGAACAATTTTTAAATTGCTCCGAAATACATTACCAACTGCAGAAAAATTATAAATCAAGCGCGATAGAAAATAAATTGACGCTAATTTCAAGAGCGGCAGCAGACATATTTTTTTCATCTACAGCTCTCAAATAATACTACTATAATATGATTGTTTTCAGTGTTATAGGTCAATAATTTAATATTCCTCACCAAGCCATTGTACCAATAATAGTATATTATTTAACAAGCACATGATGTAGGCCATAATTCAAGACGATGGAAGTTTATGCATGAGCTGAAGGCGACATTTATCTACATTTTAAATAAAATATTTCTTCTTAAATTTTTTATCATTAAAATATTAACTTAACCTCACATTTTGGTGTGATGGCAAGATGGCATAATTCATCATTATACAATAGCACTGAGTAATGGACTCATAAAACCATAGTGTTGAATTATGAATTCATAATTCATTTTAGTGTCTTATGGAGGGGTTTATCTTACTACTATTGCTGGCCAATGGATAGTGATTCTCGTCTCTTCTCTCAAATTTTCGAGACGAGAAAATATGTATTCTCGTCACGGCCATTTCTCGGATGTTCAATTCTCATCTCAAAGAACTCGATTCTCGTCTCGTTCCAATTTCTCAAAAAAATGCAATATATTTAAAAGCTAGAAGTGAATTTAGGAACTACTATCGGAGTAATAAGTATAGTCACTCCGATGTAAAGTTGAATAACTTGTTTAAAAATAATCAAAAAAATTTTAATAAAACTTTATACTAAAGTATGCACATTTCTACGTTATTGTATAGAATTTCAAATTTTTAAATATATATGTGTAGAAATAACAAAAATTTATAACAAAAATGAGCTATGATTTTGACACATTTTTAGAAACTGTTAACTTTAATGACGTCTACTGTTAATATACAACATGCAAAAAAATTCAAATTTTGGTATAGTATAGTTATAAGCTTAGTTAAGTTATTTGCTACAGTAATTTTTTTAAATATTTATATTTTGTTTATAATAATAAAATAAGTGAACATGTAATATCTTTGTTACTGGTAATCTTATAAGATTCAAATTCAGGTTACCGATGCCTTATATAATTATAAAAAAAAATTGTTAATCATTTTTATTTTAAACTTATTATATGAATTATAATAATTGTTTTCTGAAAAAGTGATACCTCGGGATTCATAAATTTCAGAAAAAAATTTATTAAAATTCAAGTAATAATTTTTAAATAAAAATTAAAAACAAATCTTTTTTATAATTATATAAGGCATCGCTAACCTGAATTTGAATCTTATAAGATTACCACACAGTAAAAAATCTGGTGTTAAATTTAACACTGAAATAACACTGAGAGTTGTTCCAATTTATCCACACCGAGTAGTGTTAATTTAACCAAAATTCACTTTGGTTAAATTACTCACGCTGTTTGGTTAAATATTAACCAGTTTGTGGGTGTTACGTTTTCAAAGGAGTGGTTACATTTTTAACCAAATCTAGTGTTAAGATTTAGTTGAAGGAACACGAATTCGTGTATTTTTAACCAATTTATGGTTAAGTATTTAACACAAAGACGTGTACTTTTAATATTATGAGTGGTTAAATATCTAACACTATTATATGGTGCTTTTATAGGAGTGGTTACAAGATATGCATCCTGGTTAAAAATTTTATTAAACTTTATTTGTACAATATAAACGTTACAAATATTATTATTACCTATATATCATTGATCAGTATATCTACTGGTATCATTCGTCGGTAGTCAAGATATAGAGCCTCTGTTGTTCTGAAGTTGATGAAGAAAATTAAAAATCTGCAATTATTATAATTATATACATATACCATATGACAAATACAATAAAATTGATAAGTTTTGTGAAATTTAATTTCTTGAAAGACTGAAAGTTGTACGTATACAAGTGGCTAATGGATAATCATCCTTCAACGATGACTATTTAATTTTTACAATCTTTTTTATCCGTACCCATCCGTATTTTTGTGTACCGAAATCGGTATTTTTGGCTAGAATAAAAATTATTAAATAGTATAGTATAAATACATAAAAAGAATAGGTAAATATTTACCAAACATATCTACATGCAGCATTGACAATGTCTTCATATGCCCATTTTCTTTGTGCAATTCTTGTTTTTTAATTCAATACATTCCTAATTATTCTTGAATCACTCATCATATAATTTTTTTGGCGAGTGTGCTCTATGTTCTAAGTTAGTTCCAAACATACCAAGATGTTAACAACAAAGAACAAGCTTAAACATGAGTTCTATTTACCGTCTCTATCCAAAAATTTGGACACAACACGTATTCTGTCTAAAAATTAACACCAAGGAAAAGAAATTTAACTTTTAAATTGGTTAAATTAATGTTTTTGTGTAAAATTTAACCACTCACTAGGTATTAGTAACACTGATAACTACTTACAGTGTTAAATTTTAACACAGCATTTGGTTAAATACAACACGTACAGTGGTTGATTTAACACGGGACGTTTTAACCACAACATTTTTAACCATAACCACCTTTGGATTTTTTACTGTGCAGTAACAAAGATATTACATGTTCACTTATTTTATTATTATAAACAAAATATAAATATTTAAAAAAAATTACAGTAGTAAATAACTTAATTAAGCTTATAACTATACTATACCAAAATTTGAATTTTTTTGCATGATGTATATGGACAGTAGACGTCATTAAAGTTAACAGTTTCTAAAAATGTGTCAAAATCATAGGTCATTTTTGCTATAAATTTTTGTTATTTCTACACATATACATTTAAAAATATAATTTAGTATAGAGTTTTATTTAAATTTTTTGGATTATTTTTAAACAAGTTATTCAACTTTACATCCGAGTGACTATACTTATTACTCCGATAGTAGTTTGTACATTTTGTAAAATTTGCACACAATTCTTTTTTAGAATGGGCTTTTTAACCCGGCATCTAGCACGTGGGGTGTGACAAACCCCAGCGCCCGAAAAATTAATGAAAAACATTCAAATTTCGCTCCAAACAACAGTAGCTTTCACAAAACGGTTAATCTGTACATTATTGCATAAACGTCAGTCTACAAGTTGACATTGGTAGAACAGCATCGCTTCAAAGTGGACTGGGGTTTCTCACACCCCACCTGTCGGAACTAGTGATATATTTTTGTATGGTCGCATTTTGTATTTGTAAGTTTTTTAGCTTGAATTATTTATTCCCATTATAATTTATTGTATTATTTAACCTTTAAATAGTTTGAAGAAGAATGTGTGATATGAAAAAGAGCAGAGACGTCGCCAGGCTCTTTGAAATGCCGAGTAATGACTCAAAAACCTCAAAATGCAATTTAATTTTTAAACTCGCATAACTTTTTATCCAATCATCGTAGGAACTTCGGTTTTCGAAAAATTTACAGAGAATTGATTGAATTTTATTGTCATGTAGGCAGATCGGCTCAATTTTTTTTGTAATCCGTGCACATCATCAAAGTTGAAAATTTTCCTACCTGAAAACACTTTTTTTCATAGGGGGGTTGCAGGGGTGCAGAGGGGGTTATAACAAAAATTGAATGGATGCCCTTAAAGTAGACACTTTGAACTTTCTTGGAGTCGAAAGTTTATCGAAATCCATCGAAAACTCACTGAATTATAGCGGTTTGAAATTTGTCGATTTTTTCACAATTTCAGATGGGCCATTTTTTTCACGCGGAGTGTATTTCAATTATAACAATAAATATTCGTTCACGGACAAATATTTTATTTATACTAGTTAAAACAATGTCCCTAAAGTACAAAAAAGAAAGAAAATATTTATTATAGTTTAATTAAGGGTGTGTTTAAAGTTGGGGTTTGTCACACCCCACCTGTCGGAACTCGTGACAAAGTTTCACCTGTCGGATGCCGGGTTAACACGTTAGCTACCACACATATAATAATTATGCTATAATTTGTGCATGACCACGTGGTCCGCAATTGACCCACGACTTTTCATTACCACTGGGCCGCGTGAATTGCCTTTAGCCCACGTTTTTATACATTTTGTATAGGACAAAAAATTCTTTGGGCTGCTAGGAATGCACTAAAAAGAACACAGTCGGTCTGCAGAGAACACAAACTTCATTTAAAAAAACAGCATCTTTTTATCTTTACAAATAACAAAGTTATAACGAATGCAATTTTAGTAATATTTTATTCAAATCTAATCTGCAAACGAATTAGTATACATAGGCTTGAAACTCAAATAATATTTGATAAAAGGAAGTTTCACAAGACCCATTCAAAGAAGAATTCCCAAAAAATTAATTTCTGTGTCATTTGATCAGTCCACCTAATATGAAGATTATTTCTTGTAACTATCATGTTTTGTATAGCATTTTTGTTAATTTCCGTAATCATTATAGAAATGATATTTTTGTCAATGAATACCAGGAGTTTAAATTTTCTTTTCCTGTTTGATTGACCAGCCTCTTCGTCCATATTTTATATTGTAAGACTTGAAAAAATAAAACTTATTATTTATTAACACGGGCGGGCTACGAGTAATTACATGAAAATTACGTTATGGCCTGAGAAATTCAAAATACGTGGGTCATTTGCAGACCACGTGGTAGCTAACGTGTTAAATAAGAATGCGAACTGGCGAAAGTTGGAACTTCAGCCATGGGTACAAGATTGTTTTCTACACAATAGCGTCATATGGACGAATTTGGTTGATTTCGTTAGTTTTTATTGCTTTTTTTGACAAGATAATAATTTTTTTGATATATCATATAAAAATATAAGTGCTTTAGTTTCTTGATAAGTAAAATAGTTTTACAGATCTATTAATCTAAATATAAATAATAATAATCATAACATACCTGTTTAAGAATAACAAAACAGCAACAACATGTTTGCAACTTTCACTAGCACCAGCTTTACATGAACACGTAATTTTTTGTACTGCTGCTTTATAATTATTAATGAAAATGATACCAGTGATTATGTGCGGTGGTTGTGTTAGAGCACTTGTTTGAAGACACAGGGCATATATTTCCACTTTATTATCATCACTAGACACTCTACCATACATAATTATATGTCCACTATTAATAATTTGTTGACCTTCCACTAAGATCCTGGACGATAAAGTACAATATGCAAATCTAGATAAATAAATCTAAATCTAAAGAAATCTATCAATTAGGTAACCAATCAGCAAAATGTCAGACTAAATAAAGGGATTATTTACAGAAAATTACTTAAAAGAACTAACATTAAACTAATAGAGTTTCTATTTACTAATTTTACACTAAATAAACGTAATATGAATTAATTAATTACTATTCTACTGAACTAACCTACAAATTACGTATACTTACTTTAATACTATAGTGTTACATTAATTTATAAACTACTCCTATAACTAAAACTGCAATTATGATATTATATTCTACTTGAAATATATACATATAACAAAAAATAAATAAGAAAAAACACAAGAACTAAGAAAATACAATTAACTACTACAGTATTTTTATGGAGATCAACAAAAAGTGTACCTGATGTACCTTTGTTTGAAATACTATAATATGATGCAATCAGCGCCATCTCTTAGTAGTTAAAAAGCCCATCAAAAATGCCACGAAGAAAGTAAATATTTCTTTCCACATTTTAGAAGAGAATAATAGCATGTTTTAGTTTCGAGGATTCTCTATTTCTCGTCTCGTAGTTTTAAGTTCTCATCTCATCTCGAAAATCTGAGACGAGAAATTTATTGGTTCTCGTCTCGTAATTTTGAGACGAGACGAGAATGAGACGATAAATTTCTCGTCTCAGCCGCATCACTACCAATGGAACTCCAAACATCATTGCCTGTTGCTATCAAACGTACAGTATTGTTCAGAAATAATGCCCAGATGCCCCACACAGTGCCGACCACAGAGTAAATAAATATAATATATGATACAGAGGGAATGTAAACTAGGTTGATCGGCAAGGGTGATTGCGCCATGAGAAGGAAGGGGTATACACGAAAAAACGTCCGATCGCCATCTTGGTTCGCCCCACATTTAAAATTTGAATGCATACAAATACGTTACTTGCTGTCCTATTGACAAACCAAACGCTGCACATGGTCCCATTGTTTAAAATATTAATAAAAATCAATACTTTAGATTTTAATAAAACTTAAAACTCAAATGTCAAATCATATACGGGGCGAACCAAGATGGCGACTTATAAACTAAAGTAGCTAAACGCCGATTTGACACATGCCCTCTGTATGTTTATTTTCTCTGTGGTGCCGACAGTTTATGAAAAATTGCCAGAAAAGATAAACTTACATGGAATGCAGAGAAACTTATATTTTAAGCCTTTTGTTGGGTAACTGTTGGCTTCCCTAATATTAATAAATAATTTGCCGCGTTTAAATATTAATAACGAATAGTTAATCATTTTTATTTTTTATCAAAATTACAAAAATAAGTCTTGACAATATTTTTTTAGTTACAACAATTATTAAAAACTCTAGAATAAACATATTTTTTGTCTGTTTAGATTAATCAATGAAATACGTAAATGAAGCATTTGCATGAGACTGTTTATAGGCAATCCCAGTTCAAGTATTGTATGTTATGTCACGTCAAACTATTCGGTATTCGATCGGATAGTAAACTAATATTCGGTGTTTGGCCGAATAATGAAAAACCTGCCGAATAGGCAGAATACCGAATACCTAATATTTGTTGCAACTCTAATTATCATAAGTACATTTTTCCAATGTTACCATCATCTAGTTCATCCCTTTCTTGAACTTGTTTTTCGGTGCACGTATTGAAAAAAATATCGTGTGTATCTCTGGATGCAAATATAAGAAGCATAATTTAATTATTAGATTTTAATAATAAATTTTAATGCATAATTATATGATCTTCTAATTTTATTTGAGTAACTGCACTACAATATGTTTCATAATTAAATAGATATGAATTAATGAGTTCTAATTTTAATGCAAAATTCTGACAATATAAATGATTCAATACGAAAGTACCCGACAACGTGGTCTAGTGCGTTAACTGGCTACGGCCGGCTAACGTACTGTGACGTCAGTCAACGTGAGATCGATGGTTCGAGTCTCCGTCGGGCGACAATGTGTGATTTGTCGAAAAACTAAAAATGCCCAAGGTCCGGCATTCAATCACACTCGGGTGTTACTAGCTATCCACTTGTTCACCTTAAATGTAGTCCTGGTTGCATAAAGAATATCTCCACTGCCGCTGTGGTTGAAACCACAGATCGCCGCACAGATTGAGATTCTGGCTGCACCAAGATGAATGGGTAAATAGGGCAAGAGAATATGGAGACTGATCCCCTCCGATAAAAGGATCTAGAAGAGAAGCGGCGCTACTTCCACGGGAGTGTTAAGCTACTATATATATATATATATATATATATATATATATATATATATATATATATATATATATAGAGCGGACCATAGATGATCAGTTACGTGAACAACAAAACTACTAAAAGCGCAATTAATGGAATAGTTAACTAATCTAAACACCAAATAAATCACACATTCACCACTCAGATCATGAACCAGTTAAACGTGATAAGGAATGGTGGCAATTCCTGGGAACGTGCTACTCGCATCAGAGAATATTCAAGACTGCCGATCTCCGGCTCATTCCACATCTAGCACGTAATCCCAGACTTCGCCCAAGTGTATTAATAATAATAACGTAATCGAACAAGCAAACACGATCATAACTTCATTAGCACACTTGCATCCCTATCATTAATTATTATTACAATCAACATGATTGCTAACACCGACATATATTTACATCCGACTGTCATTCGGACGTCCCCACATGGTTAGTACATTGTGGCGTCCACCGAAAGCAATATAGTTAGAACGTTATTATTTAAAGTATATTGCATAATTTTGATTGCTTGTTGTGATTATCGGTTTCGATTTTCGAAAAAATAAAAAATAAAGTATACATTCACTGCTGTATTGTGACGTCCTTTCATGGTCAATACATTGTGGAGTCCTCTAATATACATATTACATTATACCGCCCTTCTGGCGTCCAATTCGTATATATTTTTACACATCAGCGTTTAAGTGACGTCCAGCACTGTTGCCAAATATTAGTAGTAAGACTGCAGTTGAGAATTCGTCGGCTGAGTATTGGTTTGTCTCATGTTTATTTTTTTAATTTTCGAGATTTGTGTATATTAATGTTCTGCGTATTCTGACGTACCAAGTCCACTGGTCCATGTCGCCAAATACGACACTATTTGACAAAAATAGAGTCATAGTTGTTCTTTACGTTGTATTTGAAAAACTTTAATTTTTTGTTGTACCATGCCCATGGTTGTATTACAATATCATAATAAATGCAAGGAAATTACAATGAAATTTTTACGTAGTTTTTATTATATCGATTATTAAATTACTTCCATACTTACATATAAACTAACAAGTAAACAAATAATTTCATTAGAACTTTCAAAACGTAATATCTCGAATCTAACATTTAAGGACATGAGACAAACCAATACTCAGCCGACGAATTATATCCAGTAGTTTAGATTAAGTAGAGATGCGTATTTCGAAGATGAATAAACTTTAATTCAATCTCTCATATATTAAATTAAATGTTGCTTTATAATATTATTTATTTAAAATTCGTTTTAGTATAGGCTGATTTTTCAAAACTTTGATTAACAAGGTACTTACATTATAAATTAAATACAGGGACTCGAACCGAACTGGAACAGAAACGAAAACTGGATCGAACCGCAGCTATTCTAACGACCCGCGAACCAAACCGAATCTTTAAAACATAATTTAGCAAACCCATAAAAGGAGCCGAAGCGATGGTTGTGAACCGGTTCAAAATGGTTGAAAGAATTAATGACATTTAACGTTTTTTCGTCAAAATATCATTAAATTTCTATTAAAAATTTTTTTAAAGAAATTTATTATACGTATTTAATTCCAAAACTGGCACGAATTCTTTTAATTAATTGATTGTTTTAATAAATTATTGAATTATTAAAACGGGAAATCGAATAATTTCAAGAAGAAATATGAAAACCGGAACAAAACCGAACCCTATTATAAAGCACAGTGGACCCGAGAACCGAACTTGAACCGTTATTTTGTGCGGTTTGAACCCTTGATTTAATCGTATAACAGTGAAATAAATACAAATACATCAAAGGATATAGCAGAATAAGAGGGTGAAAGGTGCCTCCAAAGCAAAAGATTAATTGCAATTTTTAGATAAAAGGTCTTTGAAAATCCCGTCTATTCCCAAAATTTTAACTTTCTAACCTCATTTTTACGTTATGATAAAAACGTGTTTATTTGTTTTTTTTTTCTCCGATTCTACCGCATAAGTAAATCGAGCAGAAAATTTATATCAAACAGAAAATACAATTTGACACCTAAAAATATTTTTTTCAATTCATTTTGGTTCCAAATTAATATAGAAAATGTAATTTTAATTTTCAAAATCAATATTCGTATTGAAGGAACTCGATTACTATTTCAATTTATTTCTTAATCTAAGCGCCAAATTCAAATGTGTAAAGCGATAAAATTAGTTTTTATTTTTTCTAACTCTTTTTAAATATTTGAAAAAATATAATTGTTGTAGATTTCTCTCAGATAAATTACACGAAAAAAATTGAAATAATAATCGAATTCCTACAATACGAAAATTGATTTCAAAAAATTAAAATATTTTTTTCTATTTGAATTTTGCGGCAAAATGAATTAAAAAAGTTATTTTAGGTATAAAATTAGTTTTTCTCGAATTATGCGGTAGAATCGGAGAAAAAAAATAAAACGGAGAAAATCCCATAAAAATGAGTTGAACCTAAAATTTTGAAATTAGACGGGATTTTGAAACACATTTCATCTAATAATAAATCGCAACTAATCATTTGCTTTGGGTCACTTTTCAGCCTCTTATCCGGTTATACCCTTTAAGTTATTACCTAAACGAAATTTTTTATTCTAACTGAAACTACACTCGAGGAAAATAAAAACGCACCACTTGAAAATGCACAAAAAATGACACAATTTCAAAGTGCGATATCTCGGCTGCATTTCGACGAAATTGGATGAATCTTCGAGTTCTGAAAACGTTGAAGTCTTATCTTTAATGTGATGATAGCCAATGTTACAAAAAATCCACTCCACCCTCTCCCACCCCCCTAAGAAAAACGAATGTATCTGATGTCCAAAAAGGTCCAACTTTGGCAAGTCATACGCAGTGCCAAAAAAATCGTGGACCTTATTGGCCAACAGGGTAATAAAGATCAGACTTTTTCCTTCAAGGACCTACGACGATTTGGCGCGAAGTGCCTTTTTGAGGTTTCTGAATTTCATTAACAATTATCTAAAAGTGACTTTAAATTTTTTATTTCTTTAAACACCTTTATTTGTTAGATGTTTTAAGAAATAAACGAATTTGGTGCGAAATCGGACAAATTATGGGCAAAAAGCACAAAAATACAATTTTTTTCAAAAATTCATAACTTTCTGCCAAATTATCGCACGTACTTGAAATTTTGAGAAAATTGAGTGAAAAGGATTGAACTTTATTGTCCTGTTGGGCAATAAGGTCCACGATTTTTTTTACTCATGCTACAAGTTGCTACAATTGAACATTTTTCAGTCAAAAACATGTTTTTTTATCCGGGGGTGGCAGGGGGTGGATCGGGTTTGGTGGCAGATTAACTTACAGGGCCGAATAGAGAAACCTTTATCGTTCTCGGAAATCCAAAATTTATTGATTTTCGTGCAAAATTCGCCAAGTTATGGCCAAAAACCTCAAAAAGGCACTTTTTTTTAAAAAATTCATAACTTCGCGCCAAATCATCGTAGGTACTTGAAATTCTGATCTTTATTACCCTGTTGGCCAATAAGGTCCACGATTTTTTTGTCACTCCGTATGAGTTGCCAAAGTTGGACCTTTTTGGACATCAGATATATTCGTTTTTCTTAGGGGGGTGGGAGAGGGTGGAGTGGATTTTTTGTAACATTGGCTATCATCACATTAAAGATAAGACTTCAACGTTTTCAGAACTCGAAGATTCATCCAATTTCGTCGAAATGCAGCCGAGATATCGCACTTTGAAATAAATTGTGTCATTTTTTGTGCATTTTCAAGTGGTGCGTTTTTATTTTCCTCGAGTGTATTTATATTCGACTGGTAAAATTATTTCGCAGTTTATTTGATATTGTAAATACCGGCCCAATACTGTACCTACTGTAATCATTTTTAACAATAGTAGTTAATAACTAATAAGATAATTATTTATTTTAAATAAGAACTAAAATCATATAAATGACTAAGAGATTCAGACAACTTCTTTTAAATAAATTAAAAACTTACGTTTTCAATCAACTTTGGGTGTGTTTCTCGGGTTTCACTAATAAATTTTTGGGACGTAATATTTGATTTTGCCCCTACAAAACATTATATAATTTTTAGATACCTGCGGTATCTATCTTATGAGCTTACAAAAATAGATACCAATACATATCGTATTAATAAAATTATTGTGATCAGGAATAAAACAAGGAAAATAACCATTGCGATAATTTTAATAAGATAGATTATAAAAATGTAGTAAAAATAAAGTATACAGTAAATAAATTTGTCCTGGAATTATGCATCTTCCGTGCTGCGTGCTACTTGCTTCCCTTACTGCTACACGAACACTAAATGAAACGCACAGAACTTTGAAAACAAATACTATCTAAGTTACAGCGTTGCAATACTTCGGAGTTCACTTTAACGCCGACATGAACTGTAGGTATACGCTTTCAATATACACTGACCGACGCCAGCGCCAAGACGTCCATACCAAATTTCGTTTTTAGACACTAGAGGCATCCCTAATACCGAAAAACTTGATCACATAGCGTTTTAATGTGACGTCCGTATACGGACGTCAATTTACACTTTTTATTAAGGTGGACGCCACTTCTTCGCCATGATGTAAATATATATATATATATATATATATATATATATATATATATATATATATATATATATATATATATATATATATATATATATATATATATAATTAGAGTTAAAAAATCTCGGGAATCGGTCAGGGCTCAAATACTAGTTGTTATTACGTACTTAAATTTATTTCAAAAATTCCTAACATAACAACTAGTATTTGAGCCCTGACCGATTCCCGAGATTTTTTAACTCTAATTATACTACAAACGGTCGATAACATTTTTTCTATTATATATATATATATATATATATATATATATAATACGAAAATATCCATCCGAGGTATCATCGAAAGTAGTGAATCCTACTTTACAAAATATTTCAAAATCTTAAGCCTCTGTTTACCGTTGCTAATGTTGCTTTTCCGAGAAAATTTCAAATATAGCTATCTTTTACTTTGTAACTTCTGCCTCTGTTCATCAACGACTGCAGACGTATTTCGAATTATTCATAAATCGTCGGCACTGGAGTGGGGCGTCTGGGCAATATTTCTGAACAACCTGTACATGGTATTAGACATGTTTTGAACGGGAATAAATTTGCCACATATGCAGATGATGTCTCTTTTTTATCTTCAAACATAAATGAAATACCAGATCTTGTAGATAGATTGTCCTCCTGGTTTGCATCTTTAAATCTTGCACTAAATGTTAACAAATCTACACTTATAAGTTTTACAAATATAAAAAAGATTGTACTTTGTCGATAGATTGTAATGGACAATTACTACCGAAAGTAAGAAGTGCGAAAATCTTAGGACTAAACATTCACGAAAACCTAATATGGGATAGTCACACCGATTCCATGTGTAACACTTTATCATCCTTATGTTACGTAATTAAAAAGCTGCGATTATTGTCTGATACACATATTGCCAAGGTTTTTTATTTTGCTAAATTCTATACTATATTAGGCTACGGAATTATATTTTTGGGAAATTTACCTTCTGCCTCTCGTGTTTTTAAATTACAAAAGCACGCGATAAGGAATATTTTTCTACTTAATAAGAGATCGTCCTGCAAGGATATTTTTAAAACCGAGGGATTGTTAACTTTACCCAGTTTGTACATTTTCAATATAATTTTGCGCATTAGAACCAATAAAGCCAATTTAGCTACCAAGAGTGATGTTCATGATCACGATACTCGGGGAAAATTAAACCTATATAGTATATGTACCAAAGATTAAACTAAATAAATCAAAAAACAACCCCAATTATTATGGTTTAGTTTTTTATAACAAATTACCTCAACATTTGAAAGATATTAATTTCGTCACAAAGTTTAAAACCCATTTAAAAAATTTTCTTATTAAAAAAGCTTATTATAGTGTTGATGAGTTCCTGCAGGATAAGTTTTAATTTATATTTATAATAAGTGTCTTTGTATTTTTTGTTCCACATTGATTGTATGTTTATGTATTGAATTGACGTTTTCTATACGGCTATGTATGTTGGTCCTTGAAATAAATATTTATTATTATTATTATTAAACCTCAAAAATAGAATAGACAATCGTTAGTTGACAGTTGTCATTTTATATTTATGTTTATACAATTAATTAATTTTCAATTATGTTACTAAAGATAATTGATAACGACATTCGACATTCAAATGAATAATAATTATTATTCAACTCTCGTTGAATTATATATACATTTTCCTTTTAGCTTCAATATGACAAAAATTGATTTACTGTGAACTGGAAGAAAAGTGATTTTACTTTGAGAAATGTCTCAAACCCTAAGGCTATAATATGTACTGTACTAATTCGAAGAACTTTTCCGGAAAATTCGATTTCCCACCCCGTTATTAGCAATTATTATCAAATTTTCCACAGTCCTGCCCGTCAAAATACACTGATACTTTCACCGTACAGGACCGGTTTAAGGAATATTTCGAACTTAGAACAATTTAATTAGTTGTTGTTACAAAATCAATATTTGTTATTTTCCTGATATTGAATTGGTAAACGCACACACGATAAAAAATATATATATTTCTATACCGATGACTCATAGTATGAAAAACCCTGTTCACACAAGGATTCTTTGAGGACTTTTTCATGCTTCTTTGTCTTGAAAAATGAATCCTGGCAAGAATCGCCTGTCGATTTGCCCCCATATTTACCAATCCCTATTTACCACCGTCCCTTTTTTACCACCGTAATTCTTTTACCAATCCATTTTTTACCAACATTATACTTTTACCAATCCATTTTTTACCACCGCCCCTTTTTACCACTAATTCTTTTTTACCACCAACGTATTTACCAACGTATTCTTTTACCAATCCATTTTTACCACCGTCCCTATTTTTACCACTAATTCTTTTTACCACCAACATATTTACCAACGTGTTTCTTTACCAATCCATTTTTACCACCGTCTCTTTTTTAACAAAGCTAACAAAACCGTACTAAAGCCCCACAAACTCGGTTTTGGTATTTACTACACTAACAAAACCGTACTATAAGTCCAACAAACTATTAATGGTAAAACGGAATAGCGGTAAAAAAGTATGGTGGTTAAAGGTTTAATGGGTAAAAACCTAGTGGTAAAAATGTATTAGTGGTAAAACGAAATTGCGGTAAAAAGTATAGTGGTACAAATGCAGAGGTAAATGTTGGAGTGGTAAAAATTGAGTGGTAAAAAATGGGTTAACGGTAAAACAGGATAGCGGTAAAAAAGAATGGTGGTAAAAATTTTGTGGTAAAAGTTGGAGTGGTAAAAATAGAATGGTAAATATGTAGCACAACGTCGTGCCGTTAAATTGAATCTTCAATGAGTCTTGGAAAAGAAGAATTTGTAATTCGTTCACAGCTTCAAAACAGTGAATTTCTTTTTCTTTCAGGATTTAGAAGTATGGAAGAATTCTCAAAGAAGCCATTTGTAAACAGGGTTTAATAAATTTTATGTTAAATTACTAGTATGATAAATATTTTTATGAATAATTATTATCGTCAGTTACGTATTGTCTGTCATTAGGTTCATTTTTTCTCTCAATGATTAAACATTCGGGTCATGTTAAAATCGTTGTGCTACATATTTACCATTCTATTTTTACCACTCCAACTTTTGCCACAGCATTTTTACCACCATTCTTTTTTACCGCTACCCTGTTTTACCATAAACCCATTTTTTACCACTCAATTTTTATCACTCCAACTTTTACCTTTGCATTTGTACCACTATACTTTTTACCGCTATTTCGTTTTACCACTAATACATATTTACCACTCCGTTTTTACCATTACAACTTTTACCACCATACTTTTTTACCGCTATTCCGTTTTACCATTAATAGTTTGTGGGGCTAGTACGGTTTTGTTAGTGTAGTAAATACCAAAACCGAGTTTGTGGGGCCCTAGTACGGTTTTGTTAGCTTTGTTAGTGTAGCAAATACCATAAAACCGAGTTGGGGTTCAAGTACGGTTTGGTTAGCTTTGTTAGTGTAGTAAATACCAAAACCGAGTTTGTGGGGCTCTAGTACGGTTTTGTTAGCTTTGTTAGTGTAGTAAATACCAAAACCGAGTTTGTGGGGCTTTAGTACGGTTTTATAGCTTTGTTAAAAAATCTGCTGTGGCCACCACACGACCTCTCGCCTAATTCTGCTTATTCTACTAATCTAATAAATAGTTTTACTTACATTTTAATAGTTTCATGTTCATGTAATATGTAAACGATAATGTAAACCAATATGCAAGCAAAAGATGTCAACTGTACTGTCACTGTCATAATAATTCAAATTTTATGTAGAAACAAATTTTATATCACGGACAACAAGATACTGGAATTTCAAAAAAATAGAATATTAATTGTACTTTATTTTATTGTTAAATACTTCCAGATTTAGCAATTTGTATTTATAATTAACTGTACACATAGATAATCACAATTTATTTTATTTTTAATTGCAAAAATTGTCATAAATAAATAATGTACCAATATATTTAAGGAAATCTTTTCCAAACTTCTAAAAGTACTACTTCCGGTTTGCGGATTTCTACCAAAATCTTATCCGGTGTTAAGATACTTATTAAAACCTTAAATATGAAATTTGGTTATAAACGGTTTGATAATTTTATCGTGGACGAAAGATCGTCGGTTCATTCAAACGCACACACACACACACACACACACACACACACACACACACACGCACACACGCACACACGCACACACGCACACACACACACGCACACACGCACACACGCACACACGCACGCACACACACACACACACACACACACACACACACACACACACACACACACACACACACACACACACACACACACACACACACACACACACACACACACACACACACACACACGCTGCTCTAAAATGGCTACTTCAATTTAAGAATCCTGAAGGTCAAGTAGCCAGATGGATTGAACGACTGCAGGAATATGACTTTGTGATTGAACATAGAGCAGGAACGAGTCATCGTAATGCAGATGCATTGTCGAGAAGACCATGCCAGGAGGAATGTAAACACTGTAGCCGAGTAGAAGAAAAACATTCCTTCATCGCGAGGACAACAGTAGTTGACGATAGATGGCATCCAGACGAACTGCGCCAAGATCAAGAGAATGACCCGGATTTGAAAATCATCCTGGATTGGAAGAGCACTGAAGAAAAGCCAGCATAGGAAAATGTTGCACCACATTCCCGGAAAGTAAAATCGTATTGGGCACAATGGGACTCTATTGTGGTTGAAGAGGGTGTCCTGAAACGTGTGATGGAGAACACCGAAGGTACTGAGACGAAAATTCAGCTGATTGTTCCTCGGAGCCGAGTACCAGAAGTGTTGAAGGAAATCCACGATGGAACTGGAGGAGGACATTTTGGAGTCAACAGAACCGTGGAAAGATTGCGTCAACGATTTTACTGGGTGAATTGTAAGGAAGATGTTAAAGAGTGGTGCAAGAAATGTGTGGCTTGCGCTGGAAGTAACGGGCCACATAAGCGACGAAGAGCTCCAATGCGTCAATACAATGTTGGTAGTCCGTTTGAACGCATTGCGATTGATGTGGCCGGACCGTTTCCAGAATCCGATGAGGGGAACAAATACATAGTAGTCGTTATAGATTACTTCACCAAGTGGGTTGAAGCTTACCCATTACCTAACCAGGAAGCCGTTACTGTCGCTGAAGTTCTGGTAAAAGAGTGTATTTGCCGATTTGGAGTACCTCGCGAACTACACTCCGACCAAGGAAGAAATTTTGAGTCTGCCCTTTTCCAAAACATCTGTAAAATAATGGGAATCAACAAAACCAGGACAACTGCACTACATCCGCAGTCCGACGGCATGGTTGAACGAATGAACAGAACTATCAACCGATATCTATCAAAGGTTGTCTCTAACCATCAAAGAGACTGGGACCGACATCTGCATCTGTTCCTGATGGCTTATCGTTCATCCGTACACGAGACGACAGGACAGACACCTGCTAACATCTTATTCGGACGTGAGTTACGGTTGCCATGTGACCTGGTATTCGGCAGCAAACCCGGAGAAGATCTGGCTGGGGAGGATTATGTAACCAACTTGCGAAGAAGAATGGATGACATTCATGAACAAGTCCGTACAAGTATTCAGGTTGCCAGCGACAGGATGAAGGATCATTATGACATCAGGGCTGACGAAGGTGGTTACCAACCTGGAGATCTGGTGTGGTTGTATAACCCGCAGAGGCGTCGCGGATTATCGCCGAAGCTGCAGAAGAATTGGGAAGGCCCTTATGAAATAATCAAGAGAATAAACGACATAATCTACCGGATAAGAAAAACGCCTAATGGGAAGCCGCGAGTAGTTCATTTTAACCGTCTAGCACCTTTCGCCGGCGATAACCAAGAAGACCGTCGTGGAGCTACGGTTCGCAGAATTGAAGTCCAGGAACCAACCTTTGAAGATTTCATGGAAACTTATTCCACTGGGCGTAAAGTTCGGTTGGCGTTACCCGAGAGGAACACCGTGACCTGTTCACGGTATCGTCAGACTATTCCCTTGGTCATTGCATAGCTGAAGACACGAAAATGTCCCGCGGAATCGCTACCGTCTTCAAGAAGAAGTTTGGACGACTACAAGAACTGGCCAACCAACGTCCATCCGTCGGAAAAACAGTACGACTCAGGGATAATGACGTGGAACACAAACGATACATCTGCTACTTAGTGACGAAGGAAAAATCGAACCAGAAGCCTCTGTATCGAAATTTATGGGAATCATTACGCGATCTGAGAAACCACCTATTGGACAACGACATCATGAAGCTGGCTTTACCGAAGATAGGCTGTGGACTAGATGGCTTGGATTGGAGGATTGTGAGGAACATGTTAGAGATCCTCTTCCAGTATACTGGAATTGAAATCCTCGTCTGTAGCTTCAACCCAAAGAGACAAGTCAACACAGAAACGACCGTGGACTGTCACTTCTTCAAGACATCCGGATGCATCAAGGGTGATGCATGTAGATTTCGTCATCGAGGACTGTTCCGGGACGAAACAGTCTTAAGGAGGGAGCAATGTAACGAGCGGCGCCTGGGTGGCGGCGGCTAAGCGACATGCACGGACCAGTTTGCATTGTCTAGCCGGCGCGCTATTGTGTTGATGACGCAAGAGAGGGATGATTCATCGGGTCACGCGATACGGTAATAAAATTTAATGACTCTCTGGAAGGAATTTATGGAATCTACCAGAATTACCGGCTGTGGATATATAAACGCTACCCGAGCGGATGGTGAGTCAGTCTACTTTAGAATTGTGACATAAATAGAAGTCTTCGACCGAATGGTGACATAAATAGAAAGAAATATTCATGTATTGTGAAATAAATAGTGTTTAATGTTATTTACTGGTTAAATAAATAATTAGAGTGTATAAATAAATAATCGTAGTAGTGTTAAGTGTGTAAATAAATATTCTTAGTGTATAATTAGTGTTTTAAGTTTAATTAATAGTGCGTGTTAATTTAATTATCATGAACTTTTATCTTTTATTTTTCGATATTAAACTTGTTATATAAATATTCGTGTTTTACTGATTTTACACTTCACCTAAATAAATAAAAGCGTTACAATATGAAATGAAATTAGATAAGCTAGTAATAATTATGTAAATGTTTTATGTTAGAAATGAGTGACACAGAGAAGCGGGCACCAAATTTCAACAACGATTAAATTATTTTGTTACTCAGTATGGTTAATAATTATTATATATAACCCTTGGGAATCCTGCAATATTGAAAAATTCATTTTGGGAATCTTGTATTTCTCGTGCTGTTTCAGGAAATTTTATAAATCGTGGTCTGAGTGAGGCAATTGCTTTGGAAACTCTAACAACTATGCGCGATACGATTGAATAATGCATCTCAGCAAAATCTGCAACACTTGTTAGGTGACCACAAGTTGCATGAAATCTCAAATATGTCAAAAATTGGTTAATCGGCGACACAGAATTATTCCTGAAATTTTATACATTTAGATTATAATTACAAATTTAAAAAATTAATTTGGGTAAAAATAAATTTATACTTATTACTGAAATACTCCAATCTGTCTTCAATTAAAAATAACAATAATTGTAAAGTTGTATTTTTGTTAACCTGAACCGTTGATAAAATATAAGATCGCCCATCGTGTCAAAAAAATTTGATCGACTATAGATTTTTCTCGGGATTCCATTATTAATTAATTCAATTTCTTTTAAATCATCATCCTCTAATGCGTTAATATTAATGTCATCAAATACATCCATATTTTACACCGTTACAGATCGTAAGTAACACTTATGTATCTTAAGCCGTAGTCAATCTACTGCTTAAGGTAAGTGGAACTTAGTAAAATTAAGTGTCACTTAACTTCGTGGTGCAAATGAATTTAGTTAGTTAAGCTCAACTTAATACTTAAGTGGGACTGGTGCAAACGGCCATCAGAGTTGCTACCAAAACTGATACTGTGGGACTCAGGAAGGGTTTTAGGTTTTTTATTTAGTTTAGTTAAATGTATATCAGCTGGTTTTTACGTGCATCTGTTCATTTATTTGCAGATCAGCGTTTTAGCGATCAGCACTGATCAGCATTTTATGCTTACCCTGTTTTGAAGCCATGTATCTGTAACAGAGGAAAACCGTAACTAGTTTTGCCGCGAGACTCGAGACTAGTCACGGTCTCGTCTCGTCTCGTCTCGAAAAGTCGAGACGAGACCATCAGTTAAGTCTCGATAACAGACTCGAGACCGAGACGAGACCAGTATCGAGTCTCGCCGAGAGTCTCGTCGAGACTCTCGAGTCTCATTTTAAATAATTAATTTGTAATATTCATTTAAAAGTAGAAACTTTTAAATAAAAGTTAGATCATTTTTTTATTTATTTAAAAAAAATTGTATTCTAAATTTATAATTTCATATGAATAGTGATTATTCCACACTCCACACACGTAATTTTGAACAAAGCAGACTGCTTTATGCAATGATTTTTTGTTAATAATTTGTTGTCATTCTACAGCAACTCGTTGCTATTTCAGTTGACATTTTGTATTGTGACATTTTAGAATGCTTTGTATAAATTTAAGAGTAAATTTTGACCCGACTTGTCGTTTATATATTATATTATAATTATAAGTAGGTACCTAATTTTACCTAATTAATTTATGGCTCGAATTATATTTATATATGAACAAAGGGTAACCATGGGACATATCTACTGTGGTTTTTTCTAATTTCATTGCTTAAAAAATGCCTTCTACGAACAAATTGGTTAAAAATGACGTGTATGGAATATTCGCTAAAAAACTACCTTCTTCGAAGAAATAGAGCATTCTAATTGGTCAAAAGTGACGTATGTGGAATATTAATCAAAAATATTTAAATGTATTGAAAGAACATGTTTGTACAAATAACTGTAGTTAAAATCTCCGTGCCTGTCTCCTAATATAATAAATTTGAATTTTTTTTGTCTAAAATAAATACGCTGTACAATACAGACGTGCGGGGATAGTGGATAGTGAGTATATCGTGTAAAATTTCCAGTTCCATGTACTTATATTGAGAATTATAATATTTTGGTGTTTCATTCAAAACTCAAGCTTCCATTTTCCTAATGCTTACTGTACTAGTTTCTTACGGTGGTCTTCTTTAATGCAATGACAGGTAATATATTTTATTAACACATACTTCTAAGTAATTAAAGTGTCGAGAATCTCGTCGAGACTCGAGACCGAGACGAGACTAAAGAACTCGAGACCGAGACGAGACCAAGGTATTCGAGACTTTTTCGAGACCGAGACGAGACTGACCTTAAGTCTCGCCAAGTCTCGTCTCGCGGCAACACTAACCGTAACTTATTTCTTTTTTCAATACCTGCACCGAAAACACCACGTTTTGTCCCTATTATTAGGGACGAAAGTAAGGTATTTTTAATCGGCCAGTACTTTTTCTCCTTAGGGAAGAAAAGGACTTCTTCTCCCGGTTTGTGCGGGAATCCACTTGATTTTTTCCTCCCTAGGGAAGAAAAGTTCTTTTCCTTCCGCTTTATGCGTGAATTTTTATTTATTTTATTGAATTATTATACATTTTTCCCAATGTTGCCATCATCCGATTTATCCCTTTCTTCATCATCAAATTGCTTTTCGGTGCAAGTATTTAAAAAAATATTGTGCGCATCTCGGGACAAAAGTGTTATCCCGACTCGTGCGGTGGCAGTCCTAACTTTGCTCGTGTTGCTAACTCCGCACTCGTCGAAAAAACGCCACTTTCGTCCGTAGGTGCACACTATTATTATTAACTTTGGGGCATGGATAGAAATTATAAAATTATTAAAACACGTGACCCGAAAATTTTACGACCCGTGTCCACCTCTAAATTACGTATGATAAGCAGAAATGTTAATGTTAATTTTGTAATTGTAATTTACAAAAGAAAAACACAAATTTTTGTAAAACTTGCATCAAGTGTTTTCTTTTGTAAATAATTATATGTTTCGCCATCTACAAATTTTATATTACTTTGTCTTTTTCAGAAACAAAAAATTTGATTCCTATTGATTTGAACGCGGGTAGAAAGGAAAATATTAATAAAAAACCTGGGTAGAATCGTGGTAAAATATGAAAACCACCGTTTTTAATCTTTTTATTAACTTTGTACCTCCGAAAATTACATGCAAATATTAGCATCGAAAAAATGCGGTTGGTCTGGGCAACATTTCATAAATAATTCACCGAACGATGCTTTGAAGCCAACTCAGCAAAGCTATTAGATCTTATTTTGAAACCTTTATTAGACAGGTGCGGGCACACTTGATAAACTAATTAAAAGGGAGTACATTTTTCACTGCGAAGTGACAGACCATTTTTCTTAGTTTTCCTTTCGATTCTATTTGGCTGCAAGTTAACAAATCTGAGGTTCTGCTAGCAGATGCGCAGCTCCGTCCTTTGCGACCGGGTTTTCCGTTTCTGGCTCGGGCGATTTTACCCAACATGTTACCGTTACAATAGTATATTGTGTATCTAGTAGGAAAAGTGATATATTCCCGGAAGATGGTGGAAATTGCGGGACGAGCCGTAGGCGAGGCCAGCAACACCAGGTGTCCGGGGAGTCACTTTTCCTACGTGGTACACATACAATTTTTATTCGATCAGTTTATATTCAACTATTAGTTATTTTATATTTCATTTATAAATGTCAGACAACAATCAAAACATAAGATTATTGAGTTCTTTTGATAAAAATATCTGAGGATAGCGTAACTATGGTTTGTTTATTTATTTTCATAAGTCAAAATATATTTGATAAATACCAGATTTTGTGTTCAAATTACGAGATATGGCTAGTGATAGTGATTTATCTATATCTTGCACACCACCGGATATACTGGAGGCAGCTAATTCGGTGACGATGAATTTGCTTCCACAAAAATCTATCTACTTCGCGGAATTATCTATGAAAGTAAAATCTTCGACATTATGGTCTAATTACTCAATGTTGAGATCGACATTATGTTTTAAACATAATATTGACATAACGAAGTATTTAAAACTATACGTACTTTCCTGAAACGTAAATCTGACGGTTACAAACCCAAATAATCCAAGATTTTATCCAAGGAACAAATCCAGAAATTCATTATGGCGACTAAAGTAAGTATTAAAATGTTATCTACAAGGTGCAAAATTAACAGATACGTGATGTTTTTATAGGTTGCCTTAATTTTTGGAATTGCTGGTGCATGTCGTCGGGAAGAGCTAACACGTATGGAAATTAATGATATTGATGATATGGGATTCAAACTTTTAGTACGAATTCCAAATAATAAGACAAATAAACCACGATCATTTATCATAAACGAAACATATTTAGAAATATATAGAAAGTATACTGCTTTTCGTCCGAAAGATTACAACAATACTCGTTTTTTTTTCAAATTTGCAAATGGTAAAGGTAGAAAACAAGTAATTGGTTTGCATCAGTTTGGTAAAATGCCGGAAATTGTTGCCACGTTTCTAAAATTACCGAATTTTTGGCACAATTTTGGTTGCTAGTGGAGCAAATTTAACATGTTTAAAAAGACATGGTGGGTGGAAATCTGGGACAGTTGCTGAAGGGTATATAGAAGAATCCATTAGCAATAAAACTGAAGTTGCTAATAGAATTTTGGATGCAGTAAATAATACGCACACAGAAGCAAATACTGCAAAAAAAAATTACCAGCAATTCATCAACAACGGTAGCATATGCAACTAATAATCCACCAATAATTAGTAATTGTACCAATTGTACGATAAATATAAATATTACTTATAATAAATAAATAAGGTTCCAGGTCAGAAGCCCAATTGACAAAAACCCATAGGACAAATGCCCAAAGACAAATACTCAATTGACAAATACCCATGCGGACAATTGCGCACGCGGACAAAAGCCCATGTGTACAAATGCTCACGGGTACAAATGCTCATGCGGACAATTGCGCACGCGGACAAAAGCCCATGTGTACAAATGCTCACGGGTACAAATGCTCATGCGGACAATTGCTCACACGGACAAAAGCCCATGTGTACTAAAGCCCATATGTACAAATGCTCATCAAATTATTTTTTCTCATCGGCATGCCTTAAACTTCGTGATTATACTGCGTTTGTTCTGAACATCTGTGAAGAAACTTACACCCTAATGAGTTTCTAAGAATTTAAGAAGAGATTACTGTAACGGTGTTATTGTTACTTACCCACTTATTTAAAATCATTCCCTTAGTTATTATTTGTGATCTCGTGTATTCACTTTATCGTGCGTTTTCGTATTAAAGTATTTTGTTTTTTGTTTTTTGCAAAAAATAAAATAAAATGAAAGAAACAATCAAAATTTGTTATTTATTTATTTATTTAAGGCTGCTCATGCGCACATCGCACAACAATGTACAGCAATGGTATTTAAGCTAAACCTAAGATCACAGCAAAAATAATTGAACTGAATAGAGAACCTAATACCCTTCTTGAGCCCCACATACTCGGTTTGTGTACAAACCCTGACTGAATAGAACTGCACATTTGTACCCAAACTAATCAATACTAACAAAACCCTAATTGAGTCCAACAGATCTCCGTTTTTTTTAAAATAAACTAATCAATACTAACAAAACCCTAATTGAGTCCAACAGAACTCCGTTTTTTAAAATAAACTAATCAATACTAACAAAACCCTAATTGAGTCCAACATAACTCCGTTTTTTTAAATAAACTAATCAATACTAACAAAATCCTAATTTCATACAGAAATTATAATCAAGCAGTTTAGAATATACCGATGAGAAAAAATAATTTTATGAGCATTTGTACATATGGGCTTTAGTACACATGGGCTTTTGTCCATGTGAGTAATTGACCGCATATGAACATTTATACCCATGAGCATTTGTACACGTGGGCTTCTGTCCGCGTGGGCAATTGTGTCCGCATGAGCATTTGTACCCGTGAGCATTTGTACACTGAGATACAAAATCCAAGTTTTCGACCTCGGCAACCCTCCGGAACACTTTTGAATATCTCAAAAACTGCTAAATTTTTGCACTTTTTTCGGTTTCTTACCATTTTGACTATGAAGGAGCACGATTTCGACAAAAATCATTCTATACATTTTTAAACTAGATTAAATTGTCTACAATCTAAGACAAGAATGGGCTCAGTAGTCCTAATAGTTTCCGAGATAAAGCTTTTCAAAATTTGGCAAAATAAACAGATTTGAAACACCAACCGTTTCTCTCTACAAAAATTTTACTATATTCTCTCGCGGAAGAACTTTAAATTTCAGCTCAAGGAAGACCATTGAAAATTTTTGACAGAATGTAACTTATAGAAAAAAGTACGAGGAATTCAGTGCTGCAAACCGGAAGTCAATATCATTATTCGTTCAGATATTATAGTTAGTTTTTCCCCGAGAGAATATAGTAAAAATTTTGTTTATTCTTTTGTATATTGTGTTTAATTAACTATAATATCTGAACGAATAATGATATTGACTTCCGGTTTGCATCACTGAATTCCTCGTACTTTTTTCTATAAGATACATTCTGTCAAAAAATTTCAGTGGCCTTGGTTGAGCTGAAATTTAAATTTTTTCCCCGAGAGAATATAGTAAAAAATTTGTTTATTCTTTTGTATATTGTGTTTAATTAACTATAATAGCTGAACGAATAATGATATTGACTTCCGGTTTGCAGCACTGAATTCCTCGTACTTTTTTCTATGAGATACATTCTGTCAAAAAATTTCAGTGGCCTTGGTTGAGCTGAAATTTAAAGTTTTTCCCCGAGAGAATATAGTAAAAAATTTGTTTATTCTTTTGTATATTGTGTTTAATTAACTATAATATCTGAACGAATAATGATATTGACTTCCGGTTTGCAGCACTGAATTCCTCGTACTTTTTTCTATAAGTTACATTCTGTCAAAAATTTTCAATGGTCTTCCTTGAGCTGAAATTTAAAGTTCTTCCGCGAGAGAATATAGTAAAATTTTTGTAGAATAGAAACGGTTGGTGTTTTAAATCTGTATATTTTGCCAAACTTTGAAAAGCTGTATCTCGGAAACTATTAGGGCTACCGAGCCCATTCTGGTTTTAGATTGTAGACAATTTAATCTAGTTTAAAAATGTATGGAATGGTTTTTGTCTAAATCGTGCTCCTCCATAGTCAAAATGGTAAGAATCCGAAAAAAGTGCAAAAATTTAGCAGTTTTTGAGATATTCAAAAGTGTTCCGGAGGGTTGCCGAGGTCGAAAACTTGGATTTTGCATCTCAGTCACATCCTATACAAGAAAAAAAAATAGAAACCTACTACCACCACTTGATGCAACTTACGATGTACAAGGTTACTGGACTATTATATGCATTTATAATAAATATGTAAGAATTATTGAAATATTCAAAATATGCAAAAATTTTATACTATATTTTGATCTGAGTATTTCTGTATGAAATGCAAACGTTTGTAAATAAAATACCAATATGCACAATTATACAATATTTATGCAAATTCATATAATCCGCACTCTACACATAATACACTAAAATATAATACTTATTAATTGAAATTCATGAATGCTGAATAATTAATAATTTTAAAAATTTTGTAATTCTAATTCAGTTTTACAAAGTTTCGCCAATTTTTTTTATTCTCTGCTGGTTGATACTTCATTAATTTTAACCTGGTGGATATACTGTCTCATTGTCATTGATATAAATTCATGTATTACATTATGATATGATAAAACTTCTTTATCATAACATTGCAATTAAATTCAAATTCATAATTAACTTTACTACAAAGCACACAGTTTCCTCTTAAACACAGGGATTTTTGATATTTTTTAAATAAATAAATAAACATAAATTGAAAATAACATCATTTGGATATGTCAAATAACCTCTGGATTTCAAATTAGTTAAATACGTCTGCTGGTAATAGTTTTGCTTTAGCGCACTAAAAATTGTTACTTCCCCTTTATTAGATGCATAAACACTTTTGCAGTTGGGCATAAAACTCTTTTTACCTATCTTTATGCGAAAAAATAACCAAAAACACGCCGAAGTCAAGCACTTTCTCAATTCGAATCCATGTAAACAGACAAACCGTAGGCCCTCTACCCCCACCACTTGCTAATTCAGATAGTAGATTCTTGGGCCACAACTGATACACGCCAAGTATATGGAGACGCACAGGCGTGTTATAACCGTATTTGAGTTATGCGACATACATACGTCCGTCCGTCCGCCCGTCCGTACGTACAGACGTCACGACGAAAGCTAGTCATAATGGATTCAGAAAAGGTCAAAACCAGGGTTGTTATGTTTAAAACAATTTGTTTTAAACAAACTGTTTTAAACATGTTTTAAACACGGCCTAATGTTTTAATGCATGTTTTAAACAGTGTTTTAAATCAGGTGTTTAAAAATGATATCGAAATCCATTCACGACGCATAACACAAACAAAACAAATTCAACTACCGACCATCGGTGACTCCTAGCTACGCAGCTAGAGCGATGTAAATCTCCGTCCTCGCACAAAAAGTAGCATTGGCGACATATTTCGATGGAAATAATATTTATTTAAAACAGATATCCTGTTTAAAACATGTTTTAAACATGCTTTTTTGTTGTTTAAAACATGTTTTTTTGTGCAGAGTTAAAAACATGTTTTAAACCAAAAAACAGTTTTAAACAGTAAAAAACAAATGTTTAGTTTAAAATTGAAAAAAACATGTTTTTTTTCAACCCTGGTCAAAACGGATATTTCCGTAAAAATCTGAAAACCGAAATTTTTCGCGATTACAATATTTCTTTTTTACTCCGTACAAGGAAGTAAAAACAGTGAAAAATTACATTGACATTAATAATGAAAGTTTAAAACCATACAGTCAACTCCAATTGCAAATGTTTTTAAGTGGTAGAAAGCATGGATTTTTGTGTGTAGCATCTCCTACATTTGAAATTGATAATAATGTAAAAATTGTAACAACTGTATATGATGAAAATTTTTTTAATGCTGTTATGACTCAAGCCACTGATTTTTGGGAAAAGGCTATTTTTCCGAAACTTGCACAATATAAACAATTAACATAAAATATGTTTCATAATTTATTTTATTAATAATCCTTGAACATTTATTATTCCACATGCAATTATTATAAACAAAACTTGTAAAAAATCACTTGTCGCATAAATAGCACTATCAAAATTAAGGGTTATGTTGGAAGAGAACCTACGATGACAGCCACAGCCACAGAACACTATAGCTCGTATCGTAATGACGTTTCACAGACAGTATCTGTGTGCGTGATGTGTGGTGGGGGTATGAAAGTGTTACGTCATAGAATCTTGCCCGCGAATGTTTATTAACGAAATTATGAATGAAAAGTAATTATTTTAAACTTAATTTACGCGAAGATATGTTTATAGTGAAATAAATTTTCGATTTGTATAAAAAAATCAAACATTTTTTGTTTGGGACAACCCCATTTGAAAATGAACAGAAACCAATATTATGGAAATTGGTTACGAGTTACAACTAAACGGTTCGGTTACGATTCCGGTTCGTTTACCTTCAAATATAAAGTTTCGGTTTAGGTTCAGGTTCGAAGAAAATAAAGATTTTTCTTGTTTATGGTTCAGGTTCGGGTTCTACTCCAGGTTCCTGGTTTACTGCAATTTATTTTCTGTAAAATATACGTAATAAAGAGGTCCGCCTACTTCCTAAAATCCAGCATAAAATGTACGTACCGAGTGTTTTGTGGCCAGTACAATAATAATACAATTTCATTTCAACAAGGATTACTATACTTAAAGGATCAATTAACAAAAAAATTGTGCATGAATATAAAAATTCCGAAAAATATCCAATTTATGCAAACTTTACACGGTTATATCTCATTAAATTAATTTTTAAAATTTAAAAAGGCATATCTCGAGATTCTTGCTCTATTAAATATTATCTTGAAGTCAATAATAAACTAACAGTTTACTTGCAACGAAAACACTTTTACAGTATTTTTCAATTTCAAAATGGTATTGCATTGCGAAGTTGCGGTAAAGTACGAGTTTCGGGCTGTTTTCTGGCAGCCGTAGTGGTTGGGAAATTAGTGGCATAGTAAAAAAAAGTAAAATCGAGAGTATTCTAGGAATTCGGAAAAAACATAGACCTGAATGTTTTATTAAACAGATTGTTTTTTATACTCAAACAAACACAATCAAAAAATTTACAACTTTTCATCTGTATTTTTCAATTTCATAATGTTTAAAATAATCTAGTTTTATAAACATTAGTTTAGTCACGAGTTTTTTAGGAACGAATAGCGAGTGTATAAAAAACGAGTATCTACTAGAGAGTTTAAACAAATCACATGCTATACTTTTTGTACGACAACAAATTAATCAACAAAAATTCATAAATATGTAAAATTTCAATTATAATATTGTGAACATTTAGGTTAAATCACAATGATATTATTATTACACATAGCTACAAAATTATACTTAAGCAAGTATATTAACTGTTATATTAGAAAAAAATTGACTATTCAGTTTTTTACAAAAATAAAATGTAAAATATAAGAGTTTTTTAGGAACGAGCGCAGCGAGTGTATAAAAAACGAGTATCTAGAGAGTTTATAAACGAGTCACATACTATACTTTTTCTACGATCACAAATTTAACAACGTGACATTTCATTTAAAATAATTTGAACATTTAGGTTACATCAAAATAATAAAATTCTACTTAGGCAAGTGAATTTAACTGTTATATTGTAAAAAATTGATAATGATTGAAAGAAACCATTAATTTCACTCAGTTTTTCACAAAAATTAAATGTCAAAAATAGGAGCCAACTCTATCCCGTGCTTAATATATCAATTTCTATGTTGAGCCCGTGATTAAAATCGGCCAAAGTCATGACTTGTCGAGGTGTGTTTAAAATGTTATTTAGTATCATGAAAACCAGTTCGTTAAATGATGTAATACCAGGAATATAAAAAATAAATTAAATTAATGAATATGATTTTTTGTCAATAAAACTTCATGTGTTTCTGTTTTTGTACATAAAAATCTATATAAATATTTCTCATTTAAAATTTACCGTATACAATGAACTAAGATTTCAGTAGTCTTGGTCAGATTGTACTATATACAGGTACAGGTAACCCAACCTGTGTAACCAAATTTTAGGGTGTATAGTATTGGACGCACTGATCATGAATTAATAATAATTTTGTTGAAATTCGTAAAAGTGCGTAAAATACTATACATTCTAATTTTGTTACACAAGTTGGGTTATACCCTGTATACAAAATATGTCTATATAATAATGATTCTTAATATAAAATTCTGGAAAAAAAATAGAATTCCTACAAGCTCAATAATTATGCCCGGAAATAGCACACATAATAGAAATAAAATGAAACTTAAGCTAATAAAGATGGCTACTTAATTGTATCAAAAGATGACGTAGGTACTCTAATTTAAGTACTTTGAGAGTTGAAATAATTTAATTTCAAGATTGTTAAAGATTCTTTCCATTCCTGAGAAGGATTGCAAAATATGCCTTTATAATTTCCCTGTGTTCTCTTGAAAAATAACATTAGATTACAGCTAAACGAAGACGTTTCAAAAATTTCCCTATAATATATTCAAAAGATAAATGTTCAAGGAATCGACTGCTGAAAACCGGAAGTCCATATTTTTATTCGTTCAGAAATTACACTTGTTTAAACACAACAAATTTAAACAAAATTATATAATTTCCATATCTTCTCTTAAAAAATATCATTAGATTTCGGCTCAACGAAGACATTACAACTTTTTTAGTATAATGTATTTAATAGAGAAATGTTCAAGGTATCGAATGCCGAAAACCGGAAGTCGGTATTTATTTGTTCAGAAATAACTCTTGATTAAACATAATAAATTAAAAAATTAGTAATATACTAATATTAAAATAACTTAAAATTCCGGCTAAATCAAAGCCTGGTGAAGTTTAAAAATATATAGATCTAATAGAAAAATATACAAGGAATTGAATGCCGTAAACCGGAAGTCGATATTCTACTCCATTCAGAAATGGCAGCTATTTTTCTGAAACCGGGAGTCTAATTCACGGGCTCACAATGATTCCAAAACGGTGATTTGCCTTTACCTGATTTTGAGGGAGAGAAATGAACTGACGATAAAATTGGTACGTGCCTTTGTAGTACATTAAATTACCAACATTTTCGTAAAAAGAAGTTTTTAATTGGTGTCACCGTTCGTGAGTTATACGCAAAAATCTCATTTTCAAGGTCTTTACAAGGTCGTAGCAATGGAAGCACATGCGATATCGTTTAGGACTTTTAGTATGTTAAACTAGAAGCCATTATGAGCGTATATAGCAAAATTCAGCTGTCTATCATTTTTGTCCTCTATATTTTGTATAATTCCTGGACTATATACACAAACCAATATTCAGCCGTTGAAGTGATTACTAAAATATGTAAAATTTTGTTTATTTACCTGTCAATATGTCAAGAAAATTTAACTAATTTAATCTTACTTTGGTTTGACGTATAGATATTATCTATTTGTCTAAAAAAATGTACATTGAAAAATCGGCAACACGGAATATAATAATTATAATAATAATTATGATGTATTTTCTGTAGGCAATGTACAAGTTGATACATGGTAAACGTTATTCAGTAAATATATACAATAATTATGGATTAGAGGTAATTAAATTAAAATAATATTTTATTTAGTTTTAAAATTTGACGGGACGGTACTCTCCGCGAATGAAATATGTTTGTGTTTTATTCCTGCTTTGAAAAAATAAAATTTTGTCATTAAATACAACAATGATAAAGAAAACACGAGACACAAATCTGTGCCTAGTATAAAATTAATTCTTTTTACTTTGTGAATCACAGTCCAAAAGTAACTTATTCCCATTCCCTACACTATTTACCACAGTGCTCATGTTTCTATTCTTCATGCAAATACTAGGCCATGTATGCTGATTTCGCTGCCGAGAGTAGGGGGTGTTCGCTGATATTCGTGTTGTGCCGGGACATATGTCTCATCAATCAACCGTGCCACCCGCACTGACAATCACATACATCGTGAGTGTTTGCGTGTGTGAGCGTGCGGGATGGACTTAGGGGGAATGTGACAGCGTGGCAGAACTAAACTTTTAAATACTGTACTTATATAATTTTATTTTTTATTTTTTTAACTCCTGCGCGAGATTTAGCCTGTTTTTCATTAGTTTTTTGGGATATAAACTTTGATAAGTTTCATACTAGATTGTAGAATGCAAAATATAATAATGTATAGAACACGAAAATGGGTGCTATTTAAATGCTATAAAAATAAATTCAAATGAAATAATTTTTATTCAAGAATGCCACAGTGCCTTTATTACACTATTGAGATTTTGAAAAAAATTTAAACTTTCGTCTATCGGGTTTTTGAGTATTTGAATGTTGAAATTACGCTCGTTTTACATGGACTCTTATGGAAATTAACTAAATATTTGTTTTCTATGCTTCAAACTATATTATAAAGTGATGAAAAATTCACAGAACTTGTTAATACTTCCTATAAACCTTTAAAAATAAGTTCGGGAAGATTTGTGTACTTTTTCTAAACCATTTGCAACTTACTTAAAAAAATGTAAACATGCCAAGCATTTCTTGATTGCTGAATTAGTAATTATTGTAAAAATATATCACCGCAACTGAACGAATTGCAATGATATAAATATCAGTCAACGAGCGTTGAGCGAATTTTGTTTTACATTATGAATAATATTTTTATTTTCATATCCGCCCCCAGGGCTAATGTCTGGGTACGAGACTGCAGGATTCCCCAACCTCCTTAATAACTTATGATTTTATTAATTTTAATTAGCATATGTAGAAATCAGCAGATATATAATAAGCTGCTGAGTAGGCGCAAAAAAATGATGGTTGTAAATTAGTTTTGTTTTTGTAGTGAAAAATAAATATATGAAATAAAACGATATAACTATCAATAATTACTGTATTTTAAATCAACGGGATTGTATATTGGTGACGTATACAGCGGGTAGCTCGTACATTTTTTGGAGGTCCCACCGAAATTCTGTTGGTAATTTAAAAAGAAACAGTGATTGATTTTTATTCCTTATCTGGCTGGGCAGAAACATCATTGGTGGCTACAGAGATAGGAATATTACCAAGAAAAACATTTAAATAAACGCATTTCTCCTTTGGAGGCCCTACCCTGAGCATTCGGGGACTATATAGGTGATATTATTCTACGAGTAGAATTTAAAAGAAACCCTATTAATAATTGTTGGTATCTTGATTAATTTATTTTAGAGAATATATTACTGATTTTGGATTTGAACTTTCATCATGGAGCAAATAAAGAATAAGAGAAAAGTACTTCGAAATCAAATCACTAGAATTTTGAACAAAACGGAAACTGAACTTGAGAAACCTAAACCAAGTACAATTATGGTTCAAGCATCACTTGATACAATTCAACGATTAGAACAAGATATGTTACGATTAGATGAAGAAGTTATGAATCAGCTATTAAGTAATGCTGATGTAAGTAATGATTGAATGTGAATCAATATCTACTGACGATTATATAGAGAAGATTTCAGTAATGAAAGTAAAGTTGAATCAATTTTTGGAACCAGGAGAATTTAGTCACAGAAGAGCATCTCCTACTCGATCAATATCTGATTATTCATCAGCAATTGGTACAAAGAAGAGATCCTGTAAGTAACCAAAAATTGAATTAGTCAAATGTAGTGGTGAAGTACCAGATTGGTTAGCTTGGTGGGCTCAATTTAATAAAATTCATGAAGACGAAGAGCTCCATGCTAGTGACAAATTCGTTTATCTCAAACAGTCAATGTCCCCTAAATCTGAAGCTGAATCACTAGTCAATAAGTATCAGCAAACTGAAGAAAATTATACAAGAGTAATTGAAGCATTAAAAGAACGGTTTGGCGAGCCTAAATTACTCAGAAAAGTTCATGTTAGAGGCTTACTACAATTATTGGTTATCAGTAATGCTACCTCTCGTTCAATATGAAGTTATCAGAACTATTAGACCGTTTAGAAGCGAGTTTGGGTGCTATTGAACCTATTGGACCATGCAAAGATCCACAGAATTTTTATTTCCAATAATTGAGTCTAATAATTTGTCTAGGGATATTCTAGTATTATGGCAACACAGTCCTCTCTATGAAAAAAATGATAACTTAGAAGATCCATCACATTCAGAATTAAAGAACTTGTTACAGTTTTTGAAATTTGAAGTTAAAGCAGCGCAGCACAGAAGTTTAGCAGAATGTGGCATTAATGATAAGATGGATCATGTCGGGAAAGTTAAAGTAAACGGAGATAATTTCAAAGTATTCAAGAAATTCAAAACCGATATTCCAACTGCCGCATCACTTGCTACAACCGATACTAATATTTGCATTTTTTGTAGTAAGAATAATAATAGTCATGACTGTATAAAAGCTCAAGACATGACTATGGAACAAAAGAGACAAATAGTTACAGAATATAAAGCTTGTATTTATTGCTTGAAAAGAAATCATTCATGTAAGAATTGTAAGTCTTATGTCCGATGTTTACTATGTAAAAAGAGGCACTATGCAATTATGTGTTCGAATTCCAAACTAAATAATGAATTACAAAAGATAAGCGAAGAAATTGGAAATTTGAATCTATCAGAATGTTTATCATTAACACCACTAAAAGATGCTACAGTTCAAGGTATTTCAAACAATGCTGTCAGTACTATGGCAGGTATACTACTAAAAACATTGTATGTTCGAGTTTTGGGACCCAATGGAAAGAGTCAAGTTGTTAGAATGATGATTGACGAAGGAAGTCGAAATAGTTATATCAAGACAGCTATTGCTAAAAAGATATTTTTAAATGTTATTGGACATACTCAATTCAAGAATGTTTGTTTTGGTGGTAATGTTAGTGAAGTAAAGAAACGAAATATCCACCAAGTTAAACTACAAAGTATCGACAGAAAAGTTACTCGTACTGTGGAACTTATAGATGATCATGTAATTGCAGCGAGTCCCACAGTGCCTGATGGACCATGAATGCAAGAATTGACTCAATTGGGTAGAAGTATAGCAACTGTTAATAAAGAAGTATCAAATGAGGTTCATATTCTAATTGGTATTGATTTACGAAATATATGTTAATGACTAGAAGATACCATGAACTAAAATGTGGATTGGTAGCTGAAGAGACAATTTTTGGTTGGACTTTGTGTGGTAGAATTGGACCGCCGCCTGATCAAAGAAATGTTAATTATGCAATTACTTTAATAACAATGATGACTTAAGATTTAAGGCTACCTCAAATGTGGAGTTTGGAGGCAATTGGAATTCAGGTTCCTGTAGAACAGCTTACAGTCAAAGAACGTGACTTGATGGTTAAAGAAGAGTTTCAGAATTCCATACGTCGTTCCAAAAATGGGCGATATATAATACAGTTACCTTGGATTTGTGAAGCATTTCTGATGATTGAGGTAGAAAGGAAAGACAGAAATTATCAGAAATTTCAGTGGTGGGAGAGTAAAGAAAAGAAAGAACTGATAGAATATAGACATTGTCGTGTAGTTTTTGGAGTTAACTTTAGCCCGTTTATACTAGCAGCTGTCTTGGAACATCATTTATTAAATTTGAAGAAACAAGATAAGACAATTGGCGAACAATTATTAAAATCTTTATATGTAGACAACACCGTTTTTTTCTGTAAATACTTACGAAGAATATAATGTAATTAAAGATCGAGCTATTGGCATCTTTAATGAAGCAAAGATAAATCTGCGTCAATGGGAAACAAATCTAGAAGCTACCGATGAAGACCGATATACTTCGGTACTTGGACTTAAGTGGGACAAATTGGAAGATGAATTGAGTTGTCGGTTACCAAAACAATTGATTGATTCGCAGAATTTAAAGGTAACGAAGAGAACAGTTCTGACAATAGTTTCACAAGTTTTTGATCCTATGGGATTCAATACCCCAGCCCTAATCTTACCTAAAATATTATTACAAGAATCATGGGTTTTAAGTATGGATTGGGACAAGGAATGGAATGAATGTCAAGCTGAAAAATTTAAGAAGTGGCTCAATGAATTAGAATGTTTAGCTCATGTTCGTGTCCCTAGATTTGTTTTTGGTTCAGCTGAAAATATTATCCAATTACATTGCTTTTGTCATGCAAGTCGTTGTGCTTATGCAGCAGTAATTTTTTCACAGGTAATTAAATAAGATAAATGATGTGTAAAATTCGTTGTATCCAAGACAGGTCTGGCTCCACTGGATAAATCAAAAACCAATAAAGTAACTATTCCTAGGCTTGAATTAATGAGTTGCTTAATTGGTGTAAGACTAACAGAATAAGTAAGAACGGCTCTTGGAAGAAAATATATTGAGGTATATTATTGGAGCGATACGACTACTGCATTAGCATGGATTAATCGTAACCAAGATTCGGGTACATTTGTGGGGAACAGAGTAAGAGAAATAAGGATTCTTACAAAATTAAGTCGATGGTTCCATATTCCGGGTCATTTTAATCCAACAGATTTACCCTCGCGCGGGTGTTCCCCAAGTAAATTGTTACAATCAAAATGGTGGGAGAGACAATTGTGGTTGAAAGATAATGAAACACATTGGCCGTTTACAACACCTGAAGTTGATGAAGAATTAATAATAATAATAATAATATTTATTTAACCGAGTAGCAATACAGCACGGTACGTCTGGGATATAATTAATTACATGATAATATAAAATACAAAGATATAATTGTACATAAAAGTCATTAAATTAATGGATTGAGACTCTCAGTATTACAAAAAACAAAAGAATTTCAATGTTTAAAAATTCTTGTCCTCTAGATACTCCCCTACACTGTAGTAACTTTTATTAATCAATTTTTCAGATATAACAGATTTAAACTTTTTAATGTTCAAATCTTTTATACTTTGTGGCAATTTATTATATAGTTTTAAATTAATGCCGTTAATATTAGTATTTCTGGTTGACAGCCTAGAAACAACTAAATCATTATTTTTTCTTGTTTCATACTTGTGAATCTCGGCATGAGTTTTGAATCTAGCAATGTTTTCTTTATATAAATTAGACAATACAGTATGTATTGCGAATAGAGTGTAAGAATACTATTATTCTTGAAGAGCTCTTTACAAGAATCAGTTAGACTTACTCCAGATATGATTCTAAGTGCCTTTTTTTGCATTATAAAGATTTTGCTCGCATGTGGTGATTGACCCCAAATCAGTAACCCATACGACATGACAGAATGAAATAATGCAAAATAAGCAATTTTAACCGCAGGAGGACCTACTATGTTGTATATTTTACGCAGTGCATACAAACAAGTTGCTAATTTGTTACAGGTTACATCGATATTGCTCTTCCAGTTCAGATTTTCCTGCAGATGCATTCCTAGATATTTTACTTTAAAATCATTACTACTTGTATTAGAATTGACAAAATCAACAATATCTGTCTTATCTCTATTCAGAAGTAATAAGTTAGCTGCAAACCATTCTGTAGCTTTGTGTAAAACTTCATTACAAGTTTCTTCGAGAGAATTAGTGCAAGAACTATGATTTACGAAAGTTGTATCATCCGCAAATGGAATTGTTTTTTTATCCATATTTACTGGTAAATCATTAACGTATATTGTGAATAATAAGGGCCCTAGAATGCTTCCCTGTGGAATACCTTTATAAATATTTTTGGTATCATTTATTGATACAATTTGCTGTCGATCAAATAAATAAGAATGTAGTAGTTCGAGAGTAATTCCTCGTACTCCATAATGCTCTAATTTTGCAAGTAGTATTTCGTGCGATATGCTATCAAATGCTTTACTCAAATCAACAAATACTGCTCTACATGATTATTTTTGCTCCCATGAAGCAGTAATAAATTGAATTAGTGATAATAGGGCGTCAATGGTGGATCTTCCTTCCCGGAAACCAAATTGTTCATCAGCTAAATAATTCTAATCAATAAAGTAGTTTAAAAACCGCACATAAATAACTTTCTCTAAGATTTTAGAGAATACAGGTAGAATTGCAATCAGTCTATAGTTCGAGGCAGCATCTCGAGCGCCGTTTTTATGTATTGGGACTATTATAGCTACTTTGAATTGTTTGGGAAAAACTCCGATTTGTAAACATGCATTAATTGTATCACATAAAGGTTCAATTAGATATTCTGAAACATATTTGATGAGACTAGTACTTATATCATATAAGTCCATGGAATTTTTACTTTTCATTTGGCGTATGATGTTAGAAATCTCTAGTGGTGTTGTTTGCTCCAAATAAATAGAACTATTATAGTTGCTTACTTTTTTAAGAAAACAATTGTAATCATGATTTGTAGGGGGTAAGTGATTGGAAATTTCATCCACCATTGACACAAAATGATCATTGAATTCATCTGCACTTATATCACATTTCTTCCTGATTCATTATTGATCAAGAACCATGTAGTTTTGATTTTATTTGTTGATTTAGCAAGTGCATTATGATTGCACAACTTACGAGACTCTCTTACCTTGTTTTGATAGAGCTTTTTAAATTGTGTTCTATATTATCACGATTGCCAAATTTTATTATTTCCCATAAAAACAATAAGTGCTCGGGCATTTGTTTTAATTCTGGAGTGATCCATGTATTGGTTTTCGGCTTGATAGTTGCTGATTTGAACTGAACTGGAAAAGCAATATCTCTATAGTAATATAAGAATGTATCTAAAAGGATTCCCGGAAATTTCATCGCGGGAAAATTCATCGCGGAAAGTTCATCGCGGAAAGTTAATCGCAGGAATATTCATCGCGGGGAAAATTCATCGCGAGGTAAATTAATCGCAGGAAAGTTCATCGCGGGAAAGTTCATCGCGGGGTAAATTCATCGCGAGGTAAATTCATCGCGGGCAAGTTCATCGCGGGAAAGTTCATCGCGGGGAAAATTCATCGCGAGGTAAATTAATCGCGGGAAAGTTAATCGCGGACAAGTTCATCGCGGAGAAAATTCATCGCGAGGTAAATTAATCGCGGGAAAGATCATCGCGAAATAAATTCATCGCGAGGTAACTTAATTACGTAAAAGTTCATCGCGATGATAATTAATCGCCAAAAAATTAATTTCAGACATATTCATGATCTGTAAATTCTTCTTTGCAGACAAATAAATCACAATGTTGCGTGTTATTAACAACAGTTGCATAAGCGCAGAAGTGCACATTTGAAAAGCACGATGGTTTTAGGGATTGTAGGTACGACAGTTTTTCTACAATATTTTTTGAATTTTTTAAAACTAGAAAATATTTCTGCCTAACATTTTTCTGAACTTAACCCCATCATACTCAAAGAGTATTTTTAACAAGATTTTTTGAATTTTTTAAAACTAGAAAATATTCTTGTCTAACATCATACTCGAGGAGTATTTTTATCAAGGTTTTTTGAATTTTTCAAAACTAGAAAATATTCTTGCCTAACATTTTTCTGAACATAACCCCAACATACTCGAAGAGTAGGTATTTTTAACAAGATTTTTTGAATTTTTTAAAACTAGAAAATATTTTTGCCTAACATTTTTCTGAACTTAACTTACTCGAAGAGTAAATGCCACACCACCGAAAACCACAGCGTATAAAAACCATAACCACACGTCCGAAAAACCACAGCGTATAAATGTTCCCGCACCACAATGTCCAGCTACCCATATACCAATTTTCACACTTCGATTTGCACATTTGTACCCAAACTAATCAATACTAACAAAACCCTAATTGAGTCCAACAGATCTCCGTTTTTTAAAAATAAACTAATCAATACTAACAAAACCCTAATGAGTCCAACAGAACTCCGTTTTTTTAAAATAAACTAATCAATACTAACAAAACCCTAATTGAGTTCAACAGAACTCCGTTTTTTTAAAAATAAACTAATCAATACTAACAAAACCCTAATTGAGTCCAACAGAACTCCGTTTTTTTGACATAAACTAATCAATACTAACAAAACCCTAATTGAGTCCAACAGAACTCCGTTTTTTTGACATAAACTAATCAATACTAACAAAACCCTAATTGACTCCACAAGTTGTGACGTCACGACCGCCATGTTATTGTAGTAGGTTACGGTTTACGTTCCAAACAAACCATTACAAGCGTGATGCAGAGCATAAGTAAGTATGAAAATATCATATTTAATTAAAAAATTTAGTTTATTTTGAAGTTTAGTAAATATTTAAACTAATAGGAAAGTGTAACCTATCAACAAACTTTACTTTAGTGTTTATTTGACAGATATTGCTTAAATACGAGAAATTTGATGAATGCAAGTTGAACATATCTGTATTAAAACCGATTAAAACATTAATGTACTTACCTTACACAATAACTAGCATTAATAAAGAAATAAATGACTTTCAAACTGAGCTACACTTAAAATAACACGTTCAGCTGCGTTTGTTTGGAACGCAAACCAAACCGTAACCATAGTAACCTGGCGATCATGACGTCACACTTGCGGAGTCAATTGAGTCCAACAGAACTCCGTTTTTTGACATAAACTAATCAATACTAACAAAACCCTAATTGAGTCCAACAGAACTCCGTTTTTTTGACATAAACTAATCAATACTAACAAAACCCTAATTGAGTCCAACAGAACTTTGTTACACCAGTTGGGTATACCTGAGGCCTGAGGTATTAAATATATTCAAGTGTTATTGAGTTTCTATATCTTTCTTCGAAATTTGCAGTATTACACTTTTGTTTCTTAGCTATTGATGTTGTGAACGAATGGTAAATGACTTTTTAATCCTATTATAGAAATTGTAAGCCAAAGAACACCTGCAAACGTTAGAATTTTATGAACTTTTTTCAAGTGCAGTTTGTGCAGGGAAGTGCAGGGAAAATATTAAATTTCATATTATAAAATAATTCGTGATCAATAAGGATTAACATAACACAACATACCATTCCACATTACTACAATAAATATATTCGCGATGAATTTTCTCCGCGATGAACTTTCTCGCGATTAATTTACCTTGCGATGAATTTTCCCCGCGATTAATTTTCCCCGCGATGAATTTTCCCCGCGATGAACATTCCCGCGATGAACTTTCTCGCGATGAATTTTCCCCGCGATGAACTTTCCCGCGATTAACTTGCCCGCGATGAATTTACCTCGCGATGAATTTACCCCGCGATGAACTTTACCGCGATGAACTTTCCTGCGATTAATTTACCTCGCGATGAATTTTCCCCGCGATGAATTTTCCTGCGATTAACTTTCCGCGATGAACTTTCCGCGATGAATTTTCCTGCGATGAATTGTCTGGACACGATCTAAAAGTATATTACATTTTTCCTGTGGGTTGTTTTCAGCGTAAAGATTATTCCAAGATTCACGAGATAACAAGTAGGTAAATGTGCTCAAATTAGACTCATTGTTGTAGCTTCTCAATTGTTTCTTGACTGATCCAGATGCGTCATTATTAGCCATCGTAATTTCACTAAGGAACATGGAACTGCGGAAAACGAAATATGTGTCAGCTGTAGTACTTAAATCTGAGGTCCATGGAAGTTTTCTTCATTTATAAAGAATGTTCGAATCGCTGCTTGGGTACGAAGATTTATAAACAATTGCAAATTGCTGAAGAAACAGCGAGAAAATAAATGTTATTTAACACTGCATGAAGTAAAAGGTGGAGAAATACACGTGTTGAGACCATTACAACGCTTATTTCCAATGGAAATAACTTCCTCTGAGTCCTACGCGCTCAATAATTTGAATAAAGAAACTAAATTAGGAGGTCAAACAAGAAGAGGAAGAACATTGAAAAAATCATCCGCCTAATTTTATAATTAATACTTTTCTTCACAGTGTTCTGAAAAGTGGTGGGAGGATGTAGAAATCAGCAGATATATAATATGACAGTTGTAAATTAGTTTTGTTTTTGTAGTGAAAAATAAATATATGAAATAAAAAGATATAACTATCAATAATTACTGTATTTTAAATCAACGGGATTGTATATTGGTGACGTATACAGCGGGTAGCTCGTACGATCATCACAGCATATAACAAAAGAACAAGACTATAAATTTTTGTTTTTAAAGATATTTTTATTCGGATTTTTAAAAAATTGTAAGTAATTTCTTTCAAAAACCAACGATAATCATACTTTCCCCATAACTCTTGTTTCGATTGGTATCGAAACGAATTCTTATATTCAAAGAATACTACAATATTAGCGATTTTTTAAATGACTGTGAGAGAAACCAATTCTTTATTGAAGGTTAAGTGTTTGTTTTGATCAATTAATTATCAGACGATAACATGTATGAAGCTTGTGATTGTAAATGATAGTTAAGCAATTTTGCCAACCTATGAAACTAACAGCAAATTATTACTTTTAATATTTATTATTTTAACATTACGTTTATTGTTGTTTGTTTGTTTATTTCCATTATAATTTATTAATTATTTATACAATATACTCCCAGAAAATAAGAAAACTCTAGCAAAGGAGCCATTTTCTAATTATTTAAAGACTATACTTACAAAAAACTGTTTTTATTCGATAGACGAATTTTTAAAACATAAATTTTAACATGTGATAACTGTAATATCTACTTTCCACTGTACATGACGGTTTTAGAGTATGTAAATACTTAAAATAAATAAATAATAATAATAATTATTATTATATAACATACAAATTTAGTTTAATCTACAATTTTATTTTAATAGTTGTTTGTTGGAATAATTGTAACCTGTATCTTATTTATAATATTAGAATTACGTTGCTATAAATCATAAATTACTTTTAGGTACCTATTATTAATTGCATAAAATATATTAATGTATAATTACTTGTTAATCTACGTAAAATATGGATAGGCTGAAAATCAGCAGTAGATGAGCCCTATTCTTTTTGTACATTTTGCTACAATAAATTAATATCTATCTATCTATAGGTACTTACACATAGGAAATTTAAGTTAGAATTTTTTTTTTTTAATATCAATTATATTAATTTAAAATTTAAAACAGACGAAAAGAGTCATACATGTATTTGTGTAAGAAATGATACTGTAATAATTTCATAGTAATTTTCTAGTTTTTTTTTTCAATATAATATTTTTGCATTCGAGATGAAAGTTTTTGGTGCGAGCATAGCGGCAAAAAAAATATTCGAGAATGCAAAAGCATTCGAGTATCAAACAATGTTTTCGAAACATATTTCCCAGTGTTGGGTACATTACTTGAAAATTGTAATTCCAATACAATTACAATTAACGAGAAAAAAAACTCAGAATTACACATTACATATTACTTTTTAAAATCTGATAAAAGTAATGTAATTACCATTACAATTTTATCGTAATTACATTACACATTACTTTTTCAAGAATCAAGATGGTAATCAAATAACTGGAAAATTTTTAAAGAATCTAAATTTTGTTTTTAAAATCGTATTGATACTATATTTTTGTTTATAATACACAATAGATAGTTTTTATTAATAAATAAGATAATAAACCAAGTAAATAAATTTGTATTTATATTACAATATGGATAGCAAAAAATAAAACATTTTCTTTAAGAATTTTTTCTAAATTATCCATAAGAATGCAAATAGGTAGGTACGATGAAACGTATTTAAAAGAATGGACTTATTACGTGATTCATAAACTTTGGTATATCATATACACATAACATGATACATTATATAACTCAGCGTTTATCTTTCTATCTGCGAATTAAATTTTTGCATCAGAAAGCAGTAACAGCTAGGTCAAATTCCATTATTTGAATTATGGTTTTGAAGATATTTTCCACTTTTTCGATGAATAGTTTATTCTCATTTAATCATTATTAACAAAAACTTACGCTGTTGTATTTGTATTCATAGCTAGTATTAGTAGGTAAACTATAATCACAGTCAAAAATCGGTGTTTGTTTTTTGTTTACTAAACAAGACACAAGACAAGATAGCATGAGCATGCAGCATGTTCGTTCTTGTGTGTTGTTTCGTTGTTTCCATGGCAACGACGGCCATGTTCCTGTTCGTATAAAGTCGTTGAAGATCGGATAAAGCGAACAAATTAATTTTTAATATCCACTGAACCACGCATGCGAAATTTTTGCAAATGTAATGTGTAATGTGACGTTTAAAATTACTGTCAAAAAGTAATGCAATACATTACACATTACTAAGATATGTAATGTAATGACAATATCATTACAAAATTACTTATTTAAAAAAATGTAATGAAATTACGTAATGTAATTACTTGTAATGCATTACTGCCCAGCTCTGATATTTCCCAATATTAGTAAAAATGTAAAGAAAATTTTTTGATACTTATGACTAAAGGTCGGATTTATATGCGGTAAAAAACTTCAATATAAATTTTTATATGCGGTTAAAATTAGTCAATATATGGATATTATATGCGGTAAAAAAATAATATTTTAGACAAAACATATATTGTTACATTTTTTTTTAATACTTCTCTCGAAAAAAATTGATATTTTGGTTTAATGAACGCCCTAAAAAGTTCTTAAAATAATGTATGTTGAAAAACTAAAGTTATGAGCCAAAAACTTGCAATATCCTGCTAAATGTCAATGTGTGGCTTAAAACGTCATTTTGAGAAACATTTTCTAATTTTAAACGCCTGTCTCTCGGTACCTATTGGATCAAAAAATACGTTTAACCAGTGGATTTTAAGGAAATTTAATGTTCTTTCCGAAAATGAAAACAAAAAGTTCGTAGGGCCTATAGTTTTTGAGTTACGGGCGAAAAATCGAAAAAAGGTAATAAAAATCGCGGTTTTTTCCCCCACCCCAAGTTAGCACAGGGCTCTCGAGGTCGAAAACTCAGATTCGACATCCCAGAGTACCCCCAAATGGGATCCGTGAAGTTAGCACTAAAGGGTGAGGCACGAATTGTAAAACATATGCCAATGTTTAGTGCCTCATTAGTTCCCTTTAGTGCCCTAAAAATAATTAACCAATTGTTGTTAATTATTGAGTTATTTATATTTATTTATTTTTGGTGCCAAGTTCACGCTAGCACTAAAAGTACATGTTTTTAATATTTTTTTTACATATATCTTTAGTGCCTCATTGGTGCCTTTTAGTGCCCAAAAAATGAGCTGCATTCATGCACATCATTTTTTTAAAGATTTTTTTTTAAATTATATTGTGCTAGTTTTGTGCTGAATTGTGCTGTATATTAAAAGTTTTGTGCTGGTCGTATACGGCTTCAAATAAACAATTAAGTTGGAGGGGCTAGTGAAATGCTTAGCCCCCCCATATCATTTTTACAAAGATTTTTTTAAATAAGTATATTGTGCTAGTTTTGTGCTGAATTGTGCTGTATAATAAAAGTTTTGTGCTGGTCGTATACGGCTTCAAATAAACAATTAAGTTGGAGGGGCTAGTGAAATGCTTAGCCCCCCCATATCATTTTTTCAAAGATTTTTTTAAATAAGTATATTGTGCTAGTTTTGTGCTGAATTGTGCTGTATAATAAAAGTTTTGTGCTGGTCGCATACGGCGTAAAATAAACAATTAAGTTGGAGGGGCTAGTGAAATGCTTAGCCATATTAGTTTTTCAAAGATTTTTTAAACAAGTATATTGTGCTAGTTTTGTGCTGAATTGTGCTGTATAATAAAAGTTTTGTGCTGGTCGCATACGGCGTAAAATAAACAATTAAGTTGGAGGGGCTAGTGAAATGCTTAGCCATATTAGTTTTTCAAAGATTTTTTAAACAAGTATATTGTGCTAGTTTTGTGCTGAATTGTGCTGTATAATAAAAGTTTTGTGCTGGTCGCATACGGCGTTTGGTCACAACGAGTCTATGTACCAAATTTCAGATTGATTGGATATGGGGGAAATGGGTATGGCGGGAGGTCTTGTGCTGGCCACATCAGATTTTTTTCTTGTGCCAAAGTAAATGTTTGGTCACAACGAGTCTATGTACCAAATTTCAGATTGATTGGATATGGGGAAATGGGTTTGAGGTATGGCGGGAGGTCTTGTGCTGGCCACATCAGATTTTTTCGCTAGCCGCTTAAATAGATGTAATTTCATTTAAATTGACATATCCTCATATTACGCAATAATTAAAATGTAAACATACATACAATGGCAACAATCATTTCGTATAGGCCAACTTCTTCATTTGGGGTTCCCACATTCAACTTTAGTTCTAACCTCCAAATAATTATGTTATGTACTTAACATTTGAGGAGCTCATTTTCAAAAGGCTGTATGTCCACTTTTTTAATTTTTTAAACTAAAGATGGCATCACATACACCACTTCAAACTCTTCCAGATTCTCATATAAACTTTCATCAAAATGCTTTAAATCCTTGCCAAAATAAATAGTAAATACTGTATTATTTTTCAAAAAGATGTAAATCCGAAAACATTTTTTATCATAACGCAATATCTCCCAAATGTCAGTTTAGTTTTCATTTGTAGTGTTGCTACGTAATTGAACACATACTTTTTATGTGATTTTGTTGTAAGTGCACAACAATTTAGCAATATGTAGCTTGTGCTCACGGTTAAAATATGAAATAAAAAATGCGAAGGATGAAAAAATGAAAACTAAAGCAATTGTTGAATCTCGTGTTCATAAATTACGTGCAAAACAATTTACTAAAATTATGAATGAAAATACTGATGAATCAGTATCATTTTGTTTCGACATGCAACAAGTTCAGCCTTTACCCAAAGTATCTACCTATACAAGAAGCATTTTACAGCCGTAAAATTTCATACTACACATTATGTATTTGCGACATGAAGACTTCCAACCCAATTTTTTACTCTTGGACAGTAGATCAAGTTGGTAGAGGAGCAACCGAAGTTGCATCTGCTCTTATACATTTTCTTTCAAATTTTGAGTTTCCTGAGAGCTGTAAATTTGTGCGATTATTTGCTGATGGCTGTGCAGGCCAAAATAAAAATAACTACGTCATATACATGCTTTAATCAAGTGGCTTAAAGACGATGCTCCAATTGCTGTTGAAAATATTATCTTAATTTTTCCTGTTCGGGGCCATTCATACATGCCAGCAGATCGAGTAAAAAAAACTGCGTTCGCATAGCACAATTTTAACAAAAGAGGATTATTATAAAATTTATAATGAAATTGTAAAAGTTAAAACTGAAATACATTAAGATATGACGAATGTGGAAAAGGTTACAATTGTTTATTGAAAAGGAAAAAAAACAATATAATTTAGATTTGAAGAAAATCAATCTAGGGAACACATTAAAAATAGAAAAGCTTCAAGATGTTGACAAATTACTGCAGAGTTATGTTGGTGCTACATGGAGAGAAAACGCGGAACTTCAGTGGTATAAAACCATCTTAGACCAAACGGATAATAATTCAGAAGAAAATGAAGATCCTGACGAAGAGAGTTGTATATGTTCCAGAGAAGATTGTGGTTTACGTGTTTAAGATGAAATAAATTTAAAATATTATTTCATAAACATAATATAATACCTCTTAAGAATTTTATACTTTAATATGAAAAAGTTACATGCATAAAATCTTTTTTGTTTTTGTTTTTATGAAAATGATTTTATTTTTCTTAATTTAAAGTATATTTTGAAGTGTATATTAATACAGAAGAGAATAAAAAAATCATAATTTATAAAGTATGATCATCCTTTATTTTCAAAAAAGCATATATCCCCAATATTTTCCATCAAAAAGCGTTATGTGCCACTTATTTTTTCAAATGGCTGCAAATCCATATTATTTATGTAAATAGCAAGGTATATAATGTAAAATACATTTTTTTTTTAAAGAAAATCGTGTTTTAATAAGTCTGATAAGTGTATAGAAGTAAATAGCATTTTTGTATCATTTCACAAATCGTTATAAATATAAATTGATGAATTACTCAAAACTGGATTAAGTGGACATACAGCCTTTTGAAAATGAGCTCCTCATTTATGCTTATGCAAAATAAAAATATTACGAGTAGACGAGCGGGTAGCTTACCTTATCAAATCAAATTTATTTATTATTTAATTATTTCCTTTGGATATAAGTACTACAATTTTCCCAGTCTTAAAACGTCAAACTAGTCAACCGTTCTGATACAACAATGTTGCCAAATGTAAATGTAAAATAATAATGAAATGAATATTCTAATTTAAATTGTACCAAGTAAAACAATAGAGATATTTTCGAAATGCTACATTTCAAATTATTTGTTCCTGATAGCCTAATTGTAGAAACTTGAACAAGATGTTAAAATTTTAAGCAATCGTATACGAAAATGCACACGACATAAGTCTGCGGTAGGAATGCCGAATGCACACTAACTCCGCACACCACCCAGCAAATAACGTATGGCGCGAATTTAAAATGTTCAGGCAAACTTGAATAACCTTATTAAATATGACATTGGAAGGTCTAATAATGGGTACACCAGTCACAATTGTTGTAGATTTTGTTATTTATTCATACAATCGACGTTTCGGCTACTTATTTAGCATTAATTGAACAACTACAATGCAGAGAAACAATATTCAGGCTTCTTCCAACATCAAAATTTCAATAGTCAAGATTCAATTTATATTCATTAAAATATGTTGCTTTTTGCTCATCAAATTTCTCTTAAATATGGAATATTTTCTTTTAAATTTTTATTGTGAGTATGCGACTTTTGTAATTTATTTGTTTGGTTCGTTCTATAATTTATTATGTACAAAATTTTAATTTATTTTGAACCTAAATTTAAATTTGCATGTTTTACGAAACATATTGGAATCTCCCATTACCATTCCTATTCTAATGAACTGAACTTGGCTACCATAAAATTATCTGTATCAGACATCGGATAAATAAAAGAACAATGGACTTCGCCAATTTTAAAATTTTTGTTTTCGATACATGTATAATTATCATTTATAGTAACTTCTAGTGTCTCAAGAAATATTTTTAATTAACATTGTTAATAAAATTACTTTTACAAAAATTTGACTAAATTTTAATCTGATGAAAATTGTTCCAACTGAAAACAGATATATTTTCAAAATTCTACATTTAAAATTATTTATTAAGCCTAATTGTCGAAAACTTGAACAAGATGTTACAATTTTAAGCAATCGTATACGACAGTGCACACGACATAAGTTTGCGGTAGGAATGCACACCAACTCCACACACCACCCAGCTAAAAACGTATGGCGCGAATTTTAAATATGCAATATTTTCTTTAGTGAGTATTTAACTTTCGTTATAAATTAGTTTGGTTTGTTCTATAATTTATTATGTACAAAATTTTAATTTTAATTTTATTTTGAACCTAAGTTTAAATTTGCATGGTTTTACGAATCATACTGGAATTTTGCCATTGCCAATCTCGTTCTAATTAACTTAACTTGGCTACCATAAAATTATCATCACTATCAGGCATTGGCAAAATAAAAAGTAACAATGGACTTCGCCCTATTTTAAAAATTAAAATATAACTTGTTTTCGTTACACGTAAAATTTACATAATTTCTATTGTCTCGAGCAACATTATAAATAAATAAAATAGCGACATATTAATTATTAATTGAAATAAGATATCATAATCATTGTCAATGTACAATACCTTCTCTGCATTTTGAATTATAATTTCAGCCGAAAGCGATCAGCATATTAATACTTTTATTCAACAGCACAATTCTGCACAAAACTAGCATAATACACTAATTTTTAACTTTTACAAATGATGTGGGTAATTCACTAGCCCCACTTAATTAATTGTTTATTTTAAGCCGCATGCGACCAGCACAAAACTTTTATTGTACAGCACAAAACTAGCACAATAATATACTTATTTTTAAAAATCTTTGAAAAAATGATATGGCGGCTAAGCATTACACTAGCCCCTTCAACTTAATTGTTTATTTTACGCCGTATGCGACCAGCACAAAACTTTTATTATACAGCACAAAACTAGCACAATATACTTGTTTAAAAAAATCTTTGAAAAACTAATATGGCTAAGCATTTCACTAGCCCCTCCAACTTAATTGTTTATTTTACGCCGTATGCGACCAGCACAAAACTTTTATTATACAGCACAATTCAGCACAAAACTAGCACAATATACTTATTAAAAAAAATCTTTGAAAAAATGATATGGGGGGGCTAAGCATTTCACTAGCCCCTCCAACTTAATTGTGTATTTGAAGCCGTATACGACCAGCACAAAACTTTTAATATACAGCACAATTCAGCACAAAACTAGCACAATATAATTTTTAAAAAAAATCTTTAAAAAAATGATGTGGGGGGGCTGCTGAAATGCAGCTCAAAAATGGTTTGTTTATTGTTTATAACAATTGAGTAATTGATGCTTTAAATTTTTAGTGCTAACTTCACGCTAGCACCAAAAGGTCAGAATTATTAAATTTTATTTATATATTTCTTTAGAGCCCAATTCGTGCCCATTAATGCCCTAAAAAAATTTTCTTAAATATTAATACTTACATAGAAGTTTCTTTTATTAGCATCGTGAAGCTAGCACCAAGAGTAGCGAACCTTTAACATTTTTTCAGATTTTCTTACATATATGTTTAGTGCCTCATTAGTGCCTAATAATGCCATAAAAAACAATTCTAAAACAATCATACTTACTGATTTATGGACGTTTATTTTATTAGGCAACGTGATGAAAATACCGAGGGAAGCTAATTTTTTAAAAATTTCTGATTTTCTTAAAAATATGTTTAGTGCCTAATTAGTGCCCAATAAAGTCCTACAAAATTTTTTTTAAACACTAATACTTAACTGATTTATAGACGTTTATTTTATTAGACAGTGTGGTGATGTGCAGATTTTCTTACAATTTGTTTAGTACCAAATTGGTGCCGAATAATACCCCAAAAAATATCTTAAGCAATACTTGCCGATTTATATAAGTTTATTTTATTTGGCAGCTTAAAATTAGCACCAGGAGTAACGAATTAAATATATTTCTGTTCAAAATATTTTAACAGAATTTCTTGCATAATTATGTGTTCAGTGCCGAATGTATCCCAAAAAATTATTGAAAAATTGTTTGTTTGAATTGAATTCTTAATATTTTCCTTTTTGTGTTTTTTAGTGTCTACTTTATTTTATTTTAATTAATTTCATATTTGAGTTACCTATAGATTTATTATTTGACTACTACCGAATCATAGAGTTTTCTTTACTGTACAAGTTTAAGGAGTCAACAAACTTACGATTTTTATTTCAAAAAGTCAGCTATCGCTGTTTGATTTCTCTGTTCGACGATAGTAATTATTGAAGTACCTACGTAGGTACCTAATTGTTTTTTTTCCAATTTTATCTATTTCATTGATAGTAGATTTTTGTTAGATACAAATTTAAAAAATATTGGTTCATAGGAAAATACAAGTAAATTATGTTTTATTTATGTAATAAAAAAAATTTGTTGCTATTAGTAAAACAACCAAGAAAACTGATTTATTTTCATACATACATTCGGCACTGAACACATAATTATGCAAGAAATTCTCGAGGAAATTCTGTTAAAATATTTTTAACAGAAATATATTTAATTCGTTACTCATGGTGCTAATTTTAAGCTGCCAAATAAAATAAACTTATATATATCTGCAAGTATTGCTTAAGGAGGTTGGTGACCGTATATTAAAATGATGATGAGAGGCTGAAATTTATATAGTGCCTTCATTTCACTATTGAGATTCTAAAATATATATTTTTTAATTTTCGTCTATCCGGATTTTGAGTAATTAAATGTTGAAATTACGCTCGTTTTACATGGACTCTTATGGCAATTCACTAAATTTTTGTTTAAACTATATGATAAAATGATGAAAAATTCATAGAATTTGTATTCACATTTCCTATAAACCTTTAAAAATAAGTTCTTGAAGATTTTGTGTACTTTTTCTAAACCATTTGCAAGTTATTTAAAAAAAATGTAAGCATGTCAAGCATTTTTGATTAGGGAATTAGTAATTATTGTAAAAATGAATATGAATAAATTGCAATGACATCAGCCAACGTGCGTTGAGGCGTTGAGCGAATTTTGTTTTACATTATCAAATATATTTTTATTTTCATATCCTCCCTCTATGGCTAATTTCTAGGTGCGCCACTGCAGGCGTCCCCAACCTCCTCAAAATATTTTTTGGGTATTATTCGGCACCAATTTGGTACTAAACAAATTGTAAGAAAATCTGTACATCGCCACACTGTCTAATAAAATAAACGTCTATAAATCAGTTAAGTATTAGTGTTTTAAATATTTTTTTAGGACTTTATTGGGCACTAATTAGGCACTAAACATATTTTTAAGAAAATCTGAAATTTTAAAAAAATTAGCTTCTCTCGGTATTTTCATCACGTTGCCTAATAAAATAAACGTCCATAAATCAGTAAGTATGATTGTTTTAGAATTGTTTTTATGGCATTATTAGGCACTAATGAGGCACTAAACATATATGTAAGAAAATCTGAAAAAATGTTAAAGGTTCGCTACTCTTGGTGCTAGCTTCACGATGCTAATAAAAGAAACTTCTATAAATATGTAAGTATTAATATATAAGAATAATTTTTAGGGCACTAATGGGCACGAATTGGGCACTAAAGAAATATATAAATAAAATTTAATAATTCTGACCTTTTGGTGCAAGCGTGAAGTTAGCACTAAAAATTTAAAGCATCAATTACTCAATTGTTATAAACAATAAACAAACCATTTTTGGGCACTAAAAGGCACCAATGAGGCACTAAAGATATATGTAAAAAATATTAAAAACATGTACTTTTAGTGCCAGCGTGAACTTGGCACCAAAAATAAATAAATGTAAATAACTCAATAATTAACAACAATTGGATAACTATTTTTAGGGCACTAAAGGGCACTAATGAGGCACTAAACATTGGCATATGTTTCACAATTCGTGCCTCACCCTTTAGTGCTAACTTCACGGACCCCCCTAAATGACGTGTCAAAATTTCAATAAGTTCGGAATACTTTCCAGGTAGACGCCTTTTTTTCGTTCTGCCGACAGGACTATTAATTTATTATGCGTACCTCAGTGGCGGCTCGTGGGTAAGGGCTGCGGGGCTGCAGCCCCTAGTAGGAAATGAAACTGTTCTGATACATTATTAAAATAATATCAATAAACAACATTATCTATCTATCCATCAAATATATCTTGTAATTTAAAAATTTGCGCCTGTAGGCTTACTATTGATGTTACTTTGTCGCGGCGTGAGTCACCGCTATACCCATTTTCGTGCTATGGGCTGTTGTCCGGACAGCCCTCGAACTTAGGCAGAAGTAAGTGTGCGCGGTGAGGGGAATGATAGCCAATGTGTGGGTTACACAGCGAGCAACGGGGCTGCTTCGGACGCAGCGCTGTCGCTTACGGTGTACATAAATGCGTGTAGTTTAAAGGTACAAAATAGTTCGCGTTGAAATTCTAAGGCGTACAACTGTATATTTTTAAAGTTATATTGTTATTTTATTAAAATTGATTGTGCTATTTGATATAATTATGTTTATAATTAAATTTGTATTTAGTTTTGTACAAAAACTGGGATAAACTGTGAAGTTTCTCTTCCCTAATAAAAATTAACTTTAAATATAAAGGTATTTAACCTTGAACAAAAAAAATTTGGCCTGCAGCGCACTTTCATTTAAATTGCAGCCCTTACCTTTAAAAAGTCACCGGCCGCCACTGGCGTACCTACTAATTTTTGGATACGAAAAAATTTACAATATATGCGGAAATATGGGATAATATGCGATTATATGTATAATAAGTTTTTATGCGGTAAAAACCTAAAATAATAAGTTATATGCGAAATAAAATTTGGTATTCGGGTTCCTATTTAAAGGAAACGTATAAATACAATTTATAAACTTCATATGAATAATCAAATAAAACATGTAAAAACATATAAATCCGACCTCTACTTATGACTAATCAAATTAATTAATGTGACATGTAATGTTTCCGTGACAACAAACCAAACAAACCTTCTAATATTTTTATAAAAATGTTTCGTCATTTTTGCATTATGAAGTGAAATATTTCAATACTAGTAGAATGATATCAAAAAGCAAAGAAGACAATCTGCCTCCTAATGTATTCGAAACATATCGTCAAGTGTAATTTATTTTATTAAATTATGGTTCTTTCTTCTGTCAAAATGTTGCTGGTATTTAGTCTTTTGCGTTGTGCAGACAAAAACAATCATTTAGCGAGTTGATCTTAACTTTGTATGACAAATAGATAGTAACCTCTTACTTTGAGATAAATGAAGACATATGACATAAAAATACAAGTCTACTCGTTTGTTGTATAATATTGGCATATAAAATTACAAATAAAAAATATAAACAGCTTTATCAGCACATGACTAAATTTGGAATATGACTGCATTGAAGCATCAATAAAAATGTATCCATGAGAGATTTCTTATATGCGCGATGTAATAAATTGTAGAGATATGTGCAGTTATAGGTCAACACGTTACGATGTTACGATATCAGGCAATGTTGGCGTGCCAGTGATACACCACACATGTTTTTGACAGCGGTTACCATCAATTTGCCCACTGCAATTAATGATGCTTTTAACTCATGTTATCATATCAACGATATCAACGATATGCTATTATGACTTTGTTTAAATTAAGGGTACACTACCACAATTAGAGTGGGTAGCAAGTACCATTGGTTACTGGCTGAATTTAGCACTCTACTTAAAGCTAATTTAGCTTCCCTAATATATATCCATTGGCGTAGATAATGCTTGGTAGGCCCTCTATCCAAAATTACAATAGGGACCTCTCCTAGGGTTCCCAGCTTTGAATTTTCCCAAAAGCGTAGGGAAACATGTTTTCTCTATTTATTTTTTTGATGAAGGAATGTGGAAGACCTTTGTAGTCCGAAATATTTTAGTTTGTAGAGATGTTAATATTTATTTGACAGGATGGTTCGAGTGATAACGTCACTCATCATCAGCTACAATACATTAGAATAAAAATTGCAAGTTGAGGAGTAGGTACATACCTAAGTAGTTTATCATCTTAACATACATGCAAATTACAAGTAGTGGATCTTATTTTACAAAAATCATTTTACTCAGAAATTACATTAGTTTTTACCAAGGTAGGTGATGAAGAACTGAAAAAATTATAAAGAAACAAGATATAAAGGGAAGTGACTAACTAATTTACTAAAATTCCCAAAAAAGTTGTCAGCAAACTTTAAGTTGTTTTTATAATCAGTTTGGAAGTTGATAACCGCTTCTTGGTTACGTTGATATGTAAACATTCATGAAAAAGTGTATGATCTTTATAAATAATTGTGTCTAATATTTTAGGGTTAGTAAAGTCAAATTTATGTCCTGTTTCTTGATGGTGTTTACAAATAGCACTATGGTTAGGATTAAACATTTTACAATGGTAGCCATGTTGATAGAGACGCTTCTTCAGCGGTTGGCATGAGTCGCCGATGTATTTTTTGTTACACGTTTTGTCTTTCAGCGTACTAAAAAGATTGGTTGTAGTTTTGACATTAGTATTGGCAACTTTGATGTTATCAGCAGGTAAAATTTTATTGACACTCATGTTTAAGTCTTTATCAAGCTATTTTTAAATACACAATATTATTTGCAGGAGGATTTCTAGGAGCATTACCATTGAGTCGCTTATTATTATTATTTATTTTTTTGTGAATCAAACTACACTGCTCAAAACAAAAATCGAGCCACTTGGCCGAACCAAGAAAATGCCTGTTTTTTAAATGTGGGGAATTTCTTTCAGGGACGTGTTAACCAAAATCTGGAAATTCCCTCTGGAGATACATTCCTCCTCTACATTCTCCAAAAATCCCGAAGAAATTCGCTCCCCCCGACCCTCTGAAAAATCGCTTTATGTGATGTCATGTTTGAGCAATGAAAAATCTCAAAGTTTGAAGGCTTGTAGGTCCAAAAAATCCTATCTTAAGGGGGTTGTTCGACTCGATTGTCACAAAGCCCTATCAATTTCCTTTTCAGAGCTGAAAATTTCGTCCTTATTGATGAAGAATTGAGTGAGTTGTCCGAACCAATTAAAGCTCTCGGGAAAAGAATTCTAGTAGAAAAATAAAAATAACATTTAAATAATCGTCATTTTTGTGTATGAATTATTCAAATTATACCGAGTTTGGTGTCAATTTAAAACTCGAAGAAATTAGTTTAGTAAAAATGTAAAAAAAATTATGCGATTTTCAATTGTTTCTCAAAACATTATTTACCAGTGTATTATCAAATTAAAGCTCTCTGGTAAAAAATCTAGTCGAAGAATCAAGAACAACATTCAAATGATGCGGTCAGTTCTTTTTTCCCATGTTATTCAAATTATGCCGAAGTTGGTATCAACTTAAATAGTTCAGAGAAAAGATAAATTTACTTAAATTTTGCTGAATAAAGCATAAAATTAAAGCCTTAACGTAAGCAAATTATTAAAACTTATAGTCGGGGAAGTACTGTGGTGGCCACAACAGTTTTAAAAAAAAAAATTAAATTTGCACCTCATTTATGCTAAAAGTTCTAATTTTGGGCGAAGCCACCCCTGTCGCACGCACTGCTACCATATTTATGCACGGTAAACAATCGTTCAGCCACTCACACATACACCTTTACACACACGTACACATGCTCATGCTTGCGGCATGTGGGTACAGAAACCACAGAAGTCACATACGAGCATACGGCTGCCGACTATGAATTTCACTACTTGACAGTCATTCATTTGAAGATTGTTCACTTTGGAATTCTCCCCGAGAACGCTAACGCAGTAAATGCGTCAAATCTCTGTTGATTACAGCGAAATTCAAACGATAGAGAAATTGAGATTCTCTAGGAGCTGGAGGTTTCATTAGGAAATAGGAACATTTGCCAAGATCAACAAGTTATAGTAATTATATTATTTAGAGCGCAAAAACGGGTGCCTATTAGTACTGTTAAAAGTATTCGGTTAACCGATTAACCAGTATTACGGGCTAGATAAAAAAGTTATAATCGGTTAACCGATTTTTACCCGACTCTGGTTAACTGACTAAAAACGGTTACGGATAATTGGTCTTTCGGTTAACAGGTAAAAAATAACGGTTACCTGATTAACAGTTTTAATGATTTTTGACAGCTCTATTCTTGAAAATTTAAAGCTAGAAAATTCAACAACAAGAAATTCTTGCGTAGAATCATAAAACAACCGAAAATTCATACATAAAAATGCATTAATAGAAAATTCAAATCTAGAATCCGATGGATGCAGAAAGCGCATGTAAAGGAATATTCTATTCTAGAACAAAGTGTTACAATTTTTTCAGCTTGCGGGACTACCACGAGGAGGGCGACTGAAAGGGTGGCACTAGGTACTTGTCGCGTTAGACCGATTTTCTGTTTCAATACCGCTACACTCGAGCAGAACACATGCGAATCTGGCTCAAGCGTAATGAAGGCGATCATGATTTTTCTAGATTTGAATATTCCTTTACATGAATTTGCTTTGTCCACTAAATTCAAGATATGGATTATTTTGTGTATGAGTTTTCTTAGGCGTGAAGGTTCGCTTGTTCCATGATTGATTTTTCTAGATACAAATAATGTCAAATGGTAGAAAATAGGGCAAAGTTTTGGAGTAGTTTTGAAATTTGGTACATTCATGTTTTTTTGGTCGCTGAACACGAATTTCAACTTTTCCAACACGTATTTTTGCCGTCAAGTGAGTTATGAGCAAAAAATGACTAAAAACTTTTTTTTTCAGTTTTTTCAATATAACTTGGAAACTATACCTACATTTTTCGTTGAAGATGACTATATACCAAATGAAAGATAATAAAATTATCTACATTTTATGTATTTCCGGTTTTTTTTCAGATCATCGGTTCAATCGCGAAATCACTGCGAAGTTAGGAGTTATTTTGTATACTGCTGTTTTCGTACTTTTTGTGTTTAATGACCTGTAACTTTTGAACGAATAAAAATATTAACTTCCGGCTTCTTTCATTGTATTCTGCAAACATTTTTCTATAACCTTTTTTCGCATTTTTTGTGTTTAGAGACCTGAAACTTCCGAATGAAAAATAATATTGACTTCCGGTTTCTTTTATAAAAATCTGCAAACATTCCTCTATAAGATAGATTATGTTAATTTTTTCTTAGAGCTTTAGGTAAGCCAAAATTTTTTGATTGTATCTGAAAGAAAGTTAAAAAATATAATCTTTTTTCGTTGTTTCTTGTGTTTAAGGCTCCTTTCGAATGAGCGTAGTGTAGTTACTTATTAAATTCATAACTCGCCCATTTCGATTACTTTATGAACCAAATTTTGGTAACAGTATACTAGATGTATGTCTGTATTGTCTTTTTCGATTTTCCGAACTTGTTTTGAATAATGGAAAGTCTTGAAAACCATCAAAATTCGTAGTTTACCAATAACTTTTTTGTCGATTGGCATATTTTTTTCAAAAAAATTACACATGTATCTGCTATAGTGTCTCAACAGCGGTACATCGCTATTATTCAAGAAACGTCCCTCATTTTGGATTTTAATTTTTTTCGAAAATTTTTAAAATTTAAAAATGTAAGTACCGCTGTTAAGCACAATATTTAAAAAAAAATTGTAAATAATTTTGTTCTCGAAAATTTCCCTAAATAAAGTTATTAGTAAACTACGAACGCCTGTCTATGCGAAGGTGAAGTATACTAGCCTTAATAACATGTAACTTTTGTGTTTTGTACAAATAGAAATATTGACTTTCGCATTATTTCATTAAATTCTGCAAACATTTCTCTATAATATAGGTTATATTTTTAAAATTTTGAGAGCTTTAGTTGAGCCAAAATTTAAAAAATTATTTTCGAAAGAAAATTGAGAATTTTTTTTTTCAATTTTTCTGTTTAATGACCTCTAATTTCTGAACGAATAAAAATATTTCCGGTTTCTTTCATTAAATTTTGCAAACATGTTTCTATAAGATAGATGCTTTTTTGTAATTTTTGTGTTTAAGGACCTTTAACTTCTGAACGAATGAAAATATTGTCTTCCGGTTTATTTTATTAAATTTTGCAACCATTTTTCTATAAGATAGATTATTTTAAATTTTTTTATAAGGGCCTTAGTCTGCTAACATTTCTCTTAAAGATAGATTATTATAAATTTTTTTGAAAGGATTTTATATTTGTTTTAATTTCAAAAATCGGTCGAGTGGTTTTCAAAATATCTTGTTTTGAAATGTTTGATCGGCCGCCATTTTATTATTTCATCAAATAGAAAATAATTCTAAATACAAATGTTTTAGAGAATCGAAAGCAAATGCTGAAAAATGTTGAATTTTTTAAATATTCCTTAAAATAAGGGAGTAATGACGATTTTTCGAAAAACAAAAAAACGCCAATAACTCTGAACTGGGGTTCCAAATCAAAAAATTTTACTAAGAAAAGTTGTTTGCTTCGATGAGTTCTAACTGCCATTTTCGGGTGTTACAACTTAGTATTAACACCCTGTATATTATTAATTTTATAAATGTTACTTGTTTATGAAAGCTGAAACAATGTAACAGAAATAGAAATAATGTATTAAAGTGGCAAACTTGCATTTTACAGCGATGTTAAGCGACGCAGAGAAAACTGTAGCTCCAGTATACAAAATAAAACCTACATTCGCAGCGCTGTCGCTGCTGAACCGTTGATCTGACAAAAAAAACTTTAGGTACATAAAATATAGACAATTTTAATCACTTTAATTTGGTATATAGTCATCTTCAACGAAAAATGAATAGTTTACAAGTTATTTCGAAAAAACTGAAGTCCGTTTTTTGCCATTTTTTGCTTATAACTCACTTAGCGACAAAGATACGTGTTTGCAAAGTTAAAATTCATGTTCAGCGATCCCAAAAACATAATAATATAAAATTTCAAAACTAGCCCAAGACTTTCCTCTATTTGACTAGACTATATCATTTTTTGGCGAAAAAAATGTATGATGGCAATTCATTCCAGCTAGTTAGATGGTTCTTTAGATATCTCTTGGTGTAGCACTACATTTTAAAATAATCATATACGTATAATATCAAAAGTCGTTAAATTTTGCTGGAAAAATTGTTGTTGCCTAGCAATTTATTGAGTGACATTGACAAAAAATCACCATCTGTTAAGTCAGTGATTTTTAATCAATATCACGAAGTAAATTAGGAACAAGCTTGCGTAAAACAATCTTAAAATTTTGCCAAGACAAAATTTAACCACGAATGATTATCGGATGACTATTTCAAGAATGAAACGTAAAAAAAAAACTTATCAAACTACTGGCTTAGAGAAATGCGACAAACTTTGTGTGAGGGTGTTTTGTCAAAATATAACAAAATAACTAAGTAAAGTCATGAATTTCTGTTGGTTTAGAAATGTGTGAGTGGAATAGTAAATTAAAAACTTAATATTTGGTGTAAAAATATAAAACCTGCATTTTTTATTGTAAGTACCGACCCATATATTTATTTATTTTATTGACATCATGAGAAAAAAGTCATAAACTATACAACAATCGAAAATATACTCGAAACAAAGAGGTATTGCTATTGATTACCCAAATAATATCGTTTTGTACATTAATGCATGTAATAATTATTGTATTTATTGTGTATCTTTTATTTACTCTAGTATCAAAAACGTGCACTGAAAGCATTATTATATAAATAATGATTTGATATTAGTTACACTAATGGCATATGCAAGAATTAAAACTGATAAATTCTATAGATCTATTATCATAAATAGGTTTTTGTCTGTAACAAAAAATGCATTAGCTTAGGATAACAAATAAAATACGTAAGTAAGTGTAGATAATCTGAAATACAAAATTGAGTATAAAACATGATTGTTGTTTAACGGGGTGTAAATATAGTTTAACATTAAATTTATTTAACATGGAAAGGTGCACGCTTCTGATATAAGATTATTTCTAGTCGTAAGGCAAGAGAACTTTATGACATAATCATTTTGCATGGATTCACACATTTTATTTAACAATCTAAAGAAGTTTTTACGTTTTCAGCTGCGTATTAAATAGAATTAAAGTTCATAGTAGCTGTGAAATAGTGAGATTTATAGCAAAATTGGTTGTTACTAGGGAATGAAATACCGGAATCCCGTACAAAATTTAGTTGTAATTGAATATCGGTATTAAACATACAATACCAGTTTTTCGAAATATTTTTTTCATTTAAAAATTCGGGTTAAGTTGGTTCTAAAATTTGTTTATTGCAGAGTTGCAGAGTTTTCTAAAAGTATAGTTTAGTAATAAATAAATAAAATGAATAATTCGTTAATTATTCCAGAAATTTTTCAGTTTTTATTTTAAAGAAAACAAATTTTATTTTTGTTAAATTTTATATTTATTTTGTATTCCCAAAATAAGATAATAATTTTGATTTTCACTTAGTCATATTCATTAATATTTATTTACAAAACATCCTACTGCTAAGTAATTTAAATTTTGTTCCATTTTCTATAATTTTACCAATAATACCAGTATCAATACCGATATAAAATTTTTGTTCGGCATTCCCTAGTTGTTAGAATATTAAGTTTTTACGTATATTTTTTAACATACAAAATTTAAAAATAAATGAACTTGTTTGAAAATTGGCAAGTAGGTATAATAAATGTGGACGAGTCAAAGCAAATGTGTCAGAATTAGGCTGGTCACGAAACCGGAAAAAAGAACCAGTTTTAGGTTAACTGAAATTGCCAACGATTTTTTTAACAGTTATTGATCAATAACCGGTTTATGAACCGGTCAAATGAACCGGTTTATAAAACTGCGTAATTAAACCGGTTTATATAACTGGTTAAATAAACCGGTTACAACAACTTGTTAAGTAAACTGGTTTGTTGTTAGGGAAAATTAACTAAAAAATTTTTTTTATGAAATAACCGGTAAAACAGGATAAAAAAAACCATTTTTTGTCGTGGTCAGAATAGGAATGTTTTGCTACGATTGCTTGTTGTTAGAGCTTGAATGTATACAATTTTTTGTTGGTGGGTTGATACCAGCCATTCTTGCAAAATGGCGTGATTTTTGTATATATGTTATGAACCATATTTTGATTTTTAATTATTATTCTCTTAGGCAGAAGTAATGAATAAAAAAACAAATGGGTCCTGAATAGATTTGCCAACTCTGAATTTTTCAAAAGCGTACGTACATCAATGAATTAAAAAATTTAGAAAAAATACGTCGCAGGCAATTTTTTGAAATTTTTCAAGGTCAAGCGTGTTTAAATGTAAAGTTAAATAGTGTAGAGTTCTTAACAATGAAGCAAATTTAACAAATTGTTAAAAAAATTAAATTAGTGCACTTTGACAAGCGGAGCTATGCGTATTCCTGTTGGCTTAAACGACTAAAAACTTACGTTACAAAGCAACGTCGATCATGCAATCATACTCTGTCAAATACTGCATAAAACAAAATTAGATGGAGATTAACGTTGACTCACAGTCGTATAGTTGGTAACCTTAGTCCTGTATCCAATCAAAGTACAACTAGTTAATAATTTAGATTTTGCTTTCTTTCTTATAATAATGTTTGAATTTGTGTCCTCTCATGTGTTGAAATTTAATACCTATTTAATTTTGTGCAACAATGATAATCTGCACAATAAAGATTTTTACTGAAATAAATACATATTAATAACACTACAGTAATATACTGTTAATTTCATATATTTATTATCATTCAATAATTTATTTACATTAATTCTGATATTGATACAGTGCACATATTAATTGCTTTGTATTTCCATCGATTGGTGTGATATTGTATTAGCATTTACCGCAAATTCAAAATGTGATTGTTAAAGTATGGTTTATCTCTCGTTAACATTTATTAAATATTTTTTACGAATCTTTAGGTATTAATGTATATCTTTTAAAAATTCTAAACAAACATAATATAGATATAAAATTATTTATTATTATTCGCTATGTCATTACAAACACATTGTATTATCCTTCAAACGTCAAACAAAAAGTGGCTTGGCCATTTGAGTCAAGCGTAGCTTAACATCTGGTCGCTTACTTATTCTGTTTTGAATGAGTAAAAAATTCCTATTTTAATGATTCAATACTTGCGTTTTTTTTTAATTTAAAAAACTTTACCTTAATTTAGTAAAATGATGTTCTTATTTTCAATATTTAGTAAAATTTATTGAAAATTTTACTTTCGTAAACGACTCCATTATTATATTATGGAAATTATTTCTGAATAGTTGTACATTTGCAGTTAAATATTTGGTTTGAATGTGTGTAAATTACAGACACATCATGTTGTTGATACACTTAATGCTGCTTATTGGCTGAGTAATGCGTTTGTTTGTATTACTCTGATCTACTTAGGACATAAAATTAAAGGGTATATACTGTACGACGTGCTGATCATGAAACAAAAAGATTTTTTTTTAAATTCGCAAAAAATTGCATCGTATTCCAAGCAAACATTTTTTTGCCACTATGGTCGGTAGGTAGTAATTTTTAATAATTTTTTCAAATCTTCTACAATGAAAGTAATTGTTTACGTAATATCTAATACTAAAAATTCAAATTATCAAATATACCATTAAAACAGTGATACTTAAAATGTACACACGTGATGTAAACTACCCTTAACTTTGCGAATTTAAAAAAATTCTTTTTGTTTCATGATCAGCACGTAGCATAAATATGGTGGCAGTGCGTGCGACAGGGGTGGCTTCGCCCAAAATTAGAACTTTTAGCATAAATGAGGTGCAAATTTAATTTAAAAAAAAACTGTTGTGGCCACCGCAGTACTTCCTCGACTATAAATTTTAATAAATTTCTTTCGAAAAGGCTTTAATTTTATACTTCATTCTGCAAAATTTAAATAAATTTTTCTTTTTCCTCGAAAGATTTAAATTGATTCCAATTTCGGCATAATTTTAATATCATGTGAAAATACAATTGACTATTGTTTAAATGTAGTTTTTGATTCTTCGACTAGAATTCTTTCCCAGATAGCTTTAATATGATAATACACTTGACAAAACTTATCATTATTATTTTTGGAAAAACAATTGAAAATCGCATAAATGTCAGTTTTTACATTTATATAAAACTTATCTCCCCAAGAGCTTTAAATTCATACCAATCTGGGTATAATTTGACTAATTTATAAAAAAAAAAAAACAATGGACGATCGTTTAAATGTTTCTTTTATTCCTCTACAAGAATCCTTTTCCTGAGAGCTTTAATCTGATACCACACACTCGGTAGTATTTTCATAAAAATATAAAAATTCTGTTTATAAAGTTGGTACCACTGGTTGAATAAAGCTCATTAACGAACGAAGTTTCTGGATCAAGATCTTAAATATAAAATTTCAGTCCAAAATTCCAACGCGATTTTAAGTTACCTAACATCCAGACAGACACATATACCGACTTTTTTTTAAAACATGATTTTTGGTTCAGTAGGGAAGATTAATCAAATCTCGAACTGTCAAAATATTACGACAATACTTCCCCGTATTACATTACATAGGCCGGGGAAGTAAAAAGAAACTTTAGAAATTGCACAAGAAGACTCAAATCTAGAAAATTTAAATGTAATATAATATATACATATATATATATATATATATATATATATATATATATATATATATATATATATATATATATATATATATATATATATATATATATATATATATAGTCAGTAACCCCTTTTTATACCTTTCGGTGTAAGGGGTAATATAATACCTGCATTAAAACATTCATTCACAAGAAAATACAAATCTAGAATTTTCGATTCGACATAAATGCAAACATAGGAAGATGCAAATACAGAAAGATACAAATCTAGAAAACTAGTTTGTCTCTACAACACAAGGGGATACACAAATTAGGTTAAACTGAACTGAATAACACAATCCAATTCTTGAATCCCACATAAGTACTCGGTTTTGACTATAACTTTTCTAGATTTTCATCTTTTTTTATTTTCTGGTGTTGAACCATTCCATGTAGACAGTAAGATAGTAAGATATATTTTTATGCGATTTAATTGGAATATGTACTTGCCTGGATTCGAACCAAGATTGTCAAATACAGAAAAATATTGCGAAATGGTGATTTTCTTCTAAAATGTCTCCGCTGATTTTATTTATTTGTGTGACACCACAAGTGTCTGCTTAAATGAGCGAATTAGCGAAATGATTAATCACAAAATTTCGGTTGTGGAGGTGTCTGTAAGAGTACGATGTAACAATCATCTTGGCTGCAATCCACGAATCTATTCATTAATTTTCATTGTGTCTGAACGACGAACCAATGTTCTTGTGTGTCACATCTTATTTGCCTGTACAGTCGGAGAAGAAAGTGCCCGCTGGGAAATTTTAACTACCGGAGAAGATAGTTTTATTTCTTTAATCTGTCTAGAATTTTTGAACAGGAATCCTGTACCGCAAACTTGATGAGTTGTGCATTATTAATAAGGCTTCTCATTGATTCGAAATTTATAAAAACAAGTAATCTTATATTTCGGGCAAAATTAAAGGTATTTATCAGGAACTCGAACCGCACAAAATAACGGTTCAGGTTCGGTTCGCGGTTCACTGTTCTCTATATGGTTCGGTTTTGTTCTTATTTACATTTTTCTTCTTGGACTGAAACGGTAACCGGTTTTCAAAAAAGCGGTTCAAGTTCCGGTTTCGGTTGAATTATTTTTTAAATATCAATCAATTAATTTAAATATTCATCTCAATTTTAAACTTAAATGTAAAAAATTCTAAAATCAAACAAAATTGGAACAAACTGAAGAGAATATTACATTTATCTTAAATTTTTATTATCGTTTTAAACATACAAATGTTAAATTTTAGTTTAAACCGTTCCGAACCGTGTTTTACAACCATTGGTTATGGGTTCAGCTCCGATTATGGGTGAGGGGTATCAGGGTACACGTGCTGTAAGCAGGGTTGGCAAAAAACATGTTTTTTTATTTTAAACAAAAAAAAAACTGTTTTTTTTGTTTAAAACTGTTTTTTTTGTTTAAAACTGTTTTTTTTGTTTAAAACGTGTTTTTTACTGATTTAAAAAAAACATGTTTTAAACACACAAAAAAACAATGTTTTAATCAGCAAGGAGTTCTGAAATATGCATCATTACGCACTATGGCGATAAATATGCTGGGGATTCCCCTACCTATACTTATTATTATGGCTATGGGTGACAACAATAGTGAGAAACAGTATATGTTATAGGTACACTATTATTAGCAATATGAACTTTGTTTTGTTACGTAGATAAAGTATTAAAAATGTTTAAAACGTGTTTCAAATATATGTTTAAAACGTGTTTTAAACATATTTTAAACATGTTTAAAACGTGCTTTAAAAATTTGCTTTGTTTTAAACAAGTTTTAAACATTTGTTTAAAACAAAATGTTTTAAACGTGCCAACCCTGGCTGTAAGTACTTAAAACTGGAAAAATTCAGATATTATTTAAACACAATAAGACTTATAATTTATATTATCTATTATTCTTTTAAATTATTATAGTAATGCAATATATATATATATATATATATATATATATATATATATATATATATATATATATATATATATATATATATATATATATATATATATATAATTAAGTAGAAAGTTTATTGGGAATCGGTCACAGTCAAACAACTTTAATTATTTATTTGACATCTATTTTTTCATATCAATATTTCGGACCTAAATTGGTCCTTCATCAGGATCTGTAAGCAGCATTAAGTCAGAATAATACATTACATACAACACAACGCAATCACTTACCGAAAGTGATGTCTTAAATATATAAAAATTGTTCTCAACATAGATTTAAAAAGTACAATGCTTCAAAAGGTAAGTACGTTACACATAATTCACAAATCGTGAAAACACATTAAAAAATTTTCAAGTTAAATATAACAATGTTTGATCTCATTATTATAGCTTAAAAGAACCAACGACGTATTCAGCTTGACTACTTTGCAAGATGGCTGTATGCACCAGACGGATGGAATGAACCCCGAGCTGATTTGTTGGAGAGTATTGGACTGCCAAGGATCTGCGGTGTAAAGCGAACGCACCTTGTCAGCTGTCAAATATGTGACCTCTGATCGACATTTCGACATTAAAAATACTTTTTATGTATTCACTTTGTAGTTTTTCCACTTCTTTAGCCGTGATTCCGTCTATATGGTCACCTTGAAACATGTTATAAATACATTTGATTTGTTGTGCGATGTGTGCGGGATAGAATTCTTTTATCCTGCATGCTGATAGAAAACTCTAGCGGTTTCTAAATGAGGCAAGCTTTTTATCGTAGTTGGCCCAGTTTTTAAGGTGTTTTACAGTTTCTGTACCATGTATATTCTTGACTTCTTGATAAAAGCCCATCGTTATATGAATTTGAAAAGTTCTATCGACCGTAAAATATGTAATTAAGTAGAAAGTTTATTGGGAATCGGTCACAATCAAACAACTTTAATTATTTATTTGACATCTATTTTTTCATATCAATATTTCGGACCTAAATTGGTCCTTCATCAGGATCTGTAAGCAGCATTAAGTCAGAATAATACATTACATACAACACAACGCAATCACTTACCGAAAGTGATGTCTTAAATATATAAAAATTGTTCTCAACATAGATTTAAAAAGTATATACTATATACTATTTAGAAAAGTTTTGTTTATTTATTAAGCTTATCTTTTTACAATATATTGTAACTAGTTTCCGAAAACAATATTTATTAAGTGGTCGCCTTAATTGGTGATGCAAAAGTGTGCTCTTTTTCTGGTATTTTCCATTACATTGGCCAGCACCTCGGGTGATATTGCTGCCATTCTCGCTCGAATATTGTCTTATCGTTGTTGGCTTGTTCGTATATACTTGACTCTAGCAAAAATCTTTTAGGCCTTTTTTACGCATTTTCGAACGGCCACGATATTTTCGAAGATATGCACGCTGAGTTAAAACGACCGACCGATTATTTTCAATATAAAGCGACACTATTTCGGCGCGTTCTTTCAGTGTGTATCGATGCATGGCTGAAATTGTACTGTGTTTACATTTGTAAAACGTGCTCGTTAACACCGATCAGTTCAGAATTGTCTAAATGATTCAATATTTCCATTGAGTAGATTGAGATGGCGCACCCGTTATATATATATATATATATATATATATATATATATATATATATATATATATATATATATATATATATATATATATATATATATATATATATATATTAAAAACACAATTTAGGAGTTATATTACAAGAAGTTTAAATGTGAAAAGACCAATCTCGTATATCTTACCGTTTTCTCCGGTTTCCGCGTTAGGAAAATAGGCACCATTATTTGGTCCTCCATTATTGAGTACCCAAAAATTTGAACACTTTGTACACTTAAGTTACTAAATAGTGAACATGTGAAAAGATAAATCCCGTACGTTATCATCATCATATCTCGTATGTCTTAACGTTTCCGCGTAATAAGTATAGGCTCCATTTGTAGCCCCCCCCAAAAATTTGTGCGCTTAAGTTAAGTAAATATAGGGAGTTCAAATGTAAAAAGACCAATTTCGTATGTCTCACCGTTTCCGCTTTAGAAAAATAGGCCCCAATATTGGAACCTCAAATTTGTGAAATAGAACAAAATATGAAATTGTCATTGCATACTTATGCGTGCAAAATTTGAAGTAAATCGGACAGTTAAAAATCAGTCAAATATTGATTTTAAAATTTTCCCATGATTGAAAACAGAACAGAAAACTATGAGGCGCTGTTTGTGTCAAAATTAAAACATAATAAAATAAGCATTAATCATTGCAAACACATAAGTTTTGATGTATTATAGCATAAACTTGTTAAATATATAACATAATAGTATATTATGCAATGAGTTTATAATGATAGCTATTAATATTAATGGCATTACGATACGAGCCATGGCGAAAATTATAATCATGAAATTTATTTACAATATTATTATACACATGGTTGAATTATGTATTATTATTTTTAAATTATATTTTTATTTATTTACATTTACGTTAAATATCGTACAATTTGTAAAGTTTAGTTGTGGGACTTGTGCACGAATATTAGTTGATGCTGTCGCACCATTTATATTGGTTCGAGATCTGAATAAGAACTGTCAAATCACTCTGATCAAAACACATGAACACAGGAACGCACGCAGGCGCAATGATGCAAACTGCTTACTAAACAAAATGCTGTGCTGCTATTGGTTAATTTGGTTATGTCATAATGATAATCTGTATCGAAATGAAAATTTGAATCGAAATGAACGTCATTCAAGTACAGACAATGCATATTTAATAAGTAAATTAAAGCATGGGAGTAGAAAATAGTATATTGTGTATCTAGTGCGCAAAGTAAGCAATTGCGCGAGGCTAGATGCAGCCCGAGCAGTAGCGGCTCGAGGCCTACCGAGGCGAGCCGAGGAGGCCGAGGGTCGCTACGGCGAGGGCTGCAACGAAGCCAAGCGCAATTGCACCTTTGCTCACGAGATGCACACGATATTTTTTGTCATTACTGCACAAAAAGTAACCTTTTGAGTGACCTTACTTATCAAAAGATAAAATGAATACTTTTAAAATTAATATGTATAAAATAAAAAAGTAACTAATATTTACCTACATGTAAAAGCATAAGAAACTAATTATTAACAGTAAAGAAAAGAACATTAAAATATAAGAATAAAATATTATTGTCCATTAGATCCAATGCACAATCTGCACAATAGTCGACAGTAGAAACTATATGCATAGAGAAGTAGGTACTACAGCTGTTCACGTGCTTGTAGTATTAGATTATCACGTGTATGGCGCTAGTGCTACGCGCACATTTCGTGTCGGAAACTACAGAAAACTGTGTGAGTGTTAAATTCCGCACGCTTGTACTTTGCGCACGCATTTTTGTCTAGTTAAAAAATAAGCCACTTTGCGCACGTAAAACAGGCACGAAAAAGGTTACTTTTTGTGCAGGTATGACAAAAACTATGTTTTAACGTGTTAATATATGTTTTTTCTGCTTAATATAAACTTTATTATTATGGTGTAAAATCTTCTGTCTCACTCTACATCTCTCTCTTATTCATTTGGCTCCACCCTTTTCGGCTACACTGTTGTCAAATTATCGTATTCTTTTAGCAGCGCCAACACGAGACTACGATAATTTGACAACAGTGTAGTCGAAAAGGGTGGAGCCAAATGAACAAGAGAGAGATGTAGAGTGAGACAGAAGATTTTACACCATAATAATAAAGTTTATATTAAGCAGAAAAACATATATTAACACATTAAAACATAGTTCATCTTATATATTTAACAATTTTATGCTATAATACATGAAATCTTAAATGTTTGCAATGGTTAATGCTTATTTTATTATGTTTTAATTTTGACACAAACGGCGCCTCATAGCAGGGGCGGATCTAGCCTAAGAGTTTAGGGGGGGGGGGGGGTAGTTATAAAATTTGGCAATATATTTGACTAACTTTTTTTTTTTAATATTAACACTTTATTAATTATTATTTAACAAAAAAAAGTATAAGTGGGTACCTACTTAATTTTATAATTGAAAAAATAATTACAATGTTAAAGTATTAAATATTATATTTATATAACGTATTGTATACAGTACGTACAACAATTAATAAAAATGTGTAAATAAAAAAAATAACAAAAACTAAATTTTTAGAAAATAAAGTTAATTAGTAATATTTTAATATATTTAAGAGTTTAAACAGTTTAAATTATAATAATTTGTTATGTAGATGAGTAATTTAATTTTATTTATAACAAAAACTCCAATTTTCTCTTTTTGCCTTTTCCAAAATCATCTATAATTTTTTCAATGTCGATTTGAAACTCTCTGTACGTGTAAAAGAGCTAACCCTTGCAATCGTTCTTAGCCCATTGTAGACCTTAACCACAAACAAAACATATAGGCGAATATTGTTAAGCGATACGCTATCTGTGTGGTTTATTTTGGAACTAACGGAGATGTGATACGTGATACAACTGTATACCTACCGTGTGTTAAAAACATAGTATTTATACATTTAGTTTATAATTATTTCGTTGTATATATAACAAAAAATAACCATTAGCATGAGTAATGTATATTGTTCAGTGTTTAGATGTAGTTCAATACAAAATACAGAATAAGAAGAATAAAGAAATTAGTTTTCATTGATTTCCTAAAATTGGAGAATGTACTGTTAAATTTGAAAATAAATTTGGGAAAATTTAAAAGATAGATCGTCATAAAGTCTGGGTACTTAAATTGAAAATTGGGAAAACAGTTTCAAAATACATGAAAGTTTGTTCTCTCCATTTTAATGAGAACGATTACTTTTATAGAGATAGGTAAATTTTTAAATAGGTGCGTTATAATAGTGGATTAGATGTTTCATTTAATAATGTTATATACTTATTATGTAGATATTAACACGAAGACGAAGACGCAAATGTTTAAAGAAAATTACAATATATCAAATTTTCTGCCATTGTCATTATTTATGCCACACAATATAATATACCGGCGTCTACAACTTCCTCTCTTTCGTACACACATCTAGAATTGTTATCAGCACATAAATAGGCAAAATATTCCTTTAGTTTTAATTAAGTTTTCACATTCATCCTAAAAAATAATTTATGAAGTTAGGTTATAACGGTTATAATGACGATAAATTTTATATTACATTTAATATGAGGAGTTATGAGACGTAAATAGATAAAACATAAAACTTACCTTCTTTTTATGAAGTGTTTCGATCTAAAATGAATTTGTAATATATATTAATCTGGAAAAAACATTCATCTACAATACTTCAACAGCATAACTATCACATCTCCGTTAGTTTTAGAAAATAACACATTGGCGCTGCGATCTTAAAGATATTCGCCTATACAGACAGTTAATTGAATACAGTATATGAGCAGCGTCTAATGCCCTGTTCACACGTTGCTACTTTGAAGACACATTCGTGCTACTGTAGCAAGAAAAAATCTGAGTCGCTTTTCAAATAGCAGCGCTGCTAATTTGTAGCATCAAATTATCAAGAACTACTCGTTGATAATTTCACATCGTTGATCGTTGTGTGTGTAGATAGCGATTTTTTGCGGTAATTGTTTCGATTTGAATTTCTTTTCATGCTACAGTAGCACGTATGCGTCTTCAAAGTAGCAACGTGTGAACAGGGCATAAGAATGTATAATTTTAGGCCAATAGATGGCACTACAGTAGCTGTGGCACTTTCGTGCAAGAAGGTACACTCAACGTAAAAAGTACTGCAGCACAAGCATTATTGCGTACCGCTACCGCTCTCCTCTGGCTCTACTGTTATCATGTAAACATCAAAGAAGGAATGAAAATCACTTGTGCTTGTATAGGAAATTACGGGGAATTATAATTAAATCTTTTATTCAATTTTGTCGTTTTAAACTGTAATTATTACCTTATTTTTACCTATTTTTAATAATCAACGACTTTTTGTATGCGTTCAACACACGTAATATAGTATAATTAGCTAGTACTAAGTTGTAGAAAAATGATTAACATAATTAAACGAAATGATTTTGACAATTATAGCTAAATAATATTCACGTAACATTGTGCTCAGCAATATCAAACGTTACTAACCTAATATATTTGTTATGGAGAAAAATTAGATTTTCTCCAAAAAAAGTTAATGACATGGATGTTAAGAAAACAGTTTAATATTAATTTAGTATTTATTTATACAAGTTTACTTGTCTTAAAATTAAAATGATAATTATCAAATAAAGAAAAAAACAATATTATAAATTAAAAAGTAAGTAATAATTAACAATTATTTACAAATTTTATTTGTTTTGTAAAATATTTAATTTTCTACTCCGTTTTTTCTTATCATTTCTCATTTTATCAGTAATCCACTTACACTCTTTATTTATTTTAGTTGTTAATAATAAATTAATTAGAAATAATTTATGATCATTGCAATCATCTAGCCAAGTATTGTATTGTTCTTTTATGACAGAAATACATGTTTCTAAAATTATTTGTCTAATAGATTTTTTGTATTTAATATCTTTAAATTTTTTTTCAAATATTTGCAGGCACAGCTTTACTATGCAATATAATTATTGCTGTGTAGGTTCTTTTAAACCTTTGGCGGTGTCATCCGTAGAAATAAACTTGTAAATTTTGTTTTTTAATAACAAGTTATGTTTTTGTGTTTCATTATCTTTCGAAATTAAATCTTCTACACATTTTTGACAATTAAATTTGGATACACATTTAAAAGCCAAGTAACCAGCAAAATAAAATGTAGAGCAGGATTCTAATGATTGTTTGTTGTCCATATTTATGTTGGAATTTACGAAATCAAAATCCATATTTTTGTCTTCTTCTATAATATCTCTACTGTCGGATTCCACTTCACTATTTGAACCTGTATTATTAATTGTATTCTGTTCCTGTACTTGTTTATCAACTTGCAATGAATTCTGTTGTAAAGTATTTAATTCTAAATTATTATCTAAATCAGTTTGACTATTGGAATTTTCGGATGGCTTCAACAAATTTGTAATAGTAATAACTCGGATACTCGTTCGAAACGTGCGCACTGTTGGATTAGAATTAAATCCCCCCTTTTGACGTACAATTGAAAACGTGTTTTCAAGAAAATCTTGATTTAATTTTGAAGTTGTAACATACTTTATATGATTTTGTTCTAATTCCGTTTTACATAGCATCAGAATAGAATTAATACATAATTTTAAACCGTTAATGCAATCAGGTTGGCGCTTACATTTTAGTTTTTCTAAATTTTCAGCTAATGTTATAACATTTTTTAAAACATTTTTGTTTTATAATGAGTGACTATTGAGTGCGTCAAATAAATCGTTTAATTGTCTTATAAATATTGCCGTATCTGGAGCTGTTTCACTTTTTAATTCGCCAGTTTCGATAGCTGTTTCAATTGAAGATGCTACACTATTACTAAATATCTGTAGAGCTATTTTACATGACATTTTATCAAAATTCGAAGGATTAATGTGTACTTCAGAAAGTTTGCAATTCGAGCGTGTCGTACTTGATTTATCAATTAAGTAAGTTTTCACTACATCTTGAAAAGACACGATTTTTCCGTTAAACAAATAATCATGTTCCAACCAGTTGTTTCTTATTGATTTGAATAAGTGGGGGACGTCATATATTACAAAAATTTGTTTGTTTTTAATTAAAACATAGTAGGTACCTAATATTTGTATTTCACTAAAGCTATATTGCATAAAAAATTCTAATATCAAAGGTTAGTCCAGTAAATTTGTCACCTAAAATGTGGGTTACCTTGCATCAAATGGAGTAGTAGTTATGATTTTTTGGTATGTTGTATACGACGGTGGCCTTATGATAAATCCAAGTTTTCGTCCTCGGCAGACCTCCGGTTCTTTGTCAAAAATCAAAGAAACAACAAAATTTTCGATCTTTTTTCAGTTTTGACCTCGAAGGACTTGCCTTTCGTCAAAAGTATTTGAATACACTTTTTCTACAAATTCTGTATTTTAGAAATTTTTCTCACGTTAATTGTTTACCAGTTATCACATGACAGACGAAAGCGGAACGCGGTTTAGAAATAAAATCAAGACATTAGGTTTTTTTTTCGATTTCATAGGTTTTTGTCTATCTACAAAATAATTTTTATAATTTTCTAGGCCCTAGTTTAGCCGCAATCTTAACATAGAAAAAAATTTAAAAGTAATTTTTATTTTTTTTATTCAATCAACTATAGGTAATTTCTGAACGAATAATGATAGTGACTTCCGGTTTGCAGCATTGAATTTCTCGGACTTTTTTCTATAAGGTACATTGTGTCAAAAACTTGGTTGAGCTTAAATTTATTCGTTGGAAAGTTACAGCCGTTTTTTGTGTATCACGAAAAAAACTTGTCTTGATTTTATTTCTAAAAAGCTAAAAAGCTTTCGTCTATCATAACTTGTAAACAATTAACCTGAGAAAAATTTCTAAAATACAGAATTTGTAGGAAATTTTATTCTCTACAAGTATATTCAAATACTTTTGACGACAAGCTAGTCCTTTGAGCTCAAACTTGTCAAAAACTGAAAAATTTAGTTGTTTTTTTGATTTTTGACAATGATCCGGAGGTCTGCCGAGGATTTCTTACTGACGATTTAAAATAAATTCATCAGTAGTAGCACTTTTTAGATTTCATTGTTTTATAAAAATTTATGTAAATTTAGTGGAGAATAAAGTAATTTTTACCAGAGTTTGCTATCCATTTTTCACATCTTTTGGAATCATTTGTGGGAAAGCTAAATGTTTTTAAATTTTGAACTCGTCTTCTGCTGTTGTTGCATTCTATATAAGAACATACATTTCCAGACATCTTAATAATTTACGAAGAATCGAGTGAAGAACTCTATAGTCCGCCCCTGCCTCATAGAAAACCGTGTAAACTAATATCATATTTATCTCAAATATGTATGAGTTGTTGCTGAAGATAGAAAAACAAAATAATTGTGGAAACTAGAACAGAAACAATTTGATTTGCTTTGTTCAGAGCATTAAATGTAATGCGCTTAAAGTTTTCCATGGCATTCGACTGCGACGTCACGGAGGCAGGCTGGAGACCTGTACACAGTGGCGTAGCTAAGTTTTCTGGGGCCTGGCTGCAACTTTTTCGTGAGGGCCCCTGTATTTTTGTTTTTATATAATTTGTAAATACATGGTAGGATTGGTAGATAATAAAACAGATGACAAAATGAGTAGGTATACAAAATTACAAGTTCAAACTTTATCATAAATTTTCCAAATCAGCATTTTCTGTTTGACAAAATACACTCGACAAAAGAAAAAACGCACCACTTGAAAATGCACCAAAAATTTCAAATTTTTAGACCGACATAACTCAGTTGAATTTGGTCGAAAATGGATGAATCTTCAAGTTCTGACAAGTTTGTAGTTTCCTTTTTAAGGTCATGCAAGTTAATCTAGCGCCAATTTCGTTTTATCCCCTGCCAGCCCCCTACGAAAAAAAAAGGTTCTTGATGTCAAAAAATGTCAAACTATGACAAGTTGTACCAGGTCCAAAAAAATCGTGAACTCAATCCATTACCAAGTTTATTAATTTTCCTTTCGGAAAAAAATTGAATAGGTACCTGCGATGATTTGGCGCAAAATTATGAATTTTTGAAATAAAAATTTCATTTTTTAGACCTTTGAACATTTATAAAAATTGTCTACAAATGTATAACTTACCTTAAATTGAAGTGCTTTTTTCGTTTAATGTTCTCGTGATAGCTTTAGACATCAAACTTATCAAAATTCAAGTATAGTTTAAAAATTTGCATATCATTGAAGAGAAATTTCAATCTTGTCACAATTCAAAGAATCATCGATATTTGTGCAAAATTAGACGGGTTATGACCGAAGAGGAACAAAATTCAATTTTTTTTCAAAAATTAATAACTTCGCACCAAATCATCGAAAGTACTCAATTTTTTTTCTCTAAAAGAAAATTAATGAACTTTAGCGCATTGGTAGTGGATTGAGTCCACGATTTTGTTTTGCACCCAGTACGAATTGATAAAGTTTGACATTTTTTACATCAAGAACTTTTTTCGAAGGAGGACGGCAGGGGGTAATATGAACTTGGTGTCCAATTAACTTGCATAACCTTAAAAAGGCAACTTCAATCTTGTCAGGACTCGAAGATTCATCCATTTTCGACCAAATTCAACCGAGTTATGGCGGTCTAAAAATTCGGAATTTTTGGTGTATTTTCAAGTGGTGCGTTTTTTTGCTGAGTGTAGTACCTATAGTATAATACTGAGATCACAACATGCTATGCGTTGGTTTAGCGAGTTACTTCTCTAGTCAATATGTGTTCGAAGGTTTCACTACCTATGTGTGGAATATTTCTTTACAAAGTATATTTCATTCCTTATTTGGTTAATTAAATTAGTTACATTGCTGCAATTAAGTTAATTTATTATAGCTTTTTCTTGGAAAACATACAATGTATTTATCGAGTGTTCCAAATACTGAGACGCCCACAAGTCAATATTTTAGTTCGTTCAGAAATGACAGCTCAATAAACACAAAAATACGAAAATTTCACAATTGTCTCTCAGATGTTATGTTTGAATTGTGGCGGAACGAGTGCTCCCGAAATGTTGAATATTATGTATGTAACAAAAAATTATCTAACAAATCAAATGTTGAAGACCAGAAGTCGATTCATTCTAAAATGAAAGCTGTTTTCTGTTTGAAATGACATTTACAGAAAAAATGGACACACCATTTTATGCTCTACAATTTCATATTATCAGTGAGTATAAAGGTTATAGAGAAATAATGTAATTGTATTTTTTGTTATGTGTTCGATCATTTTTGTTCGAAGATGGCAGCACAGAACTTTGAGTAGTTACGAACTTTCACCTAAAGATGGCATCAATAGCCATCTAACGAGAAAATATTGAACTATTTCGGAAACCTATTCTGTGAACAGTGTTGTCAATATGGTTTTAAAAGTTGTAAACTATTCATTGGTGGAAGAGCACGTGGTGTGGTACAAAGAGAATAGAAAATAAGGGGTGGTGCGCGGCATGGTTTCGGTACTATACTCAGAAAGAAACTGTCACAAAATGTCAAAGTATCAATTTAAAGTTGATGTTAACGCTGTTTTATAGCTATAAAATGTTAATTCATTTTAATTTTCTTGTTTCTTACTCATTGGAAATAACTTTGCAGCCTATTATTTAGTTTCCATCTGCCAACACAACAATCAATGCTAGTCCTGTGGTATATATTATTTTAATGCCTAGGCAGTAAAAGTAATTGTTGCTATGGTGACTCAATAAAATTTCACGAAAATATAAATAACAAATTTGTTTTTCGCCGACTGACATCAAAAGTGCTATTTTATTATTTACAGTTGACAATCTGTGAAATGTCACTTTTAGTATACTTATGGCAATAAAATAATTTATCTACGACTACTATGAAAAGTTTATATTTATGCTTTCAATTGTCAACGTAAAGTTGATTGTTACTGAGGACCAAGCAAAATAGTTATTTATTTAACTAGGCAAAAAATATTAGATCTGCTGCCACGGCTAGAGTTTCATAGACTAGTGCGCAGCCGAGGCTATGAATCTAGCTTAAGCCCTGTTCGCACGGCGATCTTTGGAGATTCTACGGAGAGTCAAACTCCCGGCAAAGTCACGGCAAAAAAGAAGTTTTTTTCTTTCTAGTGAGAATTATTTGTTAAATTATCAATGAGTCTTGGAAAAGAAGAATTTATAATTTATTGATTGCTTCAAAACCACGCAATTATCACAAGAAAGAAAAAAACTTTTTTTTTGCCATGACTTTGCCGGGAGTTTGACTCTCCGTAGAATCTCCAAAGATCGCCGTGCGAACAGGGCTTTAGGCAGCAAATCTGTATTTTTTTCCATGTTAAACACATTATTTTTTCGGCGATTGTTATTAATTAATATTAATTTAACTAATTTCCAAAGCAATCGCTCAACAAACGCATAGCAATCGTTCAACAAACACGCATAGCAGGGTCGATTCTGGCATAGGTGCAGAGCCGATGCAGAGCGTGCCCCCGTACGTGGGCGGCCAAAATTAGGAGCGGCGGAAACGCCACTTTAAAAAAAGCATTTATATATAAATTTTTTTTAAAGTAATTTTAATACAATTTTGTTTTATTTAATGTTTTTCGTTATTCATGAAATATTACATTTAATTTAAACGTAACTGCGATTTATTTTTGAATTGTAATTAAGGGTCCTACATTTTGATTGGTCTACTTTTGACAGATGACAGATGAAAGTCAGTTGAATTCGATTGTATTTGTATTGCATGTCGATCTCGCCCTAAAACCGTCTAAAGCGAGAAATGCAAGGTACAACAATAATTTAATTCATAATTTGTACATGTTAAAAAAAAATTATGAATCTGTTAATATGGAATTATTAACAGTACTGTACTTAAATTCTATAAGAAAAAATTACATTATGTCAAATGTTATGACATGACATACACCATACAGTCAGAATATTATTTTATCGAAATCTATAAGACTAATGGGTGGATTCTGTTCAAATATAAATATGTAAATGCTACAGATTTGTAAATCTTTAAATAATGAACAAAATCACATCAATGTTTGTTGACAAGTATAAAAATGTTCATATGATTATAGATTTCATTGCGATTTTGTTTCATATTTATAATTTTACATAACTGTAGCACTTACAGATTTGAACAGAATTCACCCATAAGTATCAGTTTGGGATTTTCTATAACTTATAGATCGAATTATCTATAATTTTATAGAAATTTAAGATAATGTCCGAGATTCCACTATTATTATCATATCATTATGTTTAATGAATTCAGTTGGTTTGGTCTCTTAAATTTTACTGTTTATTCTCAAGTGATTTTTAGTAATAATGACATGATTTATAAACCAATTTTACTTTCTGCAAATTATGATTAATATTTTAATACCAGTATTTCAAACGCTTAGAACTGTTTAGAATCTCAAATATTACACTAAAAAATAGTACAAAAGGCTGTTTTTATGCAAGCTAAAACTATATTCATTTAAATTTTAAAATTGACCCGAACGGAAATTAAAATTTCAAACAGCCTGTATTTATTAAATAATAAAATACATTGAGCATAAATAATTGATATTTTCGGGTGTTTTAATTTACAATAGGTATTTAATTTATCTCTGTTTTATAATATTATAACGTTAAACGTAAGTATTTCATGAATGTACAATTTTAATTCTAATAATTTTACGCCTGACCCAATGCTCGAATACTGTTCAAAATCGCGGACTGAACGGAAAGATTGTGTGTGAGTAGCAGTGTTGCCAGATCCCGAAAAGTAAATTATTGTACAAACCCTAGATAATTATGTGATTTCTACCAAAATTATTGTATGAAAATATACGAATTATTGTACAAATTATTGTATAATAAAACTTAAAAAAACACACATTTATATAGGTACCTCTTTATTTATAAGAAAGAAACACATCGTTAATTATAAAAAAATCACAAAAAATCATCACATAACAAAAAAAAAATGTCGTTTCTGACTAAAAAATTACCATAACAAATAAAATCAATATTGTAATAGTTATTGCTATTACAAACAAAAACTAATATATATAAATAATTACATAAAATCACCACAAAAACAAAATAAAACTCATTTCGGATTAGTTTTTTGTTAAATTTTAACTAATTCTTCGAGCAAGCAACCACCAAGTAGACAAAGTCTGACTGGTTATACTCATAACTCATATTAAAAAAATTGTCAGGTCATGTTAAATTAGTTTTATTTCGTGATATATAGGTTAAAATTAAATAAATATTTAAGAGTTCAAATTATTGTATATTGTACGAAGTACTATTGTATATTGTATACAACAGTAAATTATTGTACAAATACAATAATTATTGTACATCTGGCAACACTGGTGAGTAGCAAGTAGTAGCAATAGCAATCTTCTGTTGCTCGTCCGCTGTGTAGAGTTACGTTATTATTTGACAACACTGCACATCCCACGCTGCAGACATTAGCGCAGACCAAAACCACCCGTTCAGTTATAACTTACACGAATAGGTGGCAGCATGTCCTGATGCATAATTTCGTATAAAATTCCGCCATATTCTATTACAGAAATCCCATATACATTATTTCTCTATAACCTTTATACTCACTGATATTATATAACAATTTTTCTCGTAATATTGACTATACGAGATAAATGAAGAAAACTAAAAATGGCGGACATTATTCAAACTGGCGGCCGTCTTTGGTACTGAACACTTTGGCACCACTTCTTATATGAGAGAGACTAGTTTTATTGACTTGCATGCCAATTTTAATAATAATAATAATTGGAATTTTATTTCTGTGATGTAAAGTGTTACATATGAAATCGTTAAGGCGCTATACTTGTTGACTGAAATATTGCTGCAATAGAATCAGAATTCATGATTCTAGCTATATTGCTCAAAATAAAAATCTCAAATTTACTATAAGTAATTACGAAGCATTATTTGATTGAAAAATTCATACAATACATTGTTGGGACAACAATTAGAGAAATTAATAATTAATTTATGCATTTTAATATTACAAATTACATATAGCCTTGTTATTGCATATTTAATTATTTTGTTTTAAATAGTCGATTCCTTGTATTGTTCCTGAGAGTACCATAAAAAAAAATTTGGCAATAAAATTACATACCATACGAAAAACATAGTAAAAAATCGACCAAATTAACTATTTCTACTAATTTATTACTAAAATACCATTAAGTATTGCAAAAAATATAATTTCGTAGCACTCTAGAGCCATCTTTTAACTATGTATAGGTATATATAAAATATGAACAGTGTAAGTAGGTGTAGTAACAAGAGCTCAGTGTAATATAGCAAGGTCACTTTTTGACTACTGTACAAGTAAGGCGCTACACTTGTTGACTGCAATATTGCTGCAATAGAATCAGAATTTACGATTATGGCTATATTGCTCAAAATAAAAATCTGAAATTTACCATGAAGTAATTACGAAACATTATTTGTCCGAAAAATTTGTGTAATACATTGTTGCGACAACAATTAGAGAAAATAAGAATTAATTTTTGCTTTTTAACCCTTAACTGGTATCGTCGGGTCAAATCGGACCTGGCGTCCCGAATTATAACTACAGATTGGGAACTACTGCATGTAAGTGGAGGGTATTTTCTGACTTCTCAAGTATTAAGTCTATCAGTCGACATGTAAAGTTTCAGTACACTACAATCATTATAAGGGCATTGTTTTACTACTTCGGGTCAACCTAGACCCGACAATACCAGTTACGTTAGTTTTATTGAGAAATGGATTACGTTGATATTGACGCAATTTCGTTATTGAGTTAGGTCAGTCACTAATAGAACAACATCTAAAGCGACGTTTAATAGAAACTAGACTTCCCAGGGATATTTTTTCAATAATCCAAAAGGTCCTGAAATGTGAAGACACAAGAGAAGTGCATCAGATTGAGCTTGCCTCAACAAGGTCCTAGGGCTCAAGAACCCCCAGGAAAGCGGCGAAGATGTTACATATGTAATATAAAACAAAATCGTTCCGTTTATGAACTCGTCAATGAGTAATGTATCCAGATTAGTGTATGGTGTAAGGTTTGATACAAAGATCGATAAAATGTATGATTCAATGCAAAAAACAAAACACAACACTAACTGTAACTTTTTCCTTCAAGGTCCGCAAAATTTCAAGGACCTACGATGATTTGGCGCGAAGTTATGAATTTTTGAAAAAAAAGTTTCTTTTTGAGGTTTCTGAATTTCATTAACAATTATCTAAAAGTGACTTTAAATTTTTTATTTCTTTAAACACCTTTATTTGTTAGATGTTTTAAGAAATAAACGAATTTGGTGCGAAATCGGACAAATTATGGGCAAAAAGCACAAAAATACAAATTTTTCAAAAATTCATAACTTTCTGCCAAATTATCGCACGTACTTGAAATTTTGAGAAAATTGAAGGAAAAGGATTGAACTTTATTGTCCTGTTGGGCAATAAGGTCCACGATTTTTTTTACTCACGCTACAAGTTGCTACAATTGAACATTTTTCAGTCAAAAACATGTTTTTTTATCCGGGGGTGGCAGGGGGTGGATCGGGTTTGGTGGCAGATTAACTTACAGGGCCGAATAGAGAAACCTTTATCGTTCTCGGAAATCCAAAATTTATTGATTTTCGTGCAAAATTCGCCAAGTTAAGGCCAAAAACCTCAAAAAGGCACTTTTAAAAAAAAATTCATAACTTCGCGCCAAATCATCGTAGGTACTTGAAATTTTGCGGACCTTGCAGGAAAAGTCTGATCTTTATTACCCTGTTGGCCAATAAGGTCCACGATTTTTTTGTTACTCCGTATGAGTTGCCAAAGTTGGACCTTTTTGGACATCAGATACATTCGTTTTTCTTAGGGGGGTGGGAGAGGGTGGAGTGGATTTTTTGTAACATTGGCTATCATCACATTAAAGATAAGACTTCAACGTTTTCAGAACTCGAAGATTCATCCAATTTCGTCGAAATGCAGCCGAGATATCGCACTTTGAAATTGTGTCATTTTTTGTGCATTTTCAAGTGGTGCGTTTTTATTTTCCTCGAGTGTATTATAATTGATTTTATTTGATGATTTAGAAATGGTTAGGTCAAGATAATTAATTTTGTTATTAACTTCTTCTTCTAAAGTGAATTTAATATTGTTATCATATTAAGAAAACTAAAATTGGCGGACATTATTCAAACTGGCGGCCGTCTTTGGTACTTAACACTTTGGCACCACTTCTTATATGAGAGAGACTAGTTTTATTGACTTGCATGCCAATTTTAATAATAATAATAATTGGCATTTTATTTCTGTGATGTAAAGTGTTACATATGAAATCGTTAAGGCGCTATACTTGTTGACTGAAATATTGCTGCAATAGAATCAGAATTCATGATTCTAGCTATATTGCTCAAAATAAAAATCTCAAATTTACTATAAGTAATTACGAAGCATTATTTGATTGAAAAATTCATACAATACATTGTTGGGACAACAATTAGAGAAATTAATAATTAATTTATGCATTTTAATATTACAAATTACATATAGCCTTGTTATTGCATATTTATTAATTTTGTTTTAAATAGTCGATTCCTTGTATTGTTCCTGAGAGTACCATAAAAAAAAATTTGGCAATAAAATTACATACCATACGAAAAACATAGTAAAAAATCGACCAAATTAACTATTTCTACTAATTTATTACTAAAATACCATTAAGTATTGCAAAAAATATAATTTCGTAGCACTCTAGAGCCATCTTTTAACTATGTATAGGTATATATAAAATATGAACAGTGTAAGTAGGTGTAGTAACAAGAGCTCAGTGTAATATAGCAAGGTCACTTTTTGACTACTGTACAAGTAAGGCGCTACACTTGTTGACTGCAATATTGCTGCAATAGAATCAGAATTTACGATTATGGCTATATTGCTCAAAATAAAAATCTGAAATTTACCATGAAGTAATTACGAAACATTATTTGTCCGAAAAATTTGTGTAATACATTGTTGCGACAACAATTAGAGAAAATAAGAATTAATTTTTGCTTTTTAACCCTTAACTGGTATCGTCGGGTCAAATCGGACCTGGCGTCCCGAATTATAACTACAGATTGGGAACTACTGCATGTAAGTGGAGGGTATTTTCTGACTTCTCAAGTATTAAGTCTATCAGTCGACATGTAAAGTTTCAGTACACTACAATCATTATAAGGGCATTGTTTTACTACTTCGGGTCAACCTAGACCCGACAATACCAGTTACGTTAGTTTTATTGAGAAATGGATTACGTTGATATTGACGCAATTTCGTTATTGAGTTAGGTCAGTCACTAATAGAACAACATCTAAAGCGACGTTTAATAGAAACTAGACTTCCCAGGGATATTTTTTCAATAATCCAAAAGGTCCTGAAATGTGAAGACACAAGAGAAGTGCATCAGATTGAGCTTGCCTCAACAAGGTCCTAGGGCTCAAGAACCCCCAGGAAAGCGGCGAAGATGTTACATATGTAATATAAAACAAAATCGTTCCGTTTATGAACTCGTCAATGAGTAATGTATCCAGATTAGTGTATGGTGTAAGGTTTGATACAAAGATCGATAAAATGTATGATTCAATGCAAAAAACAAAACACAACACTAACTGTAACTTTTCCTTCAAGGTCCGCAAAATTTCAAGGACCTACGATGATTTGGCGCGAAGTTATGAATTTTTGAAAAAAAAGTTTCTTTTTGAGGTTTCTGAATTTCATTAACAATTATCTAAAAGTGACTTTAAATTTTTTATTTCTTTAAACACCTTTATTTGTTAGATGTTTTAAGAAATAAACGAATTTGGTGCGAAATCGGACAAATTATGGGCAAAAAGCACAAAAATACAAATTTTTCAAAAATTCATAACTTTCTGCCAAATTATCGCACGTACTTGAAATTTTGAGAAAATTGAAGGAAAAGGATTGAACTTTATTGTCCTGTTGGGCAATAAGGTCCACGATTTTTTTTACTCACGCTACAAGTTGCTACAATTGAACATTTTTCAGTCAAAAACATGTTTTTTTATCCGGGGGTGGCAGGGGGTGGATCGGGTTTGGTGGCAGATTAACTTACAGGGCCGAATAGAGAAACCTTTATCGTTCTCGGAAATCCAAAATTTATTGATTTTCGTGCAAAATTCGCCAAGTTAAGGCCAAAAACCTCAAAAAGGCACTTTTAAAAAAAATTCATAACTTCGCGCCAAATCATCGTAGGTACTTGAAATTTTGCGGACCTTGCAGGAAAAGTCTGATCTTTATTACCCTGTTGGCCAATAAGGTCCACGATTTTTTTGTTACTCCGTATGAGTTGCCAAAGTTGGACCTTTTTGGACATCAGATACATTCGTTTTTCTTAGGGGGGTGGGAGAGGGTGGAGTGGACTTTTTGTAACATTGGCTATCATCACATTAAAGATAAGACTTCAACGTTTTCAGAACTCGAAGATTCATCCAATTTCGTCGAAATGCAGCCGAGATATCGCACTTTGAAATTGTGTCATTTTTTGTGCATTTTCAAGTGGTGCGTTTTTATTTTCCTCGAGTGTATTATAATTGATTTTATTTGATGATTTAGAAATGGTTAGGTCAAGATAATTAATTTTGTTATTAACTTCTTCTTCTAAAGTGAATTTAATATTGTTATTGTAGTTGTTTATTTCGTTTAATATTTCATTAGTATTTTCATAGTTAGTTATACACAATTTGTCGTCAACGTACCGAATCCATTTAACGATTTTATATTTTATTTTTATCATATTAAGTAAATTATCTTCCATGTTTTGTAAAAAGATTTCCGAAAGTATGCCAGAAAGAGGGCTTCCCATGGCTAAGCCGTTATTTTGTTTATAGTATTTATTATTAAATTGAAAATAATTTTGATTAAGTACTGTGGTTAAGAGATCAGTTAGTTGTTTTATAAATTCCGGGTCAAATTCTTTATCGATTAAGGTGTTTTTGATTATTTCTACTGTGTCTAAGATGGGTATATTAGTGTATAGATTAGTAATGTCGAAGGATATTAGTCGCGTGGTTTCGTTTATTGTTAGGTTTTTAGTTTCATTTATTAGTTCAATGTTATTTTTGACCGTGTATTTATATTCCAAATTAAGTGTGTTTTTAAGAATTTGCGCGAGTGTTTTAGATAATTTATAAGTCGGAGCTTGAGTGAAGTTAACAAGTGGTCGTATAGGTACATTAAGTTTGTGAATTTTAGGAAGAGCTTTTAAAACCGGTGCTTGAGGGTTCATATTTAGTTGTAAGAACTTTTTATTTTCGTCGATTATAAGAGGTGCGTTTTTAATGGCCTTTTTTAATTCAAATTGGTATTTATTAGTGGGGTCGGTTTTTATTGTAGTGCAATTATTATTGTTTATAAATTCTAATGTTTTATGAATGTAGTCGTCTTTATTTATTATTACGATGGTGTTACCTTTATCAGCTTTTGTTATTAATGCGTTGTTTTCTGATATTTTATTTTTAATAGATTTAACATTTTGTTTATGTTGTTTGAGTAATTCATTATTTTTATCGGTTTTGTTATTTTTGATTATTTTTTCGAACTCTTTAGCCACGAAATGTCTTGTTTTATCTTGTTCATCTTCCGGTAATTTTTGAATCGCTTCTTCTGTGTAAAAATTAAATTTTCGATATTTTGTTTAAAATTAGTAGGTTGATTATGTTACATATATGTCCTTCAAATATCGACAATAAACATCGTACAACTTGTAATAGCTGTAATAATATTTACGTATGTAAGACTCATAGTGCAAATCGCTTGTTATGTGAAAAATGCCAGGACTAAAATCTTACTAGCACAATGTCCTTGCACGTTTTTTTATGCGTGAATTAAATGTTTATATTTATTTAATTTATATGCCATACTATTATCTAAGTGCTTATAATTTTATTTTTTTAAAAATATATATTTCAGTACTAAAAATTTGATTTATTGTATACAATGTTTGATACGTGGAAAAAAGTATGTTTTTCAATATCATGTCAAAAAATAAAATGTTTTGATATTATTTGACGTTATAATGTTATAAATCTGTTATACATAGGTACTCCCTTTTAATAATACTAGATGTTGCATTATAATACACAAACATTTCAGTTACCTAATTGTTAAAAAAACTTTTCGGGTCCGTACAGACCTGACGATACCAGTTACGTTGTTAAATATGACGATACCAGTCAAGGGTTAATATTACAAATCGTGGCTTTATTAATGCATCTTAATTAGTTTTGTTTGAAATAATCGATTCCTTGCATGATCTTAAGAGTGGCATGAAAAGTTTTTTTTGTCAAAAAATTACACAACTAATTAAAAAAATTGTGAAAAATTGGCAAAATAGACTGTTTTTATTAATTTGTTACCAAAAGACTATTAAGTATTTTAAAAATATAGCTTCATAGCACTCTAGAGTCATCTTTTATCTAACCATATATAAAATATGAACAGTGTAGCTGTTATAGCAGGGGAACAATTTGTAATATAGCGAGGCCACTTTTTCACTATATTTTTGTCACAAATGTACCGCCTTAAGGGAAAATATAGGTATAGGTATAATAAATAGTTATTCTAGAAATTCTTTATACTATAAAAGGTATTGTCTACCAGAACATGCTTTAACTTAATTTTAAAGTTTAGTAAAGTACTACAATTTTTAATAGTGTTAGGAAGTTTATTGTAAATATCTACCCCCATGAAATCAGGAGTATTTTTAGTACCGTTATACTTATGAACTGGTTTCCATATATTGTTCTTATTTCTTGTATTTTTAAAATCATAAAACGCATAGTTTTGTCCAATAACCGCCGGACTAAGATCATTCACCGAAACTATGACTATGCAACCGCCTTAAATATAAGTAGAATTTTATATTTTATTTACGGTTATATTAAAACATTAATTAATTTTACCACGTACATTTCTGAAGACAGTTTTTAAAAATATTTATTTCGAGACACGAATACATTATACATCAGATTGCAGATTAATAACGTAAAGTATCATGTCAAAAGTGAAAAGACAAATTAAAATCTTATCATATTTTCATTGCAAATTCGGTAATTAAAATAATTATGTTAATATGAATATGAAAAGCTTCATCTGATGACTTACTAAAACAGACCACATCAACAGGTTTTAGAAATCACTGATGAAAAGGACTTTACACGTCACTGGCGCTGTCAAAGAGCACAGGGGCTACTGCATAAATTTGAGATCGATAATTGAGCCATTCAAATTATTCTTGGTAAAATATAATTTATCTGCAACTATTTTTTTAGTTCCGTATATATATATAATATTACTCTTCATAAAGACTACTCATATTACACTAGTGTTGTATGAAATCATGTAGGAGGGTAAAATGTTTCAAGCCAATTGAAATAGCTAGAGAGCCGCGGGTCTAAAACCGCGACGAGAAGAAACACGTCTTCCGTTAAGTGAGATGAAAGTTTATCCCTTGAAAACCCCAAATTCCAAATATTTTTGAAATCGGAAGGGGCCCACTCGAGAACGAAGGGAAAATGCATATCGACTTTTTTGCAGATTTAAATATGTCTTCCGTTATGATTACTTTGTTTAAAAAGTTACTAGTAATCATTTGACAAAGCGGAAGACGAATTGGGCAGGGCGCACTAGTCGAAACCAATGGTTGAACATTTTGACCTCCAAAATCGCTCATCTGGAAAATTCGACGTCTCCAATATGCTTACTTTTGTGTTCATTTACTTTGTTATGGTCTTTACATCGGGAAAATCCGGGTGGAAGACTTTTTTAGTAGGGCCCGGCTTCAGGGTTGACCAAATAAACAAATTGAAAAACTCGCGCGAGCGGCTAAGTTAAAAAATCGAAAACTGGATTTGAATTCAATCCTATGCTTTCAGATTTTGCATGTAGCTTCTTCAGGGCCCAGAAAACTTAATTCCCAAAGGGAAGACTTTTTGACCAACATATCACCCCTATTCTCTATTTACATAAAGCTTAAAATAATTTTATTCGCATTAATTTTTTCAAAATTAATGTATTAGAACATCATTTTATTTTAACATTATACCTACATTAAAATTATTTTTATCAACAATGTTTAAAAATGTTTGTTATAATATTGGCAAAAAATCGTGACAACTTATGGTTCGGACAGTTGTTTAATAGATTAAATATAACGGAATATTTGATTAAATTTACTGTGGAAAATAAAAGTTTTGTTTTGAGCTGTGAATTGCGTCAATTTTACGTAATATTTGGTGCAAATATGGTTTATACCGCAGCAGAATGGGTCGTGGAGAAGCAATATATAAAAAATTCGCGATTTAATTATTCCATCAAAACAAAAGCATACGTCAAATAGCTTGTGAACTCGATATTCCAAAATCAACGATATAATATATAAACTGTATGGGGATACCGGAAACACTACGATACGTGGAAAATTAAGAGGAAAACCTTGTAAAGTGACTCCCAAAGTTCAAAGAGTATACTAACAAAAATTTGCCGAAAAGGACGAAGAAACACATTACGGGAAATAACGGCAAAATTGAATGCTGAAACAGGACAAGATTTATCATGCGAGTGTTGCAGAAAATAGATCCATAAAAATGGATATAGTTTTTACAAGGTACGTAAGTAAAATGTTAAGGTTAATTTGTTTTAACGTAATTTTACTTATGCATTTAATTCAAATAAGCTAAAGAAAAATCTTTACTAACCATGAAACAAAAGAAAAATAGACTTTTATGGGCGAAATCAAAATCATCTTGGACTATGAACGATTGGTCAAAGGTAATTTTCAGCGACGAATCAAAATTCGATGTGTGGCATTTCACAAAGCGAAGCAAAGCTTAAAGCGAACTATAAGTTTCATGGTATGGGGATGTCTTCAAATGACATTGGTAATTTTGAATTTGTTATCGGTACTATAAACGCTGGAAAATACTAGCAGATCCTTGAACAGAGTCTTTTACCTAGCATGGCAAAATTATACCCTGATGGAGACTTCATAATTTCAACAAGATGGAGCATTTTGTCATACTGCAAAATCCACTAAACGTTGGTTTGAACAACAAAATTTAAGAGTTTTATCTTGGCCTTCTCGTAGTCCTGACTTGAATGTCATAATTGGCATAAAATTAAGCAGTATCTAAGAAATCACCCTCGAAGAACCATTTCTGAATTAAAAGAAAAGATCACTGAAATATGGAACTCATTTGCGCCTGAGTTGTGTTGTGTAGGTATCTTGTTGAGACTATGCCCGCAAGAATTCAAGCTTTAATTAAGGCGAAAGGCGATGTTACACCTTATTAATGATTTTTATAATAACTGGACACAATAATTATATTTTATCGGATATATCATAGGATTTTGTAAATTCTGTCCGAACAATAAGTTATCAGTGATTTTTGCCATTATTGTAACAAATATTTAAAAAATATTGTTAATTATAATAATTTAAATACGAATATTAAAATAAAATTATATTTGAATACATATAGTTTCAAAAAGTTAATAAGAATAAAATATTTTAAAGGTTTTATGTTATTAAACAATAGTGTCCGAACATTAAGTGGTTAGGGCTCGTATATACACACACTCGAGGAAAATATTAGGGAAAACTCGAATTAAAAATTAATTTTTAATTCGAGTGTATATAATATATGTAACAGCGAAACCAACCAACGCCTATAAATGTTAAATAGCAAAGTTGTAGGAGACCAAGGAGGACATCTGATTAAAGAATAAAATAATTTTTTAAACCAGTGGTTCTCAAGTTAAAACTCAAAGTTATATTTTTTCAAATGGGAATATACATATTTTTTAGGCCTATCCGATAGAGTATTTTTTTCTGACTTCAACCATGTATTCGTTTTATATCCTTACTTAATAAAAATATTGAGAAAAATTCAGTTGAAATTTAAATAATTTCTTATTTTAATATTAATCTATGGATGAAAAACAAGTGATAAATTAAATTTAGACGTGGTTTCTTTGGATATCTCGTGGCATAAATATCACCAGCTTGTATGGTATTTTTATTTATTTTTTTAAATTTATCACTTGTTTTTCATCCATAGATTACTGCACATTAATATTAAAAGTTAAAAATTATTTTAATTTCAATTGAATTTTTCTCAATATTTTTATTATGTAAGGATGTAAAACGAATAGGTACATGGTTGAATTCAGAAAAAAATACTCTACCGAATAGGCCTAAAAATATGTACGAGTATATTCCCATTTGAGAAAATATAACTTTGTGTTGTAACTTGAGAACCACTGGTTTAAAAAATTATTTATTCTCTAATCAGGTACCCCCCTTGGTCAGCTACAACTTTGCTATTTAAATTTTTTTTGTAACTATAATAATAAAGAAAATATAGGCGTATATATATATATATATATATATACAGGGTGAATTTGGAATCGAATCGAATCGTAAAGCAGTTCCGGACCGAAAATCGATTACGTTGTGGTAAAAAACTTTCGGGAAACAGGATCTGTTGTCGGGTGTTCGAGCAGTTCGAGGTCGTCCACCTCTCTTCCTGACAACAGATCCTGTTTCCCGAAAGTTTTTTACCCACAACGTAATCGATTTTCGGTCTGGAACTGCTTGACGACGGGGAATTTGGAATCGAATACGGAACGCGCGCTGGGCGGCGATTACAGATTCGTTTCCGCGTATGTATGCTTCTACGGCAAAAGCGCGTTGCTCGTTCGTCCACATTATGTTTACGACTGAATCTTTTTTAACGCAAACTATATATATACCGGCCGCTATACACGCCATTCCCATCCTTTTACGACCTCTGCTCGCTTCACAATTCTCTATTGAAACTAGGGAGGTTGCCCCAGCCTGTATAACAACATTTAATCTTACATTTTAATGATATAGCTATTTCACAAATATTATTTAATTCTTGACATTATGTTAATTAAAATTAAAGTACAGCTTTCTTAAATTATTGTAATAAAGAGAGATGAAATAAGTCTACGTGATCAAATTTAGTATTAAAGGTGTACATTATTCTTTTAATAGGAGAACACTTATTATTATTTGTTTTACCAAATGGAACATAGAACAGGTTACGTGATCTAGTGTTCTTATAGAAAATTTATTTTAAATTGGTGAATGATGTTTATTGAGTAAGTGAGGTTATTAAAAACTTTATAAAGAAAAATCATATAAGTACAGGTTCTCCTATTTTCAAGAGAAGTTATGTTAAAATAATTAAGTCTCTTTTTGTAGCCGTGATTTCAATCTTAAATGTGTAACATAATACATTATTGAACTTCTTCTAAATACCTGCAATGAGTTGAATATTCTTTTTATGAAATAGATTCCATATAAGTGAGGCATACTCTAACTTTGAGAGAACTAATAAATAATACAAGCAAATAGGGACCTCCACTATTATTTTTATGAAACTTGATGTTGTTTGGAAGCAAATAGCAGTAGTAAGGGTTCTTTATTTTTAGTATAACTGTAATCAATTTTTAAAGTTTTTGTAACGTAGATGTATAGACGAAAATGTTATCAAACAGTGGGTTGGTCTCAAAATTTAATCAAGTTATTCAAATATTTTAGAATAATATATATGTAAAAGGGTGTGATTTAAATAGATGTGCATTAAAATTAATATTTTATGCATTAAATTCAAATAAATAATAATAAATAAATAAATAAATATATATACACGGTGGGCCATTTTAAGTTGCGTTTAGGAATATCTCGACAACGAAGCATCGAATGAAAAATCCAAAAAACACGACTAAAATATTTTCGAGGGGGACATCCAATGACACCAAATTCAACCACCCCACCCCAACCATGCGGGGTGGGGCGAGGGTAAGTTTGAAATCTCAAATGAGAACCCCAAATTGTTTTTGCAGATTCACATTCTACGTGAAAAACGGAATTCAGTGACATCAAAATTTTCGTCCCTGCCCCACCCCCGGGCCAGTTGGGCGGTGGGAAACTTTGAAATTGGAAACGGGAACACCCACTTTTTCTCAAAGATTCGCATTCTACGTTAACAACTAGATGCAGTACTATCAAAATTCATTGAACCCGTGTTTCAGCATTTTTGACTGGGTTCCACGGTTTCTGAAAAAACACATTTCGAAATTCAAATTTTTTTACTTGCCCGCGCTGATAACTCGAAATATAAGGGGGGGGGGGGGAAGTTTCGTACAAAAGTTTCTTCTTTTTTGCGTAGAACACGTTGTCAAAATAAAAAGTGGGGTTCCCATTTAAGATATATCAAACATGCCCACTCACTCCCCTAGGGGATGGGGGAGGGGGACATGTGAAAAAATGTGACAGGATCAGATAGCTCCCTCTAAACCATCAAACTTTTATTCGGAACATTTTTTTGTTCGACGCATATTTGTCGAGATATTCCAGTGGATTAATTAAAATGGGTCACGCTGTATATATATATATATATATATATATATATATATATATATATATATATATATATATATATATATATATATATATATATATATAAAGGGTGTTCATTTTAAGTGGCGCACCATTGCTATTTCGAGAAGTATAAGAACTACGAAGTTGGTTAAATTAGCAAACAATTTCTATTTTTTATGACTACTTTAATGAACAATAGAAAAAAAATTTAGACCAGTGGTTCTCAAACTACGGGGTGCAACTTTCTTATTTCAATTGGGGACATATTTTTTTATTCGCTTATTCGATTCAGTATTTTTTTCTGAGTTCAGATATTAGTTTCATACCCTGGCATAACAAAAACATGAGAAAAACACTATATATCCTGTTTCCCGAAAGTTTTTTTACCCACAACGTAATCGATATTCGGTCCGGAACTGCTTGACGACGGGGAATTTGGAATCAAATACGGAACGCGCGCTGGGCGGCGATTATAGACTCGTTTCCGCTTATGTATGCTTCTACGGCAAAAGCGCGTTGCTCGTTCGTCCACATTATTTTTTAAAGCAAACTATATATATATATATATATATATATATATATATATATATATATATATATATATATATATATATATATATATATATATATATACCGGCCGCTATACACGCCATTCCCATCCTTTTACGACCTCTGCTCGCTTCACAATTGTCTATTGAAACTAGGGAGGTTGTTTTGCCCCATCCTCTACAATCGGCAAAAAACGCACCACTTGAAAAGGCACCAAAAATTCCGAATTTTTAGACCGCCATAATTCGGTTGAATTTGATCGAAAATGTTTGAAGTTTTCTCTTTAAGGGCATGCAAGTTAATCTGACGCCAAGTTCATTTTACCCCCTGCCACCCCCTGACAAAAGAAAAAAATGTTCTTGATGTCAAAAAATTACAAACTTTGACAACTTGTACCAGGTGCAAAAAAATCGTGGACCAAGCCGATAAAGTTTATTCATTTTCCTGTCGGGGAAAAAATTGAGTACCTAATATGATTTGGCGCGAAGTTACGAATTTTTGAATGCATTGAACATTTTTTATCGAAATTGTCTACTAATGTATACCTTACCTTAAATTGAAGTGCTTTTTTCGTTTAATGTTCTCGTGATCGATCTAGACTTATCAGCAGAGTTATGAAAAAACTCACAAAATGCTGAGTGAAATTCAAAAGCTCATGGCTTCAGATAAAATCATCGTAGATAATTGAAATATTTAAAAATTTACCGAAAAATGAATAACTTTTACCGCCATATTGATCAATTGAGTCGAAAACATTTTTTGGTACACCATGCATGTTTTCAAAGTTTGACATTTTTGAGTCAAACACATTGTTTTTTCTTAAAAGGGTGCTTGGCGGTGAATTGGATTTGGCGTCACATTAATTTGCATACCATCGAAGAGGAAACATCAATCTTGTCACAATTCAAAGAATCATCGATATCTGTGCAAAATTAGCCGAGCTTTGATCGAAAAGGCACAATATGTACTTTTACTTTGCGCCAAATCATCTGTATTAGGTATTAAATTTTTGTTCCGAAAGGAAAATGAATGAACTTTATCGCCTTAGTAGTGGATTTAATTCACTATTTTTTTTGCACCCGGTACAAGTTGTCAAAGTTTGACATTTTTTGACATCAAGAACATTTTTTCTAAGGAACGTGGCAGGGGGTTAAATGAACTTTGCGTTTGATTAACTTGCTTAGCCTTAAAGAGGAAACTTCAATCTTGGTAAAACTCATTTATTTTCGACCAAATTAAACCGAGTTATGGCAGTCTAAAAATTCGGAATTTTGGGTGCATTTTCAAGTGGTGCGTTTTAAATTCTTAATTGTGCTATTATCTTAATGTTTTTCGTAGGTATTATTTTCCTTGTACTGCAATAATTATTTTGTAATTAATTCGTGAAAACCTTAAATCGGTCACTTTTGACTGTTGGTTTTCTGCCTAATAAATATATAAATTATTCAACACTATTGTCACTGACTGTCATCCCATCAAAATGTGAGGTTAGATTAATATTTAATTAATAAAAATTTTTAAAGAAATGTTTTATTTAAAAATTCGTAAATAAAACGTCGTATTTGTCGCACATAATGGCTGTAATTAAATCGGATAAATACACACTCGCCTTCAGCTCGTGCTCGTGCATAAACTTTCATCCTCTTGAAGTATTGCCTGCATTATGTGCTCGTTCACTTATATACTATTAGGTATTACTGATAATTTGTGAACAATTTTGGATGGACGATTTTTAAGTACCAGATTTGGTTTTGTTATTGGTTCTTTTATTTGTTCTTTTATAAACGATTTTATCAATTGTAATATTAAATGAACATTTTTGAGATTCATTGATGCCGTTTTGTATTGCAGTTACGACTCGTGGCATAAAAATTGAAGACTGAATTCCTCGTAAGCCCCTGGAAACTGTAACAATGTAAGTATACTATTTAATATTCATACAAATGCATGGCTCAAGGCTTTTATGGTAGCCTTATTGTCGGGAAATTTTGTGCGTTGCCGTAATGTTGATCATATTGAAACTTTAGCGTCCGTGTCATTATTTGCAAAGCTACGGATTTCAACTTCAAAGTTGACTTGTTAGACGCATTATTACCATTATGAACTAGAATTAAATTTTAAACATTTTAAAGTAGGATTTAAAATTAGTTTGATATCACATAAAGAAAGAGGAACACGTGTCATTAATGTATTGTCGCAGGTAGCGATACATCCTTTAGTGAAGTTTAGTATAAATAATATGTATACTTAAATTAAATTAAATGATATTACGAACTGTATTTTCGATTCGACAATCGACAGAGATCGTACATTCAACATTCAAGCAATGCTATACATTGTGAGTATACTCGGTTGAAGTGAGAATATAAAAATTTGCACTCATTTTTAACAATATAATTTTGCTCCACATAAGCTCAAATAATAATTCTACAATTACCGAAGGTTTTATATGATAAAAATGTTACCAATATGATCCTCCCAGTCAAGTTATAGTATTAGTGCAAAAATCCGTATGTTACATATTATTTATCGGGAATGGGTTCAACACCAGAAAATAAAATTCTAGAATATTCATACACAGGGAAATGCATGCACATGCTCAAGAAGATTCGAATATAGAAAATTTATACGTAAAAAAATACCTGCATTAAAGATTCAGTCATAGAAAAATTCAAATCTAGAATTTTAAATTTGACATAAATGCAATCACAGGAAGATGCAAATCTAAAATAATTATAGTCCACAAAACCGAGTATGTGGGTCTCAAGAATGGTATTGGTTCATTCAGCTCAACCTTATTTGTGTATCTCATTTGTGTTGAAGAGAAACTAGTTTTCTAGATTTGCATCTTCCTGTGTTTGCATTGCATTTATGCCTAATTTTAAATTCAAGATGTGCATTTTCCTGAAAGAATGAAGTTTTGAAGGTTTTTATGGGTAGTTTTCCCTTAAACGTCAGATAAATGTCAGAAGCATTAATTTTTAGAATTTGTAGATCATAAAAGCTCTCTTGTATATAAAATAATTGCTTGTTGTTTTTTGTAATCACATGCATTTATTACCTGACGAAGGGAACGCAAACTTTCTCGAAACGTTTTCTTTTTCTTGTAATGAGCTTTTAAAAAACTTTCTCGAAAATTAGTGCCTCGTTGCATAAGAAAAATAACTCTGAAGATAACTGTAAATGTCAAGTTTCCAGTAAAAAAATTTTTTAAGTTAACTGATCCGTTAACTTTCAAGAAAATTTATTTTTAAAGAAATATGTTGCAGGAAACTTGTCAAAAAATATCTGGGCATTACAGAACTATACCCAAATAAAATAATTCATTTAAAAAAATATATATTTTTACATTCCACTTGACATGAATCGTCCATGGGATGTTTCAAAATATGTTATTCTTGTACTTTAAGGAATATTACGTAAGTTTATCCTACCCACATCCTTAGTACGTTTAAAAATTACATACTCAATACAAACATCTCAGAGATGCATAATTAGTAAATTATTACCAAATTACTAACGTTGAGTGTTACATAGATAATGTTAAAGGGCAGACTTTAGCAATCACTAGGATATTAATGGGCAAATATAGCAAGTAACAAGCCGGGATGTTCACAATCTTGAAATGTTCTGTGGATTTTATTTTGTCAAGTGGAAAGTTTTCAACTTAACATTAGGTACATAGTAATAGACATCTCATTTACCGTACCATGCAAGTAGCTCGACTAATGTAAACCCGGCATTACAGTCACTAGCCGGTGCTCGAAAGCATTGTGTGTACACGATAGTAGGTGTCCCGATTTGAAACCTTAACCTCTGTATCAGAGCATGGAAAGGTTGTAAATAAATTTACTGAGACGTCTTGATCTTCACTCTTTTAATAAATCAAATAAATTTGATCGAGGACAACCGGTTTCGACCCTTTAAGGAGGGTCCGGGTCCGGTGTCGAAGACTACAAAACAATACAATAACTTAGAATCGTTAAATTGTTACAATGTTCTACAAAAATTCATCTCATTCATAAGAGATTTGAGCTCTGAACAACTCCACCGGTTTTAAAATAATAAAGTAATTTTGATCATTTCATAGAAAATAGGTTTCAGTTTATTTCTTCTAAAAATTTAACCAAAACCAATGAAATTCTAATACAATCACAGTTCACAGTAACAAGTATCTAAAGAGTACCTAGAAGATAAAATACGAATCTTATTTCAATAAATTCAAAGTACTATTCGCCGTCTAAATCAAGAGCCACATTTCGTCACGTATCACGCGTAAAGTCCGAACGTAAACGTACACAACCCCAGTGTTTGCTGAGAGAATCGCCCTACCTCACAGCCGTTCACGGCTCACCACAATGGAATAATTTATACGCTGAAATCTGTACAAGTCAAACATCACGTCACACTTCACACTTGTGTTGCAGATCGCGATCAGGACTAACTTCAGTGTGTTGTTGTGTTGATCCTTCAATGCCCGTATAGCTTAGAAACCCCTTTTCAGGGTCGAAGGGTGATCTGACAAAACGTTCTTTTTTACGGAGAACTGTTTAATTCCTAGCATACTCTCGATTTTACTTTTTTTTCTATTCCACTCCTTTCCCCATTACTACGACTGCCTGAAACCAGTCCGAAACTCGTTCTTTGCCGCATCATAGCTATGCAATGTCATTGTGAAGTTGAAAAATACTGTAAAAGTGTTTTCGTTGCAAGTAAACTGTCAGATTATTATTGACTTTTTATAAACTTTTTAGAGAAAGTATGGATCTACAGATGTACCTTTTTTTGATTTTAAAAATTAATTTCTATCATGAGATATAACCGTGTAATGTTTGTATTAAAAATGATTAAATCGTTTAAAACGTGTTTTAAACGTTTGCTTTGATTAAACAAGTTTTACACGTTTTTTTAAAACGAAATGTTTTAAATGTGCCAACTCTGCCTTAAACACAATATGAATCCGTAGACTCAATAGTCCGTCTGCGTTACATGTTTGGAAATTGTTTATTTATAAATAATTAGCAAGAAATAAAAATGTTTATTTATCATCAACAGCAACACACTAGTGATGGGTCGTTCATGTACGAGTCGTTCAAAATGAACGACTCATTTTAGTGTGCCGTGAACGAACGACTCTTTAGTTCGTTCAGCACGGCACACCAGTTCACACTAGCTCCGTGCTACTATTTAGCCTCCGCTCACCGCTCCGCTCGCTGAACGCAGAAAGACGAACGAGTGCGAGTGGAATGAACGAAACATACATACAGCGCACGGTGCTGAGTGCTGTGTATTCTGAGAAGCGTGGCGTTTCTGTTGTACGGACAACAATGAAAATAATCAACAATATGGGAAGTGGAAACAATGTAGGACTGGAAAGTAAATGCAAAAAATACATTAATGTAAAAGTAATAGTAACATTTTGCTAAATTTGTTGAACAATCTTCAAAATGTTGCCAGACAATAGGTACTCCTTTTTGCAGAATTTTTATTTTGTTTATTTTCCATTGTCAATATACATATACAACTACAATAAGCAACGTTCAATAATCTATTGTTTGCAGCAACGAGTAATCAAGACGAGAACACAACTATCAACTAACTAAAATGCTAGGTTCATGCAGTTTGGCACATGCCACATCGCTGCGCATCGCACATGCACACAAGGCGAGCGCACAGTGCTGTGAGCATGAGCACATGAGCAAAGCAGCTCAGCTGAGCAGCACACTAGCACGGTAGCACGGTGTCATTTGAAACGCACAGTGCTGTTTTACAGAGTCGTTCAAATGAACGACTCAGTGTGAACGACTCACTTTACTGAGCGGAGCGAAATGAACTGATTCACTAAAAATGAACGAAAGACCCATCACTACAACACACAAATAAGAGAATTCTAAAACCGGCATCAAATATACTTATATAATCGGATTAAAAGTATAATAGCTAAATGTGTTAAAATTCTTTTTGATTCGTAATCAGCATATCAAACAACATATACCCTTAACATATGCACCCGAAATTATGAAATACCCTGTTTATACGCCGATTGTTTATTAGTTCATCATACAGATGACCTTTTTCACACTTCTTTCATCTCACAAACTTTAAACGCGCTGAGAGACCTAAAAGTTTTAGTCCATAATTATTATTTTTTAAACATCTAAAATATACTGCTGAATACAAAATTATTTATTTTAAAAAAGGGTGTTGAATTCCCTCAGCTGTATTAGAAAGATTCCCTCATGTTTAGTTTTAGAGAAACGCACCTGTTTATCAGAGACCGTTCCCTGAGGTGTAGATTCTGTAAAATCGTGTTAACTTGTGCTTTTAAATAGATTACTAAATGAATAAATAAATAGAGCAATGAATGCGAAAAAAGGGCCATTTATCACAGCACCCGTTTACTTTTGGTAGCGTCTACGGACTTAGCGGATTAATGCAGTATACAGACTTAGTTCATTTATCCGTACTTTCCTAGAACTTGCAAACTAATCGAAGAATTAACAGAGATCTTTGTAAATCCACTCGGGAGACTAAATATTTTTAATTTATTACCACATGAAAAGAAATCATAGAGCACGATAACTGTAAACTGGCAGGTGGCAGAGGTTAAAGATTTATACAGGCTGTAACCCAATCTGTGTAACATAATTTAATATTAATATATAGTATTGGACGCACTGATCATGAATCAAAAAGAATTTTGTTGTAATTCGCGAATTAAAAAATGGGTCCATTCTAAGTACCTACCTACAAATTTCTTTTTCTTGTTTGTAAAATTATTATTACATTAATGTAATTACGCTAATAAATACTGCATAACTCTTGTTTAACTTTTTTTTATTTATGTGACAACCAGTGGTACCTAAAATGATATTGTTTTGCAAACTACTGTTAATTTTACGAATACCAACAAAATTCTTTTTAATCCATGATCAGTGCGTCCAATACTATACACTCTTAAGTTTTATTACACAGATTGGGTTACACCCTGTATAATAAACGAGTTTATACTAATAAAATGATTCTTGCATGATTTATTTTATTAAATATTTTGGAAAAATAGATAAAAACTTAGGACCGGTATTTTTCACTTTCACAAAATTTGAATTAACAAGCTCAAAAATAATTAATTCAAATTGAATATTTTAATGTGACGTAGAATGCTATTATATGCTCCTATACAAAGTAACGTCATAGAATCAATTTAATAAAAAAACAAAATTTCCTTAAAATAAAATTTACATTTGTACGATATTTCCTATACCTAACATAAGGTAGGACCAGTGTTGAAAGTAGGGTACCTCGTAATTGTAATAAAATAGAGCGGCAAAATTTTTTGATAAATAAGTATATTTATAACTATACTAATTATGTTGTATTAATATTAATAATGTTCATATTTGTCAAATTTTAAATTTAAAATTTCTGCAGAAGCTCTATTGGAGTGGGCCTATAAACCATTATTAACATAATATAATTATCGCGTTGATAAATTTCGCGTTAGAACGACCAATTTTCCCAATATATATCCGTAGTAAAAGGGTTAAATACTTGATTACATATAGACGCGCTCCGTGTTGCGCTACCTATGGTTGAATATAATCATGATTTTCAAATAAACTCGTTATTTTCTATTGCTGGAAAACATAAAAATGTATTAATAATAATAATAATCATAATGCTTTATTTCCGTCATACCAATCAATGTTGGAAAAAGTCAGTTACAAAGAGTATATAATTAAATAATTCCTATATGTACACAATTTTTACAATATTGACATATTTTATTGTAATTTTTTTAAAAGGTTTTTTATGAATAGTTGTACTTATAGACATCGACATTTTCAATAAGATAATCATGCACTGAATAGTTGCATTTATCTATAAGGAAATTTTAAAGCTGTTCTTAAATTCTTTAAGTCTTTGAATGTTCCTAAATTCTTCAGTTATGTTGTTATAAATCTGAATTAATTTCGAACACACATTAGTTTGAAAAAGAGACGTATTGGGTTTGGAGGAGAATAACTTATTATTGTTTCTTGTATTGTGATCTGATCATGTACTGAAGAAACTCTTTTTAAATAATGCATATCATTTTTTACAAAAATAGCACATTTAATTTAATTTCATAATTTGATACTGTAACTTTGGAGGTAGGTCAATATTTATTTCTTATAAATACGCCAGTTTCTGCCGCCGCCCATGCTTCTTAATAAATTTTTATGTGTTCTTTTTTGATTCTATACAAATATCATAAGACTCAGTTTTGTATCTTGCACAGATTTTAGTGGTTTATCATAATAGTCCAGTCGGCAGGCACTTTTACTTGGAAAGTATTCCGAACCTAATGAAATTTTGACACGTCATTTAGGGGTACTCTGGGATGTCGAGGTTTCGACCTCGAGGGCCCTGTGCTAACTTGGGGAGGGGGAAAAACCACGATTTTTATTACTTTTTTTCGGTTTTTCGCCTATAACTCAAAAACTATGGCACTATGGGCCTTACGAAGACACTAAGACACATTTTTGGGATTAGATTATTCATTATCTTACTTTACCTTTTTCCTTTACTTTATTTTGTTATTATGAAAGTTACACAGGTGATTCCAAATTCGTACATACATATTAATACATACATTTTATTAAGAATAAAAATTGAGTTTATCAGTGGATGAACTTTATTTTTATTAATTATTATAGGTAGATACCTACACTCAATACATTTTCCAAATTTGGAAAATTTTGTGAAATTATGCAATTATCCAGCTAAGTCTTTTTATAAGTGAAATATGTAACAAAATGAAAATATTATCAGTGTCAGAAATAAATTTTATAGTCCAGTCGGCAGAACGAAAAAAAGGCCGTCTACCTGGAAAGTATTCCGAACGTAATGAAATTTTGACACGTCATTTAGGGGTACTCTGGGTACTCGAATCTGAGTTTTCGACCTCGAGGGCCCAGTGCTAACTTGGGGAGGAGGGAAAACCACGATTTTTATTACCTTTTTTCGGTTTTTCGCCTATAACTCAAAATCTTTGGGTTCTACGAACTTTTTGTTTTCATTTTTGGAAAGTACATTAAATTTTCTTCAAACGTATTTTTTGACCCAATTGGTACCGAGAGACAGATGTCCAAAATTAGAAAATGTTTCTCAAAATGACATTTTCAGCCACACATTTAACAGGATACTGCAAGTTTTTGGCTCATACCTTTAACTTTTTAGGGCGTTTATTAAACCAAAATATCAATTTTTTTTGAGAGAAAATTGAGATGTATTAAATTTTTTCGTATTTATTATAAAAACATTTGATATTTTGGCGTAATGAACACCCTAAAAAGTTTCTAAAATAATGTATTCTATAGAGAAATGTTCGTAAAATTTAATATAAGAAATGGGAAGTCGATAATTTTATCCGTTCAGAAGTTATAGCTCATTAAACACAATAAATATTAAAAATTAAAAAATTTCTTGACTTTCTCTCGGAAAAACATTTTATATGTTGACTTAATGAACACCCTAAAACGTTATTAAAATAATGTGTCTTATGGAAAAATGTTCGTAAAATTTAATAAAATCAACCGGAAGTCGATATTAGAGAAATGTTCGTAAAATTTAATAAAAGAAACCGGAAGACGATAATTTTATCCGTTCAGAAGTTATAGCTCATTAAACACAATAAATATTAAAAATTAAAAAATTTGGAAAATGAATTGAGTAGGTATCTACCTGTAATAATAAATAAAAATAAAGTTAATCCACTGGTTAAACTCAATTTTTATTCTTAATAAAATGTATGTATTAATATGTATGTACGAATTTGGAATCATCCTGTGTAACTTTCATAATAACAAAATAAAGTAAAGGAAAAAGGTAAAGTAAGATAATGAATAATATAATCCCAAAAATGTATCTTAGCGTCTTAACTAATAATAAAATTTACCGGTGAACATTTGACTAATGCCAAATATAGCGAACAAATTTGTAGATGGCGGCCCGACAGACTAAATCTCGCAACAAAGGCGCGAAATATGAATCAGTGGTAGTTGGTATTCGAGTAGATGTAGTCGCACAGTAGGGAGTCATGATGAATGACTGCTGTTATTGTTTTTATCGCAGATCTCGGTCTTTATTTGTACCACAAGAAGTTATCTCTAACTTGGCTCATATGAATCCTCGCTCGTCGTTCGCTTTGTGCAGAGACAAGCGTTTAACGTTTCCGAGAGAATAAAGGATTGATACAACTGCCATCTCTATGTCAAATATTGTCAATTTACCTCCAAGTTCCGGGTCTGTTTAACTTTATAACTTTAGAAGACCGACAGCTAAGCCTGCGGACACGGGTAAAATGAATATTTGCACGTAAACTCTGCGAAATGCCGTCTAGAGGAGCTAGCCAAAGGCGTACCCAGAAGGGAGCAATAGGGGCAGCTGCCCTAGAAGAAGAAGTATAGTCTATGATCTATAGAAATCAAATTCGAATCCCACTCGGCCACACAGATATAGACATAAACACACACACACACATATATAAATATATATATATATATATATATATATATATATATATATATATATATATATATATATATATATATATATATATATATATATATAATAATCACCAAAAATAACATAAATAAAATCTTTACTAACGTCATCAAGAAATAATACTAAAATAATTATATCAACGATAATGGTCATTATCTGGCAATCAAATTTTAAACCGCGCAAGTTTTTTTATTGACAGTCAAAAAATATATGTATATTCATGAGGTGGAAATAATTAATGTTTAACTGTAAGAATATGACTTTCAAAAATTAGTTCAATATCTAACTAAACTCTTCATGTATTCAAAAACATTGTTTTATTCAAATAAAATTTCACTAAGGTCACACTCTCAGCTTCCTGACACTCCATTACATATTTCACTCTTTTTCCAACAATAGCAATTAAATCTTACTTGTAAACTTTTGTTTACATTATGATTAGTTTTTAAAAAATTTCTATACAAGTATTATTGTTATTAACATTGCAGATCCAACTGTCACTCATCAAATGGATCCATTTCTGACGAAAAAAGGATAATGCAAAATAGGCTTAAGAAGGGTAATGTCGTCAAGTTAGGAGATTATTAATACAGAGTTCTCATTCATATCATACATCTTACATCATACAGAACAAGTAACCGATTACATCCATTTAAACCCAAAGCCAAAAACTTTTTATAATCCTAACACCTAAAAGTCAGAGTCCTGATACTGACAATCACATAAACTTAAAAAACAAATTCCTGGTTTTTCAAAGTTCCTGCTAAATTAAAATAATTGTATTTTGTGCAAAAATGATTTCTGTGAGTTTACTATTAGTAATAAAGCATATAAAAGTTTAGAGATTTGCTTAACCCTCCGTCAGTGTGGTGGAAAAAAGTTACGCGGTTAGTGTTGTGGGGTATGTCATACCCCGAACTAAAGTTCACTAAAAGCTATAAAGAATTGTAAAATTTTGTAAATTAAATGATCAATTATGTTTCTGAGATTCATTGTGTGTCAAATAAAATAAATAAATGATAGTTAATAATGTTTACTTAAAAATTTGCAATACTGTTTTAAAACAACAGCAATTTTGCTTCAAAAAAAACATAGAGCGACATTATTGCATACAAATATATTTATATCTTTAATTAAACAAAAATCTGAAAAGTATGTATAAAAAAAGGTTTAATAAACAAAATAAAAAAAGATTTACATCAATATTTCTCATAGTTCAAAAGTTATGGCGTCTCAAATGTTATACATTTTTCGCAACTCAAAAATGTGTGTTCTAAGCAAAGTGGAATATCACAATGCATACAAATATAAAATGTCTTTATATCTTTGTTTCTTGGACATGAAGAACACTTTCTGCTAGTCTTACGTCGGTTAGATGCAGATTCATGACGTTCTGATGGTTGGTTCTCACGTATATATATATATATATATATATATATATATATATATATATATATATATATAATAATAATAATAATCACCAAAAATAACATAAATAAAATCTTTACTAACGTCATCAAGAAATAATACTAAAATAATTATATCAACAATAATGGTCATTATATGGCAATCAAATTTTAAACCGCGCAAGTTTTTTTATTGACAGTCAAAAAATATATGTATATTCATGAGGTTTAATTAATTATTATTACTAATAAAGAAAAATTACCTATGTCAAAAACTTTATTTTATAATTTTGATAAAAATAAATATTATAAGCTGTTTGATATTATAATTTAAAAGCTGCAAATTATGGAGCAAAAAATAAGTTTCTCTGCATTCAAAACAGCCTCGTCAGTCCTTGTAAGTTTATCATTTGGGACCAAAAGGGTGCAGAATATTCGCCGAATATTCGGTTATTCGGCGGAAAGTACTGCATAATATTTGTTATTCGGCACATTTACTATTCGTTGCATCTATAGTTATTTTACAACGGAATAACTTATACAAGTGGCGCGCTTAAGACGATGAACCATTAATAACTTGGGAACGGATTGTGATAGGGTATACCCAGTGTGCGCTATATGTTTCAACATCTAGGGGGACACATTTTACTAATATTTTTGTTTTTTTTAAATCACTCATCTCACCCCTACCACTCTCAATTTTAAAATCTTAAATTGCAATATATACCCTTTGTGGCATATCAAATGATAACTCTTAAAAATGCTACACAGTCATGTCAATAAAATTGATATTTGAATAAACCGTTTTAAAATTAGCAACAATAGTTAATAATATTTTTTATTTTATTAAATGCATGGAGCATGGAGTGCTATGAAAATGACAAGAAAACAAAAAAATAACAATGATACCTAATAATTTGTTTTATAGTTTGTGTATGACAGTTATCAGTTACTATTATTATTGTTTCATTTTTTTGTCATTTCCATAGCACTCCATGCATTTTATAATAAAACTAAAAAAATGTGAAACAATAATAATAGTAACTGATAACAGGCATACACAAATTATAACATAAATTTTTGTCTAGTTTTGTATGAAATGCAAACGTTTGTAAAAAAATACTAATATGCACAATAATACCAATATATACAAATGCATATAATCCGCACTCTAGTGATTATTGTATTCGTTTCGAGATTTGAACCGACTGGGGTGACATGTCACTAGATTCTTGTTCCTTTTAAAATGCCGATCCATGCCAGAGGATTCGTACCCAAGACCTCTGTATCACAGTTGGAGCTCTTAACCACTACTCCATAACGCCGGTTTGTTTAGTGTCTTATAAAAACAGTTTTTCAATTGTTTTTAGTATAATTTTGTAAGAAATGGTCGTGCCCCCTCTAGTTTGGATACTGGTACGCCCTTGGATAGCCCATACGAGCTGCATTGGTTCTGGACGTGGGTTGCGAGGATCAAACGATGATCGACCACTTTTGCAAGTTCTGTCAACAGATCACTGCTCTTTGTGTTGCTCGTACGGCTTGCCTGTGCTGTACGTTCGCTCTACGCTGCTGCCTGCTTGAAAAACATCGCTAGTGTAGATGTTCACCCCCTACCCCTACAAGCAACTAGTATTTGCCAATGCGCTGTTTTCCCGACCCTACGCACGAATTTATAACCGCAGAATCTTAGCTCAGCATAGTAAATTCTACCGACAATTTTCATTTATGCACTACACTGTGAATTTAGTATATACTATTCTTATTTCAGTATGGTTTTTTTTTTAAATTGTAACCATTCAACAGGATTTGCTCCCAATTATAAAACCAACCACTCTACCTATTCATCTTGGTGCAGTCATTAGTGATGTCGCGAGATCTCGTTAAAACCAGATCTCGTCTCCAGATTCTCGAAATTTCATTACAGCCAGCATATAATCTCAAAAATTATACCAGTTTTTTAGTAGATAGGTATTTTATTATAAAAATTTTGTCTGCTTTTGATTAATTCTTTTTCAAAACTTTGTGATCGGATTATCTATATAAAAAAATACATAAATCCACAGAACTCAAACCCCTCTTAACCCTCCGTTAGTGTGGTGGGGTATGTCATACCCAAGCATATCTGTTTACGTTTCTAAAATCTAAATGAAACAAACTAGTGACCTCTTTCTTTCAGTACCTTCAAATTATGTATATTTTGATAAAGTCAGTTCATTGTTTGCTATTTATCATTGTTCAATTTGGTATTATATCTTGTTGAAGTCCGTTGGGGTATGACATACCCCAGTACACTACTTATGTTACTTTTTGTGTTTAACAATTTTGTAGGTAAATTACATCTATTTTTATTATATTTTACAGTTGTATTAAATATTTTGGTGTTTTTTGACAAAACTAGTACAATGTTCATAAAAAGAGTAGCAGGGTAGGCTTCAAAGGCTTTGAGATGAGTATATGGTGGAATTTCAGAAGATTGATCCTTTATAGATAGTTTATCTGAAGGGGAAGAAACAGAAGTAGAAATAGACAAGAAATTACCTGAAATCATAGATTTTTATAATTCAACCAAAGGCGGTGTAGATACTTTGGATGAATTATCTCTAAAGTACAGTGTGGCAAGAAATAGTCGTCGATGGATCTTGATCTACTTTTTTTCTTTTTTGAATACTGAGGGGTAAATGCTCAAGTAATATTTAAAGCCATTACACGAAGTTTTATTTAAAGAGGCGTAGGTATGTTTTAAAAGATCTAGGTTTGCAACTTATATCTGAATTTAAAGAACATCGAAGACAAAAACCACACATACCTACGCCGAGGCCTACGTGAGAACCAACCATCAGAACGTCATGAATCTGCATCTAACCGACGTAAGACTAGCAGAAAGTGTTCTTCATGTCCAAGAAACAAAGATATAAAGACATTTTATATTTGTATGCATTGTGATATTCCACTTTGCTTAGAACACACATTTTTGAGTTGCGAAAAATTTGAGACGCCATAACTTTTGAACTATGAGAAATATTGATGTAAATCTTTTTTTATTTTGTTTATTAAACCTTTTTTTATACATACTTTTCAGATTTTTGTTTAATTAAAGATATAAATATATTTGTATGCAATAATGTCGCTCTATGTTTTTTTGAAGCAAAATTGCTGTTGTTTTAAAACAGTATTGCAAATTTTTTAGTAAACATTATTAACTATCATTTATTTATTTTATTTGACACACAATGAATCTCAGAAACATAATTGATCATTTAATTTACAAAATTTTACAATTCTTTATAGCTTTTAGTGAACTTTAGTTCGGGGTATGACATACCCCACAACACTAACCGCGTAACTTTTTTCCACCACACTGACGGAGGGTTAAGCAAATCTCTAAACTTTTATATGCTTTATTACTAATAGTAAACTCACAGAAATCATTTTTGCACAAAATACAATTATTTTAATTTAGCAGGAACTTTGAAAAACCAGGAATTTGTTTTTTAAGTTTATGGGATTGTCAGTATCAGGACTCTGACTTTTAGGTGTTAGGATTATAACAAGTTTTGGGCTTTGGGTTTAAATGGATGTAATCGGTTACTTGTTCTGTATGATGTAAGATGTATGATATGAATGAGAACTCTGTATTAATAATCTCCTAACTTGACGACATTGCCCTTCTTAAGCCTATTTTGCATTATCCTTTTTTCGTCAGAAATTGATCCATTTGATGAGTGACAGTTGGATCTGCAATGTTAATAACAATAATACTTGTATAGAATTTGTTTTAAAACTAATCATAATGTAAACAAAAGTTTACAAAGAACAATTAAGATTTAATTGCTATTGTTGGAAAAAGAGTGAAATATGTAATGGAGTGTCAGGAAGCTGAGAGTGTGACCTTAGTGAAATTTTATTTGAATAAAACAATGTTTTTGAATACATGAAGAGTTTAGTTAGATATTGAACTAATTTTTGAAAGTCATATTCTTACAGTTAAACATTAATTAATTCCACATTTTTTACAGTATGAAACCGAGTCAACTTGGTTGCAAACGCCTATGGTCACACTCTTAATATACAGAGTGTAACCTAACCTGTGTAACAAAATTTAAGGATGTATAGTATTGGACGCACTGATCATGAATCAAAAAGAATTTTGTTGCAATTCGTAAAATTAACAGTAGTTTGCAAGACAATATCATTTTGGGTATCACTGGTTGTTACATTTAAATACAAAAAAAGTTAACCAATAGTTATGCAGTATTTATTAGCGTAATTACATTAATGTAATAATAATTTTACAAACAGGAAAAAATGAAATTTTTAGTTATTCCGGTATGTACGGGTATGTACTTACAGAATGTCTCATTTGCTTGGACCAATTTAAAATTTGCGAATTTCAACAAAATTCTTTTTGTCATACCTGCACAAAAAGTAACCTTTTTCGTGCCTGTTTTACGTGCGCAAAGTGGCTTATATTTTAACTAGACAAAAAAGTACAAGCGTGCGGGAATAGCGTGCGCAAAATTTCACTTTGCGCACGCAAATTTAACACTCACACAGTTTTCTGTAGTTACCGACGCGAAATGTGCGCGTAGCACTAGCGCCACACACGTGATAATCTAATACTACAAGCACGTGAACAGCTGTAGTACCTACTTCTCTATGCATAGTTTCTACTGTCGACTATTGTGCAGATTGTGCATTGGATATTGGATCTAATGGACAATAATATTTTATTCTTATATTTTTATTGTTCTTTTCTTTACTGTTAATAATTAGTTTCTTATGCTTTTACATGTAGGTAAATATTAGTTACTTTTTTATTTTATACATATTAATTTTAAAAGTATTCATTTTATCTTTTGATAAGTAAGGTCACTCAAAAGGTTACTTTTTGTGCAGTAATGACAAAAAATATCGTGTGCATCTCGTGAGCAAAGGCGCAATTGCGCTTGGCTTCGATGCAGCCCTCGCCGTAGCGACCCTCGGCCTCCTCGGCTCGCCTCGGTAGGCCTCGAGCCGCTACTGCTCGGGCTGCAATTCGCCTCGCGCAATTGCTTACTTTGCGCACTAGATACACAATATACTATTTTGATTCATGATCAGTGCGTCCAATACTATACACCCTTAAACTTTGTTACACATTTTGGGTTACACCCTGTATAGGCACTTTAGAATTTATTCCTAAAAGTTGGCGAATTACTGTTTAGTCCAGGCAACGAATGCTCAAAAAAAGGTATAGAGGGAAATGCTTGGAACACAATTTTTGACTTCGTAACTTTGTTTGGAGTAGTTAGGAGGTGAACATATCAAAAGTCCCCGCCCGTAGCCCTTAAGCCGAGGTGTGGCGGAGGGTTTGAAAGTCTCATTTTTGTTTATATCTCGGAAGCTATGCGTCCTACCGACATGACTCTATACAATGAAAGCTGATTAAATTTGCAACAATTTAAGCCCAATCGCAGCTCTGTACGTCCTTTAGTTTCCGAGATATGACACTTCTAAAATTAGCAATTTTTTCAAAAAAATGAAAGTTGAGAAATTTTAACTTTTTTAGTTATTTTTGTGTTTAATTAACTGTAACTTCTGAATGAATAAAAATATTGTCTTCCGGTTTCTTTCATTAAATTTCACGAACATTTCTCTATAAAATACGTTATTTTAAAAACTTTTTAGGGCGTCCATTAAGCCAAAATATCAATTTTTTTCGACAGAAGTATTCAAATATTTTTTGTTTATTGTGTTTAATGAGCTGTAACTTCTAAACGGATAAAGTTAGCGACATCCGGTTTCCTGCATTAAATTCTACGAACATTTCTCCATAAGATGCAGTATTTTAATTTTTTTTGGGTATTTATTAAGACAAAACACCAAATGTTTTTCCGAGAGAAAATTGAGAAATTTTTACATTTTTAATATTTATTGTGTTCAACGGATAAAAAAATGACTTCCGGTTGCTTTTATTAAAATCTACGACCATTTCTCTATAAGATACATTATTCTAAAAAAATTTAGGTGTTCATTGCGCCAAAATATAATGTATTTATAATAAATAAAAAAATTCTCAATTTTCTCTCGGTCATCATTTGGTGTTTTTTTTCTAATGAATACCCAAAAATGATACTGCATCATATGGAGAAATGTTCGTAGAATTTAATGCAGGAAACCGGATGTCGATAACTTTATCCGTTCAGAAGTTACAGCTCATTAAACACAATAAACAAAAAATATTTGAATACTTCTGTCGAAAAAAAATAGATATTTTGGCTTAATGGACGCCCTAAAAAGTTTTTAAAGTTCGTGAAATTTAATGAAAGAAACCGGAAGACAATATTTTTATTCATTTAGAAGTTACAGTTAATTAAACACAAAAATAACGAAAAAAGTTAAAATTTCTCAACTTTCATATATTTGAAAAAATTGCTAATTTTTGAAGTGTCATATCTCGGAAACTAAAGGGCTTAAATTGTTGCAAATTTAATCAGCTTTCATTGTATAGAGTGGTAATGTCGGTAGGACGCATAGCTTCCGAGATATAAACAAAAAACCGAAAAATGAGACTTTCAAACCCTCCGCCACACCTCGGCTTAAGGGCTACGGGCGGGGACTTTTGATATGTTCACCTTCTAACTAGTCTAAACAAAGTTACAAAGTCAAAAATTGTGTTCCAAGCATTTCCCTCTATACCTTTTCGTTGACTGGACTAGTTACAGTATAGGTAAACGTCAAATCATACATTGAGATATTAATAAAATCATAAGACTGATTTTCACCATGGTGGTTGGCAAAGTCTTTATCAACAATTGTTCCTCACCAGGTTGATAAATGGTTCGGTGGCTCGGGGGTCGGTCATGGATACCATTCAATCTGTTCTGAAGGATGCTATGCATATTTTTCACCTTTTGCTAGTCTGCGCTTCAAACATGCCCCTTCGAATCGTGTATGAAGTAAACTTAAACTTCAAAACGTACACAGAGTACAGATTAAGGAAAAAAATAACAAAAATATTGGTAGTGTAGGTTGCGGGTGTCAAAGTTACCCCGTTTTACCGTACCTAATAAAAATTACAATACATGCATTGTGATTTCTTTTTGGACTAAAGAACTTGAATTATGTTAATTGGAAAATCTGCATGTAAGGCTAGGCGCGCACTTGTGATTTTGGTCGTTGCGATCGAAAAATCAGAATCGCAAGAAAATGTTATTCTACACGCACTTGCGATTAAACAATTTCAATTTGTTAGTTTTAAAACTGATTTTCATGATTTCATTAATAGCAGAAGGCTTTTAAAGGGTAAATTTTTTAACATTCATTTAGATTTCATAAATTAGATATTTTTTCAATTCTACAGAATGAATATTAAGAATTCTGGTGAATTATATCAAATAATTGAACCTAGAGATACAAATAGATGTAAAAATATATTCAAATCGGTCGGTTCTTCACCAAATATAAAATACGACAAAACCGCAACAGAAGCAAGTGTGCGTAGATTCATTTCTTTCTTTGTAACTCATTTTAAATAACGACAGTCTTCTCGCTAGTAAAATAGGGCAGATTGCATCATTTTTATCGCAGCTATTATTTAGTCGCATGTGCGCGCATTCCCATTTAAAACCATGTGTTCTATTTGTGCGTCTACCCTAAGTCTTGGTGGTTGAATTTGAAATCACAATCGATTTCCTGCATAAATTCGTTAGAGCATCAATTAGTCGATTAAGTAAAACCTCCTGCTGTGAATGAATCTGAGCAGGAACCGATGCGTCACAACGATATTTCAAGCTAATATAGTGTCTGAGAAGATAGCAGGTTTGCGGCATGGACCGCTCTCTAACACTGCTGAAGAAGCAACAGGAGAGGCAGCGTCAACTCCTGCTGCGCGCGTCGCCGTCCGGCGGCAGGATTTGCTTCCGTCGCGACGTCCTGTCACAAGCGCCGCAACTCGCAGTCGCGTCACACGCCGTCGCAAGCGTCCGCGCGAAGTTACGCCGGTCGGAGTTAAGTGTCGCCCGCAACTAAATCCGAGGACTTTCTGCATTCAATGAATAAAATTACAATACATTAGGTGAAAAAGTTGCGGTTAATTTATTCCTCAGGAGGTGCCCTGTAATTATCGAAGCCCGTTCGAACTCTGACTAACTCTTCGTAAGTAGCCAAACATTCACTGATTTTATTCATGCTCGGACCAAATTTTAATTCCGATCTTTTTGTCAGTTTTGTACGGAACACGCTCAAATAATTTTTAAATTATGAAGAACATCGTTTCAACAATTTGACTTTACTTTTATTTTAGTTAGTTTTAGTTTCTTGTCATTGAAATTAATTTTGAATGACAAGTCCTTAATTCATATTTTGACCAAAAATTAATTCCGATCTTTTAGTCAGTTTTCTTCAGAACACGCTCAAATAGTTTTTAAATTCTAAAGAATATCGTTTTAACAATTTGACTTTACTTTTATTTTGGTTAGTTTTAGTTTCTTGTCATTGAAATTAATTTTGACTGACATCTCTTTAATTCATACTTCGACCAAACTTTAATTCCAATGTTACTGTCAGTGTTCTTCGGAACACGCGAAATATAAAGAACATATTTTTAACAATTTGACTTTACTTTTATTTTAGTGTTAAGTTTAAGTTTTCGTCATTGAAATTAATTTTGAGTGACAACTCATTAATTCATATTTTGACTAAACTTTAATTCCGATCTTTCTGTCAGTTTTCTTCGGAACACGCTAAAATAATTTTTAAATTATATAGAACATCGTTTTAATAATTTGACTTTACTTTTATTTTAGTTAGTTTCAGTTTTTGTTATAGAAATGCATTTTGAGTGATAGCGCCTTAATTCATACATTGACCAAACTTTAATTCCGATCTTTTAGTCAGTTTTCTTCGGAACACGCTAAAATAATTTTTAAATTATAAAGAACATATTTTTAACTATTTGACTTCACTTTTATTTTAATTAGTTTTAGTTTTTGTCATTGAAATGTATGTTGAGTGACAGCGTCTTAATGTATACTTTGACCAAATTTTAATTCCGATCTTTTGTCAGTTTTCTTCGAAACACGCTCAAATCATTTTCATATTATAAAGAACATCGTTTAACCAATTTGACTGTACTTTTATTTTAGTAAGTTTTAGTTTTTGTCATTGAAATGAATTTTGAGTTACAGCTCCTTGATTCATGCTTGGACCAAATTTTAATACCTCACTTTTTCTTAGTTTTCTATAGAACACTCTGAGATCATTTTATATTATAAAGCACATTCCTTTAAATTAATATTTTTAAAAAAGTTTTAATTATTTTTTTGTCATCGAAGTCATTTTTAAATTATAAATAACTTTACTTCAAAATAATACTTATTATTTTAGTTATTTTTTTTTGTCATTGAAAAAAATTTTTATTCACAGCTCTTTTGTTCATGCTTGGACCAAATTTTAATTTCTTCAGAACGAAATTAAAGAAATTTCTTTAAAAATATTGACTACTTGTACTTTTAATATATTAGTGAATACTTTATATATTATTAATAATTTTTTTGTCATTAAAACAAATTTTGAATAGCAGCTTCTTAAGAGCAATTTTTTTAAAGTAGGTACCTACTACGGAATTAAAATGTAAAATTTTAATGGTAGTGTAGTTTGTTTTTAATTGTTTGTCAAATAAAACTTAGGGTACCTACGTGCATACAAAATAAATTTTTAAGAAGAGCTTATAAAATGAAGTAAATAAATCAAATATTATTAATAATATAAATATAAATTTTACTTCGTTATTTTAATAATAATTCTTTGTGTATAGTCATTCATTTTTTTACTATTTTTAATTATAAGCGCTTATAGAAAATTGCCATCTTTGAGATCACTACTTCGTTGTGTAGGTACGGAACGTACCCTAATTTTAATATTTACATCAATACAATTTGCACTTTTAAAATTCGTACTTTTAAAAACCTATTTTGGTACCTATTTATTTCTTAAAATTTATTACAAAATATCAATTTAATATTTTTGTTACTAACATTATATTTAAAATTTTGTTTACTAGGAATTTATTTTTAAATTACTGTTTTATTATTATTTAAATCATGAACATTAATTCTTGTAAATATTTGTGCTAATTTTATACTATATATATACTGTAAACAATTTATAGTCGTAGTGCATCGAGTACATAGATTCCTCTGTGGTAAATAATCAGTGACGTAGTACTTAATAATAATGAGTATATTTGCGTTAATAAGTTTTGCAATGCAGGAAGTTTGTGTGTGGGAAGTGTCAAAATGTTTATATGTGAACTAATTGCAAATGTGATATTAATTTGATAATGTTTGACGCACTGCAAGCGTGTAAATATATATGATTAGCACATGCGTTGCATTATCTATGTATGCTAAATTCAAAATGTAATAATTGTAATCAGTGGTATTCAGACATTAAATTTATCTGGAACTTTATTTATGGCGCATTGTTGTAGACACAATATGAGACAATTTTAATGTAATTATTCTGATTATATATTCAATCAAGTGACATAATTGATTGCGACAATTGTTCAATATATTTTTATTATTTACTAATTATTAAATGCGTGTATACAGGTGATTCACAACTTCTAGTACTCAACTTACTGATCACGGAACGAACATATTTTTGAAACCTCTGAACGGAATTAAAGAAAATTTTAATTAATTGTGCAAGAATAGTTTCATAACATAACAGTGACCCAAAACTATTTGATTAAAAATCCAGGAAACAATAATAGCGAATTTTGAAACAATACTTTTCAGTTCCGTAATAAGTAAGTTAAGAACCATATTGTGCCATTAAAATGCATGGTTTCCCAAAAGTTCCGAAACGGAGCTATAAGTTTTGAACGAGTGAAGAAAAAAATTGAAAATTTGGGAATTACTAAAGCGTTTCAGTCATTGCGAGACCGAAGAAGGTCGACAATTTGAACATTTGTTATAAAAATGTAATACACGTGCAAAAAACATTAAAATTAATCAAAATTAAATTCTTGACATAATTAAGATATCGGGTTTTGGTTTATGGGGATGTGTTTACTTTTTCATTACCTTCAAAATAAGGTGAACCTCGGCAGGGTTGCTATTTAAAAATGTTGGGGTGGTCATCCCCTAAAAATAAGTTGCATGGAAGTTCTAAACTATCTAAGAATGTAGTTTTTATTACTCTTGTGATTCCCAAATTTTCAATTTTTTTTCTTCGCTCGTTCTAAACTTATAGCTCCTGCCCGGGACTTTTGGGTAACCTGTATAGTGTATATGCACGAAGTTATGAATCACCATGTATAAAAAATCAAGTAAATGTGTTTAATTATTAATTAATTATTAGGTACTATACAAAGTAAAACATTTATTATTTGTACTGAATAGTATAATAGAAATTAGAACATTTCATGAATAATAAATAAATAAAAGTAATATTATTACTTTTCTTCTAGATTTTATGGGGCAAAAATGTAGCAGTCCCACCCCCTAATCAATTCTAAAGGAAATATGTTACAGTGCATTTTCTTAGTCAAGTCGGGGTAATAAAAATATATTCACGGTAAAATAACGTCGAAGCGAAAAGCTGTGAAACTTTCTTAAATATCAAGGAAAAAATATGGTCAGATTATTTTGTTAGCACACTTCTTTCTTTATGCGTTGAAAGTAAACCAAAATAATTTAGAACTTGTAAAACTTAATAGTTTATAATTAAATCCGCATATATTCCATATTTCACAAATTGAACACATTGATAAACATTGCATTATATGTGTATTATGTCATATTTATGTGAAACGTCAAATTGGTTCAGAATTAGCGACAGATGGCAATTTAATGGAGATAATTTAATAATAATTGGCAACGAATACATTATCCCTATAAAAAATTCAATATTTGTTTCATCTTTCACTAAATTTAATCCAGATTTTTTATCGCGAAACCATGTTGCACATATTGATTTTAATTTCGACAATTTTACACGATATTTTCCAAGATTAAATGGAAACAAAACACTTAAATAATTTTAAACAAGCAAGCGTTTTATTCAACGATTAGAAATGGCAATGTGCACTGAAAGTTTTAGTATTTAAATAGCTTTGTTGTAAACATAAATTGTTTGTTGTTTTTCTTTGAAATTAATAGTTATTTAACAAACTAGTGTGTTAATGAGGGCGATTAATAATTGAGACATTTTAACGCGTGAGAGAAGCGAGTTACACATGAGTTAGTTACAATATTTTTCAGTTGGTCATACCTTTTTAATTTGAATTTTTTTAAATTTCATTCCATAACAAATTAGGTTAGTACCGCTTTAAATGTTCATCACAATTGTATTGACAAGGACAACAATGGACAACTCAACAACAACAATCAACGAATCAACTGTTTTCATGGAGAAGCGGGTGCAGTCAGTTCACTTAATATTGATTAGCAGTACTAAATCCCGAGGTATTTTCGGTTTTAGAATGATGTTATTATTTTTATATTCATTTTAAAGCAATTCTACGTAGATATTATTTACCTAGAAGTGTGAAAATCATTTCTTTTAATTCTGTTTTGCATTTTGGTAAAACTTAGAGCTGGTCAATATAATACAATATTACGTGTTTTGAACGCATCCAATAAATCGTTGATTAATAAAAAATCTTGCATTTATAGGGGTCATTAATGTATGATTTTTTTACATTAATGATACTCATTAATAAACGATCAACGGAAAAATAAATTTAACCAATTTGTAAAAGTTTTAAGTAACTGTTATTTTAATAATGCATTGTTAGTTCAGCTTTTAGACCAATTATTTTGTATTACGTATTACTTAGAAGTAGGGAAAAAATGGAGGCATATTTTTAAAATATGAAAGTAAAATTTTATGTAAAAAAGAGGGATCACTGGTAGCAGTAACCTGGAGCAAAATATATTTTTGTAGTTCCGGTTCAAACAAAAAAAATCGGTTCAGATTTGGGTTTAGGTTCTAGAGGTTTAAAATAGAAGGGTTAAAAAACCTTTATTATTTTAAGTTTTTTCGGGTTTCGGTTCAAAATAAATATTATTAAAGTAAAACACATTTCTTGTTTACTTGACGTAAACTTAATCTTTTACTGTAAAAAGGAATTAAAAACAATAAAATTAAAGCACAATTTCTTTATAAATAAACTCGTCAACACAATTAGGGGAACACTCGAAATCGTCATAACTCGGCGTATTTTCAGTCGATTTCGATGAATCTTCGACGGTAAAAACTTTGAAGTGTCTACTTTAATGCGCCTTCCCACGGCGCGAGGCTCGTAGGCGCCTCCTACCTGGTTTGGCGAGCCACGCGTCGAGGGAAGGGGTTGGCTCGTGGCTCGTTCGTGCTGCAAGCTCGTCCCGTCAATTGTCGGTAAATTTGGCACGAGTCAAAGGAAACCTCTGTACTGTACTGTACTGTACTGTAGTGGCGCGACGAGCCACGCGTCGTGTGAAGCCGCCTTTAAAGTTATGCATGCGAGCTTTAGAGTCACCCCTTTCGCCCCCTCCAGCACATCGAGGTATGACGATTTGAAAATAGCTGAAATTTCATCTCATTTCAAGTGTTCCGCTAATTGTGTTGACGAGTTTTCTAAGTACTTAAATAATTATCAGTAATGAAAAATACGTTTAGTTTACTTAAGGTGTTCGTCTACCCCTAAATTTGACAGCGTTACAGAGGTGTACCGGTGTACGCCTCCCACGTTTACTTCAATTATAATTGAAATATATGATGCTTTTACATATGAGTGTATTAACAAAGGATGTCTTAATGCTTCTATATTTTTATTTTTTTTCTTTGGTCTAGGAATTTGAAGTAAAAAAATATTTAAAATGACGTTTTTTGCGGTTTTTTGTCATTATTTGACAATATTTTCCTCGGTAACTATAAATGGCAAGAAAAATTTAAAAAACAAGAAGCATGCAGCTAAGCCTCTTTTTTGAATAATTTTTGTTTTACTTAATTTATATAAAAAATACACAAGTTATTATGGAAATCTGGAGTCATGTTTACAGTAATTTTCAACTTCAAAATGACATTGCATAGCTAGTAGTGATGGGTAAATTCCCGGGAACGAATATTTCGGGAAATTTCCCAGGATATTTCCCGGGAAGTTTTCTGGGGAATTTCCGGGGAATTCCCGAGGAATTTCCGGGGAAATTTTCCGGGGAATTCCATGTGAAAAAATTTACTATAAATTTTCTTATAAAAATCAAAGGCACAACAAAATTTTTATTTCAAAAATAAAGAAAATTAAATAACAATTATGTCATAATGTTTACTATATAATAATAATAATATCAATATTATATGTACATTATACGTGATCAGAATCATCTATGTCGGACAGAGAGTGGATATCATCGTCTTCGGTATCCTCATCCAAGCAGACGAGCAGTGAGCAGTAACCAAGTTTAAACAATAATGGAACGTTGCTAAATGTTCCAAGAAATAGGTCTGAACAGGTTGAAGCATGTCGGTAATGCTGCGCATGCGTTAAAATTCTCCGTTTATTATCGCTATCGTGAATTTCCCTTCGGGAATTTCCCTATTTATTCCCGGGAAATTTCCAAAATGAAATTCCCGATTTTTTTCCGGGAAACGTGTCTAGTGAAATTCCCGGGAATATTCCCGAAAAAAAGAATTCCCCACGGGAAATTCCCAGTGACCCATCACTAATAGCTAGGATGCGGGAAAGTACGAGTTTCGGGCTGGTTTCGGGCAGCCGTAGTAGTGGGGAAGAGAGTGAAATAGAAAAAAAAGTAATATCGAGAGTATTCTAGGAATTCGAAAAAAAGGTAGACGAGCCTCTTAAGTTTTTCTAAAAAAGACAAATAAATTTATTATATAAATTTTTTGCAAGTCAATAATATTCAGAAATAATGATCTCAATATATTATCTGAATAATCCTAACAAATTATTCAGCAATTCATATTCTAAGATTATTCAATTACAAATATTAAATATTAAACGAATATTTATATGATGATATTCTACGTACCTATATCCTTTTTCGATATAAATATTCTAGTAATATTCTAGAAATAATCGGAATATATACATGCGTTGCAGATATTAAACGAATATTCTGTGGATATCCTGTGCTATCTGGGGGTGACGTTGGTGGTATCTCCACGCAATCAGTTTGTATCACTAACATTTTCCTTAAAACAAATTATTTATTTATTTTATATTAAAAAGTCGTCTTGCTATGCTAAAAAAACATATTTTGTAGCAGGTAAAAGTATAAAATAAAATCAAACACAAATGAGTAAGCACGAATAATATAATAATGACAGATTGTACATTGTTACATTCTTTGCTGCATAATGTCTCTTCTCATGTTGTTCTCATCGTGCGAAAATTTTTACGGCCAGTAACAACGTTCCATAAGAAACAAACCACGTCCCATACTATATAGGTACATCATGGAATCTGAAATAATTTATATCTTTTATAGCTAGGTGTACATTAAATTACTCAAGTAGCTCTCTGAAATTGTAGTGTTTTTGTTACAATAAACAAACGGTTGAAACACTACTAAAAATCTGTGTACACAGGTTTAGTTGAGAGTATAGTAGGAGGGAAAGTAGCACTTTCCTATTCTTTTCTTTCTATTCATCTGACTGGAATCATAAATAAAAATAAATGACATCTTACAGAGTACAGAAGATGTAACCGATTACTTCCACTATAAACCAGTCCTTATTTCTCTTTGAATTAACGTGAATAATGTGAATAATAGGGATAATTCCGGTGAATAAAAGATGATACAAACAGAAAGCAGTTATGTAATGGTATGTACTAGTTCCGGCTTCCATACAAGTATTCTTTGAGTAAAACCACACCACTCGGAACTGTTTTAGTTTGATTCAAACTTTATCGAATGTTTTGCCCAGTTTTAACAAAAACTTTTCCAATTTCAAATGACACTCGAATTATTCACATTTCGACAATTCGCTCATATTAGCGGGATATCTTCTTTCCATAAATATTACTAAATATACATTGCCAACTTTCAGATCGATAACTTAAACTTCTAAAAATATATTTTTAGAACCGTTAGGTATATCAAAACGATTCTCATAAAAATTAAAAAACTTTAGTAAACCTTAAAAAGTGCTTGAACTTTTTAAAATTATTATTTAAGTTGTATTTTTTTTGAAAGAATTCAACTCAAATATAGATGATATATTCCTGTGTCAACAATAGTAGCATATCATTTTATTTATTAACAATTGACTCGCAAAAAAATTGTTTATTTTTACCAATCTTGTTAGATAATAATAATAATACAAGCACTGCTTGTTTATGGTTAAGAAATATGTTTGAAATAGTCATTTGTGAGTATTTTTAACTGATTCAATTTACTTTTGAACTAGAACTTCTTGTATTATGATTATTGGTTATTTTATGTACTATAACATATCCAAAGACAATAGTTTGTTGCTAAGTAGAGTACGTAAATATTAAATACAAATTATTTTTTAAAATCATCATCTGAAAAACTTTAACAATTATTTATAACAATGATAAAGGTACTGTACATTTTCGTCATAGAAGAACCAACGATTAATCTTTTATAAAATTTAAAGTAAACGTGTACAATTTTCAGCAAATAATTTTGAAACCTTTTCGAACACTATATTGCAATTTAAGCTTGTGAATGTATGAATTTTATACATTAAATAAAACAGGAAAACAGTACTAATACCAGGCCGATTTATTTCTAATTCCATTCAAATGATACGAATTAGACCACGCAAGTATATTTTTCAAAAGATCAAGATGAATCAATCTTTTATTACACGTAAATAAAGTTTAATCGTAATTCAGTGTTGTACTTAAAACTACTTTGCACTTGTAACCCTCATGTATTTGTGCGGCAAAATTATTAACCACTTGCCGTCTCTTTTATATACTGTACTGTACAATTATTGATGTATCTGCCATCATTGACTGTGATACAGGGTGATTCAGAACTTCGTGCATATATTTTAATGGCATGCAGCACTCAACTTACTTACAAAATTCGCAGTTTTAATTTAAATGTTTTTAAATCAAACAATTTGAACTGTTTCCATGCGGAATTTCATAAGTTTATTTAAATTTTAACTGTTTTGCTATTGTATAGATAACTCACTAAAATTCAATTTTATTCCATTTATAGTTTGTCAGATATCCATTAAGTAATTTTCAATCCAGTGTTACTTTCAAAAACTGCCCTTTAGTTTACAAATTTCAAAAAAATTCTTTTTGCTTTATGATCACGATCAGTAAGTTGAGTATATTCAAATATATTGAAAAATAGCACGATATATTAATAATAAAATGGAAAATTTCTTGGAGAAGCAGTCAATTTATTAAAATACACAAAACATACAATCAATTAAATTATTTTTTGTATGTATCATCAGCACCCTGATGAAGACTGAATTGCCGTCGAAACGTTGGTATTTTATTGGATTTTAATAAATTGACTGCTTCTGCAAGAAATTTTCCATTTTGTTGAACATCCAGTCGAAAAATAAATCTTCTACTATAATAATAATATTTATAATAATAGTAATATTTATTAACTACACATTACGTGTAATACAAGAAATATATGAGGGTCGCCCCAAATTTCGCAATAAAAACACAAACTTGCATCACTTATTTTCTCAGTAGTTTACTTTTCTAAGGAAAATACGAACTAGATGAAATCATGTTTTTCTTCTAATTGTCACGATCGAATCAGAGGAAAAACAAGGTATCAATTACAAAGCAGGAATTAATTATCTTTACAGTAGTATATGATATGGGTTTATGTAAATATCTATTAGATTGTAAGAAACTGTCAAACTATACGTTACAGTCAGGGCCGGATCTAGGATTTTTCGACGGGAGGAGCCCAAAGATTTAAAAAATTAAAGTTGTGCTGGAGCTGATAATAAAATGTGCCAACTAACCTGTACTTGAAAGTTCCCCTTCTCACCCCTTCATATGCCTGAATTATTCACTTCAGTATACAGAATAATAGAAAACTATTTTTTTACTTGTTCATTATTGTAATGCTTCAATTTAGAGCATTGCGCTAAAATTAAATAGAAATTAAATTAAATAGAAAAAAATCATTCAGAATTATTTCGAGGGGCGGGCTGTTTCTCCCCCCTAAATCCGCCACTGGGTACAGTCATACTAGAACAAACTAAATCTGTATTAGTTGTAAATTCAATACTATAGTCTATTGTTGTATTCTAGTAATCGTTTCGTCACTAATCATGTTTTTAAAAACATTTGACTCAATCAAATAAATATAATTTTTATGAAATCGTACAATAATGAGTTACTTTAGCTCCGCTAAATCGTAGTGAAAAGTACACTTTCACAGTCGACTCGATCCCTGACGAGAATTGGCCAGAACGTCAGCTATTGTTGTTGCAACCGGTGACCACCATTTGTTTTGTGTTCACATTTTGCTTTAATGTTACAAATTTAAAATAATTTTTGCGATTTCATAAAAGATATAATATATATCTTGGCTGTAAAAATTTTTTTTATTACTCACGTGGATATTTTTCTCGTCTGGCGACTCAAAAAACAATATTCCACATTCGTAATAAAAAATCCTTGTTTACAACCTAGATTTAGAAATAACTATTACAGTTGTAGCAGGTCAAAACAAAAATATAATAACATATTAAAAACGTCTGTCCAACAAGTTAATTACTAGTGACAGGGGTTTGTAAAAATTCATCTATACTATAAAAACAGTGATTTAATAAATGTGACTTGATTAATTTTTGTATTGAAAATTATTCTAACATTTTTAGAAAGATGATTAAGATACTTAAATTCAAAGAATTTCTAGCTGAAATTGCATACTTATAGAATATAATAATGATATTTATAATATATGAGTGTCCTAACGTCTTGGATGCGAAATCTGACGAAATGGCCTCGTCTTTATTTCTCTCAAAGTTAATTATTCAAATTGTAGCGATTAAATTTCGTTGTTCCAGTTGGGAAGAAAAATTATAAGTTGTAAGTTCTTGGAAATGAATTTAATCCTTTAATTGATAAATAATCTTTTGAATGATAATTGTGAAAATTGCCGGAAAATGGGAAGTTATTTATGAATATTAACCTTTCTATGACATAATTAATACAAAGTGATGGTTAAAATAAAGTTTATCAGCATAAAAGGAGTTTAAAAATTAGCATAATAAAAATTACAAAGTACCGGCTGGGAGCATGGATCCAACTTTGGTTATGAATAAGAATTTCCAGTGAAATTAACACTTTCTGAACTAGAGGCATTCCAGCGATTTAATTCAATATCTTCAAAATAGCGCATTCTACGTTTGAACTTATTTTTCGCATTTCATTTTATTTACAAAGATTTCCACAGCACAGGGAGGCATTAGGACCTCATTTATTCAAGCTCACATGCATAAATCTTTCAAATAAAACTACACAGATGTAGATAAAGTGCGTCATATTATTATCCTGTTTTTCACATGTGTCTTGTTTCAAAACAATCAATAATGAATTGTGTGATAATTACTCTAATGACAGGATATTTACTGTGTATTGATTGGAGAATATATTCAATTATTCGTTATCTAAAGTTTGAATTTTGAATGCAGCACTTCAAAACGTTCATTTTATTCCAGATTTAGGAATTGAATTCTAGATAGTGTTAGTTTTACTTGCGAAATCTTACGATTTAAAGTCGTTTGAATGGAACCACCACTTTGGCATATTATAAAGAGACACTGCATTTTATTTGAAGCTCACTATTTTTTCTCAGTACAGTTTCTTAATCATGTTTTAGCCTTCGCCGTCACAAAATAAGGTCACCGGTGACCAAAGATCATGTTTTTCTAGTGACAATAACTTTTTTTATCTCGTGAATTCTTCTAAACAAGTTAATGAATATTTTACATTAAAAAATATAAATATCAACTTTAATTTTAAAAGTTACGAACGGCCCAGTTAGTAATTATAAACATCCTATTTTGCAAGAAAATCGGGTAGTTATGATTTTTTGGTATGTTGTAATGACGGTGACTTTATAAAAAGTTTTTTCAGTTTTTGACAATTTCGATCTCGAAGGACCAGCTTTTCGTCAAAACTACCTGATTACCGTTGTAGAGAATAAAATATCCTACAACTTCCGCATTTAACAAATTTTCCTGAGATCAATTGTTTACCAGATATAACAAAGAAATGCGGTGCGCTTTTTAGACATAAAATCATGATATTAGTTTTTTTTTCGTGAAACACAAAAAACGGATCTAACTTTCCAATGGATAAAAATATCGCCTTCCGGTTTCTAGCATTCGATTCCACAGATTTTTGTCTATCTATATAATTTCTATAATTTTCGATGCTCTAGTTTAGCCACAATTTTAACATAGAACTTATTTTTTAAGTATTATAAAATTTTGTGTTTAATCAACTATAATTTCTGAACAAAGAAAAAAACTAACTCCCGGTTTGCAGCATTGAATTCCTCGGACTTTGTGTCAAAAAATTATAAAGGCTTTGATTAAGCTGAAAATTTAAGTTTTTTTTCTGAGAGAATCACAAAAAATTAGATTTATCGATTTTCAAGAAAATACACTGTAAAGTGAAAAATAAAAAATACGTTGGTACATATTCATTAATTATTTGACAAAGGACACCCAATGGTACTAAATTGCAAGAACTCTCGTCCCCGGGACAAAGTTTGGTATCATTCGATAACTTTTGTAAAAATTCAAAATCTCATGGGTTTAAAAGTTTTTTCCTTTAATATTCCAAGGTTACCCTCGCTCCCGCCCCCGAGGTTGATTTTTTTATGGAACTTGTTTTTTCACGCAGAATCTGAATCTGCAATAAAGAAAGGGGTCTCATTTGAAGTTAAATTTATTAACCCCACCCCACCCCCGCCTTCAGGGTCGAGTGGGCTTTTAATTTAGCACCATTGGGTGTCCTTTGTCAAATAATTGAATACGTACTTTTTATTTTTTACTTGTCAGAGTAATTTTTCGGAAAGTACGATAAACTGATTTTTTGCGATTACAGCGCCATCTATCGCGAATTGAAAAACAGTTTCAGACAAAACCTACCTAATTTTAGCTGTACAATCCGAATTTGCAGTAAAAAATGAGGGTTCCTTAAGATTTTAAAGTTAACCCCGCATCACCCCCCGAAGGTGGGTTAGGGAATCGACTTTGTTATTTGACACGTCTTTTTTAGATTTCTGATCCGATGCGTAGTTTTCGAGATTACAAACGCAATTTAAAATCGACCACCGTATTAGTGACGCAGACGAGACGAGACTTTCTCAAATCTCATCTCAAAATTTCTCGTCTCGCCGAGACGGATTTTTTCAAAAAAAGTTCGAGACGAAATTACATTTTCTTTTTCTTACTCAGCTAAATTGTCAAGTCAACCTGTCAACATAGATCTATCATTTTACTGGCATTGACAATGTTAAATTTATTAGATTTAATTTTTTTATAGCAGATAATATAATTACATCAATCCGTAAATTAGTATTTATTTTATATTATATTTAGATTCATATCATAATTATGAATTTTAACTAGGCTTAGTTCCAATTTTAATAACTTACCTATGTATGACTTAATACTTATAACAATTTACCAATAATTACGAATATTGCCCGCACCCCGCAGCTTATGTAGTAAATTTATCAATTTTATAAAATAATGCAATTATTATTAATAAACGTGTCAATAAAACAAATAGTTATTTGTTTAACTAGACAAAAATATGACAGAATCACTGCCGCGAGGAAAAGTCAATTAGAATACTGCATAAAGCGGGAGGAAAAGTACTTTCCCTTTCTAGGTAGGAAAGATGGTGGCATTTTCGGTGCAGGTATTGAAAAAATAATTTAATTACCTATGCACTAAAACTGACATTTCACAGACTGTCAGCTGTAAAAAATAGCACTTTTAATGTTAATCGGCGAAAATTTTTTTTTGTAAAAATAGCCGATAAATCTAGACGAGATCGAAATCGAGACGAGATAACAATAATCGAGACGACATATAATGGAGACGAGATCAAATTTTTCACAATCTCGTTTCGTCTCGTCTCGACGCATCACTACACCGTATGAGCTTAGAGACGAATAGAAAAATGTGTCATTTGTATTATGCTCTTAATTTTGTTTTGATGTGGAAAAGTAATTAATTAATGCAGTGTATTAGTATTGTCATTTAATGAATAGGTAAATTATACGTAGTCAGTAATTAGGACTGATTTCTCGCGTATAGTAGGTATTGCGAAACGCTTTAATCATGCTATTAGCAGCATAAAAAGAAGAGGCGTAACATAATGATAAGGTATCATATATCTGTTTGACAGCGGTTTGTAGGTTTGATTATGTAATGGCACGGTATGTTTCATAAAGAAAACGTGTTTACAATTTTGAGAGATATACAAAAATGACATTGAATTTCGACAATCAATAGATAATTCATAAGTTAAAGTGTTTGGCCTTCTAATGTTTCTTCTAAATTTCTTGAAGAAGAAACATAAATTTGTGTCTTTTTGAAGTTTTATTTAATTTTTTTTTCAAAGGCAGATACATTTTGAAATCAGAACAGTGCAAGGTAGGTACATAATTTTAATGGTTGGTTGATTTTCTTTTAAACCTTCTCTTGGATAAGATCTTAAAAACATGTTTGTATCAGATTCATGGATAACTTTTAGTTCATAATGTTAAACTGAAACATAACATCGGTCTGGTCTCCTAGAATTTTGATTTATTGATAAATTGAAATTGTTTAAAGATTCTTGAAAATCAAACACAATAAATAAAAACATTTAAAAATTTCCTCAAGAAAAACATCATTGATTATCGATTAAACTAAATCTTTAAAAGTTTTTCATACAAAGTACTTTATAGAGATTTTTTTGAAGATTCTAATGCTGGAATCCGCAAGTCAATATTTTAACTCGTTCAGAATTAAGTTCAGTAAACACAAAAAAAACTAAAATGTCACTACTTTCTCTCAGAGATTGTTTAAACTGTATCTAAACTAGTGATCCCGAAATGTTTAAAATCATGTATATAACAAAGAATAATCTAAGAAATCGGCTGTTGAAGACCTCAGTCGATGTCTTGTTTCTTTCAAAATAACAGCTGTTGTTTGAAAAGACAAAATTGCGGTTTTATTTAAAACATGGGCGGATCTAGCCTAAGAGTTAAGGGGGGGGGGGGGGTAATTATAAAATTTGGCAATATATTTGACTAACATTTTTTTATTGAATTATTTTTTCGATTATAAAATTAAGTAGGTATCCACTTATACTTTTTTTTGTTAAATAATAATTAAATTGAATAATATTTATTAATTATTATTTAACAAAAACAAGTATAAGTTGGTACCTACTTAATTTTAAAATTGAAAAAATAATTACTATGTTAAAGTTTTAAATATTATATTTATATAACGTATTGTATACAGTGTCGTGTTTACGTGCGAGCTGATAATTCTAATCGATATCGAAGATTATCGCTGCGATAAAAGATAAAAACGAGTGAAAGTGTACACTAAGTATCAGTGAACAAATATAAACAGTAGTGCAAAATAGGGAAAATACTTTTAAGTGACATAAAACAGTTTTAAGATTTAAAACCAAGTATCGCGTAACGGTGATAAGAGGGTGTGGCGGGAGAGTTACGAACGATAAGAACAGCTGAGGCTGCGCGCGCCGGCAAGCTAAGACAGTGGTGCCAACAGTTGAACTGTGCGAACTTGAATTTCCAAAACAGTGTTGCCAATCTAGTTAAAAATTAAAAATTGTGATTTGGGTGTTTGATGAAAACAAATGAATAAAGGAGAGAGAGAGAGAATTAATTCTACCGGATCATTGAAAGAATTTTTAAAAAGAAAGAGAGTGGAAGACGAAGGGAAAGAACAAATATTAAAAAAAGTAACGTATTGAAGAGATCACCGGTTAAAACAGATAAGAAAAATAATCAAGAAGAAATGGATTTACAAAAAATGTAGGAAATGTTTAAAAAGCTGCTTTCGTCTGAAATGAATGATGTAAAGGAAATAATAAATGAAAATCACAGAGAACTAAAAGAGGAAATAATAGCTAACAACAACATGATACTAAAAATACAAGAGGACATTGAAAAAAAAGAAGAACTATGGAAACAGGAGAGAGAAAAACTAGAGGAAAAAGTCAAGTGGCTAGAAAAGAAAATTAATAATCAGGAGAAGGAACGTAAGAAAAATAATATCATTATTAAAGGCCTAAAAACTGAAACACAGGACATGAAAACAGAAGTCGAACATTTTATTTTAAAAAAACTTAATGTTGATGCATACATAAAAAAGGCGTTTGCAATAAATAAAAAAGAGAACCACTCAATAATAGTGGCACACTTTGAAGACTTTGGAAATAAGATGCAAGTAATGCAAAACACCAATAAACTAAGGAATAGTGATATATACATCGAGGACGATCTTACAGAGGAAGAAAGAAAAATACAATTCATAATTAGAAATAAAGGAAGAGAAGAAAAGGGAAAAGGAAGAAACATAAAAATAGGATATAAAAAAATAACGATTGACAACAAAATGTACGCATGGAATCCGGAGAGTGAAAGGCTAGAGGAAAAGGATACAGAAAACAAGCCAAAAAACGAGAACCCGACCAAGTAATACTACATCAAAATACGGAAGATAAAGATAAGACAAAAACGCGAAGCAAAAGGACTATGAATATTGGATTATGGAACATTAGAAGTCTAAATGGGAAAGAAACCGAACTAACTCAAGAATTTGAAAAGGCAAGACTAGAAATTTTAGCTATAACAGAAACTAAAAAGAAAGGACAAGGAATAACAAAATTGAATAATGGTCACATAATGATATACAGCGGAGTCGATGAGAACGAAAGAGCCAGAGCAGGAGTTGGCTGTATTATAAACGGGAGAATGGATCAAGCAATAAGAGAATGGAACTGCGTAAACGAGAGGATAATGACAGTCAAACTGGAAGACCTGAACAGCGTACCTACAAACATACTAATAGTATATGGATTAAGCGAAGATGAGAGCAAAAGAAGGAAAGACGAATTCTGGGATAAGTTACAAATAGAATACGAAAAACTAGAAGAACATGTATACATAATGGGGGATTTTAATGCAAGAGTTGGAAATAATAATAACGGGCTGGAAGAGATAATGAGGAGACATGGAGAAAAAACAAAAAATAATAATGGAAACAGACTTATTGACTTTTGCACCATAAATGAACTAAAAATACTTAATACTCTATTTAAACATAAAGAAATACACAAATATACAAGAGAAGAAAGAAGTAGAAACGAAAAATCCATAATTGATTACTTTTTAGCAAACAATACACAAAGAAAGAAAGTAAAAGACGTAAGAACAAAAAGAGGCAGTGAAATTGGAAGCGACCATTACTTGGTAGTAGCAAAAATAGAAATAAATGAGAATGATAACATACAAAGACTACCTGAAACTACTAAAAACGAGCCTATAGTAAAAAAATTAAAAGTCGACAAATTGAAGGATGAAGAAGTAAGAAGAAAATATCAAAAATGTATAAAAGAGTTAATTAAATGCACTCCAAAACCCGATATGAACAACGTAGAAGAAATGTGGAATACCTTTAAACACATAATAACAGAAGCAACAGCAAGCGCATGCGGAAAGACCAGAAGCACACACAGCAGAAAGCAAACTCACTGGTGGAATGAACAAATTAAAGAAGAAGTTAAAAAGAAAAAACAAAAATGGAAGAAGTACTTAAACACGAAAAAGCAAGAGGATTATGAAGACTACAAAACCCAAATGAAAATAGCGAAAGAATTAGTTAAGAAATCAAAAAAGAGTACATGGGAAGAATTCGGGAAAACACTTCAGGAGAACTTCACAGAAAATCAAAAGATATTTTACAAAACAGTTAAAAATTGCAATAAAGTAAAACAGACAATATTGAAACAACTACAAGATAAAAATGGAAGGATAATAAAAGATGAGACCGAAATAATGCAAAGATGGAAAGAACACTTTCAAGAGCTACTAGAAGAAAATTATATTAACACTGAAAACGTAGAAAACGGAGATACACCAGAAAACACAAGGATAAGGGAAGAGGCAGAAAATATTACAGAAGAAGAAATGAAATCTGTACTGAAGAAAATGCGAAACGGTAAAGCGCCGGGACATGATAGAATAAAAACAGAACAACTGAAATATATGGGCGATGAAGGAGAGCATATACTATTAGAAATGTTAAACCAAATTTGGAAAATAGGAACAATACCAAAAGACTGGGAAAAAGCAGTGATCTTCCCCATACATAAAAAAGGAAATAATAGAGACTGCAATAATTACAGAGGAATTTCATTATTATGCACAGCGGCCAAACTATATGAAGCAATAGTAGAATCATCAATGGCAAAAGCCCAGAGCGGATTTAGAAAAGGGTACTCAACACAAGACCATATATTTACGTTAAGAAAGATAACCGAAGAAACTATGAAGCAGGACAAAAAACTATATATATATATATATATATATATATATATATATATATATATATATAGCATTTATAGATTTAGAAAAGGCTTTCGATAGAGTACCGCGAGAAAGGATGTGGAAAATACTAAAAGAAAGAAACGTAAACAAACAATTACTTACCGCCATACAAAGTATATATAAAACAACGTCCAACTATATACGAACAGGAAATGAAAACTCGGAGGAATTTGTAACCACACAAGGGTTAAGACAAGGAGGTGCATTAAGCCCACTACTGTTCATCATCTTCCTGGATAGTATCATGAAGAAGGTAAATAATAAAACAAAAAAAGTACACATAGGACATCACAACCATAATAGAACGACAATCGCAGAATGTGCATTTGCAGATGACCTCGCAATACTCGCTAGAAGTGAAAAAGATTTACAACACAACATAAATGTATGGAAGGAAGAACTAAAAAGCCACAACATGACTATAAACGCGAAAAAAACAAAAATCATGGTAATTTCAAAAGAAGAAACAATAATAAACATAAAAATAAACGGAAGAGAAATTGAACAAGTGGAATCATTCACATACCTAGGATCAACACTAAATAATAATAGAATACTGGCAGCAAATAAAAGTTTTCACGCACTAAAAAACGTAATCTTAAACAACAGACAAGTAACGAAGAAAACAAAAATGATACTCTACAAAACAATTTACAGACCAATATTAGTATACGGAAGTGAATCATGGACGATGAACCAAAGAACAAAAAGTAAAATACAAGCAGCTGAAATGAGATATTTAAGAAAAGTAGAAGGAATCACAAGACGAGACAGAATACGAAACGACCAAACCAGAGTAAATTTACAAACAGAAAGCATACATACGACTATTGAAAAGAAACAACTCGCATGGTATGGCCACTTATTAAGAATGCCAGAAAATAGACAAACAAAAATGGTGTGGAATGCCAGAGTAGTAAAAAAGAACAGAAGAGGAAGGCCACAAAAGACATGGGAAAAGAACATAGAAGAAATACTAAGCAAGAACAACGTCAGTTGGCAAGACGCAAAAAACCTAGCGAAGAATAGAAAGGAATGGAAAGAGTTGATAAACCGGTTAAAATAACTACTTCAAACCCGATCTCGACACCCGAAAGGGTATTAAGAGATATAAAAATATTATATATATATATATATATATATTGTATACAGTACGTTGTACGTACTTACAACAATTAATAAAATGTGTAAATAAAAAAAATAGGTAACAGAAACTAAATTTTCAGAAAATAAAGTTAATTAGTAATATTTTAATATAGTTAAGAGTTAAATCAGTTTAAATTATAATAATTTGTTACGTTGATGAGTAATTTATTTTTATTTATAACAAAAACTCCAATTTTCTCTTTTTGCCTTTTCCAAAATCATCTATAATTTTTTCAATGTCGATTTGAAACTCTCTGTACGTGTAAAAGAGCCTACCCTTGCAATCGTTCTTAGCCCATTGTAGACCTTAACCATGTTTTTAAACGCTTTAATGCAAAAAAACTTCTTTCACCAGATGCTACACAGAGCAGAGTGCAAAGTAGTACCTAGTAAATTAAAAATCTGCAGCAAATATAATTCTCCAAATTCAAAGATTTCGATCAGTAACATATAATTATTACCTATAAATTTTCTAAAATATACTTCCATTACTAATTAATAATAACTTACTGTTTTTCGTTATAAAAAAATTTAAATTAGGGGGGGTAATTACCCCCTTTACCCCCCCTCCCCTATAGATCCGCCCCTGATTTAAAATAGCTAAAAATTGCACATATTTATTTCTATGATTTTATAGCTCTAACGTCATATACAGAGTTCGCCAGTAAAATGGAAATATTTGATGTGGGGCTTAGAGCTTGTAGCGAGGTGGTGGGGAGGAAGATAAACGACTCAACATTTTCAGCGTGGTCTACCATTTAGTTTATAATAGATCGTTGGATGGGTGAACAGCGTGGCTACGCAGTTAAAGCGTATTATCTCAGTGGCGAAAGTTTGGTGCAAACGCGGCGCGATTTTAGACGTCATTTCAACGTACCGCGCAATCAGCCTGTTCCGTCGAATAGGGCGATTCGAACGTGGATAAACAATCTCGAGCATAGTGGATCGACGTGGAAAAAAGGTGGAAGTGCAAAAACGGTTCGAACCTCCCTGAAAACTAGCTATTCAACAAGCGATGTTGACCCGTCCAACGATCTATTATAAACTAAATGGTAGACCATGCTGATAATGTTGAGTCGGTTATCATCCTCCCCACCACCTCGCCACGAGCTCTAAGCCCCACATCAAATATTTCCATTTGACTGGAGAACCCTGTATAAAAATTTTCCTCGAAATGTTAACCATACAAGATTAGTGGCGCCGTGAAACGAGACGAGAATTGGCTATATCTCGTCTCGTCTCAAATTTTCGGGACAAGAAATTTAAATATTCTCATCTAAAAAACTAAAATGGCGGACATTTTTTCAAATTTTATTAACGCTCGATTTCTCGAGAAGTATTTATCGTCTAGTATTTTTAAATTCTTGTCTCATCTCTAAAATCCAAGACGAGAAATTTATTTATCGTCTCGGCGGCATCAGTATACGAGATAAATGAAAAAAACTAAAATGGCGGACATTTTTTCAAAATGTTGGCCGTCTCTGACGCGTAACACTATATGAAAGAAAATGGTTTAATTACATATGCCAATTTTCACACTTAATCACGAAATGAATAGTTTTGTCCTATAACCGCCGGACTATATAACTATCTGCACCTTTTGATTCTCTAGTAATAGCTTGTCAACAGCGGTTGCAGTGTTGATAATTTAATAACAGTATTTTTCAAACTGTTAAAAATTTATTTACAATCACTTGGGACATAAAAAAAATGATGTTGATCGAACGGTCAGTTGTTCTGGCTACCGATTTATCAGATGGCGAGTACAAACTGACACAGTCGACTCGGCGCGGGCTCTGTGCATGGCATTTCCAATGGACCGTGCCTGGATTGATCTAAATCGTTTACAGCAACTCACAGGGTTGGACTAACCAGGATACAGACCCTCTGGGGTGTTCTGCCCTCCTTCAAACTTCCATCAGCCTTTTTTTGCTTTTACTTTGTTCTTTCTCGCTGAGCTGATCTTGGACGAATAAAAACGATACGTTAGTGGAAGAGAAACATTTAAAGCATATTTTATCTAAATAGATTGAGAAGTACCGCAACAGACGCTGCGGTTTCATTACTGCTGCACTTTTTATTACAAAGTGTTCACGTGGTGAAACGGCTGTTTGCACATCAGACCACTTATTTTAATATTCCATTTGTCTGATAATTGCAGACTTAATAATTTGGTTCGGATTTAATTCGCATTCGTGTGATACATTCTCTAGGTTTATTTTCATTCGGTTCCACTACAGGGCTCTAAAAGAGAAAGAACTTAGCAAACATAAGTTATTATTTAAAATACAATAATAAATGCATATCTATAATAACATCTACCATTCTGTAATTTGGAGATAATCCTGTTGAATAGTTACTATCACACGAATAGGTACTCATGCTTGTTAGTGGGGGTACACCACAGTGCAGATTAAACTAGAGCATAACTAACTGGTCTTGAACCAGAGTTTGTTAAGACCTCAGTCGTTCACAATACACACTCACCGTTTTGCAGCTAAATTGGATACCATTTTGAATTTAAGAGTGCGCTTAAAAGTCTGTAATGATAATGTTTTTAACTCGATAATTGTCAAAATATTATTATGGGTCATAATATGATTTTAAAAAAATGTTTTTTTTCTGTAACTAATAGTGCCACGTCAGCGACATGGTTTCTGCATAAATTTCGGATAAACGATGTAACCTACAATGAAAATTATGTTGCACAATGAAAATATATACATTCCTAATTGTCTGTAATAATAGTTCATTTTGCATAAAATTAATTGCAATTTAATGAATATTTTCAGGTACTTATTCTAGTTTAGAATAAGGCAATCTAGAAACTCCAATGATTCTATTGATTATATTATTTATGCCTATTGCTTGTTTCTATTTGCAGAAATTTATGCAGATAAAGTGCATAAAATTTTCTGTCTGAAAACGGTTTCGAGCGCGACCTTAAAAATGACACTATATTGTAATACAAGTGTGGAAAGACAGTATGACAGTTGGAAAATTACAATACTTTTATTAATTTTTTTTACTTTTTATAGGTTTTTAAGAATAATAGTATATTTTGGAAAAAAGATTATAACATATATATGCTTAAGAAACAATACCTTGTACATAGTACCATGTTTACATTTTGATGTACTTATATTAATTATTCTTTACCAAGACTCATTGAAGATTCTCGCCATTTTTTCAGTTTCACTATCTTAAGAAATTATTACTTACTCCAGGTTAGAGGTGGGCAACAAATGAAAATTGCAGGGGTTATTGCTACTTATACTCCTTAGGGCTCCAGTACAGAGACAGTGTCCAGATTTGTCGAAAAAATTGGAGAAAAAGTTTGTTCATCTATTTACGATTTTGCGGAGCTAAAGTAAATTATCATAGAAATATTTTAACGTAACTCGAACGTGACACGTCGTGCGTGATCGAGCGTGACTATAAAAACAAATTCGTGAGCGTGAGCGATCGTGAGTCAAACGTATAATGACGTGCGTGGTTGGGCGTGATTCCGTTTTCAATTTCGTGAGCGTCCGTGATCGTACACAAAAAGTTACTCCCGCGCTCAGATCTACTCCAGGTTATTTGAAAGGCATTTCAATATTCTGGACAATGTACCTAATAATGCAAATGATTCCATTGTAACATTATTGAGTTTATTGCCTAATAGTTAATAGTTTCAGAAAGAGATTGTTGCGGTCAGTTTACATGCTGGTGTCGAGGCATAAATCAGGTGCTTATAGGGCATCTAATTGGCGTGTTTGACGTGTATATCCATATGTCAGTTGTGTGGAACCCACTCATGTCCTGACGTCATAATGCCATGCGTTATTGTACCATCAAATAAACACCAGCACAACAAAGGGACAATGTTTCAGTAAACAGATTTTTCAATGAAGATCACTAATGAAGTGAACAGTAACACGATGGTTTAACCTACAAAAATAAATGATTTAATATATTTTTGTTCGGATTATCATTGATTCTGGTTAAAATATTTAAAATGAGAAACTGAAACTTAACTCGAAAACAATGATGAAACATTAATTATTCTATAAATTAATGCGACATTCATGAAATCAAGGTAACACACGACCGTCTAACTCCTAAATTCTAGCATAAAATATATTAACGTGGCGAGTGTTTCGTGGCCAGTACACGAATGGTCAAATTTTGTTTCCACAAGGATTTAATAGAGAAAGAATGGACCTACAGATGTGCCTGTTTAAAATTTTGATTAAAAATTGTACCTAATTATAAAAATTTGAAAAAATTTTCAATTCGTGCAAACTTTACAAAGTTATATCTCATGATAGAAATTAATTTTTAAAAATTTTAAAAGGCACATCTGTATATCCATTCTTTTTGTATTAAATGTTTATAAAAATATTATCCTGAAGTCAATAATAATCTAACAGTTTACTCGCAACGAAAACACTTTTACAGTATTTTCAACTTCAAAATGACAATGTATTGCTAGGATGCGGCCAAGTACGAATTTCGGCCTGGTTCCAAGCAGCCGTAGTAGTGGGGAAAAGAGTGGAATAGAAAAAAAGTAAAATCTAGAGTATTCTAGAAATTCGAAAAAACCTGGAAGGCCCGCTGAAAGTTATATCCAAGAAAGTTTGTTTTATCTAGGTGATTTTTAACTTGTTTTAATTTTAAATGAGTGATGCTAAAAGTTCTTTTGACAAAAATCGAACAGCAACTAAAAACAATATTTATGAATCAATTACCAGATGACTATAAGGTATTGTTTGTAAAATTTGAGAAAGGAATTCAAAAACAAAGACAAAATACTTAGTTATGGTGACCTTTGTCTACACATGAAAATGCAGTACAAGAGAATAAAAGAAGCATGCGAAGTACGCTAAAAAAACCCTCCCCGTAGAAACTTTTTGAAAACATTCACTTTTTTTTTTAATGCAAAAATTTAAAAAATTAAATTTAAAATGTTCTGGCAGTACCTACACATGGTAAGTTAAAGTTAAATAAAAAACTTTTAAAATTTACTTCGCTATTGCATTTTAAATACATTATATGAAACTTATGAAACTAAAAAGAAAACAATATATAAAAAAAGATTATAATTTATACTTTCAAGCTCAAACAAAAATAAATATGATTTCAATACCAAGTACCGAGTCCAGAGTATGAGTATTTATAGGTTATGTTTTACTCTGTGGTTTTCTTTCATTTGACAGCGCGGTTTACCGGTAAATTAGGTTGCATTTATATGTGTGCTTCTGCGAACGAACCTTAAATACAATTGCTTGGGCCCATTTTTTAATTTGCGAATTTCAACAAAATTCTTTTTGAATCATGATCAGTGCGTCCAATACTATACAGGATGTTTCCTTTAAAACAACCAGTGCTGTTTTGGGCGAATTAATGACTAAATGGTAACCTATATAAATTTTTACTGCATTAGATATAGAGATTTTTTTTCTGATTTCAACAATATAAATATGACATGGGGTTGAATAACAAATATTTTGAGAAAAATGGTATTAAAAATCAGAAATAATTTTACAATATTATAGTAGGCTTTGCAATAAACAACTATTAATACGATTATTGCCTAGGTTAGGGTAGTATTGTTTTTTTATATCTAAAATAACGTGTTTTGCTAAGAAATTAATAATAACATAAAAGCGCTGGTTGTTTTAAAGGAAACACTCTGTATAAATACACCTTTAAATGTTGATACATGTTAGGTTACACCCTGTATAGTACAGAAAATAAAATTCAGTACAAAACGTAATACAGTATTTTTTCAGTTTTTCAAGGGTGGAACCTTGTTTTTATTGTTTTCTTGCAATATTTTTATCTTGAGATAAATATTGATTACCGGATGAATTCACTTTTGGGTCGATTACATTTCAAGCAATTATCGACAGGAATTCCTAATTTCTGGTCATCAAATTTAGTATATCGTGTACATCTGTATTGCGGAAGAAGTGCCTAATACCGGAAGATATTGGACCCTCTAGTTCTGATCACCGTGCTCCAAGCGGCAAATTTAGCCGATTTCATTTGGACTAGATAGCAATACATGTAACAATTTAAATGTTGAAATGGTTATTTAACAAAAGAAATTTGTTCTACGATCGGTATTCACTTGGTTACTTGAATAAAAAAATGCTTCTTTGCAGGCGGTTGCTAATAGTGAAAAAAATTTCAGACCGCTGCTTATAAAAATCAGTTCCAGTCGTCATAAATTATTCATTAATATTTGTTTATATTTATATTAATTTTCAACCAAGATTCTGTCTAAATGTCAAGTTTGTATATATTTATGTTTGTTGTATATTGTTTTTCTACATTCAAAATTTCACCTACCTATACAAGTTTTTGTTAAACGATAGTTATTTCTTATTCGATAATTTTTGTTTATCAATAATAATTATCAAACCATTGACATCATTGACATGTAATCGTAATTTATAATAGGTACACAAAAAAGTATGAAATTGTATGAAATATGAATTAAATTATCTATTTTAAACGATAAAGTGTCGATATCGATAAACTATCGCTTAACTATCGATAAACTATTGTTTAACTATCGATAAATTATCGTTTAACTATTGATAAAATATCTTTCAGGGAACTATATCGATAACTATCGATAGTACTATCGTTTCATCTCAATTATCGATATATCGATAATAATTTTTTTTGCAAACTATCTATTTATCTACTTATTGTATTTATTTATAGTATTATTTATTTATTATTTATCGATAGTAATATCGATAGTTTCCCACCTCTAGTGGAAATACTGGTGTAAATACAGTAGGTATGCGAAACAAGAGATGACCGAGACAAAAATTTCAAATTGGTATACCTACAGTATTAATAAATTATCAGCAATTTTTTTGGCAGAAACCGCTTTGAAATAGTGTATTTAGAAATCGTCCAGCTACGGTTTCCTTTTGGGTCAGTTGCGTTCAAGCAAGTAATACGTAGGCTGAGGATTTATAGGTTAAAAAAACTAAAAAAGTTAGGGTAAATAGGCAAAAATGTTTTAAATAGACCACAAAAAGCAGTCAATTAATATATTTTATCTACGACTACTATGAAAATTCAATTGTCAACGTAAAGTTGATTGTTACTGAGGACCAATTTTATTGCGCGTCTCCTATGACAACGCTGAATAAAGTACTTTTTGATTACATAAAATAAAAGAAAATGACAGAATCAAACAAATTTATTTATTTATTTATTTCGATATTATTGGTATCGTCATGGTTACGAATCAAACATAAATTGATTGAACGCAGATTGAACTAACTGAATACTATTATTATTATAACAAATAATTTTAGTCGTAGATATAATTATGTGTGTATTACGAGCATAAAGTGTCTTTGTTCCTCTTGCACTATTGCAGCTCTCGCCTTCGGCTCGCGCTGCAATTACCGTGCGCGAGTAACAAAGAGTCACTTTATGCTCTTAATACACAAATAACTATTATTGATAAAATGTTTTTTATATGTACCTATATCTATTTGATAATTAATTTATTAGGTATTTGGAATTTTATAGTAAAAAGAAATATTCAAAACTCAATTTGAAATACTTACATTACACTACATCTGAAAATAAAAATTACTGTCAATTTACATTCAAAATAAGATAAAAATGGTATTTAAGGGCAAAAATTGGCCCACCGCACGAGTCGGCAGAACACTTTTGTACCGAGATGCACACGATATTTATACACCTGCACCGAAAAGCAATTAGAAGTTGAAGAAAGGGATAAATCAGATGATGATAACATTGGAAAATGTATACTAATTTGATAAAATAAATAAATAAAAAAAAAAAAAAAAAATATATATATATATATATATATATATATATATATATATATATATATATATATATATATATATATATATAAATTCAATTTTGGAATCCCGCATAAAGCCGGAGGCAAAGTACTACTAGGTAGGAAAAAATACAGTGAATTCCCGCATAAAGCAGAAAGAAATGTTCTTTTCTTTCCTAGTATAGACTGGTCAGAAATACCTCACTGTCTTCCCTAATAATAGAGAAGAAAGGTGGCGTTTCCAGTGCAAGTATTGGAAAAATTAAATTTATCTTAAAATGAATAATAAACGATAGAAACAAAAATAAGTGCTATCCAAAAAAAATAGACAAAAGCCTAAAAATTCTTAGCCTAGAAATAAAGTACAAGCTTGTAAGACAGTAAGTACAGTATGTAAGACTGTTAAAAGGCTGGTTAAAAAAGCATGATGTACTTTTGTATCTGTCGTTGTTTGCAAAGTATTTTATTAGTATCTAAGTTGAACCTTTGAAATGTACGGAAACTGTTCTATATCTTATCTACCTAGTATATTTTCGTTGTCGTTGGAATCTGCACGGGTGAGTATCCTGTGTCCGACTCACTTAAATCATGGGCCGGGTTAGCTTATCTTCGTCGTGACAATCGTTCTGACCTTGCTTTATCGCTTTGTCGCTACCTGCTACCCTTCTAGGGCTAGTGAACCCTCAGGCGAGATGCTAATTCAATAAATTCCGGAAATATGAACGCTACTTTATTTATTAATCGAACCTTTATCGATAACATCCCCTAGGGTGCATTTAGAGCTTAAATACGAGGAGATTAAATGATTATTGTGAGCTAAGTAAACTAAAGAAAATATACGAGGAGTAGATTTAATTTGAAAGTCGGAGCTTCACCGGTTTCATTGACGATTAAGTCGAGTAGCTGCACGGGTTCAGACACAGCTCTCTGCAACCCACGCCGTTTTACCATTTAATGGTGTGTATATCGAAAAAATGTTACAAATTTAATTCATACAAAATGTATATACAACAGTATTAAATCAAACAAATTTTTGCAGCACCTAATTTAAATTGATACAATTTTAATTATTACTGAATATTTTTGACATCAGTTTTATTTAATACCTTCAAAATTTATTTAAATGTTTACTAGAAGAGATTTAATATTATATTAAAATGTGGGATACATTATTTTTGATCCTAATTTTTTTGATTTGCCGATAATTTTAATTCAATTTAATTTACATCTTGCGATAATTTTAATTCATTTTTATGATAATATTATAAAATAAATTGAATTTTTATGATAATATTATAATGTAAATTGAATTTATATTATAATATTATAATTTAAATTGAATTTATTTTATCACATCCGATAATTTAAATTGAATTTTTATTATAATATTATAATAAAAATTCAAACTACGTTAGCGCCATCTAGTAGACACAGAAAGTATTGCAAGTTAGTACATCAAATTTGCGTTTTGTCACTTATATTTCAAATGAGAAATAAGACCGACAATTTAAAATTAATTAAAAATCAATAAATGGTCTAAAAACAAACGTTTTTCTTTATGTGGTGGAGACATTTCACATGTATTAGACGTATGACCTCTCGCCTTATCTAAAAAACTGAATTAACAAAAAAAAATACAACTTTCCGAGTTTTTATTTTTATGCTGAATAGCGCATTAACAATTGTTTTTAGCGCCCATTTCAACAAGTTTTTGAATTTGTTGAATGTTTCGCTCGCATATTGTTTCTAATAGTTACAAAGTCTGACGAACAATAAATAATATTGGTCGTACAGTCTTCTTTACCGACATATTCTAAGTAGTTCCACTATTATAATGGCGTAGCGCTAGTGGAATGAATGCGCCGTATTCACATTGAATGGTGAATTTTTATGATAATATAATAATTTTAATTCAATTTAAATTATCACCAGTAATCGTTAAAATTCATTTCCATTATAATATTATAAATTTAAATGAATTTACTTTATTATTAATATAATATTATTTCATTTTACATTATTACCAGTAAATAAAATACATAATTTTTCTTATATGCAATTTAAATGTGTCCTATTGTATATGAAACACTTTTATATTGTTGAAATTCTATTTTCACGTTTTGAATTTTTATTATAAATATATAATATTATTTCAATTCAAATTATCACGTATATAATTTAAATGGTTAGCAATTTAAATGGTTATAGCGATAATTTTAATTCATATAGCGTTAAGTAAAATTATTTAAAATTATATTATAATAATTTTAATACATTTACATTTATTTTATATTATAATAATGAAAATGCAATTTTTGTTAACGCAAAATGAATTAAAATTATCGCTATAACCATTTAAATTGCTAACCATTTAAATTATATACGTGATAATTTGAATTGAAATAAAATTATATATTTATAATAAAAATTCAAAACGTGAAAATAGAATTTCAACAAAATAAAAGTGTTTCATACAAATAGGACACATTTAAATTGCATATAAGAAAATTTTTGTATATTATTTACTGGTAATAATATAAAATGAATTAATATTATATTAATAATAAAATAAATTCATTTAAATTTATAATATTATAATGGAAATGAATTTTTACGATTACTAGTGATAATTTAAATTGAATTAATATTATTATATTATCATAAAAATTCGCCATTAAATGTTAAAACGGCACGTTAGTTTGAATTAAATTTATAATATTATCATAAAAATGTATTAAAATCATCGGTTGTGATAATATAAATTCATTTTAAATTATAAAATTATAATAAAAATGAATTTAAATTATCGGTTGTAACAATATAAATTCAATTTAAACTTATAATATTATAATGAAATATAATTTAAATTATCGGCAAACCAAAAAAATTGGGAATCAAAAATATTGTATCCCAGTATATATAATGGTATAAAATTTATTGCAGTAAACATTTTAAAGAATACATTAAAATTATCGTAGTGACAATAAATTTGGTGTCAAAAATATTTATAAATAATTTAAATGAAAGCAATTTAAATTATGTGTTGTCATAATAATAATTTATTTATATTATAATGTATAAAATTTTTGTAAATTAAATTTAATACATTTTTATGATTTATACACCATTAAATGTTAAAACGGCGTGCCTTAGTTCCGTGGTTCAAGTCTCTCGGCCAGGCAGTGTGCGATTGTCCTTAAATTGTAAAAACATCTTGCAATTAAATCAGGCTCGGGTATTTCAAGGTGACGACTTGGCCGTCTTAAATATAGTCCTGGTTATATAAAAATCTCTCCGGTGCCACTTTGGATTTCAAAGGTCGTCGCATGGATAGAGATTCTAACTGCACCAAAAGGAATAGTCTAGAATTCTTACTCGCATAGTTGTTGTACCCTCAATAGAAAATGAAGAAGAATAATTTAGAAGCCGGAGTTCTACCGGTTTCATTGACGATTGAGTCTGTAAGGTAACTCAAGATTACAGTTGATTCTGAGCCACTCGGCACAGTTGTACGTTGTATCGGAGCCTTCGATAGTCTAACGTGCCTGAACCTGTATCCCCACCACCGCTGTGACGTCAACATAGTGGCCGAAAGAAAATTTATGTTTTTAATCTTTATATTCTAATATTTGGTAAACTATTTAAAGTATCAAGATGAAATTTTAAACATACGTAGACATTACTATCTATTTTGACACTATTGTGTTCAAAGTACTAAATTGTTTATAACAATTATTGAGAAAATTAATTATTTATGCCGTAACGCACATTTTGTTGTTTTATCTGCTGCAAAATCGCGTACGGTTGAGAATTTTGAGTGAATGAATTGTTGAGAAATGTTCAAAATTATTATTAGTGAAGAAATCACAGCTTTATGTTGATCAGCACCAAAGTTATGAATTTTTACTTCCTTGTACGGAGTAATAAGAAAGTATTGTAATCGCGAAAAATTTCGGTTTTCAGATTTTGATGGAAATATCCGTTTTGACCTTTTCTGAATCCATTATGACTAGTTTCGTCGTGACGTCTGTACGTACGTGCGTACGTATACGTACGTGCGTGCGTACGGACGTATGTGTGTCGCATAACTCAAATACGGTTAGACGTAGAAAGTTGAAATTTTGTATTTAGGACTGTTATAGCATCTAGTTGTGCACCTCCTATTTTTGGTTTCAATCTACAAACCGGAAGTAGTACTTTTTTCAAATATTTCAATAAATATTTAATTTAAGACAAATTTTTTAATTTTAAATGAAAGATTATGTGATTATTACCTACAATCGGTATTTTATAAATATTTTTGTATCTGGTATCACATAAACCGGAAGTAGTACTTATTTCAAATATTTCGATAAATATTTAATTTGAGACAATTTTTTTTATTTTAAATGAAAGATTATGTAATTATTACTTACCTACCCAGGAAACACAAATATATACGTACTACATATATATCATGTAGCAGCCATTATATCAAAGTAAATTGTGATGTCACTCATACATATAAAAACTTGTTATTTTTAATAAAAAATGTCCGCCACAACCCTATATAACAATTATATAATAATATTATTCCAGAGTTACGTCATAATTATATAGCGCTGATATAGATATTATGTAGTTTTATAATTGATTTTAATTTGAATTGTTTCAATTTTTTAAAAAAAAGGAGACACTCTTACGGCCTAAAGTTGTATGTTTATTAGTAATCGATTACTAAGGCACTATGTTAGCAATTTAAATCTAGACAATTACAACAATTTCTAAACGTCCTCGTTCCTCGTTCTTCGGTGGGATTCGAACTTGGAATCATTGCTGACAGGTACAGCGCCTTAGACCGCGCGACCATACTGGCTTGTTGATTTATAGTGAATGATAGTGTTATTGTTATAGCAATAATACCAGTATTTTTAATTACGCACGGGATTTACAAAGCTAGTTAAGTATATTGTGTATATTTTGTACTACCTACTGGAATCAAAATATTTACCTTAAAATTATATTTGACGTATAAAAAAGTACAATTCTTTAGTTGAAAGACTACATATTTCTTTACAAACCAAACAAATTATTTGAAAAAAATAAATTATGTTTACTAAACAAATATATATTTTCCATTATTGAAAGATTTTATTTATTTGAGATAAAAAAATTACTAATAGGTTATCACACCGACTACCGACTTTGTGCACATGAACTTCTCCAGCCGCATAGTTGCTTACAAATATAAGAATAAAATTTTATTTAAATAAAAATAAATAAACTGGCACTGGTAACAAAAAATGTTGCATGCGTACAGATGACATAAAGTAATCTAAAAATATATAATAGATTAATAAAATTCTTATATAAACAGAATATAATATTCAAGTAGAATACATACAATGTAACTATCTTCAAATAATATATTTAACTATATAAAGAGTATATTATTTGTGTTATATAATTGAGATATAGTTTGATATAGATTATATATTCCATTAATAATATCGTAGAGATATTCCACAGTGAGAAATATTATGTATAGTCTACATAAAAATGCTATATTATATTGAAATTTCTTTGTGATATCTTAACTATATAATTTTTACAAGTGTGTTTGCTGGGTACAATCGGTATTTTATAAATATTTTTGTATCTGGTATCATTTAAGAATAATTAAAGTATATATTTATAATTTAGTATTTCGGTATCTTGTAGTCCATGATCGATTAACATTTGTTACTACGTAAAATTTAAATGATTATGACATGACAGTGACAATAGTAAAATATGCTTTATATCTTCTTCTGCAGTTTAAATAAAATGACTAAAATATATTTGTGAGTATACTAGTATAATAAGTTAAAATAATTTTTTATATTATTCTACATTTTAGTTATTAAGAAAAGTATGAACAAACAAGGCGTACAAGGAAGTCATGTGGTGTCCACGTCAGATTTTTTAATATAGAACTAGTCACGTCCAACATAGTAGCCGATAATAGATTTGCCGTGCTCTGTGGCGCTCTGGCCGTGCGTTTGCGGACTGAAGTATATTAATAGTATTTATATTGAAATTACAAATATATTCATTATAAGTTAATTATTATATTCAACATTATTGTTATTAACTAATTTTCCTGCAGGAAATGCCTTCCAGTTGTTGTGTACCACGCTGTACTAGCAATCAGATCGCATAAAATATATATTATTTACAAAAATATCACTTCCGGTTAAACCGGAAATGACATCAACTTTCGCATTTCAAATGGAAGACCCTATATATTTTTACATATTTCAATTCTACATATAATTCTGAATCCAAGGATGATCACAAGTCTAGCTTTCATACAAAATATCTCAAGAAAAAGTCGAAATAAAGAAAATGAAGAAAGGTTACAAAATTTGACATTTGTAAAGACAATTGACATGCGATAGGTGAAAATACTTATTAACTGTAGGCAAATGGCATAGTATTGTTAAATTCTGTTCATAAATACTATAAATACTATATTTTTGTGTCAATTGTTTAATAGGTACTATAAATATTATAGTTTTGTGTCAATTGTTATTACAAATGTCAAATTTTGAAACCTATCTTGCTTTCCTTTATTTTGACTTTTTCTTGGGATATTTTTTATAAAATCTAGACTTATGATACATCATTGGATTCAGAATTATATGTAGAATTGAAATATGTAAAAATATATAGGGTCTTCCATTTGAAATAAGAATGTTGATGTCATTTCCGGTTTAACCGGAGGTGATATTTTTGTAAAAAATATATATTTTGATGTCTTTTTATGGCTAGTTTACCCATGTAAAATTTTGTTGCGATTGCTTCATAAATAAAAATGTTATTTCGACCGTACCATTTTCGTGGGACACCCGGTATATTATATTGTTTATTGTTATAAACTACACTATACTGTTTCTGTTTCTAATAAGAAAATACAGCCCAGTTATGCATGCGATACGTCGTACGGGTAGACACTTTGCGCGGCGGCCGGCCTTGTTTTTTATTTAAAAATTCATAACTTTCGTAGTGACCAACATATAGCTGTGATTTCTTCACTAAAAATAATTTTGAACCTTTCTTAACATTTCATTCACTCAATGTATACCGAAATTCTCAACCGTACGCGATGTTGCAGCAGATGACATTTTTCACGATTTTTCGCTACACAAAAGTGTGCGTTGCGGTGTAAATAATTTATTTTCTCCATTGTTATAAATAATTTAGTAGTTTCAACGCTATAGTATCAAAATAGATAGCTATGCCTACGTTTGTTTAAAATTTCTACTCGATACTTTAAATAGTTCACAAGATATTATAAGATAAAAATTAAGAAACATAAAATATTGTTTGGTAAGAAATAAACAAGTTTTACTATAATCAAAGTTAATTTTTATTTATATATGATACTGATTATAAGTAAATAATATTTGTATATAATAAGAAAGAAATGCACACATATAATTAACACATAATAAGAACAAATTAACTTATTCTTAAATGTGCAAATGTTCGTATCGCCATACTGAGTCTATCAATCGCAGCGAGAACTTCGGCCACTGTTGTGACGTCACAGAATCTACTTCCAGGTTCGTTAGACTATCGAAGGCTCCGGTTGTACCCAAACTGGAGACAAGTGGGTTTTAAAAATCTTTGAACTTCTTGTTCTTACATAAAACTAGATTTATTGTTACAAAATTTTTGACATCCAAAATTAATATGTACGTACCTAATAAATGATTCACGCAATGTTTTTGTTGTATATAGAGTGATTAACAACTTTGTGCATATATTTTAATAGCATATAATCAGTGGCGTATTTAGAAAATTTTGACAGGGAGGGTACAAATATAAAAATTGAAAAATGGTTATAGAAATATACATATGTAAATTGAATAAAAATATTAACTTTATTTTATTCTAGCGCAATATGACTAAATTACATGAGTATCCATAACTTAATAATGGGTAAAACGAATGATTATAAATAATTGTAATGAAAATTGCGCCACATGCGAAGTTTTTTTTTGTTTAAGGTCACATATCTATAGAATGTGGTTGGCCGTTTTTGCTTACCACACGAGCGGTTCACTAGTTGTTTCAGTCCTATGTCCTATGGCTTACGGCTAGTCATTGGTTCCAGCCATGTCAACGTCATTATTAATATTCAATTTTCATTATTTTTTTGGGCTTTCTTTTAAATTTTTAATTAAAAAAAGTCATGCAAGTAGTGCCATTAGGTAAGTACTTACTAAAATATATGGAACACGCTGCAGACAGGATTCTTAACTGTTAAATTAAAAAAGAAAATATTAATTTAAATTCAGCTTTGAATTTAAAAAGTGGCCATTAGTCAAATTTTGTGCAACCAGTCAATGAAATAATGAAACTTGGCCAATTTATGTGAGTCTTAAATCCTATTCTGTGTTGGAAATGTTGAAGTAAAGTAATAAATAAGCAAATGAATCTTCCTCTTAAGGATATCAAATGGAGAAGTCAAGATAATGCGGCTGAAGAGAATGAAGTGTGCGTGTACGGAGTGATACTTTTATTGGCCTGATTTATTTCTTTTTTGTTTTATCCAGATATGGCCTCTATATTCTTTCGCTTTTATTTTGATAACTTGAAAAGTTGTGTAATAATTTTTCGTTCAAAAACTTGTGAAAAAATATCCATGCACAATTCACCTGGAAAGCAACTTTTATTTGTACTTTTTGTTTTATTTTTCTTTGTTGTAATATGGTGAGGAACTTAAAAGAAAAGTTCCTATAAACTATGTTTGTTTTCGAGCAGATTGATGCAGATTGCATCGTTTAATTAGTGCAATTTTATTAAAATTCCCGTTGTGCACGTAATAAAATGCTCACGTGCTACTAAAACAAATAAATTTTCCCGCGATACGACTTTTTGCAAAGCAAATTACATAAATTACAACTATTTAACTTTAACGTTTTGTAATCCCGGAATTAAATATGCTTAAATTACATTCTAAAGGGATAAAAATTCAGCCGAGCTACAAAAAATCTGTCAGGAAAATTTCAGTTTTAAATGCTGCGGAATGAAGTGCTGTATTATTTGGTGTAAACGAGCAGCTATTGATACTTGAATTGTCGAAAATTCAATATAACTGTTATAGGAAGTGTTTTAATTTCCGAAAATGGAACAAATGGAAGTGTTAATGTACATAATTTTGTGGCAATTTCAATGCTTCAAAATCTGAATAGAATGATTTATAAATCAAATATTTTATGTATACTCTTTGTTTATAACATAAGACATTGGAATGTAATAACACCTACAGAATTATTATACAATTACTTTTGAAAATAATTCTTTATATTATTATGGTTATGGCAAATGAATCTTACTGGTAAATTATTTATCTTGTTTTATAAATAATGAAACTTTTGTTATGTTTTTAGTTTTATTATAAAATGCATGGAGTGCTATGGAAATGACAAAAATGTGAAACAATCATAATAGTAACTGATAACTGTCATACACAAACTATAAAATAAATTATTAAGTATCATTGCTTCTTTTTTTGGGGACTCGAGCCGCACAAAATAACGGTTCAGGTTCGGTTCGCGCTTCACTGTGCTTTATTGAGTTCGGTTTTGTGCCGGTTTTCATATTTTTCTTGAATTGAACCGGATACCGGTTTTCAAAAAAAAGTTCACGTTTCGGTTTCGGTTCAATAATTTATTAAATAACAAGCAATTAATTGAAATGATATCTTTCCAGTTTTGAACTAAAATAAAATAAATTTCTAAAAAAACATTTGACCGAACTATTAAAAATTCAACAAAAATATCATAAAAATTAAATAAAATTTTGAGCAAAAAACGTAAAATTTCAATTAATGTTCTAAACCTTTCCGAACAGGGCCATAGCAGAGAGAGCAGAGTGGGCATTGCCCACTCTGAAAGAAAAAGTTGCCCACTCTAATAAAATCGGAGTTGTGAACCAAAATCAATAAATTTTATATTAATTTCTACTTCTGTGTTTGAAAAAATTCCTTTCCATCTATAAAGCATTTGACATATTGAGCGAAAAACAAATTATGTTATGGATTTGATAAATTATTTTTTAATAGTTCGGTTTGGTTGCTACGGTTCGTTCCTGTTCCGGTTGGGATCGAATCCCTGTTCTAAAGTTAAAGTAGTGTAGATTTAAACAGTAACTAGTGTCTTCTTTATATTATTATGGTTACCTATGGCAAATGAATCTTACTGGTAAAAAATTTATTTTGATTTATAAATAATGAAACTTTTTATTACGTTTTTAGTTTTATTATAAAATGCATGGAGTTCTATGGAAATGACAAAAATGTGAAACAATAATAATAGTAACTGATAACTATAAAATAAATTATTAGGTGTCATTGTTTTTTTTCTTGACATTTTCATAGCGTGTTTTGACAAACAAATCAGTAACATTTTTGTGATACACTCCTGTAAGGAATCTTCATCTTCATCTCTCTTTGGGACATAATTAACTAGATCGGCAATCCATGTTGTCGCGGTAATCTTAAGACCACGAGCGATAGGCAAATATCGATTGTGAAAGTTATTAAGTAACCATTTAACACAGTTTAATTTGTGATGTGCCAAAATTGGAATTGTACATCTGATGCTGATGTACCCGATAGCGAAAACCGGACACTGAAAACGAACCAGTTGATTGAATTGGGCCAATCGGTTTTTATAAAGTCAGCTCCGTGATTCAATTATAGTTTTAATAATGGAATCAAACACGCATACGGATAAAATTTTTGAGGCTGACAATCGGCAGTTTAAGGTAGCAAATCACTGTAAATTTCGTCAGAAGGAGAAACAACGATTACTCTTTTAAATATTTAACGTAAACGTGTACAGTATGCGAAGTAATTTTCTGATTGGTGCAGATGAGGAAATACTAACTATTATTCCCAGTGGGATTAATATATGGCATGGCATTATGTAGTAAACATCACACATTTAATGTTAATGTTATACATTAGTCGTAAATAAAATTACAAATTTATTAAGGAAAATGGAATGCTATCATGGAAAATTGATTTTTACTACTTACCTAATGCTTATTTAGTTTTTTTTGATTTTGCCTTGAATGGTTGGCATATACTAGGTACAAAGTTTTATATTACTTAATTGATTATAAACGTTGTTTTTATTATTATATTCCAATGAATAAAAATAAACTAAATGCGATTTAATACAATGTAAATTATGATATTATTTGTTCAAAGACACGTGTTAAAACAAATGTGGGTAATACCAAGAATTGTATATTTTGTAGAATTTTAATTAAAATAGATTTATACCAACATAAATTTTAATTACTTGTCATTTCATTTTATATATTACGAAATAAGAGAAAAATAATATTAATAAATTAATATCAAATATAGTGTATATTAAAAAGTTTTAATGTCGAGCAAAGTATATTTACTTTTAGTTTTATTGCGAAATACACTATATATTATAAAATGTCAGCTTCATTAAAATCAAGAGAAAACCAATAATAGGTATCTACATTTAATTAATTTTGTGATTATGAAATAAATACTAATTTTAACCTTATTTATTTTAATTCCAATAAATAGCTTTTTTATAAATATCTTGAGGCTATTTGTATCGAACGAAAAAATTTAAGAAGTGAATATAAATATAGATATTTAATTTAACAATAACAATCTTAAAGTTTTATGTAAAATATGAGCACATAAATTCATAGGCGCCGACTTTTGAAAATTTTTTAGTATACGCTCTGCTTGCGAACTGTTTTGAGTCCACAAAATAATATCTTAGTTGATCCAGTCCCTGAAATTATTTCAATTAGCTGTTATTTACATTTTATAGGATTAATTTCACAGATTTTCAATGTTTCATCGCCTATGTTTTTCAACATTTTATTTTGGAGAGCATATACTAAACATTTTTGTATGTAACACGTACACAAACTGAGTTTTAGAGGACACACCTAATTTACAGACTCGGCTTGCGCTTCGTCCGTCTATAAATTCGTCCTCTAAATTCTGTTTTGTGTACTTGTTACATAAATAACTATTTCGGTCATGTAGCAGGTGTGAATATAAAGAGGATGTTTTCAGAGATGTTATTATGATAATAATAAAAAAATGGTCCTCAGGCGAATTTTTTTTAAATTCAGGGTCAAATACCTTATAATCAAATATTCAGGTATGAATGACAGCAGAATTTACCTTCTTATGTGCAGAAATAAATATTTTCTTTTGGGGCTCGAGTCCCGAAGCCTCCACGTAGTCGCCGCCTATGCATAGATTTAAAACAAAGACAAAATACTGCATATGTAGCACCAATTTTGTTTTTAATTAAACAAGCAAACGTAGAGCTTTAAGAACAAACAAATGCTTAATATAAATGAAACAAATTTGTAAAAATCATGTACATTGATTCATTCCAATTACATTTTAATTAGGTAAAAAACCAAACCCTTAGAAAAATATCGAGTACTACTCCTCCCTGCCGGAATGCATTATTAAATTCCGAATAAATTTTTCGAACGTGTACACATGAAAAGGCCAGTGTGTATGGTAGGTATTTTCCATTTGAATGTAATACAAAAAAAAACAAAGATTATAGATCTTTTTCAGTTTTCATTTCGTTTCGTTTGCGTTTGTTTGGAAAACATTCCTATATTTCAAACAGAAGAATGTCGTTATTCTACACTAGCGTTCAAGCGTTAATCACATATTGTGGCATTAATCGTTAATGTGGAGAAAATTTTTAAAGGTTGATTTCGTTTTTCTAACATTAAACGCCATTTATTCTTTCACAGTTTACAAATCGTTAATTTTTATTTATTCTTTAGCATTTCATTCAACCATAAAGGCGGTTAACTATAAGTACTAGGTAAAATGGTGAAATATTTACATTATAAGTGCAGTAGGATTAATTTTAAAACGCGAAGTTCTATATTAAAGTACGACGCGAAGTGGAGTGCTTTAATAATACCAAGCGTTGTACAAATACCTAACGCACACATTATGTATTATATTTTTGGTCTATTTATTAAAAATATCGTATTTTCTATGAGGTTAAGTGAGATGCATTTGAACAATAAATTGTGTAAAGAAACGTTTTTGTAGGCTCCCTCGCTCCCTTTTTTATTTTAAAGTTACCTTATTATTTAATGACATATTAAAGAAATAAAATTCAGTGCGTATTAACGAACCATATGCGGAAACAGTTATGACATGTATAAAATTGTAAATACCATAAACGTCAACGATGTCAGGAGGCTAAAAAGTAGGTAAGGTAGGTGCGGGTAATAAGGCCTAGCTAAGGGAGATTTGAAATAAAATGAAAACTATTTACTTGAATCAACAAATTTGAATGTTAATTAAATCTAAACATCAAGTGCTGTCATATATACACAGTAAAAAATGGCAACTTCTGCCGTAAACAAAAAGAAAATTAAACATTTTTAAAAACCTCTTCAGTAGGTCTTATTATACTATAGTAGGTTAATAAGGCCTAAGACTTTAACATACATAAATAAACAAAATAGGCTTTTTATATTTGGTAATTGAGATCAATAATTAATAATTACGCACTATTCAAGCTAAAGTCTTAAAATTAATAACAAATTTCTTTGTTTAATAGCCATCAGGACACTAAAAATTATCTGTATCATCCGAAGACAAGCCGACGCACCCCACTTGTCGCTAGGGATGGGAAAATATGGATATATCGATAAATATCGACATAAACATCAGTCAATATTACTTTTAGTTTGGCGTCGATGTATCGATAACTCGATATACTTGATATTTTCTTCAAGGACGGAGAAGGGCTGGATCAATGATGAAATTATAAGGTCTAGTACAAACTTAAAGAATTTATTCCAGTTAAAAAAGCGTTATCCCATACTGGATAACACTTACAAAAAAGCTAAACGCGAACATTCTCTTCTTGTGTCAAACACCAAAAAACTGTTTTTTCAAAATAAAATTCGTACTTCAGACAATCTTTCAAAAAGTGTTTGGAGTATGATTAAAGCATCTGATAACAAATCCAATTTAAAATCTAATCGTCAACAAATCCTTTAACTTCGGAAACTCAAAGTAATAGTCTTTTCTTACAACCGTTCACAGAGCAGGAACTACTGAGTCTTATAAATAATAAAATCAAAAACAAAAAGTCCGCAGGGCCGGACAATGTTCCGAGCTTTTAAATTAAAATAATTGCTCCAGTTATTGCAAAACCACTGGTACACTGCATAAACTTATCATTTCAGTTTGGACAATTTCCTCAAAAACTAACACTAAGCAAAGTCATTCCTTTAAAAAAAAAAATAATAGTAAGAATATGGATAACTATAGATATAGACCCATTAACATCAATCTTCTCACAGATCTACGAATACTGCTACCTCGAAAATAATACTATAAGTAACATGCAGTTTGGTTTCAGATCCAATTGCTCTACTAATAAAGCATTGCAGTCCTTCCATGAGCAAGTACCTAATCTCGCAGGGACAATATCCGGTATCCATATTCTGCGATCTCAGCAAAGCCTTTGACTGTGTCAGTCACGACAGATTGCTAACTAAATTAGAGTACGAAGGTATTAGAGGAGTTGCCTTAAATTGGATAAACAGTTTTCTAAAAAATAGACAACAATACGTCATTATGACTCCCATCAGAGACTCAGAAGCTTTAATTCAGACTCTCTACATATCGCTATGGGCGTTCCCCAAGGTTGTGTAATTTCTCCCACTCTCTTCACGCTTTATGTAAACGATCTCTGTCAGATTCTTTCCAAAGACTGCTCAGTCATGTTATATGCCGATGACACTACCTTAGTGTTAGCAGATAATGACGACTTACTCTCCAAAATAAGTGTAACCAAATCCTTCAGAAATTATCGGACTGGTGCAATGATAATTCTCTATTTATTTATTTAATTAAATTTCAATACCACTCAAACAGGACTAATGTCCCAATTAATGAGGGCTAAATACATTATTAGAAAAATATAAACACATAATACATACCGTATTTGATTTAAATTGATACATGACATTAATAATAATACATACTAAATAACACAATTGACATTTAACAAGACAGTAATAAAAAGATTTACATTTAAATTAATTTATAGAATACAACAATAATAGATTACGTTTAAACTGAATTGCTGAATTTGAGAAAATGTCAATATTACTATTTACAGAATGAACAGTATTATACAGGTTACAGAGACGACGTATAGGTGAATTTATTTCTAAATTAGTTCTAGCAGTAGGATATGAGAACATTACATAGTACCTTGAATTTATTCTAGGTATGAAGAAGTTAATACTAGCTAGAAGATTACAATCATCTATGATGTTATTTAAAAGTTTATACAGAAATATACAGCATTGTACTTTACGTCGATTTTCTAGAGACATTATATTAAATTCAATTAACACTTGTTCATAAACATATGTAGAATAATCATAATGAGAGCTAGTTTTAAACCAGCAAAATTTGACAAATTTCTTCTGTATTCGTTCAATGGCTTTAATAGAGTAATTATATCTTGGATACCAGATTATGTGACAGTATTTTAATTTACAACGAACGAAACAGAAAAATAAAGATTTGAGAGTGGAAAGGCGTCGAAAATATTTGAAATTACGAAACAAGAAACCAAGTGTCATGTAAGAAGATTTAATTACTTCATTGATGTGATGATTAAAATTTAGTTTAACGTCAAACCAAACTCCCAGATCTTTATAAATTAATATTCTGCCCATTGGTGCATTATCCATAACATAATGCGTCTGTAAGTAATTCTTTCTGGTGGTGTAGGTCATAACCTTATACTTATTGATGTTAAATATTAATTTGGATTGTATAGACCAGATCATAATATTATTAATATCGCACTGTAACTGGTAACTGTCAGACTGATTATTTACAATTTTAAATATTTTCATATCATCAGCATATAAAAGGCATTTCGAGAATTCCAAACAGTCGGCAATATCATTGATAAATAAATTGAAAAGCAAAGGCCCAAGATTAGAGCCCTGTGGAATTCCTGAATAGGCGATAAAATGCTGAGAGGTGAAGTTGTTAAGGTTCACAAATAACTTCCGATTATAAAGATAAGAAGAAATAAAAGATGCCAGGTCTGGTGAGAAATTAAAGTAAAACTCCAGTTTTTGTATGAGCAACGAGTGGTTAACTGAATCAAACGCTTTTGCAAAATCGGTGTATATAACGTCTACCTGTGTATTGTGAGGAAGAGACGTTGACAAAAAGTCAGTAAAATTAACAAGGTTTGTGAGAGTGGATCTTCCTTTCATAAAGCCGTGCTGATAAGTTGATAATTTGTCCTGAACAATATTGTAAATCTTATTAAAAATAATTTTTCAAAAATTTTGGAAACATTTGAAAGAATGGCGATAGGGCGATAATTACGTATATCAGTTGGGTCACCAGATTTAAGAATGGGACAAATATTAGTGACTTTTAGGACCTCAGGGAAAGTATTAGTAGTTAATGAGAGGTTGAATAAGATAAAGAGAGGTTTAATGAATATATCTCGACATCCTTTCAAAATGTAGGCTGGCAAATTATCAGGGCCTGGATTTCGTGATGGTTTTAAATGGTTAACGGAGTCGAAGATATCAGATTCAGAAATAGATGAAATAGATAGAAGATCAATCGTATTATGATGTAGACTCGACCATGGAGAAGTTGAAGGAGTATTATTATCCTGAATGTAAACAGAGGAAAAATTATCAGCAAATGCTTGGACAATAACAATTTCTAAATAACTCCAAAACCAACTTTGTTCGGTTTCATAACCATCAACACTCTAACAACCTCGACATAAACTTATCTATCGGCCCTAATAATTTGACTAAAGTTAAAAGCTCAAAAATCTTAGGTCTCTCTGTCGATGAACTTCATAACTGGAAATGTCAGTGTGATAGTTTAGCTCCTAAACTAAACACAATCTGTTTCCAGATTAGGCACTTGAAACAGTTTCTAAACTTAAGGGGGTTTTATCGCTCAGCGCTGCTAGCTGACAAATCCCCGTTATTTCAGGTATCCGCGCTGACAGCCTATGTTTTATGAGCACATGTTTTCTCTATTTATCTAATTGCTATGTTTTGCTCCATTTTTGTTTAGAAAATACTCAATTTGATTGGCTAGCGCGCATATAATTTTTAAATTTATTTAACAAATTACTCGAATACTATTTGAAAATTTTATATAATAATATGATATAAACATTTAAATTTACAATGCAATCAAGCTTGCGAAGAGTTTTTCTCAGAATTATTGTTATTTAATTGTTTATAAATAATAATAATAACAATTAAAAAAATTCGACAACGTAGCTAGATTTTTACTGCCTTTATCTTTATATGGTATTTTTTTTAGATTTATAGGATTAATAGGTTGGGAGTAATTTGTTAAATACTTTTTTACTGTGATAAAAGCCCCTTAAGCCAACTCACAATGTTTTACCATGCCAAAGTGTAATCTTTACTTAGGTATGGTATCTGTTTTTGGGGAACCTCGGCTCATGCCGCGAATGCTTTTATACATCAGAAGAGAATTGTTCGGTGTTTAGCTGGAGTAAGTCAAAGACAATCATGTAAAGATTTATTTAAAAATTCAAAATTTTACCATTGGCCTGCCTCTTTATTCTTGAAGTATGTACTTTTGTGTTTCTTAACAGAACTAATTTTAGATCAAATGAAGATGTCCATAACATCAACACGAGGCAAAAAGCTCGTTTTAGAATTGCTTTTACAACATTCAACTCGAGAAAAAATTCTCCGCACACTCTTGTTTACGACTTTTTAACAAACTAGATGATTCGTTAAAACAGAAAACCACTGTAACTAGTTTTAAATCTAATTTAAAAAATTATGTTATTATCAGAAAGCTATTATAAGATAGAAGAATTTCTGGAATCCTAATATGTAATTCCATTTTTGCTTCCCCGACCTATGTAATAGAGGGAAGTATTGTAATCGTGATTTTTTGTCAGTTCGAGATTTTGGTGAATCTTCACGTTTTAGACCCTACTGAACCCAAAAAAACATCATTTTAAAAAAAGTCGGTCTGTCGGTCTGTGGGTCTGTAGGTCTGTCTGGATGTTGCATAACTTAAAAACACGTTGGAATTTTGGACTGAAATTTTATATTTAAGATCTTGAGCCAAAATCTGACTTCAAGTTCGTTAATGAGCTTTATTCAACCAGTGGTACCAACTTTATAAACATAACTTTTTTATTTTTATCAAAATACTATCGTGTGTGGTATCAAATTAAAGCTCTCGGGAAAAGAATTATAGTAGAAAAACAAAAATAACATTAAGCGACGGTCAATTGTTTTTTTTATTATAAATTATTCAAATTATATCGAGTTTTGTGTCAATTTAAAGCGCTTGGGGAGATAAGTTTAGTAAAAATATAAAAAGTGACATTTATGCGATTGTCAATTGTTTCAGAAAAAATTATTATTTTTATTTAACCAGTGGTACCAACTTTATAAACATACCTTATTTTATTTTTATTAAAATACTATCGTGTGTGGTATAAAATTAAAGCTCTCGGGAAAATAAATCTAGTAGAAAGATAAAAATAACATTTAACCGATCGTCAATTTTTTTAAATACATTATTCAAATTATACCGAATTTGGTGTCAATTTAAAGCTCCCGGGAAGACGAATTTAGTAAAAAATGTAAAAAATGACATTTATGCGATATTCAATCAAGTTGGTAACAACTTAAATAGTTTGGGAAAAAAGATAAATTTATTTAAATTTTTCTGAATAAAGCATAAAATTAAAGGCGTTACGAAATAAGTTATTAAAACTTATAATCGGGAAAGTACTGTGGTGGACACAGCAGATTTTTATACTTTAGTGTTTGTACTCTGACGTTTTCTATACATGTGTATCTTGTGTCTTGAGAAATAAAGCCTAATTATTATTTTCCGATAATTATCGACATATATCAACAATATCGAGTTATCGATACCAAAAGAAAAGTGATGTTCATATAGATATTTATCGATACTTATATCGATATTTTCCCATCCCTGCTTGTCGCATTTAGAACATTTGTTCATATCAGCCATTTTATCCTCTTTACAACCGTGATATAAAAAAACTCGCCTGGTTTTCTTTAGTACCACTTCTACCTTTGGGGGTTGAGGTCTTTTAATTTTTTTTCTCTTTCTTGTTTTTGTCTAGAAGGTCTTTGGTGACTAACATTTGAAAAAGATATAAATAAAACTGTAAAACAGGCAAATGTTGATTCAAAAAAAGGGAGGATAATAAGGCCTACGATCGAATTTAGTAGGCCTTATTAACCGCCGACAACATGAAAAGAAAAACTGAAAAGAACATTATTCGGACCATGATATATTATTCAAACATCAAAGGCCGTAGAAGCAAATAATAGAAAACTATAGCCTAAAATTATATATAGAAGTGTAATATTACAAAAAATAATTACTATTGATTCGGACGATATCTTATTATTCGAGCCGCGCGATCGTCCCTCAAACTGAATGACTTCGTACTGGTGACAGTATGCGAACTAACTACCTACGAGGATGACTTTGAGCGACAACAATAATTTTAAATTGTATTTTTGTAACTTAGGCCTTATTAGCCGACAGGCCTTATTACCCGTACCTACCTTATATTTTGTTTTTTCCTTAAAAATAATATTATACATTTTTGAATAGTATAAGGATGCACCCTCTTTTTTCCTCAATTTTTGTATGTGCATGGCTAAACATATTTATCTGTATTTAATATGTATTTTAATACAATACTACTTACTTAATTCCTATATCTACCTTTCAGTGTAAGGCTGGATTTCTCCCTTTAATTTTCTGGGTACAAAATGCAAAATAGTTTCATTTATTTATGCAGATAATATAAAATTTGCTTTATTAAAATAATACAGACCGTTCACTGAAATCCATAATTTGACTATGCAACCGCCATAAAATATACTTACGAGCCCAGGTCTCGTTAAAGTTGGCCCAGACGTAAAAAAATTAGTTTTTTGTTGTACAAAAGTTTAAAAATCAAAATACAAGTATAATGTACTGTATCTTATATTTATTGAAAACTGCAATATAGGTACTCGTATTTTTCACAACTTCAAATAAAATCAACAGTCTAAACTTTATGGAACCGAATAAAAATAAATTTGAAAAATTGTTCTATGCAAATACAATCAAAGAATAGTGACACAAACTGTAGAATATTTGGAATTTTTTCTCCTGAAAAGTATGTTTAGGACTTGTAGATACTATACCACAATGAATTGAAACGGTTTTAAAAATTAAGGTTGAATTACATAGGAGTAAAGTCGTTTATAGTAATTAGAGCAAGCAATAATAGTTATTTATATATCTAGACTGTAAAGAAGGATTTATTGTTACGAATGTGGAAAATTGTTTTTCGAGTTGCCAGACGAGGAAAATAACCACGTGAGTGGTTACAGCCGAGACATATATGAGTATTATATTTTTTTATGAAATTGCAAAATTATATTAATTTGTAACAATAAAGCAAAATGTCAAAAACTGGTGATTACGGATTGCAACAATAGCCGACGTTCTGGCTAATTCTAGTCAACATACTAGTGCAGCAGGCCGAGCTCGAGCTCTGATTGGTCGAAAAATGCAGAGATAAAGTTATAGTTTTTACTACGATTTAGCGGAGCTAAAGTAACTTATTATTGCACGATTTTATAAAAAAATATTTATAATATTAAATAATTTTAATATAACCCTTAACCAGTAGTATGTGTCCGACAGACACGTACTATTTTTACTTTTGCAATACTGAACGTAATTGTTCGTTTGTTTACTCCATCCTCTAGATATGCTTCCCACGTGAGTTGAAGTGACAGTTAATGTCAAATACGGCCAGCTGCGATTTGTCATATCATGCGCACAGGTCAATTGTGAAAAGTTACGGTGTCTGATAGACACATACTATACTATTTTTCAGAAGTTTTGGCAGTACAGGCGGTATAGGGAAACAGCGTTGCTAAATGGAACCCATAAGAGTGATGTGTTAGACAAAGATGGATATTATACAGAGTCGGATTATTTAGTTTTTTGTTAATAAAATTATATTTCTTTGTTAACACTGCATTACATGATGTAAAACAGCCATCAAAATATAAACAGATGCATTTAAATCGAAAATCGATATTACAGCCAAATATCTACAAGGACTAAATAAATATTCGTAAAAATATTACATAGCTACAATATAAACTTAAAGTTTAAATAAAAGATATATACTATATACATATGATATTTAAGAAATATATATGATTATTATTAAACTTTTACATTATGTAAAATAGTCAATACCTATATAGAAAGATAAATGTATTAGTACGAAAATGGATATACAGCACTTATAACAACATAAATACATATCAGAAAATATCACACGCAATGAAATTTTTAAATTTTACGTTACTTATTGTTTTATAATTAAACTAATAAAGAATTGCATGATGAGAAACAGTCAATGTATAGATACAGTATTATAAAACAAATAAAATTTTAGTATACGATCCTGGTGTATTTGAATTTCTTACAGTTTTGTTTACCTGAACAACTGGACGTAATTATTTTATAATTTCTAAAGATATGAAAAATGAATAAAAATATACAGTTTTAGAACTTCTGATTTTTTGTCACATTGGCGCCACTATAAGATATATAACCCTTAGCATCTATAGCAGTACTGCAAATAGAGAGTGTTACAAGTTATGATAAACAAATGGTTCATATCATGAATAAAAGTAAGTGTAAAACTGGCAACTATGTACAGTTTAGGTCCATAAGATTAACATTGCCTATGTCTACCGTACTGCCAAAACTTGTGAAAAATAGTATACTAGAAGTAGCTATATTTATCAGTGTCTGTCAGACACATATTGCTGGTAATAGCAAAATTATGGTGTCTTGTATATTGGTAAGATAATTCGTTTTTATTTATTTCGAAAATATTATTTTGCAAAATTTTTATATCTTGTGATTGTGACATACAACAATGGATGGGCTAAGTCAAGTCCGCTCTTCCACTTAAATATTTCTTTAAAAAATATATTAGTCTAGTTTGTGCTCGAATTGCGCTTTATTGCTCCACTAATAATTTTTTTGCGCTCCCCTAATTTTGCCATAATTTAGAGAATAAGTTAGGCAGGGCTATGTTGACACTAGCCCTACCTTTTTGTAAATTTTAATATTTTCATAATTATTTCGATAGTCGTTCGTTTCGCTCTTTTGCTCCGAAAATATATTTTTTTGCGCTGCTATAATTCAGCAGTAATGAAAGTAATTAGGGAGGGCCAAATTGACATAGCCCTCCGTTTAAGCCATTTAAATTTTTTTATTATTGAATAGATAGTGCTTAATATGCGCTATTTTGCTCTATTAAAATTTCATTTTGCTATTGCCTCAAATTTATATTATTTAAATTCTAAATTGGCAGGGCTAATTTGACGACAGAAAAAATGAAAAAATTTATAGTTTTCTTATATTGTAATTAAATCTATATACATTGCGCTTTTAAGCTCCGTCATTTTTTTTTTGCGCTACTGTAGTTTAGCAGTAGTAGTTGACATAATGTGTTTGAAAAAGCGCGCGAAAGGCTTTTTGAAACGAATACCTAGGTACTTTATTTAGAAGTAAACGGTAAATTTGGTTATTTCATTGTTGTCCGAGGCTAGGCGTACATTTAAAGTTTAATAATGTGACTCAATAATATTTGTATGCGAAGGGCTAAAAGTAGCCTTTTGCAGATAAAGGCTAAAACTGCAGTACGAGTGAAGCGATGGGCAAAAATTAGGCGAAGTTTGCAAAAATATTTTCAGCCAGAAGTATACAAAATACACAGCTTGTTTTTAAAATTTGATTTTTATTTTTCAACTGTATCATCATTAGAGTGCGGATTATATGCATTTGCATATATTGTATTATTGTGCATATTAGTAATTTTTTTTACAAATGTATGCATTTCATACAAAAATAGATCAAAATATGGTGTATTTTTTGCATATTTTGCATATTTCAATATTTTTTGCACATATTTATTAAAAATGCATATAACTGCATATTTTGTACCTTTTAACCCAAAATTTCAATTTTTTAAATAAATTTTTATGTATAAAATTTATAATCGCTCAAATTTGATACCACCTATAGTAGTTTTCACATTATTTATATTAAAGGTAGGTAGGAACACAAGTCGTATTCCAGAAATTATACGTTGTTTTGTTTATTTTATGGAATTGTCTATTCGGACTGCGATTGTACGAGATTGTACTTACGATTGGACGAGATTGTACGAGATTGGACGAGATTGTATTTAAGATTGTACGAGTTTGCACGTAAGATTGAACTTAAGTACTTTTATATCCAATCGCGATTGTACGAGATTGTACTTACGATTGGACGAGATTGTATGTAAGATTGTACGAGTTTGCACGTAAGATTGAACTTAAGAACTTTTATATCCAATCGCGATTGTATGCGATTGTACGAGATTGTACTTACGATTGGACGAGATTGTATTTAAGATTGTACAAGTTTGCACGTAAGATTGAACTTAAGAATTTTTATATATAATCGCGATTGTATTTAAAAGTTTTTAAATACATTCAAAGAACAATCTGATCATATATCAGCCTCTAAATGTCGGAAATAGAATTAAAATTCATTAAACCGTTTAGAATACGTATCTGACAGGTTATGAGGGATCTAACCTAGTTCAAATTATTTGACTCGATTCGGATGCGGAACCACGATGGTTTTTCGTGCCGGAAAGTGATCGGAATCCGAAAAACATAAGGGATGATTTTTTTTACCTCATTGAAGCACAGAACCCGAAATTATATATGTGTACATAGGTGATTAGCATTGCATTTTACATTTATGTAGATTCCTGCTCCCCATTTCTACGTAGAAATATGGTAAAGGTGCCAATCGAAAGGTCAAATTATTTCACACTAGATGCAACTAAAATTTCCTTAAAATTTAATTTTAATGAACAATATTAGGTAATTTTAAATACGATATTTTCAAATCCAAACTTACATTGCTATGGTAACTAGGTACAACAACAAATTTTAAATTTGACAGAGATGTCAGATTTATTTGGTATTTAATTAATTCATTTAATTTGAATTTTGTTTATTAATAAAATGCAGACTTTTATGCTTTATAACATTTATTTAAATCTTTTTATAATAAATACAAAATAAATCTGACATCTCTGTCAAAATTTAAAAATGCAATGCTAATCGCCTATGTACAGATACTGCAATGTAACATTAAACTATTTAGTTAACAAATTCGTCTTTCACAAAGACCGCTTTACTATAATAAAATGGTCACCTGGTTAGCTTTAAAAAGAATAATTTGATGTCTGAATGATATTAAAAAAGATGGTCCCATTGAAGTGACTCTAGACTTCACAGGTCTAATGGGTTTTCTCTTTAAAACTTGAATCAATTCAAATAAAGTAATATGTAAAATAAAAACTAACGCACTTATGTGACTTGAATTGTCGGTCCTTTATTAATATTTGAATGTTGCTCGAATACGCCGTAATGCCTATGGCACACCGGTCGAGGAGCATCGAGTAACTCCTCGATGAAACGAAAGAACGCACCCGTCCGCGATGGATTTCTATTTAATCGGTGACAAATACATCAAAGTTTTGGACGAAATCAAATACAAAAGATACGTCTGAAATGAGATACATTCGTTTCATCGAGGAACAACTCGATGAAAATAGCGGCGCCCCTATTTTTCGTCGAGGACGGGGTGCGTTCTATCGTTTCATCGAGGAGTTACTCGATGCTCCTCGACCGGTGTGCCATAGGCATAATTCGAGAGCGTTTTTCAAAATTTCGGGTTCTGTGCTTCATTAAGGTAAACAAAATTCATCCCTTATGTTGTTCGGATTCCGATCACTTTCCGGCACGAAAAACCATCGCGGTTCCGCATCCGAATCGAGTCAAATAATTTGAACTAGGTTAGATGCCTCATAACCTGTCAGATACGTATTCTAAACGGTTTAATGAATTTTAATTATATTTCCGACATTTACAGGATGATATATGATCAGATTTTAAATACAATTGCGATTGGATATAAAAATTATCAAGTTCAATCTTACGTGCAAACTAGTACAATCTTAAATACAATCTCGTCCAATCGTAAGTACAATCTCGTACAATCGCATACAATCGCGATTGGATATAAATTTCTTAAGTTCAATCTTACGTGCAAACTCGTACAATCTTACATACAATCTCGTCCAATCGTAAGTACAATCTCGTACAATCGCGATTGGATATAAAAGTTATTAAGTTCAATCTTACGTGCAAACTCGTACAATCTTAAATACAATCTCGTCCAATCTCGTGCAATCTCGTTCAATCGTAAATACAATCTCGTACAATCGCAGTCCGAATAGACAATTCCTTATTTTATATGATATTCTTGTGCATTGTTGACAAAATGAAGTATTTTTCTGATTTATAAAAATAAATTATTAGTAAAAATGAATAAAATTATGTTGCATATCTGCATATTAATGCATATATTTGTAAAATATTGCATATTTGTTTAATTTTGTGCAAAAATTGAGCATATTCTGTCCTTTTTCAATGCATATTGCATGCATATTTTGATCATATTTGCCTGCATATAATCCGCACTCTAATCATCATATCTACGAAAGCTTAAATTTTAAATGTAGAAAAATATTACAACATACCTATACATAAAAGTGTAAATAAACTTGACATTGGGAAAGAATTTTGTTTGAAAATTGGTAATATCCATATACTTAAATTTAAATTAATCTAAATAAACTATTTATGATTACTGGAATAGAAGTTTATAAGCAGCAATCTGAAAGAATTGTTTTCAGACCGTCACTATTAGCAACGGTCTGCAAAGAAGTACCGCCAAGTGAAATGAAGTTATTTACATTTTATTTAAATTTTATTTACCTTTAATTTAAAATATGATGCATTCTATTTTTAATAATTTCTGATTTAATAATTTATTAATATTTATTAAAACTTTGTAAGTGGCTTAAAAATTATATCGTAAAAATAATTTGTACGTAATATTATTTTTAAAAAGTTGTCATTTTACGAAAGTAAAAAAAAAATTTGAAGCATAGGGAAACTTAATTAGTGCAAAAAGCACATATTAGGTAGGTAGGTAATCCCGTGCGGCTCGTATAACTTACCTCTCATTGGATAACATACATTTATAATAACATATAATAAATAAAATTAAAAGCGTAACATTATTACGATCTGAACTTTTCGTCTATTAACAGGGTTTTCACTGTGGGCCGAGCGGGCAGCGAGGTTGTGGGTTCAAATCCCACTGAAGAGCATGGGCGTTGTGATTGTCTAAACATTGATTTATATATAATTTGTATAATCTCATTTCACATATGTTACTGGCTGATAGGCAAGGTACCTAAAGCCATAGGGGTTTCCCCTTTTAAAAAAAAAAATAAATGATACATAACTTTTGAGAAACATTATGTAAATTAAATTTCATGCCATTACCGTAGGTAACTAAATTTATCTTGTACCCAATAATTTAAAATTTGCAATAAGTAGGTATTCGTTTTATACGCATTTCGCGCGCTTTTTCGTGGATATGATGAAATAGTTGAAAAATTTCAAAATTTCTGTTGATTGTTTATGAATATCAATTAATCGTAAAAACATGCTGTGTATTTTTATACTTCTGGCTGAAAATATATCGCTTCACTCGTACTGCAGTTTTAGCCTTTATCTGCAAAAGGCTACTTTTAGCCCTTCGCATACAAATATTATTGAGTCACATTATTAAACTTTAAATGTACGCCTAGCCTCGGACAACAATGAAATAACCAAATTTACTGTTTACTTCTAAATAAAGTACCTAGGTATTCGTTTCAAAAAGCCTTTCGCGCGCTTTTTCAAACTAATTATGTCAAATACTACTGCTAAACTACAGTAGCGCAAAAAAAAATTTTGACGGAGCATAAGAGCGCAATGTATATAGGTAGATTTAATTACAATATAAGAAAACTATAAATTTTTTCTTTTTTTCTGTCGTCAAATTAGCCCTGCCAATTTAGAATTTAAATAAAATATATTTGAGGCAAGCGCAAAATGAAATTTTAGTAGAGCAAAATAGCGCATATAAAGCACTATCTATTTAATAATAAAAAATTTAAAATGGCTTAAACGGAGGGCTATGTCAATTTGGCCCTCCCTAACTAATTACTTTCATTACTGCTAAACGATAGCATCGCAAAAAAATATATTTTCGGAGCAAAAGAGCGCAATGTACATAAAATGAAGTGTAATGAAAAAATATGACACAATCTTACTTTTTTTTTCGTTGTCAAGTTGGCCTTTCCTACTTTGATTATTAATAAAATAAAAAATATGCAAGCGCAAAATGTTTTATTAATGGCGCAATAGACCGCAAACGAACGACTATCGAAATAATTATGAAAATTTTAAAATTTACAAAAAGGTAGGGCTAGTGTCAACATAGCCCTGCCTAACTTGTTCTCTAAATTATGGCAAAATTATGGCAGCGCAAAAAAAATTATTAGTGGAGCAATAAAGCGCAATACGAGCGCAAACTAGACTAATATTTTTTTTATAGAAATATTTAAGTGGGAGGACCGACTTGACATAGCCCAATGGATGCACTTCCAAGCACATCTGATGGTCGTAGTGCGTCCAAACGACGACGAAACGAAGTTTTTCGCTACGATGATCAAAATATAGCAATACCTAGAAGTGTATAAAATGCAACATACCCATTTGCATTTACTTATGTGTAACGTGTTGCCCAGAATTATAATTTTTAAGTTTTTTCAAATATGTAATTTTATTTTATTTTTTATTTTTGTTTATGTTTTTTATGTATATTTATAACTTGTATTAACTTCAATAACATTAATAAATGTTTATACATATATATTATTAATTCACATTTAGCGAAAATCCACGATTTTTTAAAATACGTGTCTGAGAGACACATACTACTAGTAATAGACAAAATGAGGATACTGCTATTACTGCTGGTTAAGGGATAAATAAACTTTTACAATTTTTGAATTGCAATTCATAATGCACTCAAGTATAAAGTATCAAAAGTAGCGAATCCCTTACAAAAAGTAAAAGTGGATATCTCTCAATTATTAGTTCGAAAGTTGCCCGGAGCGAAATGGTTGCTTCTAAAGTTATTGTGAACGCTAGTCAAGCTGAGCCATCGTGTATGCTGAAACGCATCAATTTAAAGTTTGCAAATTATGCTCGTTGTCCGTTGCAAAAGTATCCATGATTGAAATTACACTATTTAATCTGAATAAGTGCTTGGAAAATTCGCTCGAGATGACTTCGTTAGTTGCAAGGGTTAGTTGTCACTTCTTAATTGGAAAGGTAACAATCAAAACAATCAAATTATTATTATCATTAAACATTTTAAATCTGTTTATAACCGGCGATTTGAAGTAGAGAGTGTTCCAGAGCGAGATAAGTTCCACTATGAGACAAGCGCATTTTTTTTTAACCGCCGGGTATTTAAGTGCGATTTGTACTAATTTACATTAAACATAATGTATAGGTTGTAATGCTCTAGTTTGGTGTAAATCTGTAGTAGGTTATGAGTTATTAAAAAAATTGTATTTCAGGAGAGTTTATTTATTCACGTAACGATAAACTGAAAAAATGATTTTTGTTCTATTTTGATGTATTAAAGGTTATATTCATTTCAGTATACTATACTTTGTCCCAGATTTCGGAGGAGCTTATTAAATTTGCCGCGTTTTTCCAACCATTCAGATTGCTCATTTCTGAGCCATATTTACACCCAGTAATTTAGCTCCAGTGTTTATAAAATGTGACAGTTCTTTTATAGGTTAGAATATTTGCGTGTAAATTGTATTAAGTAACAAAGTGTTAAGGTTAACAATGGATAAACCAGGAACAAGTAATAAAAATGGAAGGTAATCGTTTTTATTTGATTTGTAATTCAAATATTACATTGATTTGTAAGTGATTCAAATTTGCCGCCAAACTATACTTCAATTTATTTTCCCTGTATAAATGGGACTTTTCTAGGTGCTCCTCCGAATTCTGGGACAAAGTATATACAGTTCATTCAGCTGTTCTTAACACGAGATATAAATATTTAGTTAAATATTGGCGCGATGTTTTATAATGAGACAATAAAATATTTCCACAATGAGACATTGTTGTTCTTATGACGTTTGAAATAAAATATTTTTACGTCGGTAAAGTTGTGGAAAGATCTGATAAATGTACGTGCAAGTTTAAGTATCCTGGGATTAGCGATAATTCCGTAGTAAACGACAAAGACATAAAAATTATTTTACCAAAACCTGTCACTTAAGGAACTAAAAAACTACAAAATTGTTTAGTTTCGAAGTAGATTTTGGCATCCTTGACGATCGCTAAACTTTTATTTTTAGTTTTTAAGAAATTTCATAACGTTTAAAATAAATATTATAATTGTAGAACATATTAGTTCCACAATGAGACAGTTTCAATTTTTATTTTAACGTTGACCATAAAATTTTTGTGTTTCTTTTTTATAATTTATGAAAACTATAGGTAATAAAGTTTATGTTCATGCTTTGAAAATTTATATTTGTTAATAAACAAAAGTTCTAGAATAACAAATCCATTTTCTGTCTCATTGTGGAACATTCTTCCCTAGTGGTTAAGAGCTCCAGAGGTCTTGGAGGTCATGGGGTCGAATCCCGGTCAGGTTGAAAATTTTCACAGCCTGGCTGGTACCTACTATACTATCGTCACCATTCCAAGTTGTGATACCGACGGGATTAATGCTAGTTAAGTAATCAACGTGGCATAATGTAAAGGAAACAAAAATCCAGTGTGTGTCAAGTCATCCGAAACGAATACATACATACATGCATTTATTTTTATACTCCCATTATGTTTTAGTTTGCTTATTAAATTAATGTGCTTGATTCAGTTTGATACAGGTGTTCTTTTAACAGGTTGTTTTTATAGCACAGAATTTCATGACAGTAATTCATTGATACTCATTCAGGGTCGTCGCTTTCAAATATGCATCAAGTGCTTCGAACAAGGGCGGCTCATAGATGGTGGTTAAAATATGAGATTGATTCTTTTATCTGCAAAGTAAAGTTCTGTAGTACCATTTTAAATATGAAACACAATGAAAATCTGGTGTGCCCCGAAAACGCTGTGAATAATATAAAAAAACTGCATAAAATCTTTTTTTATATGTTTCTAGGTGAACAAAACAGTCCAATGCTGCAAACTATGTTTCGACATCTGGTTAATTTTCCACTTATTTTGCACATTTTCCAAATCATAATTTTGAGGCTGCAAATTTCAAAAACTAAACACGATATTTAACTATAGATTGCGATATTTTAATTGACTTATTACCAGATTTATAGAATTTTGAAAATTTGCTTTCTTAAACATTAATCTTGATTTTGTCTCCATTGAATTCCTCGCGCTGAATTACATGGGTAGGTATACAAAATTTTAGCGAAAAATTCTGATGGCTAAATTGTTTTAAAGGCTTTTCGAAAATCTACTTTTTGGCAATACCCAAGGAACACAATGACCTAAAATCGACGTCATAATATGACTAATTTACGTCAGTCGTGCTGAAGACGTCTCAGTATGGAGCTGCTTAACGACTATTTAGACTTAAGTCTATATATTCAGACTTCGTTTTGCAAACTTGTTGAACTTAATTTTTACATTTTTTTAGACGTCAATGTTAGTTTATTTTAAATGTGAATATAGACGTTATAATAATTCGATATATTAATGCTTTTATACGTATGATTAGGTTAATATACCATTACCATACTATCATTGAAATAACTTGTATAAGCTAAACAAGTATTATTTTTTATTAAACATTAGATTACATTCATATTTATAACGCACTTATTACAAATTAGTCCATCGTACATTAAATTAGATTTATTTCGTTCTGTTTCTCTCTTGACATTTGCTGAATGTTGATGTAGTATCTATCATTTTTTCATATTTGTTTCTGAAACATAATGTTTATATAAACGCAAGTATTTAATAAATTGTTTACCTTTAGTTTCGCCTTTAATTGCAATATTTTATTATCATATTCGTATCTCAAGTCATTTATAATTAATAATATACACACAGCTCGCAAATACAAAACGACAACTTAAGCACTTTTTCTTCATTTACCTATGTTTTAGTACTCACGATCCAAAATAATTTATATTTAAAAAGTATTTGTTACACAAATCCACATCACCTAAGCGTTACTATATGAAATCTAATCTGACGTCAAAATAGACCTGTTTTATATTGAAAATCCACTCACTTAGATTTAGATAATGACTTAATATCGACGTCACCTTTTGGTCGACAGTTAGACTGTGTTACTTGGGCAGGTATCCTTTAGTAAAAGTCGATTTTTAAAAAACCTTCATACAAACTCTATCCATCGGAATTTTTGCTGAAAATATGTATACCCTTGTAACTCCACGCGAGGAATTCAATGGTGGCAAAATGATAGATAGATATATATATATATATATATATATATATATATATATATATATATATATATATATATATATATATATATATATATTTGTTTAAGAGAAAAAAAAATACATCTCTGTAACAAAGGATTGGTAAATTGGTATAATAATTGATTCATATAATACAGAAAATAATTCAGCAATATTCTACAAATTCATAGCGAAAGCCCGTAGTTTGAGTGAATTGTGGACGTAGTTATGGATGTCGTACATCTTTTCCTGGGTCAGCTCTGCCAGCAACGATACGATGGCCGATGTTTCGCAGTCGGTGGGAAGGTGCTTTAACAGAAAATTATTCCTTATTGGGGAAAATATGGGACAGTGGAGGAGGAAATGCTCTAACTCATTTGGTTTGTGTTCGTTGCATATTGAGCAGATCTCATCGTTTCTGAATTTGTGGCAGAATCCGTCTTGGGATATGTATATTGTTTTTGGGTTGCATGTTCTAAGGAGGCTACAAGTTTTGAGGATATTATAGGGAATATCATAGGCTAGGTAGTTTAGAGTTATGTTGTAGTGCTTATATTGTGGGTTATATGATGAGTTTATAATTCTTTCTGAATCGGAGGTATATAGTACTTCCGTGTATGCCTTAAGGATGTCATCAATATGTGCTTTCAGGTTTAATAAATTTTGCTCTTCCCATAGCCAGTGGAAGTTTACCTTCGTGAGAATAGCTTCTAAGAAGTCTGACCAAGTTTGTGAATTATTTCGGTTGTTCGAGGTTGTTTGAGTGATTTTGTTAAAACATATTTTCACGTATCTAGACTCGGGCATCAGCAAAATCTTATACCACCAGTGGAGCATTTTCTTTACTATTAATAATTCGATGTTAGTCTGTCCAGTCTCTCTGCGAATTATATAGCTTGGGGTTGTCGACTGCCATGATTCTAGGTGTTTGAAATAGTGCAGCTGTCCTTTTTCGATGGCTTTATATTGATAGGGGCCCCAGATTTCAGCTCCGTATGTGAGTGCTGGTAGTATAAGAGATGTGTGTAGCTTTAATCTTGTGTTCCAGCATTGTATTCTTGCTTTCGCCATCATCTGCTTTATGAACCCTGTGATTTTATTTGCGTTGGAAATCGTTAGTTTTGTGTTGTCATTATATTTTCCCGAGCTGGTGAATGAAACTCCTAGGTACGTGTACTTGTTAGTGAACGTAATTTCATTATCCTGGCAGGTATACCTCATATTTCTTGTTGGTGGCCTTCCTTTATGAAAATGAACAATTTTTGTTTTTTCTGCATTTACTTTCAATTTTATCGTGTTACAATACTCCGTTAATGCCATAAGTTTGCGGTGAACGTCTATTGGGCTGTTTGCGAAAATGGCAATATCGTCCGCATATTGTAAAGACAATATGTCTGTTTGCGTGTTGATGAAGTAGCCTTCTAGATTTTTGTTGCGCATGAAAGGCTCAAGATCATGTGTGTATAATGCAAAAAGGAGCGGGCTAGTGCATTCACCCTGTAGAACTCCCATGTTTACGGGTATTTCTTCAGACATGTTGCTGTTAATTTCGATTTGCACCGTTGCTTCGTGGTAGATGTTTTTTAAAAGTCTGACAATTTTTCCACTCACGCCTACCTCCAAAATCTTTCGCCACAGTAAGTGATGCGGTACGGAATCAAAGGCTTTGCTGAATTCTACAAATATTACGTAAATTCCTTTTTGACTTCTTTTAAATGATGTTTCAATGGCAGCATTAAGAACAAACAAATTGTCAATGCATGACCGATTTTTCCTAAATCCGGATTGTGATTCTGGTAGGATATTATGGCTCTCTGACCAGATTTGAATTCTGTTGTTGATGATGAAAGTAAAGAGTTTTGTTATCGATTTTAGAATTGTGAATCCCCTGTAATTATTCAAGTCCATGTGATTTCCTTTCTTGTGTATAAGGATTAATTTACTTGATTTTAGCTGTTTAGGAATGTCTTCATTTGATAAAAATTCATTAAGTAAATCAAGTAGGTACTGTTTCCATTTATGCGGTAGGTGTTTTAACTGCTCGTTTATGACTTTGTCTGTGCCTGGGCTTTTTTGTGATTTAAGTTTCTTTAGAGCAAAGTTAAATTCATGTACTGAAATTGGGGAGTCCAGATAAGGATGGCTGACGTCAAAGAATAGAGTCTCATCATGTATTTCCTCTCCGTACCATTTGCGAAAGTGGAGAGTCCACTCTTTTAAATTTATTGGGTTGTCCTTGTATGATGTGGGGTTTAAGGTTTTTAAAGTTTTCCAGAATTCATGTTGGTTGTTTACTTGTGTCAGTTTTTGTTTCAAATCTACTCTGAATGCATGTTTTTGGTTTGTTATATGTTGTTTGTAGAGTTTTTTTGCTTGGAAATATGTTGCAGTGCTTTCTTTGTCGAAATTAGTGCTTTTGCATATTCTCAAGCATTTTCTTGCATTTCTTTTTAATTTTGCACATGTAGCGTCGTACCATGGAGTTTTGTTTATGTGGATATCTTTTTGGATGTTGATTTTCTTTATTAAATTCAATTTTCCAGATGTATATTCGATTTGGTGTACTAAGTAACTGTATTTATCTACAACGTTGTCTTCAATGTTTAGGTTGTTTAAATCTGCTTCAAAATTTTCAGCTTTATCTTTGTCCCACCTTATTTTTGTTTTCGGATGGTATTCAGTATGTGTTTTCTGTTGTAAGTGCTGTGATAAATTTTTAATTTTTACGGAGCATATCATATGGTCTGATATTATGATATCTACTATTTGGAAATCCAGTATTATTTGCATGGCACTAATGTCTACCCATACGAAGTCTATTATGCTCTTTCCATTTGGCGAAATGTAAGTTGGTTTTGCTGGTGTGTCGCTGATTGTTCTTCCATTTAGCACGAATAGGTTGCTCTCCTCCATAATCCTTGTTAGCTGCTTTCCTTGTTTGTTTGTAGTATTATCGTGTGTACTTCTTATGGGGTTTAATCTACAATTATCTAGGAGGCTGTTATCACAGTTGTTCAGTGGTCCTATTCGGGCGTTGAAATCCCCGCCTAGTATGTAGGTGTCGTGTGGGTATCGGGACAATATGTTGTTGAGACTTTCGTTGAAAAGTTCTATCATGACGGAATATTCATAAGAAGGTGAGAAATACGTCGAGTATAAAATGAAATTTCGTGATTTTGTGGAGGCGCGGAGAAAAATCCAATGTGTTTCTTGTTCAATGGTTGAGATTTGAAAATGATTTGTTTTTGAGAAGATTATTAGGCCTCCTATAGCTCTGCCGGTTTCGCATTGTTTGACTGCGAGTTGCTGATGCATGGTGTAATTTTTTAAGAATTGTGGGATTTCGTTGAGCTTTTGATTTAACCATGATTCTGAAAGGCAAATAATTTCATGTTCAAGTAGTAGGTGTTGTTCCTGTGCAGTAAGTTTGAAAATGTTTTGAAAGCCTTGTATGTTCCAAAACATTATCTTGTTGTAGTCTTTCCTTAAGCTTGTGTTTGTGAGTTTTTTGATGCCGATCTTGTTTGGACATGTCTGTCCATGGGGCCGGCCTTTTTTTTGTTTTTCAGTAATTTTCTTTTTGTACTCCCGTGTATTTGGTGTTGTTGTTGATTGTGAGTTTTTGTTGTTATATTGTGATATTTTTTGAAGAGAACTATTAGATGCTGTTTTGAAATTGTCTGCAGACGCTGTGCGTTTCTCTACCAATTTCACTATTTCGTTACTTGCTTCTGCGTTATCTTCTACAGCTTCATTTTGGCTATTAGTTAAGTCGTTAAGAGATACGGATTGTCTTCTAGGTGGTGTACTTTGAGTCTCTTCTTCGGCTGTGTTTTCATTGGGTTCTTCGCAGTCCGAACTTTTGTATGCAGTGCCGTCGATGAATAATGTGCTGTGATATAATTTTGCGTCGTGACCTTCTTCCCTTGCTTTTTTCATATATGGTTTTAATATTTTCCTCTCTTGAACTGTTTTTAGGGTAAAGTCTTCTTCAATGAACATTTTAGTACCCCTTAGGTACTTAGCGTTTGCAAGAATTTCATATTTAAGCTTCTTGGAGATTAATTCGATTAAGATGGGTCTAGTTTTACTTTGATTGAATTTTCCGAGCCTTTTTGCAATTTCTAAGTTGTTTATAGAAATATGTTTTATTCCTAATTTGCGGTATAGATATTATTTTGTCGTTTAGATTTTCATCCTTTTCTTCCTTCACTCCAAATAGTATTAGATTTCTTTCTCTGACTTTCCTTTCCAGGGTCTCTATCTGATTTTCCTTTTCCTTGAGATCGTTTATTATTTTTTCGTAGCGTGCTTCGTTATTTAATGACGTTTTATTAAATTTGTCCATTGACTTTTGCAATTTTTCTATGTTGTTATTAATTGGTGTTAGTAAATTTTTTATCTCTTCAATAGAGGCCATATTTAATTCCAATATAGTTGGGAACACTGTTTTGTTTCGGCAGCGCGACGGCGCAATGCACGTAGCTACTTAGCTTGTTGGTTTTAGTTAATAATTGGCACTGACCTTGGTCTTTGAAATAAATTTCTGAGTGTCTCTTTCACTATTTTAAGTATTTCCCTGTGTAAAACTTAACTTGGTTTATCACAGACGTAAGTATTATTATTATTATCACAATTTTCAAAAATTTAATCACAATGAGATACACAAATATTTGAATTTAAGAATTTGACACTGAGAATCGCACCTAAACACTTTTACACCAGTGGCAAAATGAATTGAAGTCATTTCTTACCATTTTTGAGATATCGAGAGAAATTAATTTTTGGGAAATCGAAAATTTTTAAAATTTTAAATTTCATTTAGATATCGGGCTTAGATTTGTTCTCAAAGTAGCGATTGAGACAAAGTAAAAACGCAAAAACTTAAATTTTATATTTGCCATACATTTGGTAATTTTACTATAATCATTATATATTATTTAACAATCTTGCATTTTCAGTATAATCTCTTTTTGGAAAGCGTAGTTTCGTTAGTAGTTTAGTTCAACTAATTTTTGCCCAACAATTTGGCTATTCAGCAATTCGAAATCCGCGTATATTACCAGTTTGTTTGAGTACCGCTGATGGGAAATATTTAAAATAGTTTCAGTGATAGACGAGTTCAGTGGAGCGGTCCAGTGACTACTTTGGAATGCGATGATTCGATTAATTGCTTCTGTTCAGGAATTATGCATATTAATCGAGCTTTGACGGATGAAAAATCTAATTTCGCAGATCTTTCAGTATTCATCAAGAGATACATTAAAAGAAGAGATTCTTAATTTGTTGATTTCTTTTTTTCTTTGTTTAAATTTTAAAACATCGTGTTGCTCAATTACAGCATTTAGATTTTTTAACAAACTAACAATGTTTTGCATGTCAAACACAAATATATCGGCATACCAATATTTTTACCGGATCATATGCCAAGTTTTTTAATTTTTTTTCAACAAAATTTACGCCCAATTATAGAATGGTAAATGTTATTATAGTGAAAATTAACCACTTCTACCTATTCGTGAAGTCAGATCTCAATCCGTGCGAGACCTTTGAAAGCCAAACCAACATCGGAATACTTTTGAGCACCCGATAAAAATATAGGGAGATGGCAGTCCGCCATCTTGGAACAAAATGGCGGCTAGCTATCTCAAAATGTACTGCACCGATTGCGTTCAAATTAGGTACAGTAATAGCTAAGGATCTAACTTAAAACATTGGCATATTAAAATATTAGTCCGCCATTTTGAAACAAAATGGCGGCCATCTCAAAAGCACTGCAGCGATTGCGTTTTAATTTGGTACAGTAAGAGCTAAGGATCTGACTGAGCCGGGTACCTACTTCAGCTAGTAGTGTATAAAGAAGTCGTCCAGTTGGATCCTTTAACTTAGTTGCGTTTAGGCAAGTAATAAATTGTCGAATTTTGATTCAGCTCTATGTAGAACATGGGCATATACTTTCTCTTCCTTACCGCTTCGACCAACTCTAGCTCCACAGACAGTATACATACTGTGTATCATCGATACAAAAATATTTTTATCTTGTGTTCTCTACCTCAAGGTTACTTATGGTTGTTAGTGTAGTACACCACAGGGGAGGTTTCTGTGTTTTAAATAAAAATATAACTGGATTTGAACCTGACTTTACAGATCCACAGTTGGTAACTTTAATACACTCGACTATCCACAAAATTATATAGTCACATTTATAAATTTAAGAATAAAAAAATTAACAATTATTGTTGAAAAAAAATGTTCGAAGTTCGAAGATTCGTATTTGTAATTTATTGATGCCCTTTTTGTTTAGTAACGATTTAGTTCGTGAAATATTTTGGTTTTAATTTTACATTAAAATTCGTGATGTCACTATTTGATGGATTGTTGAAATAAGTCATCTACCAAATTTAAATTGCATTGTTTTCAATCTGAAAATAGGTCAAGGGAATATTATACGCATTTAATTTTAATATTTCGGTAAAATATAAATCGAAAACTCACAATTTTGTGGCACTTTTTAAGAAATTCCTTTCAGTTATTGAATAATAATTATTTGAATATAGGAACCTTTTTAAGAGTTAGGTATTTAGTATGGGCTACTTGGTACTAAAAATGCGACTTTTATCATAACGAACCTAATGTTGGGTCGAAAACATTGGTAAAATACAAACTTATTTAAAAAAAATTATGTTTAGTTAATTGTGAAAGAAATTGAAAGAGATATGGCAGCATTCAGCGTCATCATATACATAATTCAATTTTCATTAATTATATTTTGGCTTGTTGATGCAAATTTTTTATCAAGTTTTTAGCTCTTCTTCAAAAATGTTTAAATAAAAAATCATGTAAGTAGCCCATTCAGTTTCTAAAAATTTTAATATTCGTTCATAGTATAATATGTGAAATTGATAGAATAAGTATGCTGTGCCAGTAACTGTAGGTGTTTTAAAGTCATTTTGCAGATTCGTAATAACATTGTATAATAAAACAAGTCCCGATATTAAAAACTCAGATTCTAGAGCGAAAATAGCAAAAAACTTCTACAAAGTCAAACAGTTACTACCGAAAAACTGGAAGAGATATTAAAATTCCGATTTCATCTATGAACTCTTTATGACAAAAGCATTATCTTGGTACCATATTAAAATATTCATTAGAAATTTGACATTTAGAATAATTTCAGCCGTTCAAATAGGACACCTTTTTCAAATACACTTAAAGCTATAAAGTGACTATTAAATTAAGGTGATCAAAATCAGTTTATTCCATGCCAAGAGAAAAAAGAATTTAAGAATAACAATTAATCACCACAGCTAGTACATTATTTTAAAAGATAATTTTTAAATGACTATTGAAAGTTATTTTTACATTTATATTAACTACAATTTGTAGCAACAGATTAAAATAGTTAAGTATGCAAAAGTATTGGAAGTTCAATAACCATTATGTAAAAAGTTTTATTGAGATGAATAATTGGAAAAAGTCAGTATTTTATTGTATTTTATAACTAAAGTCAAACAATATTTTTTATCTAGATAACTTACTTTTTATTTATCTAGATAGAATAATAGATAACCAATGAAAAAATTATCTAGATAATAGATAAAAGATAAATAATTATTATCTAGATAATTATTAGATTATTTATATATAATATAAAGCAGCATTGCAAGCTTGTGCGTTGTGTGTTTGCAGTTTGATTACATTTGAATTCGATAAAAATTACAATTGAAAAAAGTTTTTACTAAAATTATTATCTAGATGATAATTAAGAAATAGATAAAGATAATTTTTAATTTTATCTAGATGAGATAATAGATAAATAAGAAAAAAAATATCTAGATAAGATAATTAATAGATAAACATATATTATCTAGATGATTTATCTAGATAAGTTACAACACTGGATATAACCATGTAAAGTTTCCGTAAATTGGATTTTTTTTAATTTTTCGGAATTATTATAATCATGTACAATTTTTTAATCAAAAATCCTTGTTGAAATAAAAATTTACCATTTTTTACTGGCCACAAAACAGTTAGTACATTTTATGCTGGATTTTAGCAGGTAGATGGGCCTCTTAAGTTAGTAATAATATCAATAGAAAATGATATTTTTGATTCTCTAGAAATCTAATTGCATGACATGTTAATGTTGTGTTTAGGTAAAAACAGTAAAAATTACTGGGTTGTGGTTGATACATGTTTCCTGATATTATTTTTTTAATAGTATGGTATTTTTAATTGTTGTTGGCATATTTTATATCAAATAAATGTTATTAAAATATGTTTTCAATGTTATGTGGAGAAATAATGCTTGTATGAATTAGAGATGGGCGCTGGGCGTGATATTGAATGGGTCTCAGTAGGTCACGGCGTGACCCACCGTGAACATAAACAAAATTGTTAATTTGGGAAGTGAGTGAACGTGAACGTAAACGTTGTTTTTGTGCTGGGATTGAATGAGCGTGAGCAAAAAAAAATTCGCGGAAATTAAAAAATTTAATTTCAAGACAATAGGCATCTCCGCAATAATCGAAATAAGGAACATTAACGATAAAAACATAAATTACATTTGCCGTAATGACTAATAGTGACGAAAAAAAATTCATTTAAAAGATATAAATTATTTAAGATTCCATGACGTAGGTACTATTGGGCGTGGTTTGTTTTGTATGGTACGTTGTTTTTGGCCGTTAAATTTTCGCATGTTGAGAACATGAGAAGAAGAGACATGATGCGGCAGAGAATGTAACTACCATCTGCCATTATTACATTATTCGTGCTTATTTCATTTGTGTTTGATTTTATTTTATACTTTTAACTGCTACAAATTATGTTTTCCGCATAGCGACGACTTTTTAATATAAAACAAATAAATAATTTGTGTTTAGGAAAATGTTAGGGAAACAAACTGTTTGAGGGGCACTGTAGGTACCACCGGACGTCACCCGTAAATACCAGACTTTAAAAAAATAATATCTGGCTTAATAAGCGGAATTTTAACACCGCGTTTTCACTAATCGTTATAGTTTCTTATGTAGTTTTGTAAAAAAAAATACAGTGGAGAAGCCTATACCTACTCATTACAACATCAGTTTTTTATTCATAATTAATAATACAAAATTAAAAATATTCGTAAAATACCGAAATAAGTATTAACTGTAGAATAATTTCTGAAAATAAACATGTTGTTCCACTCGAAAGAAGATAAGAGAGCGCAGATGCCATTTTCTGAAAACTGTGACCCAACGTGACCCGATGGACGTGAAAAAAATCAAAATCGTTAATAGGCGTGACGGGAAAATTAAAAAATAACATTCGTGAATGGTTGTGAAAAATATTCACTCACGCGTCCATCTCTAGTATGAATGTATAGGTTTAGGTGGCGTACACTTCAATAACAAATAACCAATAGCAGGATCAGATTTATTAGAGGTGAAGTGCTTTTCCCGAGGTAAATAGAATTTAGGCTAAAGTGATTGATACTCCCGTGATGAATAGACATCCTGTGCATATAAAATGGGCACAGCAACTTTTATCTAGCAAAGAGAGCACTGTCAAGTGAAGCCAGTTTATCAAGTTGCAACAATACAAAAGTGACTACGAAAATCAATTTTTTACAAAACAAACTATACCGCAATCTAAAATGCATCTTTTTGATACACCAGCAAACAATGTTGGCAAAACAATGTTTGGACTATCAGTTCCTTTTTGCACAGCGGGAATTCACCGCTGTACTGGTACCGGTCTGGACTCGTTCTGCGTGTAGTGCCATGTTGCCGGGTTCAAGTCTGCACAATTAAAACACCGAGCGAGATAGAATAAGTTGTTTGTGAAATTTCGAGTCGGGTAAGTGCATCGGTTCCAGTTTTGTTTTTCCACCCCTTTTTCTCCTGCTGAACTGTTCAACTCTTGCTCTCTTCACCGGAAAGCAGGATCGGATTAGCGACTTTATCACCGGCAGCTCAACTGATATCAATGTCTTAATTTATGCGTTGTTTTGGTTCCTTTCATTTTTATTTGTTCAAGAAGACATATTAATACCTGTTAATGTTGGTTTATAAATAATGGATGTAACTGGTGATTTCATCTGTGTTCTGTTATCATGAGCTAGGTATTTCTATATTACGGTTTCTTATGACACTGTATTTGACGTTTACCTATACTGTAACAGTACGGTTCGTCAACTTTTAAGAAAACTTCCTAGAGTATCACTATATACAGGGTGTTTTTCCACCTAAATATATCGGGAACCGCGGCACGGATCGAAAATCGGCGAAATACGGGTTCGATGAACTTGAGGGGGAAGAAAAACCATGTAATTAGTTTTCTGCCCAAGGTGGGCATACTGCCCATATTGGGGTCAACTTGATTTTTTTAAATGGGAACCCTACTTTTTATTTTGGCAACGTGTTCTACGCAAAAAATAAGAAACTTTTGTAGGAAAGGTTTTTTTCTCTCTCTTTCGAGTTAGCAACACGGGAAAGTGAAAAAATTTGAATTTCGAAATGTGTTTCCAACTTAATATCTCAGAATGATATAATAATAACATAATAATAATAATAATATCTACAAAAGAATGTTTTTTTGCACGGCGAACACGATGCAATAATAAAAAATGGGGTTCCCATTCAAAAAATGAAGTTGACTCCAGGATGACACTTATCTTGACCCGGATCAAAAAAAAATTATATGATACTTCTTTCCCCTCAAATTCATTGAACCCGTGTTTCAGCATTTTTGGCTGGATTCCACGGTTTCTGAAAAAACACATTTCGAGATTAAAATTTTTTCACTTTCCCGAGTTGATAACTCGAAATATTGGGGTGGGGGTAAAAACGTTTCCTACAAAAGTTTCTTTATTTTTTGCGTAGAACACGATACCAAAATAAAAAATCTGACGTGGACACCACATGACTTCCTTGTACGCCTATTAAACTGTTCATACTTTTCTTAATAACTAAAATGTAGAATAATATAAAAAAATTATTTTAACTTATTATACAAATATATTAATATATAAGTATTACTACTACTGCTACTATACTCACAAATATATTTTAGTCATTTTATTTAAACTGCAGAAGAAGATATAAAGCATATTTTACTATTGTCACTGTCATGTCATAATCATTTAAATTTTACGTAGTAACAAATGTTAATCGATCATGGACTACAAGATACCGAAATACTAAATTATAAATATATACTTTAATTATTCTTAAATGATACCAGATACAAAAATATTTATAAAATACCGATTGTAGGTAAGTAATAATTACATAATCTTTCATTTAAAATAAAAAAATTGTCTCAAATTAAATATTTATCGAAATATTTGAAAAAAGTACTACTTCCGGTTTATAGATTGAAACCAAAAATAGGAGGTGCACAACTATATGCTATAATGCCTATGGCACACCGGTCGAGGAGCATCGAGGACCATCGAGTAACTCCTCGATGAAACGAAAGAACGCACCCGTCCACGATGGATTTCTATTTAATCGGTGACAAATACATCAAAGTTTTGCGCGAAATCAAATACGAAAAATAAGTCTGAAATGAGATACATTCGTTTCATCGAGGAAAAACTCAATGAAAATAGCGGCGCCCCTATTTTTCGTCGAGGACGGGGTGCGTTCTATCGTTTCATCAAGGAGTTACTCGATGGTCCTCGATGCTCCTCGACCGGTGTGCCATAGGCATAACAGTCCTAAATACAAAATTTCAACTTTCTACGTCTAACCGTATTTGAGTTATGCGACATGCATTCGTCCGTACGTACGTACGTACATACGTACATACGTACATACGTACGTACGTATAGACGTCACGACGAAACTAGTCATAATGGATTCAGAAAATGTCAAAACGGATATTTCCATCAAAATCTGAAAACCGAAATTTTTCGCGATTGCAATACTTCCTTATTATTCCGTACAAGGAAGTAAAAAGTGGGGTTCCCATTTAAAAAAATCAAGTTGACCCCAATATGGGCAGTATGCCCACCTTGGGCAGAAAACTAATTACATGGTTTTTCTTCCCCCTGAAATTCATCGAACCCGTATTTCGCCGATTTTCGGTCCGTGCCGCGGTTACCGAGATATTTAGGTGGAAAGTTTTCAAAAAAACACCCGGTATATATAAAGGCTGTGGCCATAGGCGCTATATTGCAAACAAGTAGCCATGGTATCCATACTATGGAATTAATTAATGTTTAAGTGTAATAATATGTTATCTGGTATCCAAAAATTAGTTCAGTATCTAACTTTTCATGTATTACCAAACATTATTTTATTCAAATATAATTTTACTGAAATCAGCTGTACTCAGTATAAAGCTTCTCTACTACATACTCCACTCTTTCCCAACAAATTGCAAACAAGTCCTATTTGTTCTTTGTTGATCTTTGTTTATATTATGATGAGTATTTTATATTTCGCTACAATATTTATTGTCATAAACTTTGCAGAACCAACTATGTAACTTTCAACAAACGGATCCATTTCTGACAGTTATAAGAAAGGTTATGTCGTCAAGTTAGCAGATTACTGAAATTATTATGAACCACACACTTCTCATTCACAACACACATCTTACAGAATACAGACGAAGTAACCGATTACATCCATTATAATATTATAAACCAGCCCTTAGTTGTCTATAACTGTTACTATTATTTACTATTCTAACATAGTACTGTAAAGCACATTTATCTATGAATAATATTCTAAATTATTGTTTGTAGAACTAATATATTAACTTTTATATTATTCAAATATAATAGCATATTATGTATCAAGTTTTATAAACGTCATTTTAGCCACGAGTTTTTTAGGAACGAGCGAAGCGAGAGTATAAAATACGAGTATTTGGAGAGTATATAAACGAGTCACATACTATACTTTTTCTACAACCACAATTTAAATAGCATAAATTCATAAATATGTAATATTTCATTTATAATAATTTTGGGTTAAATCATAATGATAATATACATAGCTACAAAATTAATTTTACTTAGGAAAGTGTATTTCATTGTTATATAGTTAAAATTTGACAATATTATTGAAAGATATCATTAATTTCCCTCAGCGTTTTACAAAAATTAAATGTCAAATATAGGAGCCAACTTCAGCCCGTGCTTAATATGGCAGTTGCTATGTTCAATCTCTGCGACATTACAAAAAAGGTAACAAGGGCGGACACTAGCAGTCGCTGCAAATATTCTGAGATGTTCTTTGGACATTAAATTGAATATCGCATGTGTGACATTAACAATTCTGCGACATTGTAGATATTGAATTTTGTATACTGGGTACTAGGTCCGAGTGGTTGAATTTCACAACATCCACTATTCAATCATTGGAATTCAATCAGGGTTGTTCACGTAGTCTACGCGACGTAGATTACGCGTAATTTTACGCCTAGACAAACAAGTAATGCATACATGCAGTATCTATGTAAACAGTACTGTACACCAGTTATACGTATAATTGGTGTATACAATGTAGATAAAGCACAAGTCATACCGAAAACGAATAAAATTATAGGTTAGGTAGATTTTCTCGACAATTGAATTATTTATATATTTTACGCAAATTCAACATTGTCTACATTTTACATAGTTTACGTATAGACGTAGAAAATAATACTTTACGCGTAGATGAACAACCCTGAATTCAATTCTGTTGAATGGTTAATACAAACAGAACAAAATGTAGATAATCTTCTATTAACTTTAAGTCTGTAAAAGTTGAACATTATTCTTTATTTTTCCTTGGGGATTCATTTGTAGAATTAAACACTGCCATTCATGTCGGCTAAATCAAATTATGTTAGATTGTATTATTGTTTTAATAATGATAATTTTCTGTTACTTAAGGTAATAATCTAATATAGTCGTCAGATGAAAGTAATGAAATGTCATTTAAAACTGATTAAAATTTCAAATTAGTCAGATAAAATTATACTTATGGTATTAATTTTTGAATAAAATGGTTTAAAAAATGTACTATCATAAATGGGTTCAGGTTCGCGGACTTGTTTATTTCGCAATAGTAAAGTTAATCATGTTGAGATAACTAAAAAAATGTATGATACAGGTTGAGAATTTAATAAGAAATCCGATTTTTTTTTCATTAACCTGCCTTAAGCCGCATTGAAAAGAGTTATCAGGTAAAAACTGCAAAAAAACAACTTATTTCAAAAAAATATTTGACGCCAGATTCTCTTCGGCTGTGATCGGAAAACGCCCGAATTCAAGTTCGTGCAATAAAGTAGTGAATTTGTTCCGCGTAAAATTATTATAATATTTCATTTAAATTGTAAAATTTAATAAATTGTACTAATGTAACGTTACAATTGACAGTGAAAATTGAAAAACCAAAAACATCACGGTTAGCCACTGTTTACATCGAGAATGTAGACAGTCGAATCGTTCAACCTTTATCAAATATAGTAGTTTAAATATTAACTTTTATTCGAAATTTGTATGCCATTAAATAAGTATATTTTTTTTCAATTATGAGTTTTATTTCAGTAATGTCTAATTCTTGTCGTTAATAGTTGAATGATTGACTAGCGCTTGGCTTAGCCTTACTACTCGTACTCGTACCTTAAGAGCGTATAGATGTTGGAACGAGTTCGCATTTGAACCCCCACTACTGCAAACTGATCTTCCTCAGTGGGAGTGTTTCCCTTCACCGTAGACTGCAGAATAGGTGTGTTTTGTACCGCGCTCGCTGCCACCCCCCGACGGACATACCCTAGTTCCACTGTCTGTACGACAGTCGACTAGTGAGCGCCAACAACAATTTTTTTTTAAATTTTACACATGTTATATGTCTACAATAAAAATAAATAACAATAATGTTTTGGTAGCATTTAGACTAATATAAAAAAATAACTCTAGCTGATTCTATCTTTGTATAACTTTATTTATTTATTTTTTTGGAAATTTTAATAAATATCATTAGTAACAATGTACCTATGAACTACGCGAATGATTTCAAGAATACAAAACCTATGCGTACTCAGATCGGGTGTTACGCAATTTTGTTTGGAGAAGGTTGGCATTTTCCTCGAAATTAAACAACAATACAACTTTTATTATTTACATTGCCAACGCAATAGTTCATATTATTTTACCTACATAAATAATGAATGTTGAATATAATTAATTATATGTATTATTTAATAATTATTGTTTAATATAATTATTTTTATTCATATTTAACATTCAAATTTTCAATGTTTATAGTGTTTCTAAAAAAATCTGCTTTGGCCAGGGCCAGCACACAACCTCTCGCCTAATTCTGCCTATTCTACAAATATAATAAATAGTTTTAAGAAGTTATCGTTTCCGAAAAAACATACGAACGAAAGCACGAACACACACACAGACATCATCTCAAAAATGTGTAATTTGTATTCTAGAGACCCTAAAACGTGCTTATTTGCCAAAAACTCACACTCAAAAATTTAGACCCATCACAATACTTGTCTTGTAGAATATGATGCGAGAGGTAAAAATGTATCGAATCTTTGGTATAAAACTGTGCAAATGTCTTCAAAGATATAAAATTGAAATTTTGGTAAGTTGTAAATAAAAGATACGGAAAGTGCGCTGTGGAAATGAATTTTTGTTAACATATTTATCTTTTGAGTTATAATGTCTGCAAATTACCTAATTTTCAAATGCATGTATCTTTATTCGCTTATAAAAAAAAATTCAAAATTATCTCCAGTCCAGAGCGCACTTCTATAAACCTTTCTCTTTCATAATATGTAATTGTTAATTAGTAAATGTTATTGTAACGGTGGTAGTTTTATCCCAAAATTCACTCCTTTTATGCGAATTCGTTTCATGCTCAAAACAATAAAAATAAAAAATAAAATAATTTAGCAATATTTTAGACTCATTTACATATCCCTAGCGAATTCTATTTTAAGAATTTTCGCAAAAGAAAATAATTTTCAGGGGTAATACCATAAGAGATGATAATTTTTTGAGAATTGTTTTGTCGTTTCCACGGCAACTTATTTCAAACAATTTCACTACACAAAACATCATCTGACAATTTCCCGGAACGAAGTTGAGGGGAATTTTCCGTGATGTTTTGTGGAGTGAAATTGCAATAAGTTGCCTCGGAATAGACAACAATTCTCTCAAAAAATTATTATCTCGAATGGTATTTAGGAAGAATATTTTAGTTGTTAAAAATACTACCAAAACGACTCATATTGCTAAACATTTTTGACGTTTCATGTGACAAATTAATTTATTTTTTGTAACTGACGTAACAAAATAAAACCTAATCTACATAATTATGTTGTCAGATACATAATTTTACATTTTCAATTCTATTGGTTGCATTACGTCATTTGACGTCATCATTACGCAATATGATTAGTTAAACCATCTGTCAAAAAATATTCATATAATATAATATTTATTTAAATTAAAAAAAACATAATATCGAATGAAACTTAAAATTGTATATTGTACTTTTTGCGTCTGTCAATACTACCAGGGGTGGCATTTTCCTCTAAATTAAACAACAATGCAACACTTAAATATTATTTATATTGTCAACCTCTGTTGTCAACTCATTAATTCATAATTTTATATATTTATTATTGTCTAAATAATTAAATGTATGTAATTATTATTTAATTATTGTTGAATTCAATTATTTTTATTCAAACTAATAATAATTCAAATATTAAATTTGTAACATAATGTTTCTAAAAAATGTATGTTGAGTCTGATGATAGTAGTAGGTAATGCTCATACAATTTTTATTTGGTTATTTCTGCATATAAAAAATAAAATAAAAATTATTTAGCCCAGCGCGTTCAAATTTGTTCTAATAAACAAATTTTGTTATACGCTACAAATTGAAAGTTACTTTAGATATACTAACTTACTACAAGTAGGTAAGGCGGTATAAGAAAAACATAGTCAAAGAATTTATGTTTGCATTGGATTCACATTTTCTGTGCCCAAGCGACCAGGGATGGGCACGTATAATACGTTGCGTATTATACGTTATTTTTTACGCGTAAAAAACTCTTTTTACATTGATCAAATTTACGACTTTTTAACGTAAAATATGTAAATAATGTAAAAAAGACAATTGTTTAGATTAAATCAAGAACAAAGTTTTAAGAAAAGTTGAAATTATTATATTTAATATATAAGCATCTATTTGTTCTTTAAACGAAAGAATGAACTACTATTCGCAACGAAGCAAACATGTATATGTTTTGACAGCTAAAACTAATTTTTTACATTATTTACGTTCTTTACGTTTTTACATATTTTACGTATTTTTTACGATATAAATGTAAAAAACACTTTTTTACTCGTAAATGCCCATCCCTGCAAGCGACAACCGATTGTAAATGCTCCGCCTATTTAGACCTCCGAGTAGTTCATGTAATACTCACACCGTCCAACAGCAGAGTGGCGCTATTGCACGGTACTGATTATATGTGAAAACATCGAAATTTTGGTATAAAACTGTGCAAATGTCTTCAAAGATATAAGATTGAAATTTTTGTTAACATATTTATCTTTTGAGTTATAATGACATCAAAATACCTAATTTTCAAATGCATGTATTTTTATTCGCTTACAAAAAAAATCAAAATTTTCTCCAGAGCGCACTTCTATGAACTTTTCTCTTTCATAATATGTAAGTGTTAATTTGTAAATGTTATTGTAACGGCAGTAGTTTTATTCCAAAATTAACTCCTTTTATGCAAGCAAGCTGGATGGACTATACTCATGGTTGTGCTGTTTGTAAGTATTTCTTTATTTTTATTTTTCCTCAGGGAATCGTTGGTACAAGTTAACACCGGCAATTAAGTGCTCCGTCTGTGAAACCAATTTGTGTTTATTGTGTTGAAATCCAGATAGCTTTGATTTTTGTTGTGTACGGCCCTGATAGGGCCGGCGTGTTAGGCCCTTGGTTGACGCTTCGCGTTCCCGCTACGTGTCGCAGTGCAGCGAATGTTGAACGTCGACTGGAATCGCCGCCATATTCCACATAATTTAGCAGCCGAACATGTGCAAATGAAAAAACTGAAAGCGCTCCTCCACTTCTCACACATACACACACCACACGTACACTATATCGTACATGAACATTGAACATTACCGCACACATACCGCCGTATGAGTACGCTTCCATATGGAGAAACTCGACAGTCGACAGTCGACTCTTTTCTACGTGGGGAGAAATCGAATTGACGGACGAATTATATGCCGCCGTATATAACGAATTTTTTCTGTTATATTTTACGGAATTATGATATTGTTAATCAGGCCCGGCTACGAAAACTTTGATTTTCATTTTCTACATAACAGAGATCGGAATTTGGTTAACCTGTAATGACAGTGCTGTCTGACGTTCGGTAAATAACAAATTATTTTGTATTTAAGTATTGATACATACATAAAATCACGCCATTTCCCTAAAATAGTGTCGGCACAATACCCTTATAATCAGAAACTCGAACCGCACAAAATAATAATAATAATAATTTCATTTATTCCCTTAGAAAATATTACACTTTATGGGAAGCGTCACAAAAAATCTTAATACTAAGTAAAAATAGATGTTAATATAATAACAGTATTAACTAATAATAATAATCATAAACGCATAGGAATGAAAGTACTTGCTGCCACTCCTGAGTAACCAGTTTGCTCTGATGAAGACTGTATCAAGGGCAGCAAATACAGTGTTAACTAATAATAATAATTATATAATACAGTACTTGCTGCCACTCCTGAGTAACCAGTCTGCTTTGATCAAGACTGTATCAACGGCAGCAAATAACGCAAAAACTTTATTTATTTTATTATCATTATTTATTATAGTTAACATTTAGGTAGAGAGTACAGATTAATTAAGAAATTCGCTTAAATTGTAAAAGCATTTTTCTATTAAAAAAGATTTTAAGGCTCGTTTGAAAGAAGCAGGAGTAGTTTTAGATTTGATTTCTTCAGGAAGTTTGTTAAAAATATTCAGCCCTAGGCGATTAGGAGAGTGTTTAGCGATATTTAATTTAGAGAGAGGGACTTTAAAGTCACCCTTGTTTCTGGTATTATAATCGTGGATATCACCATTGAGTTGAAAACTAGGTTTTTATAAACAAAATAAGCCAATTCAAGGATACAAATTCCCGTAACGGTTAGAATCTTAAGCGAAATAAAAATATCTTTGCAGTGAGTGCGTTGGGAGACACCTGCCAGGTAGCGAACAATTCGTTTTTGTGCTAGAAAAACATCCGACGCTGAAGGGGACGCTCCCCAGAAACAAATTCCGTACCTAATTCTAGATTCGACACAAGCGTGGTAAAACACAGCAAGCTGGCGTGTATTTAAGATCCTCGATAAATGCCTAATTTGATAGCACATAACATGCAGTTGATTTGAGACTTTTTCACCGTGGGCACTCCATATTAGGGTGTCTTCAATATTCAAGCCCAGAAACTCAGTATTGTTTGAGGCTTATTGAATATTGGAATTAAAAATCGTGATGTTTATATTACGCATATTAACGTTTTGATGAGTGTGAAAACGAAGTAATTTAGTTTTACTTTCATTTAAATATAAACTATTGTCTCTAAACCATTGCGATAAGTGTTGCATGCTATTATTACATTTATCGAGTAATTCGTCGTCGTCTTTGCTGGAGATAACCAAAGAAGTGTCGTCGGCGAACATGACAGGGGTACAGAACTTCTCTATGCTGTTTTTAAGATCAGCAGTGTACATTAAAAACAATATAGGAGAGAGGCAAGTACCTTGTGGGAGCACAACCTCGGTTAAGATGAAATCGGACCTAGCTGTATGTAAAACATTGTTCGACCAGTAGGGCACTGAGACAAATTGCTTTCTGTGGATCAGGAAACTCTCAACCCATTGGAGAGATAGACCACGTATTCCTATATGTTCTAATTTAGCTATTCAAAGGAAGAGTTTATAATAAAAGACAATGGAGCAGCGATAAAATTACTGACTATTTTAACTAAAAAGTTAGGTATTTCGTCCGCTCCGGCAGACCTTTTATTTTTTATTTTGGTGTTTATAATGTCACAAATCTCCAATTCAGTTAAAGGGAAAAGAAAAAGGCTAGAGGCTTGTCTCTCTCCTAGATTACTTAACGAATTATTTGGATCTTGAGACTGCGGTAGATTCCTGATAATATTCAAAGGGGCTTCCTTGAAGTGATCGTTGAATAAACTAGCAACATTAAACGGATCATCAGTAATAGAATTGTTATGATTAATTATTATATTATTCTTAACTTTTAAATTACCTTTACGATCCTTGTTGATAACTGACCATGTGCTTTTCATCATATTATCAGAATTCATAATTTTGGATTGGTAGAAAAGTTTCTTGGTTGCTGCAACAAAACGAAAATGTTCGTTCCTTGCAGTTTTGTAAACATCACTTAATTCAGGAAATGAATTTTTTTAACTCGAACAGCATTTTGAGATTTAGACTAGAGAGTTTAACCTCATTGTTTACCCACGGCTTATTTACCTTAGTTTGATATTTTTTCACTGGGAAATGATTGTTAAAATAAAACAGAAATGAGCTTAAGAAATTGTTAAAGGCCTCATTAGCGTTATTTTGAATATAAACGTCACTCCATGGTTCGTTTTGGATATCACGTATAAAATTATTAATATTATTATCACTAAACACTCTTTTATAGAGAGTAGAAGCTGTGTTATTCTTATTAGAATCTAGTTTGCTATTTACAAGAATTGTATTGTGATCAGAGATAAAATTGTTATGAACACAAAATGACACATGATCTAAATTAGTGAAAAAGTGATCTATAATGTATTTACCCCTTGTAGGCAGATTAATAATATTCGTCATGTTGTATGATCGTAAAATATTACTTAGAGAGCCATACTCCTGCTTGTTTCTTTTAGGATCGATATTAAAATCACCACACAGTATAATATTAAGATTAGGTTCATAAATAAAATCTAAAACATAGAGAAGATTATCACAGAAAATATGAAAATCAGATCCAGAGGATCTATATATAGTTAAAATTAAAGTAGTGCTGTTGGAGTCCGGTTTCCATGAAACTCCTGATATTTCAAAATGTTTTTCAATGCAGAAATTAGCTAAGTTGAGTGGTTTCACATTCTTAGAAATGTTTTCATGGCACCAAACCCCTACACCACCACCTCTGAATTGGGTTCTACAAAAGTACGACATAAGGTTAAAATTATCAATTTTTAAATTGTCAATAAAAGATTGTTGTATCCAAGTTTCACTGAAACAAAGAAATTTTAAATTTTTAAAAGAAGATATGTATTCTGAGACTAAAGTGTTGACTTTGTCATGTGTCAATGCCTGACAATTAAGAACTAGGAAGTCCTGGTCCATGGCGTGGTTCGATTTTGATTCTGCAGTATTTTCTAGAGTTCGCGGTATCACTTTGATGCGTTCGTCATCTTGATTATTATTTGTTATTGTATGTTGTTCACTTTGGCTCGTCTGTGAAAAAATCTGTTGAGTTTAGCTCCTTGAGGCCATAGCTCTGGATTAATTGCTTCCTCGTAGTTTTTGGACTCTACAGTGATTTTAAATGATGAGTAATATTCACGTTTCGAGTTCAGTTTTTCCACCATAACTTCTGGAAATTTAATTTTTAAATAGTCTATCACTTGTTCAACAGTAGTTTCAGCGTGTAGATTGTAAACGTGAATAAAAGAATGTTTTGAGGCTGCATGCAGCCCTGTGTCTTTATTATTGTCCATTACTCCAATTATAGTTTTATTTTTGTGTTTTAAATCAGGTTTATTTTTAAAACTAGGCATTGTGTTCTGAGTGGATGTTCTGTTTACTGTAATTGTTTTATTTAAGTTTGAGGTTATTTGTTTGTTTAAAGCAAGAGTTTCTTTGGTTGACGCTTGTGCTAATTGAATAGTGCCAGTCGATAAATTATTATTAGAAGTTTTTTCGTTAGATAGCGCAACTTTGACTGTTTCACTATCAGTTTTTATTGTATTAGATTTGTTAGGTTTATTATTTTTATTTTTTAAATTTGGTGTATTACTTTTTAGTAAATTATTTATAAGTTCCTGATCATTCACTCTATTTTCAAGTTGGACAATTAGTTTATCACACAGTTTTAATTTATCTTCTTTAGCTTCGTACTTGTGACACTCAGATTTATTTTCTCCAGCATCAAAGAAAGTGTCTTCACTGTTTTTATTTAAGTATAAATTAAACACTTCACTATTAGAATAAGATTCTGGTACAATATTGTTAACTATGTAATCTATTAATTCAGATTTTTTCAGCTTACTAAATTCTGCCACATGTGCAACTTTCGCCATTTTGTACACTATATAACTAATATAATTTACCAATTATTGGTTCAGGTTCGCTTCGCGGTTCGGCTTTTTTTCTTCCGGTTTTCATTTTTCTTCTTGTACTAAATACCGGTTTTTAAAAAAAGAGGATTCAAGTTCCTGTTTCGGTTCAATAATTTATTAAATAAAAATAAATTACTAATTGAAATTTAGTCCCAGTTTTGGAATAAATAGGAAACAAATTTCTAAATACTTAGACTAAACTGAAGAAAATACAACACTTTTCCTAAATTTTTACCGGTTCATAACCATCGGTTCGGCTCCGATTATGGATTCATAAAAATATTTTTGAACGGTTTGTGTTTGATTCCTGGTTCACTAAAATAGCAGCGATTATTACGGTTGTTGTTTCTGTTCTGGTTAGGTTCGAGTCTTTGCTTAAAACAAAAATTCATTCATCGTAACACGAATTTTTACAAACATTCAACATTTACCCATAATCGATCTACGTCGCCTAATATCTCATTCATGCAATCAATATATACATAAACAAAACTTAAAAATTGCTACGCAATGGAAGAAGATGCTCCATAATTATCGTGGCTCATCAAATGCTTAAATTAAAATATTTATTTATTTATTTATTTCATTGGCTTTGTTACATATAATTAAATGTTTAAAGCAAGTCAATTTTAAAATATACATAATATAAATAAAATCATGAAAGAGTGTTTCACATTGATATGTTATTTGACAAAATTATGCCCGAAATATTCTGAAATACTATAAAAACAGTTGCTAATAAGTTCGTTTTTAATTTTAATTTTAAATTTTTTTTCGTTTAAATCTCTGGTGGATTGCGGTAAATGATTATACAAGTCAAGGTTTAGTGAATTATTCTCAGATTTTTTAAGTCTAAACCGAGGTTTTCTCAACAAGTTAGCAGATCTTGTATTATAATTATGTATGTCCATGTTCATAGGTAGTAAGCTTTTTGATCTGTGTATTTCAATTAGGCTATAATATATAAATAACGAAGGAAGAGACATTATACCTAAATTAATGAAGGATTGTTTGCAATGGTCTCTATATTTTAATCCACAAATTATTCTAATTGCTGTCTTCTGTAGCCTGAAGATTATTATTGAGTTTTGTGAGTTTCCCCACAGCAAAATACCATAAGAAATAATCGAATGAAACAGTGAGAAATAAACTGTTTTTAATGTAGCGTCGTCAACGGTGGGCTTGATCTTTCTAAGTAAAAATAATATGCTAGATAATTTTTTACTAATATGCTCAATATGAGTTTTACCATTTAGAGAGTCTTCGATATGCATACCTAAAATTGAAACAGAGTTACCCTTCATAAATTCTTGTTTACTAGAAATTATTAATTGTTGCGTTTTTTCTTGATTTAATAATAATTTATTAGCAGTAAACCATATTTCAGCTTTTTGTAGGTTTGTTGTACAATTTTGCAAGAGTTCATTGATGTCCTTATTGCTACTTATTGTTGTGGTATCATCCGCAAAAAGGACACTACTACAGGGTTGCATATAGTCACAAAAATCATTCACGTAAATAATGAAGAACAATGGGCCAAGTATTGAGCCTTGAGGTACACCATGCTCTATAGCCTTAAAATCCGATAGATGACCTTCGATCTGAACACTTTGAATACGGTTATGTAAATAAGATTTGAAAAGAGTTAGAGTTATTCCTTTTATACCATAATATTCCAGTTTCGAAATAAGAATCTCATGCGAGACACAGTCAAAGGCTTTTGACAGGTCACACAAGGTAATTGCCATATGTTGACTCTCCTCAAGAGTCAAGACCCTCGACAATCTGACTGATAATATTTGAAACCGCTTGAGTCGTAGATCGCTGACATCTAAACCCAAATTGTCGATCATTTAAATATTTATTATAGTCAAAATATTTGATTAATCTATTTTTCAAAATAATTTCAAAAATTTTGGATAAAGTTGGAATAATAGAAATGGGTCTGTAATTTTGAATCTTATCAGACTCACCTTTTTTATAAAGTGGCAGTACAATTGTTTTTTTTTTAAACATCGGGAAAAATGCCGTCTTTTAGACCTTTATTGAAAAGAGAAACAAGAGGTTCAACAATAAAGTCAATAATGTTCTTTAAAAGATTATTGCTTATATTATAAAAATCAAGACAATTTGAATTTTTTAAAGAACAAACCGCATTATAGACCTCCACAACGTCTGTAGGTTGGAGTGTAAATTCGGAAACATGAGAGTTTACTGCATTTTTGATGATATTGACAGCTTCAGATTGAGCTTCGGGAATTTGTTCAATTATGTTAGATGCAACTGAAACAAAATATTCATTAAAATGAGATGGAGATAAATTAGGATGCATAGTTCTATTTCTTGACTTATTTCGTTCAGAATTTATCAAATGCCAACTATCTTTACATTTGTTTTTAGAGTTTAGTAGGAAGTTACTACAAGCATTTCGTTTACACTTAATTATTTCGTTTCTATAAATTTTAAGTTTCTCATTATACAAAATTTTGTAATGAGTATTTTTTGTGCTATTGAAACAAGTTTGTAGTGTCTCTAACTCTGATCTAAGATTTTTCAAGGATTGATTAAACCATTTAACTGGAATATCATTATTATTAATGGATATTTTTTTAAATGGAAAATATACTTCGATTAACTCTGATAAGCAGTTTAGCATAGAACTAGCGTGATCGTCCGCACTCAACAAATGGTCATCAAAAATAACATGAAAGTTCATAATGAATAAAGCGAATCTGAAATTTTCAATATTGGTACGAGAAAAACATCTCATGTTTATCGAACTCTGACTCTTTAACGGTCTAACGTTTTTAAGTAAAATATACTGGCCAAAATGATCAGACAAACATGGGTTTACAATACCAACTACATACGTACTAGTGTCCAGGTTTGTAAGAATATTATCAATACAACTAGAAGTATTTTCTGTGACTCTTGTGTACCCTGTGATAGTGACCTGAAGACCAAAAGAATTTATTAAGTTAGTAAACTCTAGCATATCATTTTTAGGATTGACATTATTAAAATCTAGATTAAAATCACCTAGAATAACAATTTTTCTATAGAAGCATTTAAACTTGATTATTAATCTTTCGAAATTTGTGAAAAAGTCATTAAAATTACCTAGGCATGATCTGTAGACAGCAATTAGTAAGATATTTTGATCCACTAAATCGATACCACAAAACTCCGCATGGAAAGCCAAATTAAAATCCATCAGATCAATGGGCTTAAAATTAATGTTATTTTAATAATTGTCCTAGTTATATCATGACAGTATTAAAAACGTTTTCCTGATATTAGAATTTTAATGTGTTTCTTATTAAAATTTGAGTAAATTGTTTTCTTATGAATTTAAGTAGGTAAGTTATAAGGTGAAATATTATTTCGTTGAATAAGCAAAGTTGTAAATTAAGAAAATTTGTCGTAAAGGGAGAAACAAAATTAAATTCGAAGTAAATATTCTTCAACATGTCCATTTGTAAATTTCAATAAAATATTGTTCTCAAAGAAGAGTCAAAATTGCTTTATGTCTGGTTCCATTATTATTTTTTTAATAAAAAGACGTAGCGAATAAATTTCGAGTTCAACGAGCTAAGATACAGTCAAATTTTTCAATAAAAACACTTAAACAAAAAACTTACAGAAACATAGAATTTGTTTATTAGACACTAAATACACGTTTGTGATTCTTTTAACTTCAGGACTAAATTAAAATTGCACGGGGCTTGATCTTTATTTTTTTCAAAGACACACAATAAGCAATTAAGTTTTATACCTGCTATTTATGTTATAATAATATACGAGTATTAGTCTATATTTATTATTTATCAAACCTTTAAGGGGCTATACTTCTTGAGTGCAATAAGAATCAGAATTCACGATTCTGGCTATATTGCTCAAAATAAAATCTGAAATTTTACATTAGTAACGACAAAGCATTGTTGAATTGAAAAATTCAAACTATATATTGTTCCGACAACAATTAGAGATAAAAAGAAATTAAACACAAGAATTTCGTGAGGATCTCATGAATAAACTATAAAAGTCATCATTGAGTTTAAAGACAAAATGGGTAGAACATAGATGTAAAAAGGGCGGAAAAACAATAAAACTATAATTTTATCAACAGAATTACCATAAATTATATCTAAACTTGTACAATTTTCACCAAATTTCGCTTAGTTATTAAAGCCAAACTAATTACATTAATTAAAGATTTTGAAGATTCCGCACTTTTAGTATTCTTCCTTAATCTACATACAAAAATTCAACATCATACGTATAACAGTATTAGATTGAGATCCTCACAAAAATTACTCGTTTTTCAATGCGTATTATTGCCATGCAATAGGCTCTTAATAACAAAATTTCATACTCGTTAAGAAAGAATCTTAGTTAATTTTGGTACAAATCCCGCCAATCGGAAGTAGTATAGGTACTTTTCTGGAAGCATATTATGGTTTTACTCGATACACTACTTTTATTTATGACAACAAAAATTGAACTTGAAAATTGTGTAGCAATTAGTTAAAAATATTTTCATAACGAAAAAACATTAGATTTAAGCAAATGCTTTAACCATTCCGAAACGGTTTACAACCATCGGTTTGGTTCCGGTTATGGGTTTGCCAAAATATTTTATGACGGTTTGGTTTGATCTCGGTTCATTAAAATAGCTGCAGTTTGTTCTAGTTTGCGTTTCTGTTCCGGTTCGGTTCGAGTCCCTGTATACAGAATGTACCATAATTTGAAGTACATATTTGAATGGCATACCTATAGTATTTCACGTAATCATAGAACAAAAATAATTTTTTCAAGATTCTGAAATTAGGTTATGGAGGTTTGTGAAGGAAACAGTTTTGGTCCACTGGTTGATAGTTTGTTTTAATATTATTATATTACGTTGTAACTAATTCATAACTAATGTTTGCATAATACAGAAGTACACGGCCACATAACTCTCGCTTTATTCAAAATAAATAGTATCCAGTGACACTAAAAATGTTCTCCTTACGTAAACTACCCGTATTAATACGAATTTCGAAAAAAATCTGTTTGTTTTGGAATCAGTACGTTAAATACTATATGCCATTACAATATGTACCTCAAGTTATGGTTCAAGATGAGACGGGAATTCAAAATTACGAAACAAGAAATAGATCTCGAGAAATCGAAATATCTCATAACGAAAAACCTTCAAAAAATTTGATAGTATTCTCTTCAATTTGTCAAAATATTTATTATTATTATTATTATTTATTTTTTTGTTTATAAATATTTTTATTTCTGTAACAAGAATTGTGTGTAAATTTAACAGAAAAAAGTTCTTAAATTCACTTTTCGCTTTTCAAATAGATAGCAAATTTTTTTTTCGAGAAATTGAGATGAGACGAAAATCTAGTTCTTTCAGATGAGAATTGAACAGTCGAGAAATGACCAAGACGAGAATACTTAAATTTTTCGTCTCGTCTCGCCTCATGGCATCACTAATGGTTAATAGAAAGAGCAGAATTATTAGGGGAGAGGTCATATGCTGGCCACATCAATTTTGTATTATTCGATGTAATTTCTATATGTATCAACCTTTATAATTTTCTGCACTTGTTTTGAATAATGGATCGTCTAGGAAACCATCGAAAATCGTAATTTACTAATAAAGAAATTTTGAAAAATCTCAGACTGAGCCGGGACTTGAACCTGGAACCTTTGAATCTACGGTGCAACGCTCTACCAATCTCAGACTGAGCCGGGGCTTGAACCCAGAACCTTTGAATCTCCGGCTCAACGCTCTACCAATCTCAGGCTGAGCCGGGGCTTGAACCCGGAACCTTTGAATCTCCGGTCCAACGCTTTACCAATTGAGTTACCAATCTCAGACTGAGCTGGGGCTTGAACCCGGAACCTTTGAATCTCCGGTCCAACGCTCTACTAATTGAGTTAGCAGTCCCTAGGTTCCATCCCAACTCAGTCAGACATTCCTTGTGGGTAAGATGTGTTTTTTCGATTCGAATGTTTTTCTCATAAAATTAATTATCATTATATTTTATGATATAGTATCTTGACATAAAAAAATGCAAAATTTTAGTAGCAATTCAAAGAATTTGATTAGTACTTTTTTATTCCTTCAAGAAATAAGAAGCGAAATGTGTGTAGGGGAGATGGTCCTCTTAAAACAAAAAACTTAAAGAAACAGTCCCACTCCGTCTTGAAATTGTTCATTAGACATTTAAATACGCGTCTGCGATTCTTTTAAATCCAGGTCTAAATTAAAATTGCACAGAACATGGTCTTTACTCTGCCAAAAACACAAACGATAAGCAACAAAGAAAAATCATTAACCGGTGTTGCTCCGAGAGAATTGAATTGCACGCGGAGAGCGTTTCCCTGTCTTCAAGTAGCTGATCTTGCCACAAAGAGAGAACAATTAAAGAATCTCCAGAGAGACAGTCTTCCAGGAACGCAGGCTTTGCGATAAATATTCTGGTTGCAGGAAACCGCTGCTCTTACTTAAGTCTCGAGGGGGCTAGAATCTATGAGGACTATTGTCACCAGCACCACATAAGATGGTAGGAATGTGTGGACACACACTTTTGATCTTTGATGTTTAGCATATTTTTTTAGTGCACTATTTGTTATACGCGTTTTTATTATCATAGTGCAACCCGTAATTTACTTTAAGATCCAATCTCTCATGCCCTCTCACTCTTTTATGTTGCGATTACTACAAAAATGCTATGGACGATCATGCGTTATCTAGACTGTAAATGATCAAAGGAGCCATACATCTCTAGCATAGTGCACAAGTTCCATGCCCAATCTTCCCACTATTAATAATCAAAGGTTACCATCAAAATAGAAGTAGGAAACATTACCCGTATAAGACGGTACTGTAATTACTATATATGCTATAAACACACTTGTTAATAGAGCTTTGATGTAAGTGTATGCTCTCAGCAGCATTACCAAAACACCTTCTTAATTTAGTTATTTTGCATACATCCTTGTATCATTGCTGATATCTGCAATGCTCACGCTGCTCGGCTTTAGAGTAGAGTTGCAACGAATATTAGGTAACTATTCGGTATTCTTCTATTCGGCATGTTTTTCATTATTCAAATATCGAAAAGTTTGATGTCATTATGTAACATACAATACTTGAACTGCGATTGCCTATAACAGTGCCTTATTTAGATATTTCATTGACAGACAAAAAATAAATGTTTATTCTTGAGTTTTCATTAATTAATATTACTAAAAAAAGAAATATGGTATCAAAAACTTTATTACGTAATTTTGATAAAAATAAAAATGAATTATCAAAATTTAAAAGCGACAAATTATGGAGAGAAAAAATACGTTTCTCGGCATTCAAAAATGCTTCGTCAGTCCTTTTTTATAGTTTATCATTTGGTGCCAAAAGGGTGCAGAATATTCGTTATTCTGCACATTTACTATTCGTTTCATCCCTACTTTAGAGCCGTCTTGGCACACTAGATCAAACCGCAGCGCATACGCCGCGTCATGCCACGCCACGTCACGCCACTCCGAGACGCATACAGTCCTTCATTACAATCCCAGTGGCGGCTCGTTCTGGTATATTATTTAAATAATATCAATAAACAACATTATCTATCTATCTATCAAATATATCTTGTAATTTAAAAATTTGCGCCTGTAGGCTTACTATTGGTGGTACTTTGACGCGGTGTAAGTCAACGCTATACTCATTTTTGGTCTATGCTACGAGAGCTGCTTTCCAAGCAGCATCCGAACTTAGGTAGAAGTCTGTGTGCGCGTTGAGGGAAATGATAACCAATGTGTCGGTTACAAAGTGAGGATTCGTTCTGCCTTGTATGCAGCTCTGTCGCTCGCGGTGAACATAAAAACGTGTAGTTTAAAGGCACAAAATAGTTTGCGTTGAAATTATAAGGCATACAACAGATGTATATTTTTAAAGACATATTGTTATTTTATTAAAATTGATTGTAGTCCAGTAAAATTAGCTCGAAAAATGCGTTTTGGCGGAAATAATTTGTATAGTCCTGAAATTTTGTATATATTCGGGAGTACTGTAGAATCAAATATTCGTCGGGTTATCCCGCCGCAGGGTGCCGCGTCCCCCCAAAATGCTGAAAAAACTTCCCCAAACGGATACACTGCTCTAGTTTTTCGCAATTATCTCGTAACCGGTTAATAACACAGAAAATTTTATACTAAGCTAATTGTAGAGAAATAAATTCTCAATCCGAGTCATTGCTGTATCAATTGTAGTTCACGCGCTAGAGCAGTCGGAAATAAAGGGGGATCGTGGCGCGCGACGCAAAATTCCTCACGAACAATAAGGGTTACCTCATAAATGTACATACATGAAAATTGAGGAAAAAAATTCTCTATCACCACATACTAATCTAGTTTTGTTATTGTTTTCTTTTTGTACTGTTTTCGAATGATTTTCGTATAAACGTCAATAACACAAAAATTAAATTTAAATTATTTAATGAATAATACCATCAAAATGAAAGTAGGAAACATTACCTGTATAAGACAGCACTTTAATTTCTAATTTGCTATAAACATCCTTATTAATAGGTAGTGTTTTATGTAAGTGTATGCTCTCATCAGCATATTGCCAATCCACCATCCCAATTTAGTTATTTTGCATGCATCCTCCAGGGACGTACTGACTATATTATTTCAGCCCGGGCGATTGTTGTTGTTGTTAAGCGGCCCTCTTTAGTTTTTATGCGTTGCAGACGACTTTTTTTTGGTTCAAGTCTAATGCGTTTAAAGTTACATTTAAATAAGTAGTAGGGAAGAAGAGGCAGGTAATTAATAACTTATTTAAAAACAATTTTAAGCCAATAGTTGTTGGTATACCTAGGCTGCGAAATGTCTGTTTAGCGACAGAATTTTTGGCCGAGGCGAACTTCGAAACTAAACAATTTTGTTGTCTTTTAGTTCCTTGAGTGACAGGTTTTGGTAAAATTATGTTTACTTATGTCTTTGTCGTTTACTACGGATTACGGAAATATCTTCAATCGCAACATTATACTTTTACCAATCCATTTTTTACCCGCGTCCCTTTTTACCACGAATTATTTTTTACCACCAACGTATTTACCAACGTGTTTTTTTACCAATCCATTTTTACCACCGTCTCTTTTTTAACAAAGCTAACAAAACCGTACTAAAGCCTCACAAACTCGGTTTTGGTATTTACTACACTAACAAAGCTAACAAAACCGTACTAGAGCCCCACAAACTCGGTTTTTGTTTTTACTACACTAGCAAAGCTAACAAAACCGTACTAGAGCCCCACAAACTCGGTTTTGGTATTTGCTACACTAACAAAGCTAACAAAACCGTACTAGAGCCCCACAAACTCGGTTTTGGTATTTACTACACTAACAAAACAGTACTATAGCCCCACAAACTATTAATGGTAAAACGGAATAGCGGTAAAAAAGTATGGTGGTAAAAGTTGTAATGGTAAAAACGGAGTGGTAAAAATTTATTAGTGGTAAAACGAAATAGCGGTAAAAAGTATAGTGATACAAATGCAGAGGTAAAAGTTGGAGTGGTAAAAATGGGTTAACGGTAAAATAGGATAACGGTAAAAAAAATGGTGGTAAAAATGCTGTGGTACAAGTTGGAGTGGTAAAAATAGAATGGTAAATATGTAGCACAACGGATCTGTACCCAACTTTACCGATGTAAAAAAAATATTCCAAACGTCATAAGAACCACAAAGTCTCATTGAGGAAATATTTTATTGATTCATTGCAGAACATCGCGCCAATATTTAAATAAATATTTATATCTCGTGATAAGAACAGTTGAATGAACTGTATAGTGAAATGACCATTATACCTTTAATACATCAAAATAGAATAAAATTCATCTTTTCAGTTTATCGGTACGTGTATAAAAAAACTTGCATACGAGTAAGTTAACACTTACCTGAAATACAATTTTTTTAAATAACTCTTAACCTACTAGACAAATTTACACCAAACTTGTCTCATTGTGGAACACTCTCCCCAATAGTAAACGGCCCTTTACCGACCCAACGGGCGATCGCCCGATGGGCCAGTCCGTCCCTGGCATCCTAGTAACATAGCTGATCTCTCTAATGCTGACGCTGCTCTATCGTCGGCTTTAGAGCCGTCTTGGCACACTAGATCAAACCGCAGCGCATACGCCACGCCACGGCACGCTACGCTATGCCACGCCACGTCACGCCACTCCGAGACGCATACATTCATTACATTGTGCATTGTTCCGACCTACGTAGTCAACTGAATTTACTCGCTATTACCGTGATAAGTGATACATATTTGTATAAATAAGTGGATGGATGTGATGCCTTAAGACTGTATTAATAACAGATGCTTTAACATTAAAGTTATACCATGGTGTGCATAAGTTCAATAGTGTTGGAGCACAATTCACAATATAATGCTACTGAACTTGTATTCAAAGCTTCAAATTATCAGTTAATGTAGAATCTAGTCAAGTTTGCATTAAAGTTTTGTTATTATTCTGCAATAATTCAAGATAATCGTTACCATAGGAGAGAATAATAACTCTTTTATTCACATGACTGAATGCATTTTGTGACCGATTGTTGTTTTGACAATTCAGCTTCGAATCAAGTCATGTACTAATTTCAGTTTAACTGCAATTAAATTAGTTATATTATGAAGACTATTTTGTAACTATACACATGGTAAAATATACAGAATGTCCCAGATAAGTTGTCCGACACATAAGTAGTTACACCTTTAGGGAGCCAATTCAGAAATGTTTTCCCACAAAAATGCATAGGTGACTAGATAATATGTAGCATAGCTTACTTTGGTTCGTTGTTATGTATTAAATATTTTGTTCTTGTAACTATTGACAATTTTGAATTTATATAAATAACATTATACAAGTTCTGATTTTTAAATACAAATATTTTTATTGTTCTTCATTTTATTTATATTTATACAAGTAGTATAAGTTTAACTGCTACATTTGGTGACCCCGACGTTTTACAATCCTTCACGCCTCATCCTTCATCGACGTTATCTTCGCGACTATTCTTCAAGACATTCTCCATCTTCTTCGACCTGTCATTTAACATCTTCGTATCATCATTGTTCGCCAGTGCAACAACCTAATATCTTCAACATCATCCTGGCGATTCAACTTCAAGCTCTTCAACCTCAAGATACTCTACTTTCTGTCAATTTTCTTCGCTACGTCTTTAAAATTTTTAACAAGGTATTTTTTATGTAAATTTCACACAAACAATCACTTACACCATAACAGTTCACAACACTCTTCCTTCCTTTCATACTTGCAGCATGTCTCTAGCACTGTCCAGACTCACTTGGGCTGCTAGGGAACTTTCATCAAATCTGTCAACCTCTCCCTCTTGAACACAATTTTTATTTCTTCAACACATGCCAGTGTCAAACCCCGCAATCTGTAATTGAATCGACACTGGCATAAACATACATACTAGAGATGCGCATTTTTAATAAAAATGAAACCCGACCCGAACCCGAAAGGTCCTAGACCCGAACCCGACCTGTACCCGAACCAACCTGATAAACACCCGACTATACCCGACCCGAGAAATACCCGATATGATCCAAACCCGATATGACCCGAACCCGATATGACCCGAACCCTACATTTACCCAACCATAACCCGACCTGTACCCGATCCCGACTTTTACCCGAACCCGACCTGACCCGTTATACGATTAATTAATGTTCTACCCTACCCGATGGATACCCTACTTACTTATATAGTATCCGACCGTTAATTAAACATTTTTTTATTTGACGTAAGCGAGTGACCGCAGAAACTACTGTCATGATCGATTTTTAAGCTTTTTGGTTTTTGCTTCCACATAATATTAAAAGCAAATACAAATTGTTTTTATTAGTGATTTAATTTACGTAAATTTTAAATGTGTATTCCATCTTCATTTCTGATTTTTTGTCTTTATATGTGTATGACAATAGTAACTGAAGTCCCTCACTTTCAACATAAAAAAATTGTTTTTGAAAATGGGCAAACTGTGAGCGGAGTTTACTACCTTGTACGTCAAGAAAACTCTTTCTTTTGCAGTAAAGTAAACCAATTAACACAAACTATTCGAACGAACACTCGAATTTAAATGAATTATCATTTCAAGACAATTGCTAATATTCCTTAATTGTTACTACCTGCACTAAAGGAAGGAATGAGAACGTACTTGATTTTCTTAGAACTATGACTTTCCTTCAACTATTTTTCGTAATCCCTTAAAATTTACCTTTTGATACTCGACCTAAGACCATGTACTTAATTTACCGTTAACTTCTTAGTATAGGATAGGATAAACAGATTAAAATAACTGTAACTGCTACAGTTTAAAGTAACAATTTGCTATATAACGAAACTATGCAATTATACACATAATCTTGATTTTCGTTTAAAACCCGAACACGAAATATCAATTTGAAAATTGACCCGAAACCCGCCCACGGGTCGTTCGGGTCGAGTCGGGTTTCGGGTTTCGGATATAAATGCGCATCTCTAATTATCAATTACCCTACTAGCCACTAACCTGCACCACTTGACAATTTTTTTTTATATTTACTCCCCATGCCTTTTTTAGGGGGGAGTAATGTAGTGAGCTGTCACCTTTATTTAATTTATATTTTAATTAATCTAGTTTTCTTCTATATTTTATATATTGTTTTCATTGTTTTATTGTTTTATTATATACATAACGACGATATAAATATACAAGCATTTTATTTATACTCTAAAGAATTTTATTATTTTATTTATTATACAAGTGAAAGTATTATATATTATTATATAATACTTTTTAAACATGCTACAGATATACGAGCCCAGGCTCACATGAGTTCGGTCGTTCGTTTTTTTTTTGTACAAAAGTTTAAACAAAAGTCAAAATACAAGTAAAATGTAATGTATCTTATATTTATTAAAAACTGCAATACATTTTATACAATCTCAAATAAAATTTGCAATCGCAACATTATGGAACCGAATTAAAAAAATAGAATAATCGTCTTGCAAGAACAATAAAAAAAATTGTAAAAAAGACTGCAAAATATTTGAGACTTTTTTCTCCAGGAAAGTGTGGCGACGCGCATCATTCTCGCCGTGGATATGAAAAATCCTATGTTTCACGTTAAATTAAACTCACTGTATTATAGTGGAATATTTTTTGAATATTTTCACTAAACTTTTGGTAGGTGAAATATTATTACGCTTGTAAAAATTTAATGCAATATCTGAAGTATTTTTCCCATGTTCTACATGAATTAGACAGCGATAGAGATACTCCCCAAATGCTCTCTCTCAATTTGTCTCACTGCCGCTGTTTTGTAGTGTAGGCACGTAGTATAGAGTTCACTGATATTTGGTTACAATATTTTGAAGACACTAATAAATTTTGAGGAATCATTTAGTAGTTGACCTTTTCCTAAATATGTTATTTTGTCTTTGAGCTAAACAGAAATATCTCTACACGATCAGATACAAATGTACTAACCTATATAAAACTGTCAAGTTTGACAAATTTGATTCGAATGTACCTTCAATTCGACGTGGCAAATAAATGCGTCATAAAAATCGCGTTTGATAAAAAAATCCTTGTTATATCGCCGTAATGAAATGATTGCAATATTGCACCGGCTAATATGACAGTGATTACGCCAGCAGAAAGTGAGAATCTCATACGACGTCTCTCTCGTCAATGCAAATTTGATCGCAGCGGTGCACAAGAAGCAGAAGCATTTTACGCTGAATTACATTGTACGCTTGCCGAGGCGCCGGTCGTGAAAAATGACTCGAATATCGGCGCGAGATTTATATAAGAGTTAAATTTTCCATTTTATCTTGAGAAACTGATTCGCGAATGCGGAAACACAGAAATGCGATCCGTCACATGGGGGTGGGGGAAGGGGGTTCTTTGGCTTATTAATAAACTACCCACGAATTCATTTCAATTTTCTTCAGTTTTAAACAGTCGACCGCTCGAAAATGACTACATCAGTTGTGAGTTATACCGTATGGACCGGATAGCTGTGGTTTTGACAACTCAGGTTCGATTCCAGTCAGGTACACATTCCAGATTACATACACAAAAATTATTTGGCCGTTTTTATCTAATTTCAATCGTAGATGAGACGGATACCTTTGACCGACTGAGATTCTAAAAAATCAGGTTTGAATCCAGTTAAAAACTTAGTTTGTAATATAGCAAGGTCCCTGTCCACTATATTTTTGGCACAAGTGTAGCGCCTTAAAGCGATTTTTTTCGGCCCTGGTTTAAGGAGGTTTTATCGCTCAGCGCTGCTAGCTCACAAATCCCTGCTATGTCAGATACCGTGCTGACAGTACATGTTGTCTCTATTTATCTATTTGCTTTTTTTTGAAAATATAATATAGCCTATGTCATCCGCGGATTGTGTAGCTTCCCAACGGTGAAAGAATTTTTCAAATTGGTCCAGTAGTTTCGGAGCCTATTCAATTCAAACAAACAAACAAACAAATCTTTCCTCTTTATTATATTAGTATAGATTACTCGACTACTATTTGAAAATTTCATAATAATAATGTAATACAAACATTTTAATTTACAATTCAATCAAAGTGACAAATAGTTTTGCTCAGAATTATTATTTTTTAATTGTTTATAAATGAAAATAAAAACAATTGTTAAAAATCGATATTGCAGCTAGTTTTTTACTGCCTTTGTCTTATATGGTATTTTTTTAGATTTAGATTCCATAGGTTAAGTAATTTGTTAAATTATTTTTTTACTGTGATAGAATGCCCTTAACTACACAAAAATAACTTGACCAGTTTTTTGTAAGTAATTTAAAATGTAGATGGATCGGATAGCTGAGTGCGTAATATGCTTATAAGTTATAATCTAACAACTCAGTTTCTAATCCAGTCAAGTACACCAGTACATGTTCCAGTTTAACTGTTTTAAAATGACATCAAGCCAACTAAAATACGACTGACCCAGAATAATTATATTTTAAAATTTTAATTGTACATTTCTAAATATTTTTGTCTTCATCGACTCATCTATTAATTCCGTAGACACATTACATTAATAAACACAATTTTATGTTGCCAACCATAGACCCCTCCCCCCGGAAATGTTGACATATCTTTAAAAAAATGATATCAAGCCAAATGAAATACGACTAACCCAGAATAATTAAATTTTATAATCTTAATTTTACATTTCTAAGTATTTTCGTCTTCATCGACTCATCTATTAATTCCACAGACACATTCCATTAATAAACACAATTTTATGTTCCCAACTAAAGACCCCCCTCCGGAAATTTCCGGAGGGGTGGCGCGTATCCGGTTACGTTCAGTGCGACGCGTGGCTGCGTAACGTCACTAGCAGACACAACAGTAGCGTAGTGGCAAGTAACGCAACAGTGGCACTGGCATGACGCAGCCACACGCTATACAGATCACATGAATATTCATAGCGAATCACACGATTGCTTCACACATATATCTACAGTTATCACGAACTTATTAATTACATAATGTCAGTTAGACGCAGACGGCATCTGAATAGACGATGAAACGATCTTGTTGACGAATAGCTTAAACGAGTTGAATAAGGAATGGAATTAGCATCTTGGTGATTGTTAACCCCTTTGAGGATTCAATCAATCTTCTGAATCCTGGAAAAAATAAATTCACTGTTTTGAAGCTATGAATAAATTGGAAATTCTTCTTTTCCAAGACTCAATAAAGATTCCAGTGTGTTTTTATTTTTTTTATAAAACTTCAAAATTCCGCTTATTTTTTCAGTTTAACTGCGCAAAAGCTATCCGTGTATATAATGTACTTTCCTTACTCTCCAAGAATCTTGGGAAAACCTATGTCGCTTAAAAAATAAATTTAAATTTCTTAACTTGAGCCCTTGAATTTTAAAACAAATTATTGATTAAAATATTCTTTATGAGTGTATATTTTATTGTAGTGTACTTAATATGAAAATATCTCAGCAATTATTTATCTACAAATTAATTAATAACATATGAGAATCTTAGGAAAATCTGTCATTTAAGAAATAAATTTTAATTTCTGTACCTGAGCCCCCGAATTTTTAACATTCCGTATGAGTGTACATTTTATTTTATTTAATATGATAATATCGCAAATAATATCATATAAGAATCTTAGGAAAATTTATAAGAAATAAATTATAATTTCTATACCTGTAACCTATAACATAAAGAAGTTTAGGAAAATCTATGTCTCTAAGAAATAAATTTAAATTTCTATAGGTACGTGGGTACGTGAATTTTTTAACAAATTAATGATTAAAATATTCCATATGAGTGTAAGTATATTTTATTGCACTTAATATGAAATATCGCAGCAATTATTTATCAACAAATTAATTCATAACATCTTTTAAATTAAATAAGCCAAATGTCTAATCTATATCTTTATTTAATATTTAATCCGATACCAAGATAACTTAAATGTTGTTGTCTATTGCATCATGCAGTGTAACACTTGTTATCTTAAAATATTGCGATTCATTTTGAGTTGTTTTGACTGCAGATTCCGGTGTTCAATTTCTAAGAATAATAAATTATTATTTTTATTTGAATTCACTGATAATAATATCTATTACCTATATAAATAAATTGTGCTAAAGTAAATAGCATTTTGACCAAAGAAAGGTGGACAATATCAGTAACAGTTTTTAATTATTGAATTTGCATTTCGTATTTTGAATAGTACCAGTAAGCCACGATGGTAACAGGTAATAATATTGGATGTATAGACTTCAAAACTTTTTTTAATTAAAAACTCATTTTTAGTTATAAAAAATTTAATTTAATGGCGACGTTTCGGTCTGGTATTGACCATTATCAAGCCAATTATTACAAGCCAAAGTTTTTAAGAATTACGTAATTTATAATTTAATGAAAATATGTCGGTGAAATTTTTAGAAGAACCATCTTGCAAGATGGTGAGTCAAGTCGGGGGTTAGTCGTGACTGAATTTGCATTTCAATATATTTTGTACAATCTTATAGATTTTTCAGAGAAAACTAAAATGTGTAAAGTATCTTCGAATTTTAAATATTATTGACTTATAAATAATCTTTATTTAAAACACTAGATCTAATTTAATTACATTTATAATAGTATGGGATGGTGGATAGTAAAAATATAGATTCGAATTCAGTCAGGTACATATTTCAGTTTAACTGCACCAAATCTTTCCTGTTGTGTACTCTCCACTAACAACTATGAGTACCCGACAGTATGTGATTCTGCAACACCTGGGTGATATATACACTCACCGGCACGGAAAACGGGTCACTTATTTTTTTAAAGATAAAATGCTAATAACATTTATGTTGAGGACGAATGCCGAAATATTACTATTACTATATGTTAACTAGACATACTCGAAGTCGATTCCATTACCAAACTCTTACAAACTTTAACAATTTACTTAAATATACCTTTTATATGCGCATCATACCGAAATCACGAAATTTATAAAATGCAAAGTTATTGATTATGCTGGTATTATTTCTTTTCATCATTTGTTTTATTGTTTATTTGTCATTTTGATGTGGTGTGATGTGGTCTATGTTTTCAAAATGGCACAGAATGCAGAAATTGTAGTTTCCATCATCACTTTAATCGAAGACAGAAGAAGTTAACATTTCCTTGCTAAACGGTACAATGTATCACTTAGTACTATTTAACGCGTGCATACACGTTTTCTGGCGACAGATTTGTACACCAGAAGACCTGAAATAGGCCTGAGAAGACGCAAAAGCAACAGAAATGCTCGATTTTTTGTTTTGACATCGCGCCGAAATCGCACTATAATTGTCGTGGAGGCTCATAAATCATTACTACAATTGCTTACTGTGAATACTAGTGAACGTATTGTACGAAGAAGAGTAATAGAAGTAGATTTTCTGGCACGAAGGCCCGCCATGCGACCACACCTCCTCCAACATTACCGAGTAGCACGCTTGTAATTTTTTTAAAGGCGTGTAAATTGGGATTAAGGTGATTAGACTCGTGTTTTAGTCACTATCGAATCTCAAAATTTTTTAATGTCACCATATGGATGTGTAAAAGTGTGACGACCAATTGAGAAACTTGTGCATTCAGCAATACTATGTAAGATTCCTGGGAGGATCAGTAATGGTGCGAACTGGGATATCAGTGATTTTGCGGATAGTTTTTTTCCTTGTTTCTATGGTAATATTCAATGCCGATAGGTACAAAAAAGATATTCTGACCGACAATGTTGTGCCTTATGCACTATTTTAATATGATAAATTTATCTTGATGCACGATAATGCGCGCCCTCATGCTGCTGCAATATTAAACGATTTCATAAATGTTGTTAACATCAATCGTATGATGTGTCCAGCGCGGAGTACAGATCTGAATCCAATATAATTTGGGTAGTATATGCTCGATATAAAGATTCGAAGTCGTGTACCCGGTCCCAGTAGGCTTAGTACGCTGAAATAACTGAGAGATGCACTGTTAAAAGCATAATATAATAATATCCCTTAAGATGGCATCAGGAACCTCATTTTGAGTAGGCCTCTACGATTGACCGAAGTCATAAAGTACGCAGAGAGAACACGCGTTATAAGTATAAACGAATTGTGTTTATTTATGTGATTGTAATTATTTTTCAACTTATTTTTTATTGTTTTTATGTCCATATTTTTTTCTTTTGATAATAAACAATTAGTAAATATTCAAAACATTAATTTCATAATACGAAATGCTTGACTATAATACCCTTTAATAAAATATATCATAGTTATACAATTTTACAAAATAAAAAGTGACCCGTTTTCCGTGCCGGTGAGTGTAGATATATAAAGAATAAAGGAATACCGGGCATACGAATTTTAAATTAGTAAAGAATATTAATCAAGCGGTCATAGAATATTAGCAAATTTTTTGGCAGAAACCGCTTCACTACCTTGAAATAATAGTGTATAAAGAAGTCGCCCAGCTCAGTTTTTCGTTTGACTTAGTTGCGGTCAGGCGAGTAATAAGTTGACGAACTTTGATAAGGCTCTGTGTAGAATAAGAATATAGGCACATACTTTCTCTCCCTTATCGCTCCGACCAACTTTGTCTGCAGGGACAGTACAGTTCAAATAATTTACGATATAATTTTACTGATACCATTTTCGTCATTATCTTATGGCAGCATAATTACCCTTGGCTTTGTGCTCTCCAACACACACCCCTACTAGCGTGAAAAAGTCATCTACAGTGTTTAACAAGGTAATAAAACAAAACAATGAAGAAAATGAAAAATATTCACATTTAAATTGCGTTGAACCTGCTTGCATTAAGCAACGCGAAGTAGGCAGTAAGCACTAATAAAACGGCCCTGTCTCGAACAAGGAACAAGGAACAAATCGGACAGAAACAAGTCTTCGGAGACTAGCTGGAAGGGAGGAAACACACAGTGGCTCTCTAACAAATAAAAAGAGGAAAAACAATTTTGCCAATATCAAAATCACATTATTCCGGTCCAATGCTCTACATTTTACCGCACTGTTACTGGATCGTTTTTAATATTCTACACTGCCGGAAAAAAATAGCCACCCTGGACGAGACCAAAATTTTCACACTGCTACAACTATTACAATTTTAATCAGATCTGCATGAAACTTTATCCACCTGAAAGCTCAACTCTTCCTCTAACCTATTAGAATCTCCACTCTCTGCCCTCTGAGCCCCATACGAAAACGGGAACTTTTTGAGGGAAAAATCTTCGTACGCGCACAAGCGTCAGTTGACGCAAAATTTTTCCACTATTGCAATGGCGTTCGATAGATCGCACAATTTCGCGTAAGGAACACGAACTTTCCAGTTGATACGTTGATTTTTCAGCGAGATACAATTTGTTGAAGTTGAGGCTGCACAGATTTTTATTTGGTTGGAAGGTGTCATTTGCGGTACTGACCTCAACCAAAATAAATAATTTATTAATTATGAGCAGCGACTCGAACCGAACTGGAACAGGAACGTAAACCGGAACGAATCACAGCTGTTATACGGAACCGAAACCAAACCAAATTGGTAGAACCCATAACCGGAACCGAACCGATGGTTGTGAACCAGTTCGGCACGATTGAAAGCATTAACTAAAGTGTGACATAATTAGGGTTCCGTCTCAGATTTGCATAATCAGGAACCTTTATGATGAGACTTCGTTGTCCGTCCGTCCTGTCTGTCATCGGCCTGTAACTTCAAAACGGTTGATTATAGAAAGCTGAAATTTGGCACGTAGATAAATAAGTATAATATGCCGCAGATAACCCGAATGTCAAATGTTTATTTTTGTTTATTTCACAACTCCAGAAGCGGTAAAAATATATTTAAAAAGGGCATCCCCCCTTTATCTCCGAAAGTACTAAAAATTTAAAATTTAAAAAAATAAATAAATAATAAGACAATGATACTTACAGGAAAACTATAGCGAAGGAATGATTTTGTCTAGTTTTCGAAATATTACACAAAACAATTAAAGGAAAATGTGCAGAATAAATAATATATAAGTAGGTATATAATTTTTTAAACCAGTGGTTCTCAAATTACACTACAAAGTTATATTTTTTCAAATGAGAATATATATATATATATATATATATATATATATATATATATATATGTGTATATATATATATATATATATATATATACAGGGTGAGTCAGCTAAGTGTTCCCTATTTCATTTGTTTGTAAAGTCTCAAGTTTTTGTGTAAAGTCCGCCAAATTTTTGCTGTAAATACGTAGCCACTTGAGTTTTTGTTCGCAAAGTTCATTATCATTATTGCTCTATTGCTTCCTAATTGGTGACTGAAATAATGATTAATTAATTAATGATTAGTCAAACGACTATTTGTAGGATTTTAAAGGACCTTAAGTGGCATCCTTATAAGATTCAAATTCTGCAGGCAATTTCTGAAGAGGATAAAGCAAACCGATAGGAATTTGCAGAAGACGAAATTGAACGAATGAATGAAAACCCTGGTCATCTGAATAACATCATGTTTTCTGATGAGGCACATATTCATCTTGATGGTGGATTTAATAGACACAATCATCGGTATTGGTTAGATGAAAATCCCCACTGGATTGCTGAACAATCCTTGTACTCTCCTAGAACGATTGTTTGGGCTGCAATTGGAGATTTTGGATTAATTGGTCCAATTTTCACATTGAAGTGAACCACTCGTGAAGTTTTTGTCTGATCGATTTGAAATTTCGGCAGTAAAAATTCCTTTAGATAGTTCATGTTTTGCAAAAATTTCGTCACTTTCTGATAAAAATTGCCTAAGTTATAAAAAATTCAAATAGGGAATAGTTAGCTGACTCACCCTGTATATAGCAATTATGGATAAATGGACGAAAAGCAAAAGAACAAAATATAGCTGCTGTCAAGTAATAATAGGTACATGTTGTACAAATTGATATAAATTGTTATTCTTTGTGTATTAAGATTATTTTGTGACAGTATGGCTGATATTTATACAAATGAAGATTTGTTTAATTTATTTGTAATAATATATAGGTATAACCAGTGGTTTTCAAGTTACACTATAAAGTTATATTTTTTCAAATGAGAATATATATATATATATATATATATATATATATATATATATATATATATATATATATATATATATATATATATATATATATATATATATATAGCAATTATGGATAAATGGACGAAAAACAAAAGCAAAAGAACAAAATATAGCTGCTGTCAAGTAATAATTAATAGGTACATGTTGTACAAATTGATATAAATTGTTATTCTTTGTGTATTAAGATTATTTTGTGACAGTATGGCTGATATTTATACAAATGAAGATTTGTTTAATTTAGTTGTAATTTATGTAGTGTGTAATAAAAATACCATACAAGCTTCTTTTAATTTGTCACTTTTTCATCCATAGCTTACTGCCCATTAACATTAAAAATAAAAAATTATTTAAATTTCAATTGAAATTTTCACAACATTTTTATTATGCAAAGATATAAAACGAATACATGGTTGAATTCAGAAAAAAATACTCTATCGAACAGACCTAAAAAATATGTTTATTCCCATTTGAAAAAATATAACTTTGTGTAGTAACTTGAGAACCATTAATTTAAAAAATTATTTTATTCTTTAAGCAGATTTCCCCCTTGGTCTCCTACAACTTTGCTTTATAATATTTTCTGTAACTAGAATAATAAAGAAAATATAGCCGGTGGTTGGTTTCGCTGTTATATTTATCTAAAAAAGTGAACATTGAAAAATCGGGAACGCGGAATATAACTTATTTTCTTATATTAGCCAATATACAAGTTGATGGGAAACGTTTTTTTTAGTAAATTATAAATTATGGATAAGACTGGTAATTAAATTTAAAATTATTTAGTTATAAAATCTGACGGAATCCTTTATGCTATGCGTATGGAGTATGTTATTGAATTTGAAGGAAAATTGTAGTATTGTTTTTAATAATTTTCAAGAGATCTTTTTTATTATAGATTTTTTCCTTTTAGTCCAAAATTGTAATATTTTAAATTAATTAATCGTTATTAATTGCATCATTGAACGGAGACTGGAACTTGAACCGCTTTGCTGTAAACCGGTTACCGGAATATTTCAAGAAAAATATGAAAACCGGAACAAAATTTAAAAGCGAATCGAACCTGAACCGCTATTTTGTCCGAGTCACTGATTTTGAGTTTTTTAAATCCAAAAACCTGCCTGCTTTCTGTATTTTCAGAGTTTGAGAACCTCTGTACAGTCAGTGTTTAGATGAGGGATGAAGGGAAGTCTGGCAGACGCGACAGCGCGAGTAGATGACGGAATGACAGCGCGTACAGCGTACAGTACAACGACGCAAGGCGCCGCGACGGTGAAGCAATGCAGCAGGAACTAACAGCAGGCGGCACGCACGAGAGCAGGACAGCCTCAGAGCCCCCAACACCCCCTCCATTCCCTATGCCGCAGTGATTGATTGCCTTCTATTTAGCCAAATCCTATAGCCACATCCCGGTAAATCTCATTATTACGTCAAGCCAAGATGCTACTTACTTCACTTTATATATGAGAAATAGCTTCAAGGAACCATAATTTATTAATAGACCAATAAAAATACACACCCATGGGATTGTACAATACAACTGTAAAACAAATTAGTTTACACAACTGCCGCCTGTACCACTAAGTGCCTAGTTTTACCAATTATATCAGGAAATCCGCTGCTTGATGGATTTGCGCGAATAAAAAGTGGGGCATTATGTTTTCATTTTCTAAGAGAAATAAAATATTTTCTACGTCTCGCACAGTACAAAATCTGATGTGGCTAGCACATAACCTCCCGCCATGTCATTTTAATATATCATATATAAGTTTGTTAACAGCAATAAATTTCGTATTTCACAAGCGGTAGACAAAAAATGTTATAGTGCTTCAAGTAGAGCACCACAGGTACCTACCTACCGCTCATGATTCGCTGATCAAAATCTAATTTGGTCTTTATAGAATCGAAATTTTATTTTATTAATACCTTATTACATACTGTCCAGTAGTCCTGTAAATATTATATTTCTCTAAAACAGTGCCACTAACTCCACTAGCATTTCAAAAACTTTACAGGTCTGTTGATCTGTCACATTGACTTTTTCCTTCAAGGTCCGCAAAATTTCAAGGACCTACGATGATTTGGCGCGAAATTATGAATTTTTGAAAAAAAGGGCCATTTTGAGGTTTCTGAATTTCATTAAACGTCAAATAGAAACAACAAATAGAAATGCCTTGTTTGTTTTAATAATTCCATAGCCTCAGTGATTTTTGTAAAAATACAATTATTTAAAATGTTGATTATTACGGTTCTGGAATTTCAAAATTTGAAAACAAAAATATATTCGGATTCCGTATTTTTTTCTCTACAAAAAACCTATAGAACTTTAACTCTAAAATAATTAGGGGATCAAATAAATGCACATTCAAAAATTAACATTGTAATCGCTATGCTGCGTCATCCAAAAGTCACCACCCTATATATATATATATATATATATATATATATATATATATATATATATATATATATATATATATATATATATATATATATATATATATATTCAGATAAAATATGCTTAAATAAAGGGTTTACATCAATTAGGAGCTATGACCAGTCAAAAACAAGAAACTATTTTCTTAGAATTGCAAGTATAATACTTTTATTTGTTGATTTATTCCAGATTAATACAAGAAATGTTATGTTATAGTCAGTGGCGTAACTAGTGCTTGATGCGCCCTGTATCAAAAATTACAATAGGAGCCCATCTTTTCGTGAACGATTTTAAAACTTTGGATCGTGAACGTACGTGACCGTGAGTGACATGTAATATATCGTGAGTGATCGCATCGGGCGTGAGCGAAATTTCTTCGGGCGTGAGTAAAAATCACAAGTCACACGACATGCTTAATTTGCAAAATATTACAAAATAAATTGTAATTACGCTGCTAATACTCGTGACTCTGGCCTCTCTTCTATGCGAATAAATCTTTCGCCTGGATATCAGATAACCAACCTACGCTAAAACGTTCTCGTCCCTACCACGGAAATCTGATCTGCCCACCTCCCCGTGGTGAAAGGCGGGCAACGATCCAAGGCAATAAGACGGACCCACACGCAATAAGATCCTGTGGACGGCTAAGAGGCAGCCCTGTGCTCCTCATCCTTTTTCCCTCCTATGGCCAATGGGTCTGATCAAGACCAGCCTTATGTAGGTGATGGTGAACTACATTATTTAGACGTTGATGAGTGTTACGAAAGCGCTCAGAGAATAGCCACACTTGTGTGTGCTACTATCAAATTGGTGAAAGCATTACCAAAGGCATTATCAGATGCGAGAAGGACGATTGTTGACTCTCTTAATCCTATTATTAATGAAGTTAGCAAGATTGACGTGAGCTTGAAGAAGCTCCAAAAAGTTGAACACGGCAACTCAAGGCTGGAGAACCTTTTCCTTCAAAAATTTGACGTTATCAATGCTCGCATTGATAAAATTTCTTCTACCTCTACCCATTCTGCAAATCAACATTCTGCCTCCTTTTCTACCCCCAAAACTTTTTCGCAAGTTGCGAAAACACCTAAAGTGGCGAAACTCATAAAGAGCAATTCGCTCAAGAAACTGGCACAAGTTGTTATCACTCCTATTGCGTCTAATCAAAAGATTAAGACGAGTGACGAGACCAGGCAAGCGCTTGCTAAAGTGTTTTTGCCGTCACAGAATGATTTTAAACCCGAAAGGGTCATTAAGCTCAATAACAAGGCGATCCGAGTTGAATCATACTCTGATGTCAGCACTCTTTTGAACTCTGCTGATCTTAAAAAGGCAGGACTTGTGGCTAGTCTGCCTAAAAAGCTTAATCCGAGGATAGCGATCTACAATGTTCCATCAGCTATCGATGAAACTGACTTAACTGCTTGTATTATGCAGCAGAATCTGTCACATATTTCTGGTGACGAGGAGACACTTGTCAAGGCTGTCACGAAGTTTGGTAAACGTGATATGCCTTACAATAATTGGGTGTTTGAGGTTACTCCTCAAATAAGGAACCACCTAATGGCTACTAAGAAACTCTATATAGAGTGGAACCTATGCAGAATTGACGATTATATATACGTCAAAAGATGTTTTAATTGCAATAAGTTCGGACATGCTAAAAGCGAATGTAAAAGCGAAACATGTTGTGCAAACTGTGCTGGAGCACATGACACTCTTCAGTGTCCAAGTCCTAATGGACCCAAATCTTGCTCCAATTGTGTGAGAGCAGGCACTAAAGTTGGCAGTGCAGCGCACAGCGCTAAAGATACTGCATGTCCGACTTACGCTAAACGGTTAAAGGATCTAATCGAAAACATCAATTATGTTCCACAAGCTTAACATTTTACAAATAAATCTTCAATTTTCAAGAGCCGCAACTCAAGAATGCCTCGGGCTTGCAAGAGACAAAAATGTCGACATCATCCTCATACAGGAACCATACTGCACCAGGCGAGGGAATTACTATGTCATACCTGGAACTTCGGCTGTCAGGGTTTTAGCATATAATAAGGAAAAGTTCTTTGCTGCAATAGTTATACTTAACTCCAGCATTGAACTTCTAAATCTTTCACATTTCAATAATGAATATTCTGCATCTTGCGAGATACGCATCAACGGAAGCTCCTATTACTTTACTTCTTCATATTTTGCTCCGAGAAACGCAATAGTAGAAGATCTCGAGAGATTGGCAGGTATTCTGAATGACTACCCCGATAAGCCTGTTATTGTGGGATGCGATGCGAACGCCAAAACTCCTGTTTGGAACTCCTCTTATACAGATACTAGAGGTGAGGAGCTTTTGGACTTTCTCATGGATCGAGAACTCCATGTGGCAAATCAGTCTGGATTTCTACCTACTTTTAATGGTATACAGGGTGAATCCAATATAGACGTCACTCTTGTAAGTGACTCGGCCGTTGGCCTTCTAACTAACTGGCAAGTGTTGTCCGAACACTCTACATCTGATCACAGATATATTTCTTTTATGATTGAACTCTATGCACCTCTAACCACGAAGGTTGGAGGTTATAATATTTCATCTATCAATGAGGAAGAGGCTAAGAGGAGAACTGAGTTTCTCATCTCTTACCTAGAATCACTCCCATTTTTCCCAGACACGGGGGATATAGATTATAAAGTTGAAATCCTAACTACTGGACTTCAAGATATTTTGAAGCATACTGCTCCTAGAAGGAAGATATTTGAGAACAGATCACACTGGTGGAATAGCAGTCTTGATCGTCTCAGAGTAAGAGTGGGTGTTGCGAAACACAAGGCCCAAAGAGCAAGAGTCTCTCCCGACAGGGAAATCTATCTAGAAGAATTCCGTAATCTTCTAAAGCAGTATAAAGATGCTATAGTACAAGCAAGAGACAAATCTTGGAAAAAGTTCGTTCAAGAGGATCTCTCTGCCAACCCCTGGGGTGTGTCTTATAAAATTGCCGCAAACAAATTGAAGCGCAATATCCCGCTAACTGCTCTCAGAGACGCTCATGGCGTACACTGCAAATCCTTGCCTGAGGCAATGGAACGTCTAGTACAAACTCTATTACCAGATGATGATCCTCAGACTGATCTGCCGAATCATGCTGAAGCACGCAATGCAGCAGCCGCTGCATCTACAAGTAACAGTATTCTACCTCCTATTACGGAAGATTTGGTGAAGTCTTACCTGGCAAATATCAAGAGTCGGAAGGCACCTGGCCCCGACGAGATTCCAGGAATATTCCTAAAGCTAATATCGCCAATAATTTCTGGCTATGTGGCACGTTTACTACAGGACAGCCTGGTCCTAGGTTATTTTCCACATTCATGGAAGCAGGGTAACCTGAAGATTATTCCTAAATCAGTTGACAAAGATTTAATGGATCCCAAGTCATATCGACCCATAACTCTCCTAGCTGAAATGGGGAAGTTGTTCGAAAGAATATTACTATATCACATGAGGGTAGACTTACCTGCTCTTCATCACCCGAATCAGCACGGCTTCACGCCAGGATGCTCCACCACTGGAGCCATGAACAGTCTTATCGAATTTGTCAATCAGTCTGATGACAAATATGTCGCTGGGATGTTCTTGGATATTTCTGGAGCTTTCGACAACCTGTGGTGGCCCGCTGTTATACTTAACCTGAAAGGAAAGGAAGTCAACAATTATATTCTACAGTCTATTAAAAGTTATCTTAAGGATCGAGGTATAGCGTATACAATCGGTGAAGACACGATTGCTAAAGTCCTTACTAAAGGCTGCCCGCAAGGGTCAGCCATGGGTCCTACACTCTGGAATTGCGTTGTAGACGACCTACTTTCCGCGAACCTTCCCCAAGGCTCGAGGATAATTGCCTATGCAGACGACATTCTGATACTCTTTTCTGCAAACTCAAGAACTCAGCTGGAATCAAAGGCTAATACGTTGCTGGAGATAGCCGCGTCATGGGCTGATGAAAACAAGCTAAAGTTTTCTCAACCAAAGTCTACTTACATACTCTTTAAAGGGAAACTTATCCGCGATCCAATATTCAAGATGAGGGGATGTGGAATTAAACGTTCAACATCCACCAAATATCTTGGAATTGTTATTGATGCAAAACTTGCATTTACTGAGCACATTAAATCAGTCTGTGACAAGGCGAAGGTTATCTTTATAAACCTTAGGAAATTCATGAGGCTTACATGGGGAAGACCGCCAGAAGGCCTTCTCCAGATATATATTGGTGCGATAATACCAATAGTTGGCTATGCAGCCTCCATCTGGAGCCATAGAGCTTTACTTGTCCACAACTGCAGAAGACTAAACAGCCTTTCTGCATTCTGTAGCAGGGTAATCGCCTCGGCCTATTCCTCTGTCTCAGTACCAGCAGCAATGGTACTGGCTGGTGTTATACCACTAACGTTGTCGGTATTGGATAAATCCGCAAGATATTTCATCAAGAGATATGGCACTGTTAATGTCCTAGGGAATCAACTCAACCGAGCTGATTTCGAGTCACATACGGCCTGCCTTGAAGGCATTAGGTCTATATTGCTGGATAAATGGCAATCAGATTGGGATTCTACTGATAAAGGAAGAACTACCCATATATATTTTCCTAACATTCGTGGAAGGCTACAACTTCCAATGAAGCACTCTTTCAAAACCTCCCAAATGCTTACTGGTCATGGGGATTTCACTTCTCACCTGTTGAGAATCGATAAAACTGACAATGGATCCTGTCAGACTTGTCTTGTAACTGATGATCCTTTTCACAGGATATACATATGCCCGAAATTCGCTCGGCAGAGGAATGAACTTGTGAGAGCTCTACCATTTTGGCCGATCAATCCGGACCAACTGATTGAAGAACTTATAGTCGTCGACGATGAAGATAGAAATGCTTTGAGCTTGATGGATAGCTTTATATAATTGCAAGAACTAGAGCCATGCTGGAACTCAACTCGTCCTGACGTTTGCTTTACAATTCACATCTACAATCATAGTATTGTAATACAAACTATGCAACCCAACTAACCTACGTTAGCTGTAATTCTGTATCATAATTCTTCGGAATTATTACCTTTCTACAAATATGAACAACTGGATTGTTTACTCACCTTAGTATGCCATCTAACTGACGTTAGCTTTAACTCTGCTTCATAATTCTTTGGAATTATCATTTTCTTACCTAAAACATAAAAGAACAACAGAGATTGTTCATTCACCTTAGTTGCCAACTAACTGACGTTAGCTTTAATTCTGATTCATAATTCTTCGGAATTATAAACCTACTAATATAATTAAACAAGAGAGATTGTTTACTCACCTTTTCTCCCAACTAACTTGACGTTAGCTTAATCCTGCTTCATAATTCTACGGAATTATAAATTATTTTCTACCATTAAATTGACAAGAGATTGTTAACTCACCTAATTGACCCAACTAACTTATGTTAGTCATTACTGCTTTCCAATTCTTCGGAATGATACGCCATCTGAAAAGAATTTGCAATTACTATGTAGTAATACTTACCTGCAGTTCTCTGACGTTAGCCATCTGCTATAAATTCTACGGAATTAACCTAAGTCCACTCTGAAGATCGATGAAGGAATGACGTTGGCTTTTATTCCACTGATCAACACACTAATATCGATTGGCCATATTTCCGCTCGGAACAAGAACGGAACCAAGCTTCTACCCAAGATTTTTCGCACGAGGCCAGAGTCACTAGGTTTAAGAACATTTTCAAAATTTAAATTATTATCATTGTTTGATTGTTTAGTAAATTCAAATAAATACATTTGTAGTATGCTATATAAATTGTTTTGTATGCAATTTCACATGTAATCTGGGAGGGTAATATACCTCCAAATTGTAATACTCTGTATTAATAAAGAACGAAAATCAGAAGGAGAAGAGAAAGGGCGAGGTTGGTTGGTTGCCTTTCTCTTCTCCTTCTCCTTTTTTTTTTTTTTTTTTTTTTTTTTTTTTTTGCTAATACTCGTTAGGGATCGAGTACACAGATAGCGCACTGATTGGTCGAAAAAATTGGAGCTAAAGTTGTTCATTTCTCTATAATTTTGCGAAGTAAAGTAACGTATTGTACAATTTAATAAAAACATTTTTACATTTTTATTAAAAAATTAAATTTGAAAAAATCTCACCATTCCAATGTTAAGTATATGAATCCTCTAGGATCAAAACCAATTAAATCCACTTTAGTCAAATTTTCAGAAACACAGGAAAACTGTTTAACTAATTTCTAGCTATGCAATTTAATAATAAGTCCTGTTTTTATTTATTATTTATAAATGTGATTTGGCCAAGAAATTGCTACTTACTTAAATATGAATTTTTTTATAATTAACCCATAAATAAAAAAATGGATTTAGTGCCGTTTGCTACGAAGGTGTGGATGTAATACAGTATCAGACATTATTATTTTAATCAGTTCTGAGCAGAACACTTACGAAATAATAGGAATACAATGCCTTATCAAACAATGTCTCGATTATTACTAAGAATCATTTTCATTATATGCACACTTTACTGTGTTCTGATTGGTCAAAAGTGGATTTAGCGGGTATTGAAAATGATTAAGAATGGATATAGTCGTATTTGAAACGTAACCCAATTTTCAAAGTAGATTTTAGCATGGATATAGTGGGTTTTGTTACTACTTCAATGTATAAAACGGTAGAGAATTGTTGTACGAACATCTTGATATATTTAACTCAATTTTCACCAAAACTGGATTTAGTGGGTTTTGATTCTACAGGATTCATGTGTAATTCTTTTAAATTCGTAATGAGTATATCAAATAGTGTATAAAAAGTGTCAAAAGTAAATATCTCGTATAGTGTAAGTAGCAAACTTTTCAATTATGCACCAATCTGGCATTTTTGACAGTTTTATCACTATGACAGTATATAATATATAAATGTTATTTTTACATCAATAATGAAAATATTGGAGTAATGCTTTATTAGCTAGCCTTGTGACAATTAAATTCAGCAATTTTGCAATCCCAGAAGTGAATATTTGTATAAATGATGTTCGGTTAATAACCGAATATACAATACCCCAAGATGTTTGCAGAGGGTGAACCAGCACATCTACATAGCTTTGGGGTTAGGAAGATCGAAGCTGATCCTTTGTGTTCAATTCTTAGCTCCATAATTGAAATACACTGCATTTATTGATTACACTGGTCAACAAATTTGAACTTTTTTTGCTTCAGAGACGCCGTATACAAAAAGCACTTAGTTTTAAAATATAAAGTGAGAAAATAAGCTCCCCGGGCCTGAGTTGGTTCCAGTTTTTCGGCAGTAATATTGACTGGTCAACTCACGGACCACCCTTATTATTTGCTGTTAACACTATAAAAACAGGTTTTTTTCAACTTAAAAAAACCAGAACCAAACTCGACTTATGATTATAATTTTCGTGTTTTGTGGCACCAAATTAACCAGAATATTTTTGACAGATGGTTTATCCAATCAAATCGCGTAATGATGACGTAATGCAACCAATAAAATTGAAAATGTAAAATGATGTATCTGACTATATTACTCGTATGTAGATTAGATTTTATTTAGTTAGATTAGTTACAATAAATAAATTAATTTGTCAAATTAATCGTTAAAAATGTTTTGCGAAATGCATCATTTTTATAGTGTTTTTTAACAAGAAAAATATTCTTCCTAAATACCATTCGATTTTTGGGAGAATTTTTGTCTATTCTACGGCAACTTATTGCAATTTCACTCCACAAAACATTGTTAGAAATAAGTTGCCGTGAAAACCACAAAACAATTCTCAAAAAATTATCATTTCTTATACGAGTATTACCCCTGAAAATAGTGCTCCCGTCTTTGAGACAAAATGGCTTTTTTCCAGTGTTATTTGATAGTTATTAATATTGTAAAATTACATACCGAACATTCACATTAAATTTTATTTTATATCACAATTGTTTGTTTCCTGATAAAAACAAAATAAATATTGTTTTGTAAATTTTTATTAAAATTCATGTCGAATAAACTAATGCATTCTTGAATGTTGGAAAATCAGCCTACCGAAAAAAATCCTGAATTTCATCGCATATTTAAAACACGTTTTATAGTTGAATCTGGCCACTCATCGCCATTGAAAAATAAGGTACTTTGATCTCTAAAATCTTTTTTATACCTATAAAATGATATATTCATTTTATGTTTGTTTTCAAAGGAAATACCATAAGAGATGAGAATTTTTTGACTTATTATTTTTGACAATTTCACAAGACAAAATATCATCTGACAATTTCACGAAACGTGGTTAGGAAAATTTACCGTGATGTTTTGTGGAGTGAAATTGCAGTAAGTTGTTGCAGAATAGACAACAATTTTCTCAAAAAATAATGTTATTTAAGAACTAACGTAGGTAGGTAACTAAATAAAATCTAATATAGGTACCTGTATATGTTGTCAGTTAAAAGAGACCGGGGTGGGTTGTGACATTTTTTAGAAAATTTGTCCTAACGTTTTATTGGGTGAAACGATTAAATTGAAATTGTTAGGGTTTAAAAAGTAGCTTGTTGGTTAGGTATGCAATATGATATTTATTTGGAGGCTAATGTAATGATAAGTAGATGAAAATTGTTGTGTTTTAAAATCTGACAGGTGTCACAACCTACACCAGCCTTGGGTTAGGTTACGGGACAAAAAGTTACGGAAAGGGTCTTCAATATTGTAATCACTTATTTCTAATTTTAACAATGGAATCATGTTAATTGGTCAATCTTCAATGTTGATTTCTTTATGAATGAACATGTTTTCTTGTGTGTCTGTCAAAATTGCTGATTTTCTTGTCTTACGTGTAATCTTTACTTTCGGCGCAGCTTTTAGGAGAAAAAGTTGCGTTATCATTGTTAAGTAAATTCTTATCCTGGAATTAATAAAAATTTCAACCTAATTACTCGAAACTTTTGAACGATGCTGATTTCAACACGTACCAAACTGCTCCATTTGTATGTATAATTTTCTGTGCCAATACCAAAATGACACATTTGTGATGAAATAAATAAGAACTAAGTACGCAATTATTTTTACATAAACAATGTGACTTCATAAACAAGGAACTTAAATAACAAAAATAACATAAATCCAATAAGTTATCTAAATTATCTACGATACGATACGATTAAAAAGATATGACTACCAAACAAATTTTTTTTAGACCAATGGTTCTCAAACTACGAGGTGCAACGTTCTTATTTCAAATGGGAACCTATTTTTTTTATTCGCTTATTCGATTCAGTATTTTTTTCTGAATTCAACGAGATATTAGTTTCATACCCTGGCATAACAAAAACATGAGGAAAACGCTATTGAAAATTATGATAATTAATATAAATATGATTGTTACAAGAGTGCTATGGAAGAAAACAATTAAATATTTGAGTCGTATAGAAGCAAAACTTGCCATCTCCACTTTTTAAATTTTTTGGGTATTTGGCGCCAAATGTTTGGTCGTACAAGTTTTCATCTTGTCAGTTATGCATTAGTAGCAAATTTGAACCATATCCCGTGTATTTTGACTTTGAAAACTGAGTTCAAATGCAAAACTTGCCATCTCCAAGTTGTAGTTAGTAGCAATAACTGTCATCTCCAACAACCAACCAAAACGCGTTACGTTAACCAATGAATTTCGAGTATTTTGAAATCGGTATGACAGCCCTCTGGATTTAACATTTTAGACGCACATGATATAGTTTAGTGTATTTATATTATTGTTTATTCACCAAAATGGAAAGTACAGAAGCTAATTATGTTGTCCCATCTGGAAGAAATAAATCTCGAAAGCGTGCTCGCAATCCAAACTATTGGAAAAGAGAATTAGAAGAAAATAAAAGCCCGAAAATATAGATTTTATTGTTTAAAATGTTATATTTTAGTTTATACGATTTATTATTACTATAAGTTACACATAGAATATGTTAATTTTATTACATAGAAATAAACTTTAAATTAAAAGAATAAAATTTCTTTAAATTCAATTGAAAATTTGTTGGTGAAATGCAAATTTCGACCATCTCCAAAATAAAACATGTAATATCTTTTTAAATTACAAAGGTCTAGGCAAAATTCGTCTAGGAAATCATTTTTACATGTCACACATACTATATAAAAAATCTCAGTCGAATTAAATAAAAAATAATAGCTAAAATAGTTTTTTGGTGATTGCGTAAAATGAAGATCAATGGAGATAGCAGGTTTTGCTTTTATACGACTCAATTTGTTTCATATTAATTGTTATTTGGTAATGAAAAAGATTCTTTGGTTTTAATCAGGAGATCAGGACCGCTACTGAGTGTATGATTTCAGAGTACTAAGTACTAGTAGGGTGTAAGGTGGCGGTAACTATGGAAACGTGTTTCGACCTTATGTGGTCTGATCAGTGTAGTATACTAGAATCTTTTTCACTAACAATTAATGTGAAACAAAATATTCAACTGTTTTCTTCCATAACACTAACTAACAATCAGATTTTAATTAATTTATCATAATATTAAATAGCGTTTTTCTTATGTTTTTGTTATGCAAAGGTATAAAACTAATATCTCGTTGCATTCAGAAAAAATACTTAATCGGATAAGCAAATAAAAAATTAGGTCCCCATTTGAAATAAGAAAGTAGCACCCCGTAGTTTTAGAACCACTGTTCTAAAAAAATTGTTTTGTTCATTAAAGTAGTCATATAAAATAGAAATAGTTTGCTAATTTAACCAACTTTGTAGCTCTTATAGTTCTCGAGTTAGCAATGGTGCGCCACTTAAAATGAACACCCTGTATAGTAAACTATGGGGGTTTCCAAACCTACGGTTTTTAAAGAAATACTTACCTATTTGATATCAATTTTCAGCATATATAAGTTATAGGAAAGTGATAATAATTGTTAATTTTGATAGATTTATTACCTTTTTATCGAAATAAAAATGTAACTCTTTTGAAACGTACATTAAAATGCGCCATGTGTGACATAGACAACATTGAAACCAAAGTGTGAGTAGATTTGTTCGTGTAAGATCGTTTTTTGTCGTTTTGACTACGGAATGGACGGCGGACCTGTGTTGAAATAAGGTTAGATCTACGTATCGTATTCAGTCCTTGTCAGAGCGGTAAACGTACGCTCATATAATACAAGAAAGTCATAATGCCAAAAACCACCTTTTGAGAAAAACGCAATTTAAAGTTTCAAATTAATGACATTTGTGTACCAGTTACATTACAGAAACAAAATAAGCATAATAATGGTAGAGTAATCATTGAATTTAACCTGGAAATACTTAAAAAATTTAACTTAAAGATGATTAGGGCTACCAAAACAAAAGAACATAATATGACAGTATGATTTTGATGTATGTCATAAGTTAAAATATGATGTGTTTGATAAAAAAAATCGTTTTATGATATATATTATCTCGTTTAGAACGACATACCTAACTCTAAATAATACGTTATACAATATAAAATACAATTTAATATAAAGCTTTACAATCAAAGCAATATCATCTTAATCCAAAATATAACACTATTACAAAAACTTAGAACACATATCAACTAGTCCAGCTCTATAGGTACCTCACAACGTTACAATTGAGATAATACAGTCCTACCAAATACTAAAATTACAAAAAGGTATGACACAAGAACGACATTATTTATGCTCTCTGTTGGCAAGTTTCTGAGTTCCATATATGACGTTCTTTCAGTTAAAAGATATTACAAAGTGCATTTTGTGTAAATAACTCAAAATTCCTATTTTTTGAGTTATGACGTTGTTGTATTATATTATATTTATATGAGTGGTATGTTATCAGGGCCGGTGACGTCACACCGTCACACACGGCATCGTTTTTTAAATATATCAATTTTTTCTGGCTTATTAGCAACTTTTTGGTAAAAATGAAAAAATACAGGTCTAATATTTTAATATATAGATTAACATATAAAAAATCTGCTGTGCCCGCCACAGTACTTCCCCGATTATAAGTTTTAATAACTTACTTTCGTAACGCCGTTAATTTTATGCTTTATTCTGCAAAATTTAAATAAATTTATCATTTTTCCCCAAACTATTTAAGTTGATACCAACTTCGGCATAATTTAAATACCATAAAAAATCTGATACTTATTCACTAAAAACTCACACTCGAAAATTTTAACCCGTCATAATATCTTATAGCCTTATAGAATATAATGCGGAAAGTAAAAACAACTGACCATTGTTTAAATGTTGTTATTGATTCTTCGACTAATATTTTTTTCCAGAAAACTTTAATTTGATAATACACTTGAACAAATTTGATTAATTTTTTGAGAAACAATAATTGATTATCGCATAAATGTCATTTTTTACATTTTTATTAAACTTATCTCCCCAAGAGCTTTAAATTGACACCAAACTCGGTATAATTTGAATAATGTATGATAAAAAAATTGACGATCAGTTAAAGCTTTAATTTGATACCACACACGATAGTATTTTAATAAAAATAAAATAAGATATGTTTATAAAGTTGGTACCACTGGTTGAATAAAAAAATTTGAGTAATTTTTTGAGAAACAATTGAAAATCGTATTAATGTCATTTTTTACATTTTTTAAAAACTTATCTCCCTGAGCGATTCAAATTGACACCAAACTCGGTATAATTTGAATAATTTATAAAAAAAACAATTGACGATCATTTAAATGTTATTTTTGTTTTTCTACTAGAATTATTTTCCCAAGACCTTTAATTTGATACCACACACGATAGTATTTTGATAAAAATAAAAAAGTTTTGTTTATAAAGTTGGTACCACTGGTTGAATAAAGCTCATTAACGAACTTGAAGTCAGATTTTGGCTCAAGATCTTAAATATAAAATTTCAGTCCAAAATTCCAACGCGTTTTTAAGTTATCCAACATCCAGACAGACTAACAGACCGACAGACCGACAGACCGACAGACCGACTTTTTTTAAAATTATGTTTTTTGGGTTCAGTAGGGTATGAAACGTGAAGATTCACCAAAATCTCGAACTGTCAAAAAATCACGATTACAATACTTCCCTCTATTACATAGATCGGGGAAGTAAAAACCAATAAAACTTCCATTGATGTTCCTGCCATCATCGACTCTGAATCATATGTCCGCGAACGACTTATAACCTTGACTTGAAATATTCTGAAAAAACAATCTGGAAATTCCTAATAATCCTTGATGCATTGTTTTTAACAAGGGTTGACACATATCAGAATGTTTGCAGCTGGAAAGTGGCTGTGATCTTGTAGAAAAATAATAAATGTTAGTGATTCTATACATCATTTTTTGACTCCATGGAGCGGAGGTTTCTCTCTTGGGACGTGGCCCAATGATGACAACGTGTTAGGGGAACAGGTCACAACAGACGCGAGATAAACTGATCAGATGATGGAGATGGACCACGGGTGACACAGATCAGGAAATACAAAAGATTATTCACATCATCTGTCAACTGTCAGAAAGAGGCCAATAAAAATGCAAAATATTGAACTTCACAGCCAATCTAAATTTATTATTTTGTACTAGTAATGTTTCGTGTCGACTATTCACTACTAGTACTTTTAGGTGACTAGATATTTAAAAAATAAACATTTTTATTATAATCTTTATTTCCAGTTTTAATGCACAATTTCTATGTCTGGTTTTTTTTTAATGAACTAGAACAGTTTTCACACAAAAATTCATTATTAACACCAAGAATCACATAAACACATTTGACGTTAACGTCTAAATTTTACCAAAATTAATTTGTTTTCTGCATATTAATTTAAAACCAGATCTGGTTCAATGAATAATCTCTTGAATACCATTCGTATTCATAGTTAAGTAGATTATTTTTTGGCGGTATATTATACACGCATGTACCTAGTGCTTGCGAATATTACATATCCAAGCACAGGGAACATTCGTAATACTACCAAAAAAATAATCGACATAACTATGATTACTTATGGTATTATAAGTGAATATTTTTTGATAATAATTATTTATCACATTTTTGAATCTAAAATTAAATACATTGAATAGGCATCTCCACCATAATCGAAATAAGCAATATTAACGATAAAAAATAAATTACATGTTCAGTTTTATAACTACTATCGGAGTAATAAGTATAGTCACTCGGATGTAAAGTTGAATAACTTGTTTAAAAATAATCAAGAAAATTTAAATAAAACTTTATATTAAGGTATGCACATTTCTACGTTATTGTATAGAATTTCAAAATTTTAAATGTATATGTGTAGAAATAACAAAAATTTATAGCAAAAATGAGCTATGATTTTGACACATTTTTACAAACTGTTAACTTAATGACGTCTACTGTCAATATACATTATGCAAAAAAATTCAAATTTTGGTATAGTATAGTTAAGTTATTTGCTACTGTAATTTTTTATAAATATTTATATTTTGTTTATAATAATAAAATAAGTGAACATGTAATATCTTTGTTACTGGTAATCTTATAAGATTCAAATTCAGGTTACCGATGCCTTATATAATTATAAAAAACAATTGTTAAACATTTTTATTTTAAACTTATTATATGAATTATAATAATTGTTTTTTGAAAAAGTGATACCTCAGGATTCATAAATTTCAGATTTTTTTAAATTAAAATTCAAGTAATAATTTTTAAATAAAAATTATAAACAAATCTTTTTTATAATTATATAAGGCATCGCTAACCTGAATTTGAATCTTTTAAGATTACTAATAACAAAGATATTACATATTCACTTATTTTATTATTATAAACTAAATATAAATATTTAAAAAAAAATTACAGTAGCAAATAACTTTACTAAGCTTATAACTATACTATACCAAAATATGATTTTTTTGCATGATGTATATTGACAGTAGACGTCATTAAAGTTAACAGTTTCTAAAAATGTGTCAAATCATAGCTCATTTTTGCTATAAATTGTTGTTATTTCTACACATATACATTTAAAAATTTGAAATTCTATACAATAACGTAGAAATGTGCATACTTTAGTATAAAGTTTTATTTAAATTTTTTTGATTATTTTTAAACAAGTTATTCAACTTTACATCCGAGTGACTATACTTATTACTCCGATAGTAATAGTAAATAAAAATGTTTTAAATTAATTTCATTTAAAAGATATAAAATATTTAAGATTTCATGACGCAGATAGTATAGAGCGTGGTTTGTTTCATACGGAACGTTGTTATTGGCCGTAAAAATTTTCTCGCGATGAAAACAAGAAAAGAAGATACATGATACGGCTGATAGTGTAACTACCATCTGGCATTGTTACATTATTCATGCTTATTTCATTTGAGTTCAGTACTCCCCTTTCAGTCGCCCTTCTCGTGGCAGTCCTACAAGCTGCGTTCATCGCGCTGACATGGACCGACATAGGTCTTACCTTATTTCAACACAGGTCCGTCGTCCATTCCGTAGTCAATACGACAAAAAACGAATTTACACGAGCAAATCTGCTCACGGTTTGCTCTCAGTGCCGTTTGCGTCATACATAGCGCATTTTAATGCACGTTTCAAAAGAGCTACATTTTCATTTCAATAAAAAGGTAATAAATATATCAAAATTAACTATTATTATCACTTTCCTATAACGTATATAATATGCTGAAAATTGATATCCAATAAGTATTTCTTTAAAAGCCGTAAGTTTGGAAATCCCCATTTGCAACCAGCACTACGGACGATTAGGAGAAATTCCGTCTAATAAAAATTACGAGTAGGAATAACTACGTTTAGGAATAACTGTGGTTTGAAATGTTATTTTTAGGAATAACTAAGGTTAGAAAGAATTGCGTTTAGGAAAAATTATTGACCGCCGAAAATGTAAACTAGATGATTTAAGTTTCTAGAAGCTAGAAATATGAAATATACAGTGTATACAGCTAAAAATCGTTAACATTTGGTTCAAGAAATATAATTAATAATATGTGATATTGCCACTCTAATCTAACAACTTGATTATTTACTTATATCTTGAGCAAAATGTGCACAGCGTTAAAATGTGTAGTTTGGTCCCTAGGGTGCGTTCTTTTCGCACTCGCCCCATGAATATTTATCGATGGGGAAGGACACCTCGACTGGAAGGATGCGTGGCGTATCATACACGTTCCTCTTCTTTCACACATTCATCAGCTCAAAGGAACAACATAAAAAGGTTTTATGAATATGGCGCGAAGTTGACTGGATATTGGCTGAAATGGAGTCTGGGGATTTTTTCTCGTGAGATGGTGACACTTTGAGGGAAGTTTAGAAGGTTGCCAATATGAAAATAATAAAATTAAGGCTGTTTGATCGAATTCTTAACCTGTCGACGGCTTGACGACAGGAAATATTGTCATTGCTATCCGGATATCTTTTTCCTGCATTCTAAAGTTTATTTTATTTGCACTTTCGACACAGATTCTACTATTTAACTACTAGCAAAAGAGATCGTTTACAGACGAACAGTACGCGAAATAAGAGATGGCCATTCTTAGGAATTTTAAATAACAATATTAAGAGCACGCTTAAAAGTGAAAAAACTGTAACACGAAGTCTGTAATGGTAATGTTTTAACCCCATAATAGTCGAACTCTTATTATACGTATATCATAATTTTATTTTTAAAAAGTGGCGCTTTAGATATCCTGTTAATCACTGTTTACAATTTCACCCCGTTTTCGTCACTACCACACATTTCCAAAATTTTAAAAACCCGAAACATTTTAACGTTTATCTAATAACGAAATATTTCCTTCTTGAGCACCAGAAACTGTGCAAAATATTAACAGATAAAATATCGTAAATTCTCCGAGTGGTGGTTAAGATACATAATGTTTGTCGGATACGACATTTTGTGAAACATTTTCTTGGTGCTTACGATTTAAATCCGGCGGATAAGATATTTACAGACACCAGTGGTGCTAACGATAGAAAGGATTAATCGAAGAAAACACTATTTTCAGCGGGAAAAATGAATTTGCCGGTTACGAAACACACGAAACCGGCGTAACTGAATTTCACAAAAAAATGTCACTTATGATACTCTGCCTTTTAGGGGCGATATACTATTTCAAGGTAGCGAAGCGGTTTCTGCCAAAAAATTTGCTGATAATCTATGTCCGTTCGATTAATATTGTTTACCAGTTCGAAATTCCTAAGCCAGGCCATCGCTTATTTCGCGTACTGTACTTACATACTTGTATGTGTAAATTGAATTTATAGTAATACGAATTTTTTTAATTAACATTTTGTACGATATGTTTGGATCATTTAATAGCAAACATATTCATTTTTTCGTTAGAAAAATATTGATATCTACTAATAATTTGCGATCAATTATTTCTGCAGCCTATAAAAACGAATTATTTGCTTTTTTAGTAGAATAATTTTAAGGAATAACAGATTACTGCGATGTAAAATAACAGAGATTTTTTCAGTTTTTATTCGCTAAAGGTCTTTTATTAAATGCAGCTCAAATACTTTAATTGTTTGGAAAAGCTACAAATTACAACACCAAAAGGTTTCGATTTTTCCACAAAGCGCAAACAAAATAATTCGAAATTTTCTATCAGTTCAAAGCTTTCGGTGTTCGGTCAGTCAGCACTCTCGACACCCTCACGATTTCCTGCGAGTCCTTAGTCCTCGAAATTTGACCCCGCCCATCGCGAGAGTCAGGCCAGTACAGGGAAATATCACATTTTGGAAAAATTATGCTTAATTTGCTTAAATAGTATATTATTTAACGAGCCATAGGCGTAGCCAGGGCGGGAGGGTTAAACCCCCCCAGGCAACTAATTAATTCAGGAACTAGATAAAATAATTGAGGAGTTGATTTGCAAAACTTGATAAATCCACTTTTAAGCAAATTTGAGTTATACAACATTTCGCGCTCAAAATGTCCGAATTATGTTACCGTTTAAACCCGAAATCAGTCAAAACTAGTTTAAACTCGAAGTTACCAAGTGTATTTGTGGAATTTAGTTTTGACCAGTTAAATCACGAAGTTGCTAATTGCTTTTGTAAAAACCCGAATAATGTTTGTTTGTTTTACTTTAATCCACGTTTTAACTGAAAATAATTGTAAGAATTAGTTCTTATCAATTACCTTTTTGACAGAAATAGTTTTAACTATTATTTGTTAGTTAAAAAGCGAATTAAAATACGTGTTTTCGCTCTCGCGGAAATAAACAATAAATGGATTTAAACCTAACCTTACCAACTTTACCTTACTTAACCATACCTAACCTAACTTTATTTAACATCTCTTTAAGAAATGAATAATCATCTCATGTCATTTTTGTAAAGTGCTTCTCTTTGAAACAAAATTTATTCGGGTTTTTACAAAAGCGTTTAGCAACTTCGCGTTTTGACTATTCAACACTAGATTCCACAAATACCCTTAGTAACTTTGAGTTTTAACTAGTTAAAACTAGAACTGACTGATTTCGGGTTTAAACGGTAATAAATACATTCGATAAGAATAAGATACTTATATTTTATCAAAACTTAATCAATTCTACAAAAATCCATATATAAATGTGACTGTTTCCAGAAAAACTAAACAAATTCATTTTTTTGTTATATAAGTACCTATACAAAACCAGTCATAGATGCCAGTTAAATATTTATTTGAATAAGATTGTAATTGCTTACGGATCATGTTTTCCAAAAATGTTACGAAGGATGCAACAATTTCAACATTTGAAATTGATACAATGTATCTGTGTCTAAAGCAGCATCGTTCCTAGAGGGCCATTTAAATGACTAGACACTGGGGTTCGTCTGCGACGACACGAGGGCATCCCTTCCCGTATTTTAAAGAAAATACCACTAATAATAATAATTCGTAACTGTGAAATACGTTACTAATTATTAAAAAATGTTATTTTGAAATTTTCTGTATTAATAATGTTCTACCAAAACTACACAAATCCAGCATATTAGATACATAGGTACTAATTATATTGATTATCAAAACAGAACATATCCATCGTTTCAAATCAAAACTTGACAAATCCGATATTAAATTTGAAATGATTGACCTATCACTGGTCATTGAAAATTAATTTTTGGACTGGTTAAAAGTACACATTTAGCTGAGTTTATTAATTTTTGAACGGAATATTTATTTTCAAATTTAAGCATACTATCGGAGTAATAAGTATAGTCACTCGGATGTAAAGTTGAATAACTTGTTTAATTTAATTATAAAAAAGAATTGTTAATCATTTTTATTTTAAACTTATTATATGAATTATAATAATTGTTTTCTGAAAAAGTGATACCTCAGGATTCATAAATTTCAGAAAAAACATTATTAAAATTCAAGTAATAATTTTTAAATAAAAATTATAAACAAATCTTTTTTATAATTATACAAGGCATCGCTAACCTAAATTAGAATCTTATAAGATAGCCAGTAACAAAGATATTACATGATCACTTATTTTATTATTATAAACAAAATATAAATATTTAAAAAAATTACAGTAGCAAATAACTTAACTAAGCTTGTAACTATACTATACCAAAATTTGAATTTTTTTGCATGATGTATATTGACAGTAGACGTCATTAAATTTAACAGTTTCTAAAATGTGTCAAAATCATAGCTCATTTTTGCTATAAATTTTTGTTATTTCTACACATAAACATTTTGAAATTCTATATAATAACGTAGAAATGTGCATACTTTAGTTTAAAGTTATATTTAAATTTTTTGGATTATTTTTAAACAAGTTATTCAACTTTATATCCGAGTGACTATACTTATTACTCCGATAGTAGGTACTTAGTTTTTCGCGCTTTATTCTCAATTTTTAAGTGTGGATTTGTTTAGTTTTGAAAATCAACTCCTCAATTGATGTGGTTCATTGTCTGAAATTTTGGGCGTGTGAGAAAATTGTGAAAGTCCGGGCCTGTATGAAACGTGGCTCCGCGGCAGTGCTAACGAGCGAGCAACATCGCTGCCACAAAATTATTATTTTTTCTTCTTCCTTTTAACTTCCGATGTTTTGCTACCGATTAGGCACATCAATTTATTGACAAATGATACAATTAGGTATCGACGTTCAAAAAAACATACCGGAACCAATGTTTTTTTTCTTCCGAGCTGTCATCGCCAATATCCGGCAGCGAAGAAAGGTATTGTTTTATTTTCTTGATGTTTTTCGGCGTTTGGTGACTTGTGGTAAATGTCACGTTTTTGCCGAGATAACTTGTTAGTTTTGATCCTGTTTATTATCATTTCTTTCCCGCAAAAACTTCCAGAAATACTAGCGTAGAAAAATTTGTATAATACGGGCCAGTAGCTTGTGAATTTGCAAGGGGTGTGTTTCACACGGGAGACTTAGCAAGTGGACGACATAATATGAGTTCGATTAGTATTAGTTTTAAATTGAAGTTTGAACTTATTAATAATACTAGTAATAAAATGAATTTTTTTTGTAATACAGAAACAATTTTCAAATTATTACATGTGAGTTGTGAAGATAGAAGTGTAATCACAATATAGTTTATTAGATTTCTGTGTATACAGAGTGATTCACAACTTTTAATGGCATAAGTGCTCAACTCGCTTATCATGGAATTTTTCCAAAGTTCGTAATTTTAGTTTCCAGGGTTTTTAATCACACAATTTTGGGTCACTGTTTTGAAATGGAATTTCATAAATTTACTATTCTTATGATACAATTAATTAAAATTTTATTTTATTCCATATATAGATAATCAGATATCCATTATTCAATCAACAATCCAGTGGTTTCAAAAATGTGCTTCTTGCGAAAACTGTCCTAAAATTTATAAATTTTACAAAAATTCTTTTTTTTCAATACCTGCACCGAGAACACCATCTTTAGTCCTTATTATTAGGGACGAAAGTGAGGTATTTCTGACCGGTCAGTACTTTTCTAACTTCCTAAGGAAGAAAAGTACTTTTCCTCCCGCTTTATGCGGGATTCCAAAATTGATTATTTAAGTTATTTTGATTTATTTTATGGAATTATTATATTTTTCCAATGTTATCATCATTCGGTTCATCCCTTTCTTCAACTTCTAATTGATTGTCGGCGCAGATATTGAAAAAAATATCGTGTGCACAAAAGTATTTTCCCCTCGCTTCGCTCGTGTTGCCACTCGTCGGAAAAACGTCACTTTCGTCCTTAGTTGCACAATATACTATTATTTCATGATCAGTAAGTTGAGTACCTACCATTATTAAAATATATGCACGAAGTTGTGAGTCATCCTGTAAATCTAACTGACTTTTAATTGAATTATAATAATTGGAAGAAGACAAAAAAAATTCAAATAATTTATAATTTAGCTGGTAACCATTCAACAGGATTTACTCCTAATTACAAAATGGTAATTATAGTGGAATCCAACCATTCGACCAACTCATCTTGGTGCAGCCAGAATCTCAATTCGTGCGACGTCCTTTCACATTCAAAGCGGCAACGCAGATATTCTTTAAAATTAACCAGAACTACAGTTTTATGACAATCAAGTGGTCAGCTTAACTGTCCGTGTGCGATTTAATTGTAAAATGTTTTTACAATTTAACGATAACCACACACTGCCGGTGAATCACGGAACTCCGGGTTCGTACGTCGTCACATCACATGCAGAATGCTGAGCGCTATGCATATACGCAACTAGGTTTAATATTTGGGGTGGGGGTTGTTCTAAAAAATTATTTTAAAAAACACGCGCAGCTACTACCTTGGCACTACTATTATTATTGTTAATTAATTTTATGAAAAATTGTTTGACAATAATTATAAAACTTCTCAATTTTTTTTTAAATTCGCGAGTCTTCCAAGAAGAAGAATGGTTAAGAACGTCTGAGAAGATTCTGGTGTGCCAATAAAACAGGCAATCTTTAAATGTATAGATTAGTTTTATTCGCAAATTTGAATGACTCCTTCTGCCACATAAATTTTTAAACTAGACTTTCTTTAGAATTTATGTGAATGTCAGTTGGGTTTAATGTATTTTGATAAAACAATAATTAGATAGGCGGCAAATTTAACACCACCAACACTCGTGTGACAGATTTTCCGCGACTAACGTTCGTTGTTACCTCAACCACCAACACCGACCAGTACATCAACAAAACCGGCCACGATCTATAATTTACAGATGATGTTTTGCAGTCACCACGTTTCATTTCATATAATAAACGCTATTAGACAGTAGTTTTGCATCAATTTTTAATTAAATTTTGTTTTTATTTCAACATCGCACAGTTTCCTTCTTAAGGAGGTTGGTGACCATATATTAAAATGATGATAATAGGCTGAAATACAATGCCTGTATTACATTATTGAGATTTTTAAAAAATAATTTCATTTTCGTCTATCCGATTTTTGAGTAATTGAATGTTGTAATTATGCTCGTTTTACATAGACTCAAATGTCAATTCACTAAATTTTTGTTTTGCATGCTTTGAACTATGTGATAAAATCATGAAAACTTCATAGAATTTGTATTAATATTTCCATTTCCTATCGTCCTTTAAAAATAAGTTCGTGAAGATTTTGTGTACTTTTCTAAATTATTTGCAAATTATTTAATATATAATATTGCAAAATGTCAACAAGAAACAAATGGCAAATTATACTTGTATTTATACATGCGTATAATTGTGTAATTTATTTTCTTTAGCTAAGGTAGGAATTCCGTCGGTCATAAGCGTGCGTGATTTCGGTGTGAGGTAAGGCCAATGCAGTCAAATAATAAGAAATAATGCATTAAAAATCGTAGATTTGGTAGAAATATGAAACCATAGGTATCCATTAAAATAAAAAAGATAAGTGAAATTTAAGTTTAAACTGAAATGCTAGTATGATCATCTATAATAATTTTTTTTTACAAAATCCTTTTTCGTGTGATTTCTCAACAAATATTACGGTGGACGCATATTTTGTATTTGTTTCATAAATACCTCAAATATTAAAGATAGTCGAGGAACTTTAGACGAAAAAACGCCAAAAGCTCGGACGCCGTTAAAGTTACACCGATTTTCATGATTTTTTTTTTAATCGCTTCGTAATCGAATTTGAAACTAAGTTTACCACCTGAGAACACTTGCTTTTGTTTTTAAAAAAACAATTTCGAAATTTTTTTTTTCGAATTTTTTTTATTGTATTATTATTTTATTTTTTAAAGTAAATTCACGTAATTTCTATTACTAAATTCTCTGAACAATTCTCTATAAGATAGATTAATTTATTTTTATCGTAAATGCCTTAGTGAATCCAAAATTTTCAGATTTTTGTCGCGGGAAAATTGAGAAATTTTAGTTTGTAATTTTTTTTGTGTTTAATGACCTGTAGTTTCTGAACAAATAAAAATTTTGATATCCGGTTTCTTTTATTAAATTCTCTGAACAATTCTCTATAAGTTAGATTAATTTAAATTTTTTGAAGGCCTTAGGTAAGTCAAAATTTTAAGATTTTTGTCGCGGGAAAATTGAGAAATTTTAGTTTATAAAATTTATTTTATGTTTAATGACCTGTAGTTTCTGAACGAATAAAAATTTTCATATCCGGTTTCTATTACTAAATTCTCTGAACGATTCTCTATAAGATAGATTAATTTATTTTTATCTTAAAGGCTTTAGTTCAGAAACTACAGGTCATTAAACACAAAATAAATTTTAAAAACTAAAATTTCTCAATTTTCCCGCGACAAAAATCTGAAAATTTTGGCTTCACTAAGGCCTTTACGATAAAAATAAATTAATCTATCTTATAGAGAATTGTTTAGAGAATTTAATAAAAGAAACCGGATATTAAAATTTTTATTCGTTCAGAAACTACAGAACATTAAACACAAAATAAATTTTATAAACTAAAATTTCTCAATTTTCCCGCGACAAAAATCTTAAAATTTTGACTTACCTAAGGCCTTCAAAAAATCTATCTTATAGAGAATTGTTCAGAGAGTTTAATAAAATAAACCGGATATCAAAATTTTTATTCGTTCAAAAACTACAGGTCATTAAACAAAAAAAAATTATAAACTAAAATTTTTAAATTTTCCCGCGGCGAAAATCTTAAAATTTTGGCTTCACTCAGGCCGTTAAGATAAAAATAAATTAATCTATCTTATAGAGAATTGTTCAGAGAATTTAATAAAAGACACCGGATATCAAAATTTTTATTCGTTCAGAAACTACAGGTCATTAAACACAAAAAAAAATTACGAACTAAAATTTCTCAATTTTCCCGCGACAAAAATCTGAAAATTTTGGCTTCACTAAGGCATTTACGATAAAAATAAATTAATCTATCTTATAGAAAATTGTTCAGAGAATTCAGTAATAGAAATTACGTGAATTTACTTTAAAAAATAAAATAATAATACAATAAAAAAATTTCGAAAAAAAAAATTTCGAATTTTTTTTTTTTAAACAAAAGCAAGTATTCTCAGGTGGTAAATTTTGTTTCAAATTCGATTTCGAAGCGATTAAAAAAAAATCATGAAAATCGGTGTAACTTTCACGGAGTCCGAGCTAAATGTCTAAAGTTCCTGGACTAAGAATAACATTTTCGTTTTCTAAACATGTGTTGCGTTGTTATGATATAATATTTTCTAATCGTTTACTTTTAGTACTGCTAACCTCCACATACGCAATGAATTTTAGCGCATTTTAGTGTCAATTTTAAATTAAATTATCTTCGTTATTTCAACGGTTACGGTTACCTACGAATTTTAATTACTTCAAATTGCCCATTTTCGAGATAACTGCGAAAAATTAGAGAAAAGTCGTCTTGTTCCACCATTGTTCCAAGTTCAAAAATCTAATTTTTGATTAATAACCTTAAAAATAACAAAAATTTTGCCTGCGGCCTTCTACATTAATGTTTTTTATGTAAAATAATGTTTATTTTAATTTTCTAAATTCTAAAATGTTTTTTTTCTAACTTAAAATAGGCCGGTGGTCCTGAAAATGCCCGAATTAAATTTTGGCCTCAGTCCACCCCTGCTGCTGTGGTTTTTTCCAACAGCCGCAGAGACAAATTAAATAAACTTTTAATCGCGGTTAAAATATCAGCGACCATTTTCAAAAATGATGACACCTTCAAACAAAACGCTACGCAAATTGTCGGCATCATATGGCAGGGGTGTATCCCGTCAGCTCTTGAGCACCAGGAGCAGGCGTGGGCCACACCCCCGGCCAGTGGCGACGGACGCTTCGGAAGCATGTAGGGATTTTTTGCGGTGGCAATGGTTTACTAGTCTAAACAGGCGCGTTCCATCATAAATATCCCGCACAATGACCGTTACTAGCTTCATTTGTATTTCATTCGATGTTGAATGCGTTTGACGTGTATATGCTGTGATATTCGTGACGGGCGCACTCGCTGCTACCAGTTAGCGCTAGGGGTCAAGGGGTTGTCGAGGGGCACCAAACGGCCAGAGCCGGCCGAAGGGGCAAGACAATTGGATCCCTGTCAAGAGGATTCGAATTGAAGATGACATCGAAAATATAATACACTGCAGCGAAACGAAAACCGCCCAGCCTGAAAACTTGAAGAAAACGTGAAATTTTAAACCGCTGTAACTTTAAAACATTTCATCCAAATCACTTGAAATTTTGAGTCCCTTGAAGCTTAAGGTCGCGCTTGAAACCGTTTTCAGATTTTTATGCAATATATCTGCATAAATTTCTGCAAATAGGCACAAGCAATAGACATAAATAATATATCAATAGAATCATTAGAGTTTCTAGATTGCCTTATTCTAAATAAGAATACCTGAAAATAAATATAATTTGCAGTAGAAGTGAAAGAAGAGAGAGCAAAATTCATCAAATTGTAATGAATTTTATACAACAACTATTATTGCAGACATAATTTTTAGAATAAGACAATAATGTATATATTATCATTATGTAACATAATTTTCATTGTAGGTTTAGCGTTTATCCGAAATTTATGCAGAAAGCATGTGCAAAATGAGCCATGTAAAAGTTTTAAAGTGGCACTAGTAGTTACAGAAGAGAAATATTTTTTTTAAATCAAATTATGACCTATAATATGATTTTGGCTATTATCGGGTTAAAAACATTACCATTACAGACTTTGTGTTAAGGTTTTTTTACTTTTAAGTGTTGTCTTTTAAATGCATAACTTGAAGTCGACTGAACTTTCGCCCCTTTTCCCCGCCGCCTAAATCGCGCGAAATGTTTTTTTGTGCGAAAAACGTCTCATTCGAGGATTTCTATGAGGAAAAGCAGCCATATATCGACAAATAGGTTTACTGTTCCTCGCTTCCTTTTTTAAAATTTATTTTTGTTTATACCCACTTGACATGAATCGTCCATGGGATGTTTAAAAATATCTTATTCTTGTACTTTAAGTGATGTCACGTAAGTCTATCCTAGCCAGATCCTGAGTACGATCAAAAATTACATATTCAATACACACATCTCAGAGAATTACATGGGATGCATAATTGTGATATTATTACCAAGTTACAACATTGGGATGTAACATAGATAATGTTACCAAGGGCGGACATTATCAATCGCAAAGATATTATTAGGATGTAAATGGGCAAATATAGCAAGTAACAAGCCGGGATGTTCACATTTTTGAAATGTTCTGGGGATTTTATGTTGTCAAGTGGGTATATTTAAAAAATATATTTTTTTTCAAAAAGAAAACAGAAAGCACGAGAGCGCGAGATAGTGCTTGAGTGACCGAAACAGAGCACGAGAGAGCAGCTGGAGATGTGGAATGTGCAGTTGCATATTGTCTCTTCATTCACAAGAAAGAATGCAAATGTCATTTTTTCTAATAGGTAGGTCATAACTTTGTTGCAAATTATTGGATTTTCGTTAGCTCAATTTTTTTGGGCTGTAAACCTATTTGTCGATTTATGACTACTTATCATTAGAGTGCGGATTATATGTAGGCAAATATGATAAAAATATGCATGCAATATGCATTGAAATAAGGCCAAAATATGCTCAATGTATGCACAAAATGAAACAAATATGCAATATTTTACAAATATATGCAGATGCAACATAATTTTATTAATTTTTACAAATAACTTATTTTTATAAATCAGAAAAAAAACTATATTTTGTAACAATGCACAAGAATATCATATAAAATAAACAAAACAGCGTATAACTTCTGCAATATGACTTGTGTACCTATCTACCTTTAAAAAAAAATGTAAAAAATTCTATAGGTTGTATCCAATTTGAGTGATTATATGAAATGCAAACATTTGTAAAAAAGTACCAATATGCACAATATTACAATATATACAATTGCATATAATCAGCACTCTACTTATCATCGAATGTGACGGTTTTTTCGCTTTTTACGCATTTTGCGTGGCGGGGCGAAAGGGGTGGAGTGAAGTCGACTTGAAGTTATGAATTTCAAAGACAACATTTTAAGCTTCAAGGGACTCAAAATTTCAAGTGATTTGGATGATATGTTTCAATGTTACAGCGGTTTGAAATTTCACATTTTTTTCAAGTTTTCAGGATAGGTGGTTTTCATTTCGTTTCATTTGTATGGGCCCTCTCAGAGGGCGCACCGGCCCTGGAATGGGGCCTCGGGAGAGGTCGAGAATGGTCGGCTCGCGGCAATGTTACTGAAGTTACATGTTCATCTAGGCAAATAATTGATTATGGTGGGCAGGAAATGACACCAAGCCGTTTAAGTGATAGATTATTCACACATGCGATGTGCATGGTGCAGTGACGTGACGCGTGAATGGCCACCGTGCAGCGTAGAGTGTGGATGCGACTTCACTTGACGCTTCTAGATGAATTGCCGCCTATAGAAATATTACAACTCACCGCTCGACAGGATTTATTTTCACTCGTCCGTTCGCGTCGTCAGTCGAACATTCCCTGCTTTATTGTTTTTAAACAATCATCGCTAACTGCCTTTTTATTTTTGCGACCAGCGTGCACTGTGCATTATGTTCTAATTCCCGCATTTTTTAAAGCCACCGTTTTTACCATTTCCTACATTGCTAGATTGTTAAACTCCTAATGATTGCTTGCCTTACTTTTATATAGTAATCCCTTATAATAATTAGTAGTTTATACCTACCTTTGATTATGAATAGCGGGGAGATAACTTTTGCATTATGCTGTATGGTTAAAAATCGCTTGTGATTAGCTGTTGGAAGAGGCGGCCCAGTCAGTCAAACAAATACTTGTTGATATTTTTATTATTACCTACTGGTTTTGTTGCGTAAAACTTAGTTTTTTGACTTCCCTCCAAGAGCCAAGATGACAAAATCTAGTATATTTTCTAAGTTAAAATGAATAAAATTACGTTGCATATCGGCATACATTTGTAAAATATTGCATATTTATTATATTTTGCGCATATATTGTGCATATTTTGGCCTTATTTCATTGCATATTGCATGCATATTTTAATCACATTTGCTTGCATTGTTGCATTTAAGCCGCACTCTAATCATTACACACTAGAACCAAAACAGTATATTGTGCATCAAGTGTCGAAATAAGCTTCTTACTTGCAAATGTTTTATTTGCGACATGAGCCGAAGGGTATTTCCGCAAAAAACATGAGCATGTAAAAGTATTCCGACAAGTGTTGCACACTACAATTTTTCTACAACTCTATTTACTTACATTTCCATTAACATACGCTCCCACTTGACAAAATCAAATCCACAAAACATTTCAAGAATGTGAGCATTACGGCTTGTTACTTGCTATTTTTGCCCATTTATATCCTATTAAAATCCTAGCGATTGCTAATGTCTGCCCTTAGTAATATGCCAATATGTTAATAATTTGGAAATAATATGTAATAATATTGTATACCACGTAATACTCTGTGAGAGTGTACTGAATGTCGGAAGTGCGAATTTCGGTGATAGGCGTAGATAAATTTAAATTAAAAAAATAAATAATAATTGTTACTCATTTTTATTCATTATTGTAATCTATCAAACCAGTGGCACGAAAAATGTTTACTCTAAAGTAATGTATAATTATTTTTGTGATTTACGGAAAAAATATTTTTGCTTTGTAATCGGTACATGCGAAATGTACCCTGTATAATAGGCACAAAAAAAAAACTAAAAAAGATAGGATGGATAAATAGACAAAAAAATATTTAAAATAATTTTAAAAAATAGGCAATAAAATAGCATTCATTTAAATAATTTATTTATAAAAAATTGTTTTCCATGTATAATATATTTGATAATGAATTGCCTATTTGGCATTTTAGTAAAAAGAAATATTTACAAGTCAATTTAAAATACTAATACTACACTACGACACCTAAAAGTTTTTTAAATCTGCCAATTTATATTAAAAATAATGCTATTTAAGTGCAAAAAAGGTCAGAAAATAGGGAAAAAATATATAAAAAGGCAAAATTTCTTAAATTTTTACAAAATATGCTAAATAGGAAAAATTAAAATCTATAAAAAAATAAATTTGAACAATAGGAACAAAAATAAGTGCTATAAATTTGGTTCTATCTATAATACAAAAAATGACAAAAGCCTAAAAATCCTCAACCTAATTGTAAATATCAAATTTTATTGTTTTGGAGCAGAGCGTCATACAAAATGAATTATATTATTTAATGTTTGTGAATGAATAACTATTCTCAGCAGAATGAAGTTTATAGCCGTATTTCCGCTATCATCGTACAATAATAACAAAGTTTCGAGTAGACTAATTCTAATTTAAACACGTCTAATTTTTGCTCGCCCCGTAATAATTACGCAAAATCCCTAATATCCCAGAACAAAAGCCAGAGATTATAGTTTGAAAATGCATACGGAGTACTCATTCGTTTATCTGGCTCAAACTGAAAACCGAAATCGTGGAATCAACTCGACTCACATCACATACTCACCCACCCCTGTCGTACCTCCTCGGCATTAGTCGTCATTGTTCGTGTGTTTGGTGTCGGTATGGAGTCTCTGACTTATGCTAAACCACTTGGTGCCAATGTTCGTCTCACAAAGCAGCACTTAAAATGCGGTTTGGCTTATAAAAGTACCTATAGAGGCTTGAACATTGACAGGGCGTCATTACCTTGTAGCTTCTAGGCTGTACACTCGCTCGCTCTGCTCTTAAGATCCTCTCGAACGGATTTTGCAAGGGGAAGGAGGTCAGATGCTAGTATGTTTTAATCCAAGAGGACGGAATTTCAACAGGTCGAAGTACAGGTCTTTAACCGCGAATAGTTAGGTTTCTTTGTAATTTGTCTCATTCAAAAACATCAAATACCCATACATTACATACCATACGCCATTCCCAACTAGGGTGTAGAGTAGGGCTGTGCGATTTTGACTTGTCGCAATCGATTATCGAATATTGATAATCGATTTTTGATCATTTATAATCGATAATTTTGATTATCGAATGTTTATAATCGATTATTTGTTTATTAATAATCGATTATCGATAATCGATTATTTTGACTATCGATAATCGATCATTTTTATTATAGGTAATCGATTATTATTGCGAGTACCTACGTGTAATTCCAAGTGGGGAGAATAAAAGAAATTGTGAATTATGTAGTGTTCAAATTAAAAATATGAGTTTTTGTTTCAAGGAGTTCGTGCCATGCCAATCCTGTTTAAGGAAATGGCTTGACTACTATCGGAGTAATAAGTATAGTCACTCGGATGTAAAGTTGAATAACTTGTTTAAAAATAATCCAAAAAATTTAAATAAAACTTCATACTAATGTATGCACATTTCTACGTTATTGTATAGAATTTCAAATTTTTAAATGTATATGTGTAGAAATAACAAAAATTTATAGTAAAAATGAGCTATGATTTTGACACATTTTTAGAAACAATCAATGAATCGATATTCGGAAAATCAATCAATTACCTAGGTATTTAAAATTGAAAATCGTTTGATCAATTAACGATTAAATTTCGATTAATCGATTATTTTTCTCAGCCTTAGTGTAGGGCGCGTGAATAACTTTTTGTGCACGATCACTAAATTAAAAACGAATTCTCGCCCAATCACGCTCGACATTTTACGTTTGATTCACGCTCACGAATTTATTTTTATAGTCACGCCCAATCACGCACGACGTTTTACTATCGGGTCACGTAAATATATTTTTATGCAATTGCACAATAATAAGATATTTTAACTCCGTAAAATCGTAGAGAGATGAACAACTAAATTATTGGTGAAATTATAATGTTCATATGGAGCTCATAGAAGGCTATGACCCATATTAATAGAGATTTTTTTCTCTTTTTCGTATTCCTCACGCGAAATTTAGCAATCTTTCAAATGCCATTGCAAGATTAAAATTTTTGCGTCAATCGACGCGTGTGCGCGTACAAAGTTGCGAAATTTTTCATCCAAAAATTTTTCTTTTTCGAATGGGGCTCAAGGGGCAGAAGGTGGAGATTTTCTAACAGGTTTGAGACGTTATGTAGAGGAAGAGTTGAGCTTTCAGGTGGAGAAAGTTTCATGCAGATCTGATTAAAATTGTAAACGTTGTAGAGGTTTGAAAATTGTCAAATTTTTGTCTCTTTTTTTTGGCCGGCAGTGTAAATCTCATGTTAATGTATAAATTTGACAGCTAATTAACAAAGCACACTACGTAAATATTGACAGCTTTTGCTGAACAGTGTCCCTTTCTAGCGCAATTGTTTGCCTCGACAAATACGAATTACTTGTAAGAGTGATTTAACTTCAATGTCTGTATTCCGCGTATACATCAACGGGAAAGATTTCCGCTGATCCGCACGATTTAGAGATTTACCTCAAATTCGTCGAATGAATTTTGAAATCAAGCATTTACGTTTCACGATACTCTTCCAGAGATTAGGGACTGAAACAATCTAGTCGCGCATGGCACGTTCTAATGATTGTTTGTTAAGCTTCCGATACGTGAGTTGCTTGTAAAAGACTTTTTCAGATAATCCTGAATTTTCATATTTGATTTTGATATTTTAATTCAAATTTTGGGAGAGAATTAATTGGCCCATTCAGTGCTAGAAATATTAAAATATTTACCGGATAGCTTTAAGATCTGTTAGATTTAAATAACAGTAAATTTTTAAAATGCTTTTACTTAGAACTAGGTATTTAATAATACCTATAATAATTATATTACATATGCAGAATATACAGAGATTCACAACTTCGTGCATATATTTTAAGATGATCCTCTACCTCGCCAGAAAACAACCAAAAACATGAATTTTGCGCGCCACTCCACAATGTTTTTAGTTTTGTTAAATATAATAATCTAAAGATATTGTTGAATATTGAAGTAGGTATAATATACAAAATGGTTGATGCATCAATGCGATCAGTTATTTCGCAGATCCAAGCTTTGTTGACAACATATTAAAATTTGATGTTAATTCACTTATAAATAAAAGCTGTACAGTGGCGCGCGAAATCCCTCTTTCTTACAAATATTGCAGTTTTTTTACAAATATGGGTGCCAATTATTTTTTCCCATCAAGAATAAATTATTTGTTATTTTTATGTTTAAAACAACAATAAACGCTATAGACTACCGTGCGGAATCAATGGTGTTGACGGTTTTGTGCCATGGGTAGAAGATCACCTTAATGACATAAAGTTCCTACTCAACTTACCTACTGATCACAGAGCTGGAAGAATTTTTTCAATTTTAATTTCCAGGTTTTTTAATCCAGTCATTGAATAACTTAATTTTTAACTGTGTAAGTAATTCTTGCCTTTGCATAATAAAAAAATTAAAATTATTCCATTCATAGTTAGTCAGATATCCATTATGCAATCTTCAATCATGTGGTACAAAAAATGTACTCCTTGCAAAAAACTGTCCTTAAAGAGTTACACTCGGATGGTGTCTATTTGCATTTTTTCTAATAAAATGAGATTTAAATCAATTAATTAAAAATATTATTAGTTTTTATTATGTAAAACTTGTTTATTTTATAAGATTTCATTCGGCCAAATACCAGTGTAAAATAAAAATTTTATTTTTACATTTTTACATAATTGTTTGAGCTTACTTTTTGTACGTTTAAAAATATCTTGAAATTATAAAAAAAGTCTTCTGTAAAGCTACGAAAGGTTGAATATTTGATAGTCCTGAAATTGATTGAAAACGCTATTAGGTAATTATGCAATCATGTTAGAAATGCATTTGCGTCAATATTAGTGCGCATAAAATGTATTTGCTAACGAAGTCCGCTGCACGCGCGCTGCGCATAAGATGTACATATTTAATTTGAAATTCAATCGCAAATGGTTTGAATACGGATCTGCAGTGTTGACCGGAAGCCAGATTGCCGAATGCATGGTACAGCTCGTTAATAATTCCGTGCGTTCCGTAACTCCGCATATCGGCGAATCTCGTCGTCTCCAAACTTGGGTGCATATTCTACTCTAGAAAATTCAAACCTCGAATATTTAAACCGACAAACATGCTAATATTTCACATTTCTAAAATCGATGAAACCTAAAATTATTTAATAACTCAAATAAAATGTTATATTTTGATTATTAATGACGTTATGAAAAAAATGACTAACAATTTTTTTTATTTTGATGTCAGCAATTAATAAAAAAAATTCAATAAATTTGAGATTATAGCACCATCAGGAAATGCACTTCAAATACGTCAATTTTCACTGGAATTTTCTGACGGTCCTATGATTTCAAATTTATAGAATTTTTTTATTACTTGCTGACATCAAAATAAAAAAACTGTCAGGAATTTTTTTTATAACGTCAATAATAATGCAGATATAACATTTATTTACCTTATTAAAAAAAAAACTGAAAATTTTTCAATATTTTGATAATAAATTTTTTTTAAATCGACATATTTAAAGCATGGCCGAACGCCCTTAATCAAAACTAAACTAATCAAAGGAAATACACTACAATTTTCCATAAATTAATAACTAATAAACGAAAATATTAAAAAATGCTTTGAACCGTTCTAAACTGGTTCACATCTATTGGTTAGGTTCCGGTCAGGGGCGGATGGGTTACTAACTATCAACTGGCCCGGGAAAGTAATTTTTCCGGCCCCACACTTATTTGGAGGGTCTGGGGGCACGGGCGTTTTGTTGGATCAAAGAAAAAAGCGCTGCAGACGAAAAATTTTTAGGTTCTAGTCTTCGACCATATATAAGAATAGACAAACATACAACGCAAGCCTATGACCTGCAGACACCTTGAAGTGTTGCAGTTTGCCTATTTTCATTCTCTGTTCCATGACAACAAACCAGAAGTCAGCAATGTGCAACACTCTATCGTGTCCTCGCCTCCTTTCCCCGTCTATAGCTGCTGCTCCCCGCTACCGTACTTCTTGCCTTCACAACATTGTATACTACAGCATTGAGTGTTATCTGTTTATACATATATATGGTCGAAGGTTCTAGTACAATGCCTGTTTCATTTTTATACAGGAAAAATTACATAATAATTTACCTTGTTTCACGTATAAAAATTAAAATAAATAATACATTTTAAATGTTGATGAAATAAATGTTTTATTTTAGCATTTAGATAACAGCTGAGGAGGGTTTAACCCGAGTTTAACCCCCAAACGAATTTTTTTAAGATCAACATCATAATGATGGTAATTTTTCCCCCTATTAGAATTACACATGTACACTACACTATACAGACGAAATAAAAATATTGGAACATACAATATTGACAAGTTTTTAAATATTTAAATATTAGTCCAGTAACTTTGTCGCCTGAAAGTATGGGGTAGTATGCGTCAAATCCGGTAGTTCTGATTTTTTGCAGACTTGTTTATGATGTTGGCCTAATGAATAATCCAAGTTTCAGACCTCGAGTTTTTTTTCAAATTTTGGCGATTATAACCCTAAAGGACTAGTTTTTGATAAAACTTTCTTAGGACGTTTTTAAAGTAGACTAAATTTGTTACAATATGATTCTAGTCTCTGTAGACCAAATAGCTTCCGAGATATAGCACTTCTAAAATTATCAATTTTTTCCTAAAAAATAAAAGTTGAAATATTTTTGCTTTTTTCGTAATTTTTGTGTTCAAATTACTGTAATTTCTGAACAAATAAAAATATTGTCTTCCGGTTTCTTTCATTAAGTTTTAAGACCATTTCTCTATAAAAGACATTATTTTAAAAAATGTTCGTATTTATTATCAAAACATTTGATATTTTGGCTCAATGAACACCCTAAAAACATTTTACAATATTTTTAAACCATGTTTAAAGTAGACTAAATTTGTTACAGTATGATTCTAGAACTGTCTCTGTAGACCAAATAGTTTCCGAGATATGGCACTTCTAAAATTATCAATTGTTTCCTAAAAAATAAAAGTTGAAATATTTTTGCTTTTTTCGTAATTTTTGTGTTCAATTAACTGTAATTTCTGAACAAATAAAAATATTGTCTACCGGTTTCTTTCATTAAGTTTTAAGAACATTTTTCTATAAAAGACATGATTTTAAAAAAATGTTCGTATTTATTATCAAAACATTAGATATTTTGGCTCAATGAACACCCTAAAAACATTTTACAATAATGTATTTTATACAGAAATGTTCGTAGACTTTAATAAAAGAAACCGAAACTCGACAACTTTATCCATTTAGAAGTTATAGCTCATTAAACACAATAAATATAAAAAAATTAAAAATCTCTTTACTTTCTCTCGGAAAAACATTTGATATTTTGGCTTAATGATCACCCTAAAAAAATTTAGAATAATGTATTTTATAGAGAAATGTCCGTAAAAGAAACCGAAAGTCAATATTTTTATCCGTTCAGAAGTTACAGCTCATTGAACACAATAAATATTAAAAATTTCAAATTTTTTCAATTTTCTCTCGGAAAATATTTTGGCTTGATGAATACCCAAAAAAGATTTTAAAATACTGTATCTTATGGAGAAATGTTCATAGAATTTAATGCATGAAACCAGAAATCGATAACTCTATCCGTTCAGAAGTTACAGCTCATTAAACACAATAAATACAAAATATTTAAATACTTCTCGCGAAAAAAAAATTGATATTTTGGCTTAATGAACGCCCTAAAAAGTTTTTAAAATAACGGATTTTATAGAGAAATGTTTGTAAAATTTAATGAAAGAAACCGGAAGACAATATTTTTATTCATTCAAAAGTTACAGTTAATTACACACAAAAATAACGAAAAGATCTACTTTTATTTTTTTGGAATAAATTGCTAATTTTAGAAGTGCTATATCTCGGAAACTATTTGGTCTACAGAGACAGTTCTAGAATCATATTGTAGCAAATTTAGTCTACTTTAAAAACGTCCTAAGAAAGTTTTTTCAAAAACTAGTCCTTTAGGGTTATAATCGCCAAAATTTGAAAAAAAAAACGATTTTTTCGCGGTTTTTTCGATTTTTGACAAAGTTGCGTTCGGCGCTCGAGGTCACAAACTTGGATTATTCATTAGGCCAACATTATAAACAAGTCTGCAAAAAATCAGAACTACCGGATTTGACGCAAGCTGTGATGTATAAAGTTACTGGACTATATTATTTTATCTCCTTTATTAGAAGCAACAAAAAATTTAAAAATATTAACGGTTATGTGTATTTGGTTTGAATATATCAATACCTATTAGAGGTTTGTATTTTCTAGAGTTAAAGAAATTTTCTCTCAAAGTCGAGTTTGCATTCCGTGCGTTGACTGTAATGTATCGAGCCGCTCGCGAGAATTAAAATATGCAGATAGGTTAAATTAAAAACATTTTTCAGCAAGAGAAAAGTTTGATTGTGGCCACAGTGAATGGCATTTTAATTTTGGGCCGCGGCTACATAAAAATCAAGCATTTTTACCGACAGAGCGCTCTGTGCGCGAGATAAGGACAGCAGGCAGACAGAATTGATGCGTATTTGATTATCTCGCTCCGGAGCTTCGAGCTTGGAGCTTGGAAGCTGCAGTCTGCTTCCACCAAAAACACTCCAACTACCGGAACTAACACGACGAGCTTCTAACATTTTCACACGTGAATATACTTAAATATTAAACACGAGAGACTTTTGTGACACTACGATGCACTTCGCCAAAACTGTGCACTTCTATTTCATTACTGGGAATCGAATCGTCGATTTAGTTTTCTGAAGTTCAATTACAAGAGAAGAGTGCTGCTTTTTGTAATAAAACACAACGACTTTTCACGTTTCAGTTTATCGGTACACAAATGATCAACAACAAAATTCACCATTATAATACAACTTGTCTTTTTAAACGTTTGTCAAATTACGAATTACCTACATCGAACTGGAATACACATATTTCTAGAAAAAGCTCGAATCACATTTTTGTAAATGGTGATTTGTAAACAAAACTTTCTTGGTAACAGAAAGCTAAAAATGTCCATTATTTAGGATAGAATCGCACAAATTAACGGTTCAGAAATGAACCTGTTACCGGTTTTCAAAAAACCGTTCAAGTTCTGGTTTCGGTTTTAATTATTTATTAATTGTTCCAGTTTTATACGAAAATAAATTATGTTTCTAAAAAAATAAAAACTTGCTTAAACTATAGAAAATTCAACATTTTTCATAAAATCTTAACGAAAGAACGTTAAATTTCAATTAATGCTTTAAACCGTTCCGAACTGGTTCACAACCATCGGTTCGGTTCCAATTATGGGTGTGCGAAATTATTTTTTAACGGTACGGCTTTGTTCGCGGTTCGCTAAAATAGCTGCGGTTTGTTCCGGTTTTCGTTCCTGTTTCGGTTCGGTTTGAGTTCCTGTAGTAATTATTCTTTCAAATGAAAGAATGATTTTGTGCATTATAAAATAGTAATTTTTTCATAAGACGATAAAATTATATATTTTTTAAATATAATTTATCGTCGTGTACAAAATTTTATTTTTTTCTATAGCTGATGTTAAAGAAAACATAATTATAAGAAAACCCATTTTAAATTAAATTATTGTTTAAACACAATTTTGGAGTTTTGTAATGTTTTTTATCGAACTTTTTTACAAAATCAATGCAGAAATGTGTGAAAACGAATTTGCAGAGAAAAGTTTTACATTATCTACCCTTGCGGTAAAAGTGTTATATGGACTCAAAATAATCAATAAAGTAGGTAGCACTATTATCAGCTATAAAAAAGTTATTGAGCAAATAATTTCGTAAAAAAATGAATTATTAGGTTTTTCGCAAATTGTGTGAAATTCTTGAAGTTGAGGAAAAAATTTGCAGTCATAATAAGTTTCCACGTATCATACAAAAAAAGAAAATATAAATTGAATACCTGCAAGCAGAGATATAGCCAATTTTAAGAAATCATTGGGGACCATCGTTGACAGCCGCCATTTTGGTGTTCTACACTGATTTTTGAGTATTTGTAAAATTATCTCCTGATGACCAGCTGTCATTGCATATTTGTATTATAAAACAAAAATAATTCAATATAATTATCTACTATACTCCTATACAATTTCTCATTTAAAGAAGCATCGGTTATAGTCGAAATTATTTTTTTATGGTTTAATGAAGAATTATTTTTTAATTCAGTTTAATTTTTCTTAAAACTTTTATTTGAATTATTTTTGTCTAAAATTAACTGGTCACTTTTGAACAATCAAAAACTGATTTACCATGTTAAACGCTTATGGCCCGCTTTTTGATTTACACCCTGTATATAAATATAATGGTTATAAAAATAATAATAATTATTAATATTTATACCCATAATGCAAAATTAGATAAATCTACAAAAAGTAAATAATTAACCTCTCTTTTCCTTTAAAACATTCCTGTCAATGGCCGGTCATGTTAAATTTAAACAATCAAAAATGTATTATCCTTGATGTTGTCATGGTGGTTATATCTCTCTCGATCATACGTAGGACACAAAAATTTGACTTTCCTCTCTCTAGTAAGTTCTTTATTACTCTGAGCTTATACTATACTTGGATGTGGCACCCTGACATATTTTGATAAATAGACAGCAATCTTACTAAATCTTACCACAAGACAAATCTACGCCTGTTTATAGTTTAAAAATAAGAATCTGTTATTCTTCCTAATTGCTGGTCCATGTATTCCGGCATCCGTTACGTCACACGCTGGGCATGTCACGTCACTTCTCTCCGCGTCTTGTGCCCGTGTATAATCATCAATCAAACATCGCTGCTAGTGGCGTGTCTCGTGACAAGACTGCTAATATCGAGAAAACCGATCCAAATTTGCAGTTACGTTGGAGCTTCGAGCAACCCCTCCAGCTTTCTGCACGGGTGAAAGGTTAGGGTAGAGCTGATGCTGGTGCTGACCCCCATACAGGGTGGCCTAATTTCCAACTAAGTTTCAAGACTTCAAAGTCAAGGGTTTTTGAGACTGGAGCTAATAATGTAATAGTTTTGAGGGTGAGGCCATAACGGGCCTAAGTAATAAGTTGTAGATGATTTCAAACTGAATATTTTAATAATAGTTCATTTCTGAAACAGAATTTTCAAAGGCAAAACTGACCTTCAATGCTTTGAAGGTAATGGACGTAGTTTTTGACGTCTCTATAAAGGATATATGTACAACAGAGCAGTGATTATATCACATCACACATCATAAAAGATTTACAGCCTTGGCTGAATCTTGCCCTTTGTCAGAAGGCATTAATTTCGATTTCCTGATTCTCAATAAAAATAAATTTTTAAAAATTCACACATTAAGGATAAGGTTCTTTCAGTGAACATGGTTAAAGCCACTTGTTGAGAAAAAATCTTTAATAAAGTACCCAATTTATTTCTTACTGAACGCTAGTTACGTGATTATCTTTTTGCAGCTAACATGGTTTGATAAAACATAGAAGCTAACATCGGTCTGACAGACCGATGCAGGAAATGGGTGTTTCGTATTAGAAAACAATGAGAGAATGTGAACTTGTTACTAGTGTTAGGTAAATTCCCGGGAACGAATATTTCGGAAAATTTCCCGGGAAGTTTTTGGGGAATTTTCTGAGGAATTTTTGGGGAAATTTTCCGGGGAATTCCTATGGAAAAATTTACGATAAATTTCCTCATAAAAATCAAAGATTCAACAAAACCAAGTTTAAATAATGTAACGTTCAAAAATAAATAAGTCTGGACAGGTTGGAGCATGTCGGTAATGCTGCGCCTGCATTAAATTTCTCCGTTTATTATCGCTATCGGGAATTTTCCTTCTTATTCCCGGGAATTTCCCTATTTATTCCCGGGAATGTCCAAAATGGAATTCCCGATTTATTTCCGGGAAACGTGTTTAGGGAAATTCCCGGGAATTTTTCCAGGAAAAATAACAATTCCCCACGGGAAATTCCCAGTGACACATCACTACTTGTTACTTACTATTTTTGCCTATTAACATCCTATTAATATCCTAGCGAGTGGTAATGTCCGCCCTTAGTAACATCTATATAAGTAATTTTACGTTTGAGCATGTAATTTTTGATCGTACTCAGGATGAGGCTAACATAACCTTACGTAATATCACTTAAAGTAACAGAATAAGCTATTTTTAAACATCCCATGGACAATTCTTCTCTAGTGGGTAAATATTTTGATACTCATAATTTTTTTAATTTCAATTTCTGGCTACCTAATTTAGTTTCTATTGTCATGAGTAATTGTCATATGGACAATAATCCTAGCAAACGGCCAAATTGCTGAAGAATTGTCTGTTTCGTAAGATTTGAATTTTCAATCTAGATGTATTTGTGAATTTCTAAATTCGGTGATCGACTCTGATATGATTGATGGTATGCTATATATATATATATATATATATATATATATATATATATATATATATATATATATATACAGGGTGTTCATTTTAAGTGGCGCACCATTGCTATCTCGAGAAGTATAAGAGCTACGAAGTTGGTTAAATTAGCAAACAATTTCTATTTTATATGACTACTTTAATGAACGAAACAAAATTTTTTTTAGACCAGTGGTTCTCAAACTACGAGGTGCAACTTTCTTATTTCAAATAGGGACCTATTTTTTTATTCGCTTATTCGATTCAATATTTTTTTCTGAATTCAACGAGATATTAGTTTCATACCTTTGCATTACAAAAACATGAGAAAAATGCTAAGGAAAAAAATGGCGGGTGCCTGTAATGGACACGTGTTTCGGCCTTATTTGGTCTCATCAGTGTAGTATAACGGTTATACTAGAATCTTTTTCACTAACAATTAATATGAAACAAAATGTTCAATTGTTTTCTTCCACAGCACTCTTGTAACAATAGATTTTAATTGAATTATCATAATTTTTTCTCATGTTTTTGTTATGCAAGGGTATGAAACTAATATCTCGTTGAATTCAGAAAAAAATACTGAATCGAATAAGCGAATAAAAAAAATAGGTCCCCATTTGAAATAAGAAAGTTGTACCCCGTGGTTTGAGAACCAGTGGTCTAAATTTTTTTTTGTTACGTTCATTAAAGTAGTCATATAAAATAGAAATTGTTTGCTAATTTAACCAACTTCGTAGCTCTTATAGTTCTCGAGTTAGCAATGGTGCGCCACTTAAAATGAACACCCTGTATATATATATATATATATATATATATATATATATATATATATATATATATATATATATATATATATATATATATATATATAAATAAAATAGAGGAACTCGAAGTCTTTCTTGAGATATATCAATGTGAAGTCCTGTGTTTATACACACATATATATATATATATGTGTATAAACACAGGACTTCACATTGATGTATCTCAAGAAAGACTTCGAGTTCCTCTATTTTATATATATATATATATATAAAATAGAGGAACTCGAAGTCTTTCTTGAGATACATCAATGTGAAGTCCTGTGTTTATCTGAACACTGGATGAAAAAAGAAGAAGAAGCCTTTCTCAACATAAATAACTTTGCCTATGTGTGTGGTTTCTTTAGACAGCGTCACATTCACGGTGGCGTTGCAATATTTTTAAAAAACAATTTAATTGGTGAAAGAATTAACTATATTGAAAAATTTAACACTGAACTTACGATAGAGTGCTGTGGCATGAAATATAAGACTGAAAATAACTCAACGTATATTGTCCTAGCCATTTATAGAGCACCAAGTGGCAACTTCAAAGACTTTCTTAAACTATTGAACTGCTGCCTCTCATTAATCTTTAGCCATCACAACAATAACATAAACCTTCTTGTTGCGGGTGACTATTATATTAACATTCTAGCAAATAATCCAGATACAAAACTGTTCATGGACATGGCTTCATACAATTTATTTCCGTCTGTCAAGAATGCCACCAGAATTACAGCTACTAGTCAAAAATGCATAGATAATATCTTTACAAATTTAAATGCAACCTCATATGAAGCTTGTGTAATCGACTATGTACTATCTGATCACCTACCTCAAAATATTGCTTTTAATACAGGCAATCTCAAATCCACAAATCCCAATTCAGTTCAAGAACGACGATTATTTCATGAAGAGAATGTAAATATGTTTAGATTCCATTTATCAAAAGAAAATTGGGAAGATGTTTATAAATCAGATAATGTAAATAGTAAGTACGATTGTTTCTTGAATGCATTTCTATATTATTTTAACATGTGTTTTCCTAAAACTAAAACTAAATCTACTCTTAAAGATCGATCTTGGTTGACTAAAGATATAGAAAAGCATTCAAAGGATCTAAGAGATATGTACCATCTTTACAACAGATCAAACTTAATCTCAAAAGAATTGTACAACACTCACAAAAATAGATATAAAAACTTACTAATAGAGGCTAAGTAAGAGCATAATATTCGACAGGTTAGTAAATCTATAAACAAAAGTAAAAATATTTGGAATAAAAACAATAAATATGTGTCTGAAATAAAAAACGAGAACACTGTGGCCAACAGCCCAAAAGATATCGCCAATCTATTTAATAAATATCTTGTAAATGTTACTGCGACACTGGACAGTACTTCACGAGATACTGACAATAATTTAAATAGTAATACTAATATTAATATTAACAACACTATTTTTTTAGATCCAGCTACGGAAACCGAAATTGCGTCGGTAATAATGTCATTAAGTAACTCTTCTTCAAAAGGAACAGATGAAATTCAGAGTAAACTTTAAAAAAAATGTTATGATTTAATTATTGAACCATTAACCCACTGCATAAATCAATCAATGTTACATGGAGTGTTTCCGGATACATTGAAATATATTAAAGTAGTGATGATTCATAAAAAGGGTAGTAAAGACCAAGTATCTAATTACAGACCTATAAGTCTTGTATCAGTTTTTCATAAGGTTTTTGAAAAAGTCATGCTAAGCAGAATTCAATCTTTCCTCAACAAGAATGAAATATTAATACCTGAGCAATTCGGTTTTCGCAAGAACTGTAGTACCATTACAGCATTAACTAATTTAATTGATACAATTTACAAGAATATAAACGAAGGGACTGGTATCTCGGGCATATTTATAGACCTTTCAAAAGCCTTTGATTGCATCAAGCATAAAAAATTAATAGAACTATTGTCTTGTAATGGTTTCCGCGGTTTTGAAAAATGACTCGAATCCTACCTTACTAATCGCAAACAGTTTGTTATTTTTAATAATTACAAATCTAATTATGAAACAATTACATGCGGCATACCGCAGGGAAGCATCCTTGGACCTTTTTTCTTTATATTGTACCTAAATGACATAAAGAAAATAATCCATGGCCACACCTTCGCTGCGTATGTCGATGATGTTTCGATTTTAGTACCTTCCAGGGATGTTACATCACATGCAAGCGACTTATCGAACCTTACTACTGAGTTAGCTGACTGGTTTTCATCTTTGAATCTTATTTTAAATGTAAATAAATCAGTAATAAATTTTGGAGTAACTAAACGTATCGAAAGTATGCTCATTAAATGTAAATCTCAATCACTACCACAAGTTAGCGACAGTAAGGTACTTGGCGTCCATTTAAATGAAAACATGAACTGGGAATCTGAAATTAACTATAAATGCTCCAGATTAGCGCCCCTCTGCTATGCTATTAAGCGACTTGTTCAAATTACAGACACATGGATAGCAAAAATATTCTATTACGCAAAATTTAATTCAGTCTTAAGTTACGGCATTATCTTTTGGGGTTGTGCACCGGCTGCAATTAGAGTATTCAAACTGCAAAAAATAGCGATAAGAAACTTATATCAATTAAAGTATAATGAGTCATGCAGACCTATTTTTAAAACTGAAAAAATTTTAACTGTACCATGTTTGTATATTTTCTCTGTAATTTTACTCATTAGGACAAACTTGAACAGTTTTAAGTGTCATGAAAATGTACACAACCACGACACTAGACACAAAACTGATTTAATTGTACCTAAACATAGACTTACTATAACTAATAATAATCCTAAAATAATTGGCATTAAATTGTATAACAAACTACCTGCCAATTTAAAAACATCAAGTCAGTTACAACTTTTAAGAATAAGAAGTTAAAATATTTTTTAATAGACAAATGTTATTATAATATTAATGAATATTTAGTTGATAATTATAATGTGTAAATTATATGAAACTTGTATACCTTGACGTGCTAAATATCTGTACTGATCTACTGGCAAAATAAAATAATAATAATAATTATTATTATTATATTATGAAAGGAAAATTCCGTATGGAAAATAAGCTATGGAAGGAATTATAAATATTGACAAAACGAGAGAAGTATGTCAGGATAGGAATGTTTGGCAAAGATTGCTCAATGTATGAAGAATTTATAACACTCCTTTGCTTTAGAAAATCTAATAAAAGTCGGCAAATTCGACAGACAACTCAAATTTTAAATGGCTGTTTTTCCAAAATATATTTATTTAGTCATCATACAATTAAACCACTATATCTTAGATAGCTTTTCAACAATTTTTGAGACAGAAGGTACTACTTTATCATTCGTTTTATCAAGTTTTTTTTATATTTATGCACCTCTGAAATTTCATCCTTTCGCCTCTTATTTTAGGATCTATACCTGTAAAGACTTAAGTTCCTAACCATTTCTAGCATAATGTACATCAGAAATTCCTATTCGAGTTCCGTTCGATTTCCATACATTTTTCTAGTATAGAAATATACGCCTTGCTCAATTTTTCTATTCGAGATTCGTACTAGATTTGTCTACGCATGCTCAGTTCAGTGTGCAGTCAGTTTAACCAATCTTTAAAAGCTTTGGCTCGGAAAAACTCGAATATGAATAGTTCGGAAATAAGTATGAAACTCAAACGAATCTCGGATTGAAATTAAACTAGAAATCTAAACGAAGAAGTGTAATGTAATAATTCAGCCTTAACAATCGTCAGCAGATATTTTTTAAGTGTAATGTTCATTAATTTTTGTTTAGGCGTCATTAAATTATAGTTCCAGACAAAATTATAGACAGTGTTACTTAACATTAAAAAGCTTATTGTTTAGTTTATATTTTTATTTATTACGATACGAAGATAACTTAAAAATTGTTGCATCATTTCCTGTTTTCTTTCGATATGGCGACACATTTAATTGTTTTGACTGCAGATTCCGGTTTTAGATTTCCCAGAATTCTAAACAAGTTTGAAAATTAATGTACGTTTCATAGCGCATAAAGAAGGTATTATTGATGAAAATATCAAATCCTTCTTGTCTATTGAAAAATATTAACGGTAAAAGATATTTTAAATCCTATAATCCTTCTTGCATATTTAAAAATATTAACTGTAAAAGATATTTTAAATCCTATAATAATGGTTATAGGTTACAGTACAATAAATAAAATATCGCAAGCTTCACTTTGATACTGAAAAATTATACTTAGATAAGAGTACAACAAGGAGGATATTTTAGTGCAGGTAAACAGAAATGTGTAGTATCTCTCTGAATTCGAACATTAGTAAAATATATTTTTCAACAGTCTTTCGACCCACACTGTATACTGTACATACGTTTGGTAGGTGGGCGTAATCGTCGTAAGCCGTAGGCGCACACACACGTAATAGCATGTAGATACTCGCACGACATCGTCAGATATTGCACTGTATTCCCCAGGTATTGGTATCAACATGTGCAATACACTATAATTATATATTGCCCACAAAACATCAAACGAAAAAGAAATGCAAAAATCCAGATTTATTGGTAGGATAGTTATTTGCAGATTTAGAATTAATCAAAGATGAAAGAGATTATAGGATCAACGTGATTCATGCTCTAATTCCAAAAGGGAATAGGTAAATAAATTACTGATGTATAACTTGATGCACTGAAATCACATGAGAATGAACGATACTTTACGTGTTTACACAGAAATACAACACTCGAAAAAAGTTCCGGAAAGAATTAATGCACATGCGATATTATAAGTAAAAATCGCATGACAAAATTACAGACAATGAAAGAATTGATTGATTTTTACTACTATCGGAGTAATAAGTAGAATCACTCGAATGTAAAGATGAATAACTTGTTTAAAAATAATCAAAAAAATTTGAATAAACTTTATACTAAAGTATGCACATTTCTACGATATTGTATAAAATTTCAAATTTTTAAATGTATTTGTGTAGAAATAACAACAATTTATAGCAAAAATGAGCTATGATTTTAACACATTTTTTGAAACTGTTAACTTTAATGACGTCTACTGTCAATATACATCATGCAAAAAATTCAAATAAAAGTATCTTTACATGAAGAATGGAAACTTAACTTAAACATATTTCTAAGAGCACGCATTTGTAGAATAAAAATACGTTGTACAGTGGGTGATTTTCCCCAATAAATAATTATGTAAGACATAAGGCTAAAAAATTTGGCATAGTAAAAAGTTTTTACTGTGTGTACAATAGTAATCGGTGCGAGTCTTTTGATAGCATAACATAAAGGTGCAAGTTTTTTTTACGGATTTCATCAATTTCGAAGTCCCATATAAATTTTCAGTAATATTCAAACCTAAAACTTTTTGTGTTTGAACTTGTGGAATTAAATTATTATTACATCTAACGAGGATACTTGAATCCTTTTAGTTGTAGAAAATTATTATACTATTGCTGATAAGATATGAATAGGATGTTAATGGGCAAATACATCAAGTAACAAAGCCGAAATGTTCACAGTAATTCTGTGGATTTTATTTTGTTAAGTGGGTAAAATTCACGGAATCATATTTGAAATTTTTTGTAAATTTGCATTTTATGATTTACTGTACATTTATTTGTTTACTTAGAGGATCTAATCAATCTGATGTCATAATGTTCCAGAAAACGTATAATGTGTTCCAATTTGTATTTTCTTCCCTTTTGTTGTATAATGTTCAATATTTTTACAGAACACGAAAAAAAAATCTAGCACAATGAATATTAATTATTGCAAAATATTTTTTCTTGCTTTCAATTTTTGAGCAACTTATGAAAATGTAAAAAGGAAGAGGAAATAATCTCCGGTTCCCAACTTCGTTGACACATCTCTAATACGATTAGAATTATGAAGATTATGCAGATGACTTGGAAAGTTACATTAAAGCAGCAACAAAAATTGATGGTTTAAGATTGAAAAATGAACGTTTGGTGTTTTACACGGTCTATTCTCCCATCACGCTATTAGTGCATCGCAGTTTGAGGTTAGGGCGCCATGATAAGGGGGATTTATGCGACCAATTAGAGCTATCGTGACTTTCCCTTGCTTAGACTGACTCATATATCCCTAGTATCTAAACTTCTATCTGCTATAAACACCACTACATATATTTTGTGTTTAATTACAATCCATGTGTGATCTTGTAAAGCACGGGAACACTGTGCTGTTTATATCTTGGGGATTATTTATGGAATATTTAAATCTCAATTTTAATCTCGGGAAGTTTATGATTATGCACTATGCAAGCAAACTACTTTGATTAGTGCACTTATCGATCTGCAGAAAGGCCTGGTTTATAATGGATGTAACCTGTTACATATTCTGTATCCTGTAAATTTGATTTAAGCCTGTTTTACATTATACTTTTTTCGTCTAGATTCTAGTTCGAGATTCATCCGAGAAGTTCCTTGCCATTTCTAGTAAAATGTAAATCAGAAATTCCCATCCGAGTTCCGTTCGATTTCCATACTTGTTTCTAGTATAGAAATATACGCCCGGCTGTATTTTTCAATTCGAGATTCATGCTAGATTTGTCTACGCGTGCACAGTTCGATCTGGAGTCAGTTTGACTAACCTGTAAAAGTTTTGATATTTTATTTTGATTTGTTCATGTTGACGGTTTTGAGTTTTGTACTTGTACATGTTATTCAAGTTGTGTTAATATATTTTCCATTATAAATTCTAACCTAAAATCTTAAGTTGTCACTTGTCAGAATAAGTAAGAATATTATTTATTATTTTGAAGTTGCCTAACATGGGCCATTTTGAAAAAAATCGAAAAATTCCGACTGTATCCGAATAGTTTGGAAATAAAGTATGAATCTCGAACGAATCTCGCATGGAAATGAAACGAGAAATCTAGCATGAATCTAGAATCTTCTAGACTAAAAAAGTGTAATGTAAAACCGGCTTTACAAACGTTTCTATAGTGATAATTACCTTAAAATGCCTTTGTTCAACTTTACAAATTACAGAAAATTTAACTGGTTATTGTAGCTACAATATGCCAACCTTTATTTTGATCATGATTTAATTACCTTATTAAATTCTTCTTGTCTTCACTAAAAAGGTAATAAACTGAAGAATTCTATTAATTTAATTCTAGATTGTTTACACTCTGAGAAATACACTGCCGCAATCCTCGTTTCAAAATATCGTTTAGTTTTCTAGTTATTTTCGCCATTTTACGTTTTCCACTTTTTAACTTTGAGGCTGCATAACTCAGAAAATTAGTGAATCATAAATACCCTCTATGTCTCAAGATTGGTAAAAATGGACTTGATTTTATCAGTATTGAATTCTTCGCGTCGAATAGGGTAATGTTGTAAAAAGAAATGGTGGAAATATCCGAAGGTCTTGTGGAAATATTGGAAATAATAATAATAATAATTAATAAGCGGAAACTTTACTGTCATAATGTCAGTTTGACATTATATTAAAAATTGGTTAAATTGTCATTTTGAGTGTAAATAAGCAATTAATAAGGTAAATAATACATATTTATTAATGTTAAATGCAAATGTAATATATTATAAGTAAGTCAATTTAAGTGCGAGAATAACATTGCCGCATACCACAGATTGATATGAGGCTTACTTTTTTAACCCTTAGATGTCTAAGCGGGGTAACTTGAGAACTACAATTTTGTTTATGTTACTATAACTTTTTGTTTCGAACAATTTGGCAGCACACTGCGTCCATCTATTTGACAAATGGCATCTGAAGTTATGTTTTCAATCAATTTCATTGTAATTGCTTAGTAAATACTATATAAAATATTTACAATTTATATAATTTCACTGGTATAAAAATTGACTCAATTTTCTGTAGTTTATCTTGTGAAAATGAGCCGATCGGAGAAGACTAAACCTTTATCAGAAGTTCTTTTATGAATATGTTAGATATGTGCAATTAATTCGTTTAATATCTATCTTGAAAAGCACCCAGATTGTAAAAAGCTATGATTTCCGCCGACGAATAGATATTTCTCTTGGAACTTAGGTACAGATGATTTAGCTAGAAGAAATATGTAGCTTTTGTTTTCAATTTTCTGTAGAATTTGACTCATGCATTTTATTTTTACTGGTAATAGATATATTAAATTTAATTTTCTTTACTTAAAATAACTAAGAAATACACCTATGACGCTAAATTATAAAGATACTCGAAGATTACTCGAAAACTAATCTTGTTATTGAATCATGATTTCCGGCATTGATTTTCTTGGGGTTTATTTGATGAATTTTTTTGAATCTTGTCAATTTTAACATTTTAATCTAAAGTTCGATATAATATAAATATGCATTGTTCAAAATCAAACCAAACTAGGACACTTATATGAACATAAATAAAATATTATACAGAGTATTCCACAACTTAGGACAAAAAATTAAAGGGTATATATACTGTACGACGTGTTGATCATGAAACAAAAGAATTTTTTAATTTCGCAAAGTTAAGGGTAGTTTACTTGACGTGTGTACATTTTAAGTATCACTGTTTTGATGGTATATTTGATAATTTGACATTTATTAGTATTAGATATTATGTAAACAATTACTTAAGATTTGAAAAAAATTATTAAAAATAACTACCGACCACTGGCAAAAATTTTTTTGCTTGAAATACGATGCAATTTTTTTGCGAATTTTAAAAAAATTCTTTTTGTTTCATGATAAGCACGTCGTACAGTATAATACCCTTTAATTTTTTGTTATAGTTGTTTAAACCCCTGTATAGGACTGAGCAAACTGCATTTTAAAATAAATTTAGTATTATTTGTTCAGCGAGTTGTTTAGTAAAGTACAATAATAATTTGTATTGTGGATACATTTATAAGTTACAATTTATTCATCTACGAGTATATACTTTTTCATGAGAAACGAGATCTGAAAGCTTTTCTTTTTATTTCTTTCGGTTTTCTTGAGTGGAATATAATGGCCACAAGCGTTATCAATAAAATAAAAACAATAAAAACAGAAGTACAATGTTTATAATAAAAAATATGTATTGACGGAAATGGCCATTTGGTGTGACTTGAAGTGCACATTGAAGGAATGTAATCACTTTACAGTTCACACTTCAATGACATCCTGAACCATGAAACCACTTGAATTCTGTAACACATTTTCGTTTCCACCCTTCCTAAAACGATACAAAATTCACACAGAAACTTATTTTAATATGTAGTTAAAGCATTATATTCTAAAAAATATTTTGATATTTAAGAAGAGAATAAAATCAAAAGTTTTAGTTTCGAGAATTCTCGATTTTTCGGGAACTATTTCTTTTCTTGTAATTTCTCGTCTCATCTCGAAAATCCGAGATGTTAAATTTATTACTAAATATAATCGCGAATTGAACTTGTATTTCCTCAACAAAATATACTCTTGTTTTAATCGTAGGTACCTATAAAATGTACAATAATTTTACTCAAATACTCGATAATACGAACCTGACCAGAAGACTCAAGAGAACCAAGCCTTTTGAGCTAGTTTAATATAGTGTGATAGTGCAAAAGCAGAGTATAGTGCTGGTGTACATGTTAATATTAGTGTAAATAAATAAATTATTAGAATCTAAATTGATACTATTAAGGAAATCCTTAGCATTAAGTTTTGTAGTAGTAATTTAGGTTGGCATAGTACTCGTATTACTCATTGATCAATTTTGTTCAGATTTTAATATTGAATATACCCTGAAAGGTGTTTAAAAATAAAACAAAACTAAAAAATACTCGACAACTGACAGCAGTTCATCACATTTACGAGAATTTGTTTATGTCAAGTGAATTTGTTTAACAATTGGCCAATAATAGAGTAGCAACGTTTAAAAAGTGCTGTCTTCTTATAATAAATGAAGTAGGTATAAGTAGATCTAGGAATAAAAGTAGATCTATCGTTTCTTGATATATTACTGAATATGTACGTACTAAATAATATAATTAGCGTTTTTATTGTAACTGGGTACGAAAACTTGCGTTAAGATGTGAGAAGGACGAATGTTGTATTGGCGAAAGTAGGCAATGTAGAAACCTACTCCACTCTCGGAGTTCTAGTCTCATAGCTCACGCTTGGCAGGCAAATCTGAATTCTCAGTTGCATCGTAAAGCCAAGTTGATCCCCTACCCTCTCGCAGTCGGAGTTATATTATTGGCATACCATCTGTGTTGTGCGATAAACTCACTTATAATGAATTCAAATGTAGAATGTAGACCCTTTATTAATTATTTCTCGCTATTAGAGCATGACCCCCGTTTCATTGCTTTGATTTTGACAATTAAAACTGGAAGTAGCGAGCACGATATTGCCCGTCGCCGATTTAATTTTCTGTTAAAAATGTGACCGTCAGCTAAACGGGTAAATAATACGGTTTGGTGGCGCCTAGTGCCGGACTAAACGGCCAGGGAGTTCGGGGTTGGTTGGTAACAATGGTCTTCTCTTCTACTTCCACTTTCTGACGCCATGCGACGCAATTTGGCCCCAGTGAACCTTTGATTTTCTTTGCTGTTTCGCGATTGCTTTGCCAGTTCGTTATGGCAGTTGTGTGCTTTGTGCCACGTTCACGACCCATGCCAAGCTCTGTTTAAACTCATTGTTTTTTCTCTCATTTTTATGTTACGTTTAACTGTTTCCCAAGACCTCTATTACACATACGATAAATTCTTCATAATTTGTTTCGAAACAATCTTAGCCATAAAACGAATTCGACGATAAAAATTGATTAGCTCGGGTATTATACAGTCCCTGTGGTGGTGCCCATATAACCTCTTTTTGTATTTAAGGGGGGTCACTACCCATTTGACAAAATAAAATCCCTAGAATATTTCAAGAATGTTACTTGTTACTTGCTGTACAGTATAGTCTAGTCAACAAGTTGAAAATGGTGAAAAATAGAGATAAAGCTCCTAAAAATATGTGCGATAGCTCATTGGATCCGGAATGACGTCTATAAAAATGTATTTTAACCATTTTCCAGCATGCAACAAATTGCAAAAGTTATAAACAAATAAAGATGAAGAAAAAAGGCATTTAGTTTTTCGCTAATATTTCAAAAACTGTTAATAATTAAGAAATTTAAAAAAAAGATTCTTAAAGAGGAGGAAATTTCCAATAAAAAAGTCCTAACTCTACTTCCATTATTTATAATAGTAATTTAACGCTGAAAATAGGGCTCCAAGCGGCAGGTGAGCTGTGCGTGTGCCGTCTCTAAAGCGAGTACATCATGTAAAATAATTTTTTTACAGTATCAAATATCAATTTAAAAATTTGAAAAAATTATGGTATATTGTCAACACTTCAAAGAATTGAGTCTCGTTGGAAAAAAGTTATTAAGTTAATTTTTAGAAAAGTTAGGCAATTGTTAATTAACAAAATTTTGTCGGACCTTCGTTGACATTGAAGACAACAAAAAATGTTTAAATAATCGGCCTAAAAAAATTTCGCTTCTTGGAGAGCCCTTCTTATATATATACTTAACAAGATCACGTCATGAAAGTTTTTAAAATTTCAATATTTTGTTTATTATAATTTTTGCAAGTTAACAAAAAATTAAATATTGATAAAATCTTATCAAAAAATTTTTCTTCAACAAACGTTAGGTTATTACTGTTTTCACAACTAACAATGGCGTTAAATAACATTGTTTATAAACAAATTGACTAGTTTCATACTAATCCCCACTAATCCCCACCCCACCTCCTTATTTTTGCGGGACGGGTCGGGTGTATGAGGGGTAACGCTGTGGGCATGACCTAATGTGAACGGTTGCACCCTAGCTGTACCACGTGATATGCTTGGTATACTCAGAACAGTAAATATTCTTACTGCAGTAGCTGCAGTATTATGAGCTTATATAAATTTTCCTCGTAATAGATCCAAAGGCTCGTATCATTTTATTGTTTTGAATTTAAAAAGATTGTTATTAATTACATAATAACATCTAAAATATAGCATAATTTTCACTCAATGTATATATTTTATTTTATTTTTATTTTATTTTTTGCAGTATAGTAAATCGAAAGTTGAATCAATTTTTAAGTTATATTATATAGCATCATCTCGGTGACAATGGGTTTCATGCTGTAGCTGTAGGTACTTTCATTGTTGTACTTTTGGTGATTTACTACAATATTAATTCAAAAATATAATGAGACTGAGCCCAGAAGGATCATTATTTTAATCAGAGACCGATATGATGATGAATGATGAAGAAAAAAATTTTCAACTTGATTACAACGAAAAAAATAATTTCCAAACATAGAAAATTCAATAGGTGTTAAAATTTTAATTTAGCGACATCTCATCAAAATTGTATTGAAGAAAGATGATTAAAAAAAACTACCTACGTCATTGGTAAAAATATAAATTTTGTTAAAAATATGTTTTTTCGTAAATTCAGACAGAAATTTTGCTGTGACGTCATTATTTTACATAGGAGATATAGCAGCATTCTATGTCACATCACATCTTATTCAATTTCTATTACCTACTTATTTTTGGGTTTGTTGATACAAATATTTTGAAAAAAAATGGGTCCCAAGTTCTTGTTTCTTCTTCAAAATATTTAATTAAAAATCATGCAAGTAGCCCATTATATTTTAAACTTTATAGTCCAGTAACCTTGTCATAGTTATAATGGGCCTAAGTTGCATCAAGTGGTAGTAGTAGGTTTCTTTTTTTTTCTTGTATGGGATTTGCCTGAGATGCAAAATCCAAGTTTTCGACCTCGACAACCCTCCGGTTTTGAATATCTCAAAACCTGATAAATTTTTGTACTTTTTTCGGTTTCTTACCATTTTGACTATGAAGGAGCACGATTTCGACAAAGACCATTAGGTATATGCATTTTTAAACAAGATTAAATTGTCTACAATCTGAGACCAAAATGGGCTCGGTAGCCCTAATAGTTTCCGATATACAGCTTTTCAAAATTTGGCAAAATCTACAAATCTGAAACTCCAACCGTTTCTCTTGTACAAAAATTTTACTATATTCTCTCGGGGAAAAACTTTAAATTTCAGCTCAACCAAGGCCACTGAAAGTTTTTGACTGTATGTATCTTGTAGAAAAAAGTACGTGGAATTCAGTGCTGCAAACCGGAAGTCACTATTATTATTCGTTCAGAAATTATAGTTGATTAAACACAATAAACAAAAGAATAAACAAAAATTTTACTATATTCTCTCGGGGAAAAACTTTAAATTTCAGCTCAAGCAAGACCATTGAAATTTTTTGACAGAATGTATCTTATAGAAAAAAGTACGAGGAATTCAGTGCTGCAAACCGGAAGTCACTATCATTATTCGTTCAGATATTATAGTTAACTAGCGGACCCGGCGCGCGTTGCTACGCCTCCAACTCGAATTTAAAGTAATCTCGTTATAAGAATTCTAAGTTATTACCATACCATACATGGTGACAATTATAACTACGGCCATGATACCATACCAAATTTGAACTCAATCGGTTACCGCCATTTTGTTTAAAGATGGTGGACTAATATTTTAGTATACTCATGTCATGTCATAAGTTATAGCCATTACAAATTAGAATCCAATCGGTGTAGTACCTACTATACCAAATTTAAACCCAATCGGTTACCGCCATTTTGTTTAACAATGGCGAACTGATATTTTAGTATGCTCATGTCATAAGTTAGATCATAAGTTATAACCATTACAAATTTGAACCCAATCGGTGAAGCACATTTTGCTAGCCACCATTTTGTTTCAAGATGGCGGACTGACATTTTAGTCCGGTCATGTTATAAGTTAGATCTTAAGCTATTACCATACGTCCATACGAAATTTGAACTCAATCGGTGCTGTAAACTTTGAATTAAATTGTTATAAACAACAATGCAATTTGACATCGTTATAAACATCAAATAAATAAAAAAAAAAACTATTTCAAAAACATATTTGTTCGATGATATATTTGACCCTGGATCTGCAATGGTAATAAGTAGGTAATTTTATAGCGAAGTACGGGTGGGCCAAATGAGACCTACTAATGTTAAACACTAATAATCGCTTATTTTGATTAATTTTTTTAATACAATGAATATATTTTATGGAAATTATGTACGAAATATGACATCAGAAAAATGTAAACCATTATTCTCGATACAGACATCGGCTCTTTTTAACGCGTTTTCCATTACACCAAGTGATGTTTCTGGTTGAAGGCTTAGTATTTCGTCTCGAATATTCTGCTTCAAATAGTCTCTGGTTTATTAACATACACTTTGTCTTTTAAATATCCCCATAAAAAAGTCGGGCGCTATTAAATCTGGCGAGCGAGGTGGCCAAGGGAAATCTGATTTTTTTAAATCATACGTTCGCCAAAAATTTCAATATTTCGGCCATCACACCGCACCAAACAATACATTTGGATGGATTTGCAACTGATGCTGGTGTATTTCCCTTGGATTTTCAGAGCCCCAAAATCTATAGTTTTGTTTGTTGACATGACAATTTAAATGAAAATGCGCTTCATCCGACATCAAAACATTATTTAGAAAATCAATTTGTGTGGCTAATAACTTTCCAAGAAGTCAGTTATAACCTACAAAAAGAAAAAATAATTAAATAAAAAAATACAAAAGTTATTTAAGTTTAACATTGGTAGGTCTTATTTGGCCCACTCGATATTTGTACCGCTATGTGGCTGGCAAAATACATTGGCAGCACTGCCATTTAATTTCTGAAATTTCTGTAAATGCATTCACTTCTGACATTTTAGTCTACTCATGTTATAAGTTTGATCTTAAGAAATTATACCATTGAGCTCAATCGGTTCAGTAAATTTTGAATTAGATAGTCGCCGGCAACAATGTTAAATTGTCATTGTTATAAACAACAATGCAATTTGACATCGTTATAAACATCAAATAAATTTAAAAAATCTGATGTGGTCAGCACACAACCTCCCGCCATTTCTAGACTTGTAAACATAAAATGCATACTTACAATAAGGTGCCCATTTAAAATATACAAATAAAAATCTAAAATATTCAAACACAGAAATTTGCATCACCTGAATCATAAGATTGAGCTCTTCCAATTGATACCTTATAGACAAATGATAAATACCAAATATTTAAATTTTTGAGTAATTCGTATTTGAGTTATCCGACTGACAGAAATCCTGCTCTGACCACATAACTACACTCATCGTGTCCAGACAATTCATCGCAGGAAAATTCATCGCGGAAAGTTCATCGCGGAAAGTTAATCGCAGGAAAATTCATCGCGGGGAAAATTCATCGCGAGGTAAATTAATCGCAGGAAAGTTCATCGCGGTAAAGTTCATCGCGGGGTAAATTCATCGCGAGGTAAATTCATCGCGGGCAAGTTAATCGCGGGAAAGTTCATCGCGGGGAAAATTCATCGCGAGGTAAATTAATCGCGAGAAAGTTCATCGCGGGAATGTTCATCGCGGGGAAAATTCATCGCAAGGTAAATTAATCGCGAGAAAGTTCATCGCGGAGAAAATTCATCGCGAATATATTTATTGTAGTAATGTGGAATGGTATGTTGTGTTATGTTAATCCTTATTGATCACGAATTATTTTATAATATGAAATTTAATATTTTCCCTTACAAACTGCACTTGAAGAAAGTTCATAAAATTCTAACGTTTGCAGGTGTTCTTTGGCTTACAATTTCTATAATAGGATTAAAAAGTCATTTACCATTCGTTCACAACATCAATAGCTAAGAAACAAAAGTGTAATACTGCAAATTTCGAAGAAAGATATAGAAACTCAATAACACTTGAATATATTTAATACCTCAGGCCTCAGGTATACCCAACTGGTGTAACAAAGTTCTGTTGGACTCAATTAGGGTTTTGTTAGTATTGATTAGTTTATGTCAAAAAAACGGAGTTCTGTTGGACCCAATTAGGGTTTTGTTAGTATTGATGAGTTTATGTCAAAAAAACGGAGTTCTGTTGGACTCAATTAGGGTTTTGTTAGTATTGATTAGTTTATGTCAAAAAAACGGAGTTCTGTTGGACTCAATTAGGGTTTTGTTAGTATTGATTAGTTTATGTCAAAAAAACGGAGTTCTGTTGGACTCAATTAGGGTTTTGTTAGTATTGATTAGTTTATGTCAAAAAAACGGAGTTCTGTTGGACTCAATTAGGATTTTGTTAGTATTAATTAGTTTATTTTTAAAAAAACGGAGTTCTGTTGAACTCAATTAGGGTTTTGTTAGTATTGATTAGTTTATTTAAAAAAAAAACGTAGTTCTGTTGGACTCAATTAGGGTTTTGTTAGTATTGATTAGTTTATTTTTAAAAAACGGAGATCTGTTGGACTCAATTAGGGTTTTGTTAGTATTGATTAGTTTGGGTACAAATGTGCAAATCGAAGTGTGAAAATTGGTATATGGTATGGTTTTTATACGCTGTGGTTTTCGGTGGTGTGGCATTTACTCTTCGAGTAAGTTAAGTTCAGAAAAATGTTAGGCAAAAATATTTTCTAGTTTTAAAAAATTCAAAAAATCTTGTTAAAAATACCTACTCTTCGAGTATGTTGGGGTTATGTTCAGAAAAATGTTAGGCAAGAATATTTTCTAGTTTTGAAAAATTCAAAAAACCTTGATAAAAATACTCCTCGAGTATGATGGGGTTAAGTTCAGAAAAATGTTAGACAAGAATATTTTCTAGTTTTAAAAAATGCAAAAAATATTGTTAAAAATACTCTTAGAGTATGATGGGGTTAAGTTCAGAAAAATGTTAGGCAGAAATATTTTCTAGTTTTAAAAAATTCAAAAAATATTGTAGAAAAACTGTCGTACCTACAATCCCTAAAACCATCGTGCTTTTCAAATGTGCACTTCTGCGCTTATGCAACTGTTGTTAATAACACGCAACATTGTGATTTATTTGTCTGCAAAGAAGAATTTACAGATCATGAATATGTCTGAAATTAATTTTTTGGCGATTAGTTATCATCGCGATGAACTTTTACGTAATTAAGTTACCTCGCGATGAATTTATTTCGCGATGATCTTTCCCGCGATGAATTTACCTCGCGATGAATTTACCCAGCGATGAACTTTCCCGCGATGAACTTTCCTGCGATTAATTTACCTCGCGATGAATTTTCCCCGCGATGAATTTTCCTGCGATTAACTTTCCGCGATGAATTTTCCCGCGATGAAATTTCCGGGAATCACACTCATACATACATAGATACAGACATCATCGTGAAACTATCAAAAATGAATTTATTGTAAGGACCCTAATTCGTGCTCATTCACTAAAAACTCAAACATATTGTTTATTGTAATGCTTACAATCCACAACTGTCTGTTTCAAAACACCTAGACCAACTGAATTCGAAATTCCTATTCAACAGCTAATACATAGCAGTATAATTAAATATCTGGTTATCTAATCTGTTTGTTATTTTGTTCAATTAAATGATAAATTTAGAATTTTTCGATTTTTCAGCTTTTCTTTTGGGTTTTCTCAAATTTTTTTCTTTTTAAAACCACCCCTGTATTAGAGCGAACACAGCAAAAAAAGAAATATTCAAATCGGTCAACTCGTTCTCAAGTTATGGCGTTACCAGAAAAACAGACATTCATTTTTATATATACAGATGAAACACAATAAACAAAAGAATAAACAAAATTTTTACTATATTCTCTCGGGGAAAAACTTTAAATTTCAGCTCAACCAAGGCCACTGAAAGTTTTTGACTGTATGTATCTTATAGAAAAAAGTACGTGGAATTCAGTGCTGCAAACCGGAAGTCACTATTATTATTCGTTCAGAAATTATAGTTGATTAAACACAATAAACAAAAGAATAAACAAAAATTTTACTATATTCTCTCGGGGAAAAACTTTAAATTTCAGCTCAAGCAAGACCATTGAAATTTTTTGACAAAATGTATCTTATAGAAAAAAGTACGAGGAATTCAGTACTGCAAACCGGAAGTCACTATCATTATTCGTTCAGATATTATAGTTAATTAAACACAATAAACAAAAGAATAAACAAAAATTTTACTATATTTTCTCGGGGAAAAACTTGAAATTTCAGCTCAAGCAAGACCATTGAAAGTTTTTGACAGAATGTATCTTATAGAAAAAAGTACTAGGAATTCAGTGTTGCAAACCGGAAGTCATTATCATTATTCATTCAGAAATTATGTTATTATTATGTTAAGAACACAAAATTTAAAAAAAATTCTATTTTAAGATTGTGGCTAAACTAGGGTCTCGAAAATTATAAAAATTATATCGTAAAAAGATAAAAAATTGTGGAATCGATTGCTTGAAACCGGACGGTGATACTTTTATCCGTTGGAAAGTTACAGCCGTTTTTTGTGTATCACGAAAACTAGCTTAAAATTTTCAAGTTTGGAAAATTTACCAAACTTTGAAAAGCTGTATCTCGGAAACTATTACGTCTACCGAGCCCATTCTGATATCAAATTGTAGACAATTTAATCTAGTTAATATAATGGTCTTTGTCGAAATCGTGCTCCTCCATAGTCAAAATGGTAAGAAACCGAAAAAAGTGCAAAAATTTAGCAGTTTTTGAGATATTTAAAAGTGTTCCGGAGGGTTGCCGAGGTCGAAAACTTGGATTTTGCCTCTCAGTCACATTCTATATAAGAAAAAAAATAGAAACCTACTACCACCACTTGATGCAACTTACGATGTACTAGGTTACAGGACTATTATAATAAGTTCACATTTATTGTGAAGGCGGCCATTTTTAACTCGCACCTGGGCGGCCGATTGTGCATTGTATTTAACAATACTTATCGCAGTTTTGAGTACATTGTTAAAAGAAAAAAAATTCAAACGCTCGGCAAATTAGCTTTTCCGTTTTATCTATTAGACCAGTCAATATAGATTTTTTTTGTTATAAAATTTAACAGAAAACTACTTGCACCATGACTTCGGGGCTATCCTGTAGATTACTAAAATTTAAAATGCAGCCAAATTTTTTACTTGTGAAATTTGTTTGAACAATAATTATTTTTAAAAAGGCCCATTTTTCGTTTTTTGCAAATATAATAAAAAGTACTGGATAAATCGCGTTACTCATAAAAGACCGTTTGTAGAGAATGCAAAAACCTACAAAATGGTTTTTGTATATCTCACATTTTCATACAAGTTTGGAGAACATTGCTAAAAATGCTTCGGAACATACCGCGTCGCGCGAAAATTCGCGGCCGAGACGCACCGAAGCAGTACGAAGCTTTTAGAAGCCGTTTTCAAAATTTAAATCGGACGATTCAGCCAATACGCATTTTGCAAGATTAGGGTATAAATTGTTTATAACACGATTGTGCAAAAACTATTAAAGCGATAAATTTCATCTTTCTGCAGTTCAAAATACATGTTATTGGCTATCATTTCCCGAAAAATTAGTCCTTAATATTGAAAATTAACGGAGATACGAATTTTTGAAAAAAGGTCCATTTTGAGCGTTTTTCCGGCTTTTCTCGGCGAAAAATGATCGGACCGGAATTTTCCAAAAACCATTTTATAGGTTTTTGCATTCTCCACAAACGGTCTTTTATGAGTAACGCGATTTATCCAGTGTAGCAAGATGACTTGCATATGCTACGCTTTGTATTTTTGTTATCTTTAGTTATTTTTAGATACAAAAGTTCAGAGGTCATCTGCATCTCCCTGTACCCTTTAGGCCAGACGTCCCTTGGTTTTTGGGCGTCTGCGGATAGTTCTTCGACAGCAGAGCTCGAGATAAATCCAAGATGTAGCCCGTTGCTACAGACATTACGCTTTTGAGCGTAAATTTTAAGCGTATTTTAGTTATAAATTCGTATTTATAAGTTTAGTGGAAACGTATAAGTATCAAGTTTTTAGTAATTAATCTTTTATATTCGTGTTATATTCGGAGTTTTTGTGTTTTATTAAAAATATTTTTAGGTTAGTGCTCTTTAAGTTTTTGGTGTGTCATGATTACTACTGCTCCCTAATTCATCCCTTCCCAATTCAAGCCACGACTGGTTTATCCTTTTCCTTTAAGTAAATTTCCTTCCTTTTTTTACCCTACCCCCTATTTTACTCCTACTATTGCTACACCAGTACTTTTTATTATATTTGCAAAAAACTAAAAATGGGCCTATTTTAAAAATAATTATTGTTCAAACAGATTTCACAAGTAAAAAATTTGGCTGCATTTTGGATTTTAGTAATCTACAGGTTATCCCCGAAGTCATGGTGCAAGTATAGTTTTCTGTTAAATTTTATATCAAAAACACCCTTGATTTTTGCTATAATGACTGGTCTATATGTAAATAACGTGAATAATAATTACAATTAGCAACAAATTTTCTGTATCTATTATTCATAAATAAACAAAAGATGTCAACAAAATCAATTTTGTTTTTGAAACCGTAATTAGTCAATTTAAATATAGACCAAAGTACATATTTTTATTTAAAACAACAATCTAATGCAACAAAACTCAATTTTACTAATAATAAATAGAAATTATATTAAGATATTATGTAACTTAACCTACCTACCTGTTATATTCTCTTAAATTGGTGCATACTTTTCGCCTGGAACAGAAATTTAAACGAGCTATTTTACCTTTACGTTTGCCCATTTTGCAAGTGAATATAGCTTTTTCTCAACTCGGTATTCTATGAATATATTTATTTTACAAATACTGTACTAGGCGGAGCTTATCGTTGGTACAAGTGAAATGCAACTTGTGGCGCTAGTTGCTGGCTGCAACTTTAGCATACAAAAGAGGTTTTGTTTAACCCATGAAATTGCCACTAATTTTAAATATTTTTCAACAATCTTTTTTTTCAATGAAAGATAAAAGTCCACACTAGGTTTGATTAGTAATGATTTTTAATTATTTTTTTTTGTTTCGTAATATTTGATCATCAAAGTGTAGTATCTTTGAAGCTCCATCAATCGAGTACAAAAAATAAAATTTAAAAATTGTCACTAAGCAAACCTAGACGTATTCGTTATCTTCAAATTAAAAAAAAAATAGTCAAATCGGACTAACATTAATGTCGATTTCGTGGTCCTAACTATAACATGTTTTTGCCTTATTTTATACGGGTGGTGATTCCTCTCGCTAATGCCCCGCCCTTAGTAATATTATCTTTGTAACATCCCAATATTAATAATTTGGTTCTAATATCCCATTTTTGTATTCCATGTAATTCTCTGAGATGTTTGAGTATATAATTTTTCAGACTTACGTAATATCACTTAAAGTACAAGAACAAGATATTTTTAAATATCCCATGGACGATTCATATCAAGTGAGTATAGCCGTTAAAATGGTGAAAAGTATGTTTAGTTTTTTCCTTAATTGAAATATAAATTAACATTTTTAGAATAACTAATACATTGTTGACGAGATAAATGTTGTATTCAAATGCGTCTAATGCCACTATTTTCGATTTTTTGTATAGTTGGCTAAACATATTTTTTCTCATATTTAAAACAAAAAAAATTAAAAAGTGGCATTAGACGCAGTAAGAAAAAACCTTTAGTAGGTAATTTAAAAATATGTTATTTGTTTAAAACATCTAAATATTGAAACCAATTTCAATGTAAAAATTATTAATATATGATTTTTCTGCTTAATATAAACTTTGTTATTATGGTGTAAAATCTTCTGTTTCATTTTACATCTCTCTCTTGTTCATTTGGCTCCACCCTTTTCGGCTACACTGTTGTCAAATTATCGTAGTCTCGTGTTGGCGCTGCTAAAAGAATACGATAATTTGACAACAGTGTAGCCGAAAAGGGTGGAGCCAAATGAATAAGAGAGAGATGTAAAATGAAACAAGATCTTACACCATAATAATAAAGTTTATATTAAGCAGAAAAAACATATATTAACACCTTAAATCATAGTTTATGTTATATATTTAACAAGTTTATGCTATATTACATGAATTCTTAAGTGTTTGCATTGAATTATGCTTATTTCATTATGTTTTAATTTTGACACAAACGGCGCCTCATATGTATTGAATCATTTGTAATTTAATTTTCTTAATTAAAAAGTTTATCAAAATTGTTAATTTATTAATTTAAATTAATTGGTTTATTTATGAGTAACAATCAGCACACCCAAATACAGAATTTTGTAATAAAATGTAAAAATAAATGTTGATTTTATCTTCATAAAAACAGTTTGGGTATCACTGATTTACTAGACCAAAATCAAATAATATTTTTAACATTATATTCTTATGAGAGGAATGAACGAAACCTGTTGAAACCTAGTTTACGCTTTATTAGGAACCAATATTAGCAAGTTTAGTTTAACGCGGTCTGTCGAAGTGCATTGTGTCAATGTTTAGAAGATAAAGTTTATAATTTTGTGTATATATTTTGGTGTATTTAAAATGTAGAAATGACTGTAAATGGCGCATAATTGAACTTTTTAATGCGTAAAATAATCTAGATATAATTAAGACTATTTTAAATATAAACGCGGCAGGATAGCATAGTGGTAGAATGCTAGGATCTGGTTACAGAGGTCGTGGGTTCGAATCCCGGTCAGGTCAAGAAATTTTCACGGCCTGATTTGGATTGGTACCTACTCCCGTTACCATTCCATGTTGGGATCTAATTAACTTGGCAACCTCTAGCTATCAAGCACCGGCTAAAGGCTCTAACAAGGGCTTGCGCCGGGTTCACTGGCAACACACATGGTAGTAAAGTAAAAAACGCCGTGGCAAAGTATAAGTAAACAATTAATACTGTGTGTTTGCCATCAAGTCATCCTAGGGATACAAACCCGTAAGGTTCAAATCCCGAAATTCTAATACAAAATACAATACAATTTTAAATATAAAGTGTTTAGTGCCATAAGCAATTTAAAGGCTCTGTGGTACACCTACATTCCTACATATAAGATGCACCATCGTCACAGTACACCTAAGGTTAGCATTTTTATTTATATTATAACCATATGGAAAATTAAAGGATTATTAGCTGCGTTTTTTTCGAATTTGATGCTCTGTTATTTATTTTTAAAAATCATTTGTGTTGTCATCTTTTATAATGGCAAATTAAGATTTTTCTTGATTTGAAAACGGCACGTATACCTTTTTAAATGTTCTTCGTTATACCGGGTGTCTGTTTGAAATATGTTATATAGGAAAAACAATGCTATTTTTAAATTTTGGCTGTAGTTAGAGACCTATACATTTTAGACGAAAGTTGTTAAAAATTAAAAACTACACAATATGAGCCCGGCTTAGTGGTGCCGTGAGACGAGACGAAACGAGAAATAGTCAATTCTCGTCTCGTCTCAAATGTTCGAGACGAGAAATTTTAGTGTTCTCGTCTCGATCATTCCACAAATGTTCCACACGTTCTTCATTTTGCTTCTGTTGCTATGTGTCGCTTGACGCTTGTGTGTGTGTGACTTCTATGTGTCCGCTATGTGTAATTTTGAACAAGAGTCATAAAAACTACATTCTTATATAGTTTAGAATTTCCATGCAACTTGGAGTATTCTTAGGGGATGGCCACCCCAACATTTTTAAATAGCGACCCCTGTCGAGTTTTACTTTATTTTGATGGTAATGAAAAAAAACACATCCCCATACACCAAAACCCAATATTAATAATAATTCTTTCAAGAATTTCATATTATTTAATTTTAATGTTTTTTGCACGTTTATTATTATTTTTATAACAAATGTTCAAATTGTCGACCTTTTTCGGTCTCGCAATGACGCAACCGCTTTAGTGAACTCCAAAAATTCAATTTTTTTTTTTCACTCGTTCAAAACTTATAGCTCCCTGCCAGGACTTTTAGGAAATCGTGTATAAAGCTAGGTTCACGTAGCTTGTCTCTTGTCATGTCCTTGTCTATGTCACTGTGTGTTATGTTATGTCTGTTGACTTTGCGTGCCATGCGGCCATTTTTTGACATATGACGTATGAAATTATTGATGTTATAGTTTAATAATTTTCCAACAAGTGATATTAATAAATTTTTATTTAAACTCATTTTGTAGAGAATCACACTAACAACTGTCAACTGATACAAATTCACTCAATCCATTTGACACTTGATAATACTGCGCCGGCGCAGACATGACACAATACATAAAGTTGATATCGAAGCAATTGTTATGTCAATATAAATAACATAAGCGATATAACCTATTTGAACCACTTCATTAGTTTACTGTGTGTTCAACATATTGACATAAAACAGACATGACATGACAAACTATATGAACAGCTAAACAGATTTCAAACAGACACCCGGTATGTATTATGTTGATAAAACAAGTGCAATAAATTGAACTTGTCATTTTTGCAAATGGAAGGTATTCTGTATGTTATTTTGTTGTGTTGCACAAAAAGGCAGCTCAATTTCTTCAATATAATTGCGTATAATATCGATGTTTTATTTTTTGCTGGGAAAAACGAGTGCAGCAAATTCTTAGTGTCCAAACCAGACCCGTCAATCGTCCAAGCGCTGGCAACTTTGTTATTTTGAAGTTACTGTTTAGGGCTTCGTAACTAAACTTGCTTAATGAACAAAACGGGGTAATCAGATATCATTAATCATTTTTTAACTTTTAAATTTTGTAGAACATGTACCTCGTCATACACTTTTTTAAATAAGCTACTCAATTTTATCCTGAATTAACCATATTATCTTTATTACAAAATAAAAGGTTCAGCTAAACTGACACGAATGGGAACAAATTTTTTATAAAAATATTTCATGTAATGAATTTAATCTAGAAATATGTTTTTAATTAATAACATAACTGCTCAGTTATTTATTTTTTGCACTGCCGGGACTAAAACTCTTCTTTAGTCTTTATTTTAAGGACTAAGTTTCTTTATTTGATCCCAAGGGATTATTTTTCATATTTAATTCCGTTGTTAAGGAATTTAATTAATTAATCCCGTTTTCAAGTAAATACGTGCTATTTGTTACAGAGTATTTATTGTAACGATATACATATTTGTCATAAAGTTTACTGTCAAAATTGCAAAATGTGTATTCTTTTAAGCTATTCTGCATTCGTTTGAGGATGAAGTGCCAAAAATAGCGTATATGTACCTACCACAGGACTAAAGTATATTTAATCCCTCAGGTGATTATTTCCCTCACCTTCGGCTCGTGAAATAAACTTCACCCTCAGGATTAAATCATGCACTTTAGTCCTTTAATATATAATATACTATTATGCAGAAAATATTGAAAATTATTTACTCCAAAATATGTTATAATACATACCTCGAGGAAAAAAACACACCACTCGAAAATGCACCAAAAATGGCAAAATTTCATAGTGCGATATCTCGGTTGCATTTCGACTAAATTGGATGAATCTTCGAGTTCTGAAAACGTTGAGATCTTATCTTATCTTATGTGACAAAAAATCCACTCCACCTCCTCCCATCCCCTTAAGAAAAAATGTACCTGATGTCCAAAAAGATTCAACTTTGGCAGCTCATACGCAGTGCCAAAAAAATCGTGGAACAGGGTAATAAAGATCAGAGTTTTTCCTTCAAGGTTCGCAAAATTTCAAGTACCTACGATGATTTGGCGCGAAGTTATGGGAGGGGGTGGAGTGGATTTTTGTGGTGAAGTTAATATAATGGATTTAAAAAGAGCTTTCCTCTCGTATTACTGACGTTTAAAAACAATGAAATGTTTCACTGAAGCCAATATGCCAAATTAAATTTAAGTTGTCAAATTGTGAAATTGTAGACAAAAAAGAAATAAAACATAATAATTGTAAAATAATATAGCTTCTAGTTATCACTACAAAATCAGAATTTTCAATAAAATAATAAATTTATTAACAATTTTAAAAATATTTCATCCTAAAATAACACTGATTACTTTTTTCTCTAGAGAGGGAAAACTTATATTTCGGGAAAAGAAAATTGTTTTTTCTTCGGATGTCGTGAAAAAAATATTATTTTAGCTCCGATTTTTGTAAATGCTTAAGATTATGAATATAGCCGAATCTACTTGACTACAGTGGCGTAACTAAATTGCCGGCTCCGACGCAAAGACTACTTGGGGTCCCCTGCCCTATATAAAATATGTAGGTATTTCTAAAACGAAAATTTCTGGATTCAAGGTCAACAGCTATTTCATTAAAAGTGAAGTTTTTCCATAGAGTGGAAATTACAAATATTTTACTCTCTTTCGCGAGTAGAAAGAAAATATACAACAAATATTAAACATAAATTGGAAATGTCGTATGCACAATAATTGACTTCACTCCATTTTAACTTATAATAATAATAATAATAAAAGAATGATGAAAAACAGGATAAAAGTGCAGTAAACACGGTACCCAGTGAAAAGTTAGGACAAGAATAATTACGAACGAAATGTAGGTATACACGAAAATGTCTCAAAAAGCATCTTCATAATAATAATGTTTGCTTCAGAACACATAAATGTCATACCTCTTTTCAAAATTCAGTAATTAATAGGACGATGTCAACCTATAATAACAAATTTTCAAATAGTGATATTTTCTTTTTAAATTTGCTTCAATTTAAAAATAATATTCTAGTTTATTTCAATTTACAATAATCTTCATAAAATATTTTGTAATATAATTATTATGTACTATATTATATTACATGTCTATGCTAATCTGTTGTACCTAATTCTGATGTTTAATTTGTAATTTTATGTATTTATCAGTATATTTTTATATTAAATCGCGTTAACCTATTATTGACTTCGGCTGTAGGTTAACCAAACAAATATATAAATTAATAAAATAAATAAATAAACATGCACTGAGCACGAATTATTTTTACAAAACGACAGCGGATGCATCACATTGGTCTGCAATTGTTAATTTTCAATTAACCAAATGAAGTTCAAAAGAGCATATTTTGAATTCCGATTGTAGAAAAATATATTTGACCTAAAACTATCTAGCGCAACTTGATAAACACCACACTTCGCTATTAGGTCAATCAAATCTATAAATAACTACAGAAATTAAAACGAATATTAATTCAGTACCTATTTTAAACTTTAGAATAGACTTTTTATTTATTGTAGTACATTTTTTTAAAGTTTGGTATTTAGTAGATTTAAAGTTTATACCAATTAGGGTTGCTAACTCTGAATTTTCCAAAAGCGTACATATATCGAAGGATCCAAAAACTGAGAAAAGCAAATGCGCTGCAACCGTTTTTTTGAAAATGTTCAAGGTTAAATGTGTTTTAATGCAAAGTTAGATAATTCTTTACAATAAAGTAAATTAAACAAAAAAATGAATCAACGCATTAATAACACGCACACGCTATTTTTTGTTGGATACTTAGAAAGGCGACGTTAAGCTTATTCCTGCCAAACCAGTTGGTTTAAGAAGGTTTGGGACGCCTTGCAGTTTCATACCTAGACGTTAGCCTTCTGGACGAATATGAAAATAAGAATATGTTTAATAATGTAAAACAAAATTCGATCAACGCGCGTTGGCTTATATTGCAATTCGTTCAGTTGCGGTGATATATTTTTACAATAATTACTAATTCACCAATCAATAAATGCTTACATTTTTTTTAATAACTTATAAATTGTTTAGAAAAAGTATCTACACAAAAGTTTCACGAACTAATTTTTAAAGGTTTATAGGGAATATTAATATAAGTTCTAATGAAGTTTTCATCATTTTATCACATAGTTCAAAGCATGCAAAACAAAAATTTAGTGAATTGACATAAGAGTCAAAAACCGGATATGTGAATTTTTTTTTTAAATCTCAATAGTGTAATAAAGGCACTGTATAAATTTCAGCCTCTCATCATCATTTTAATATGTGGCCACCAACCTCCTTATACGACTAAAAACATCAGAAAACAATAAAGCTAGATTCTGACCTACCCAATTATAAGTATAAATGACTAATTTAATCAACGTTCTAATTTAGCACTTAATCTTATAATTGAGTAGATCTGGTCTAGTTTAAAACTTAAATTACTGATCTGTGCTGTGGCTTAGATGATTCTCTCTATTTCACTTGGCTCAATGATTATTACAAAGTAAATTATAAAGCTTTCACGTTATGTGAAATATGCATAAATACAAACAAAACAGTCACAGTGTCACAGTCCGACAATATCCGACGGAGACTGACGATGACTCACAGTCGCTAATAAGCAAGGTTCGGAACTCTACTATTAGAATAGGAAAAATTACCAGAAAAGCGTACATTACTATTTTAAAGCATACGTATAGCGTGCACATTAATCTTTTTTTAAAGCGTGCGTAGGTAACGCGTATGTACGCTCCAAAAGCGTAGTAGGTAGTATAATACCGAAATTTCATTAAAAAAATATACACCTAGGTTGACCACATTCGTGTCTAAAAATGTCTTCTTTAAGTATAGCCTAGATATTTATTTTGATTCAACTCAATGGTATTTTTGCTGGAATCGAACTAGGGATTAACTCCCAATTACAGAATGGTACATCTTATTATAGTGGAATCCGGTCACTCAGTCTCGAACGGAAGATTAACTTCAAATTTGTGGAAGGTGGAAGCTAACCACTCTAATCCAGTGGTATTATTGTCGGTTGCTGGAATTGAACTGGAGACGCTAGCATGCTAGGTGCAAACACTCTATCGTTGAGCCGTAAATACTAATGGAAAAATAAAACTCGCTAAATGTTCAGTAAAAATTATAAAACTTTATTACTTAATCCGACGTTTCGGCTTGCCTTAAGCCTGCGTCAGGGAAAAGTAAGTCAATATAATAATAAATATTCGAACATAAATACAACACAGAACACAGGCAGTCAAATATGAAAAATAAATTAACAATTATTGCAATAAATTCGCTCTGACATAAAAAATCGAGCATTTCAAATACAGATAAAATAATTATTTTAAAATCTGATTGCTGTCACTGAACTCTTTGAACAGTAGCGGAACTACCGGGAGGTGTAGCAGAGCACGCTTCTGCCGACCCGTAGTTTCACCGAAAAATATTATGCCAACCTGTAGTTTCACCGACCTGTAGAAATAGCTAACCATAATTTGACCGGCCCATAGTTTCATCGAATTGAGGTAAGCCCAAACGAGATTAAAGTCGGGTTTATACAGCTCACATCAACAACTAAACCAATACTAAATTAACATTAGCATAAGCGGTAACACTAAGAAAAATTGAGGCGTTTATACAGAAAATTATCGAAAGGTTTAAAATTAATCATAATGTGTGTTCTATATAAACATCAATATTTCTGTATTTAACTAACTAAAAACTAATACAGTATTATAAGTTTATACATCTATTTTTATTTATAACAATTAATTATACCCAAAAATTCTAAACTAACCTACAAAATAAACGTCAGAAACACAGTCACCAACTGTGCGCTTGCGTAGAGTAAATTTAAACTAAGACTTAAACTAGAAAGTAAAAGTTTAAATTTGATTCTTAGTGTAATTTGTACTGTATAAACCCGGCATTAGCCAAACCGTAGTTTCACCGACCTGTTGTTTCACCGAATCATAGTCAGAGCGTTGTATGCTGGCGACATCTGTTAACTAGAAAATGCAAACATGAGGGATACAACACATACACAAATTAGGTTGAACAGAACTATAAGATCAACCCTATATTACGTACCATTCTTGAGTCCTACCAACTCGATTTTGATAATAATTTGTCTAGATTTCCTGTGTTTGCATTTATGCCAAATCTTAAATTCTATAGATTTATATGTAACAGATGTCGCCAGTATTTCGATTCGGTGAAACTACGGGTCGGTGAAACTACGGTTTCGCTAAATCTCGTTTAGGCTTATTTCAATTCGGTGAAACTACGAATCGGTCAAACTACGGTTAGCTATTTCAACAATTCGGTGAAACTACGGGTTGGCATAATATCTTTCGGTGAAACTACGGGTCGGCAGAACTACGGTTCGGTGAAATTAAGCGTTCTCATTTAGGCGCCTTTTTAAGACTAATACTCTGGTTACGTAAAGTTTTGTCTTTGCATTAATAGTGTGAAGTTGGAAATTTGCCAAAATTTTCATATATAATACCACTAGTGTTCCAAGTTATGTCGACACAAAAATTGTCTACATAACTTGGAACACGAATGGTATTCGGAGGACAATTCACCGAATAAAAATGTATTCTTTCTTTATGAAAATGATTTATAAATAGCTTCACTTCCATTACAACAGTTTTAACAATAGGATTTTGATTAATAAAGATATATTCAATTGTTTAAAATTGTCGATTGGATCACTAGTGAAAATTGTCGAAAAATTATGTCGCTGCGAGCACTAGTGATAAATTGTCGAAAAAATTCGTTTCGATTGGTGGAAAATTTATAAATCCTCAAAATTGATTGGTCCATTTTTGACAGATGACACATGAGTTGAATTGTCTATTAAATTCATCATAAAAATGTTCAATATTCAATGCTCCTACAAAAATTACGACTGCGGCACATTTTCTTGTTGCATTTCTTATATTTATTTAATTCTTGTTTTCTTTTTTCCAAAATATATAGGTATTGCTAAGTTTTGTACTGGTTTCTATTGCCCAATTAATAAATGTTGTATTAATTCTACTTCTGTGAGCTCACAATTTATTATTGAACATGAAATGATTGAAAAACATAATGCAGCTTCACATTCCTTGAAAAAATACAATTCAATTACAAAGTATTTGACCCTGAATGAAAAAAAAACTGATTCAACTTTTACACAACAAATTACTCTACGCCGTAACTCCAACCTGTATAACTACATGACTGGGCTTTAAATATACTTACTTATACCAACTGGGAAAAAAATTGCACACTCTAAATTTTGGTTCTGGCTATACGAGCTTGAATCAAGTAATTTTGTTTTATCAAGAATTAACGAACAAACTATCTACTAAACCTTTGTTATTTTTTTGTTTTTCCCTTTTTTTGTTAAACTTTATTTTTATCGCCATTCTTGATTAAGATTTTTATAGTTTATATTAAATAAATTTTGAATTTATTATGGCGCCTTTTTACTGACAAACACCCGACTGTGGATTTTCCTATAGTCTATTTGAGAATGACTGACAGTAATAAATCATTATTTGCAAGAGTAGTATTGGATTTTTGCCAGCAATGCGGCAAATAAAACTACCAGAAAAATCAGTTGTAACTACACTAGGATGGTCAAAATAAGCCGCACGGTTTGTACCTGGAACGAAACTTACTTCTCGAACAATAGATAACGCTCTGATAATCCCCGTCGGACTGTGTCATAGACGTAGATAGGAGTGATCTGTTTATACATTTACTAAAAATAAAAGTTTTTAATATTTAAATATAACTTTCTCACTCATTATTATTAAAATAAATCTTTTCCCTGAAAAACAACTTAGACCTAAAACGATAGTTCTCTACCGAATTTAGTCATTTTGACTATCCCTGTGCAAACAGTTATTGACGCGCCACTGGAATGTCTTTGACAGAATGATTTATTACTGCCAGTCATTCTCAAATATAGTATAGTTACGCCACTGTCTTTGATTTCTTATCTTACGGTGTGAAAATCTGGGCCTGGTTGTTTACATTGGTTTGTGTGAAGCCACAAAATCAAAATAGCAACGAATTTTTGCGGTATTATTTACGTTTCAGTTCTGAAAATGGTTTGATTGAAAATAGTAATTAATATTTGCACATGTAATTTTAATTGTAGTTTTATAGACCGTTTAGCTTAATGGGAATTTAGGTTAAACGGAAAATTGAAAAATGAATTCATAGATTGAATCCGAGAATTTTCTCTGCGTTACCTACTTATATTGGTATTTAATATCGTAACCATTTCAAGTTGGGATACAATTACCGTGATAAGTGATACATATTTCTTATATGAATAAGTGGGAATTGAATTGATATAAGGATATGAATGCCGTAAAGCGTTACTAAAAACAAATGGTTGAAAATTAAAGTAGGTACCTCAAGTATGCAAGTTCAAAGTAGTAGTAAATCGTAATTATTCACCGGTAATTCGACATTTTTTTAAGCAGGTTTTTGTGACACTTTGGTATACTTATTTTTAACTAGGTATTAAAATGTATGTAATTCTCAATATTAGGTAATTTTTTAAATAATAAATAAATTTCCGCGGCTAGCAATTAGCGGTTTTCAATTAAAATAAAATAATATTTTCAAAGGAGTATTTATGTGATATTACTGAGAGATCAATTTTGTGAGGTCGGAGAGTATTATAAAAGTAATAATAATAAGATATTAATTACGCGAGGTCGCAGAAGATCACAAAAGTGATATCGTTGAAAGATCGCTTAGACATCAACAACATAATTAATTATATGTAGTCCACAAAGAACTGTTCTCAAAATGTGATGAAACTTGTAAAATATGTAGTAATTTTCCATAATAAGTGAGTATTATAGCAAAGTAATTTTGGAGTATGGACCAACAAATCGACAAAAATCAATAATAATGTATTTTTATTTAGTGTTGTTGTTGAAATTATAACAACAATTTGTAGATAAATATAATTATTGTATTAAATATGTCCATTACGAAGCTATAAACGTAGGTGTACAGCGTGGTTTAGTGGTTGTACTGGCGTTTGGTTCTTAGTACGTTGTTTGGTCTCATATTTCCAATTCCGCTCATGGTTGCACTTTATCCTCAATTTTAGCATTGTTGGGTTGATAAATCGACGCGTCGTATATAATTGCGCAATAAATGCTATCATTTTTAATTTTGCTTCTTATCTTTGCCTTATTTAATCTACTTTAAAAAATTTTAAATTGCGACATCTATTTCAGATCGCTGAGATGTTTTTATAGATTATTTCTGCGACATTTCAAAAAAAGGAACAAGGGGCGGACATTAGCAGTGCTCTGAGATGTCCTTCGGACATTTAGTTGAACATCGCATGTGTGATTTTTAACATCTCTGCGATATTGTAGAGATTGAATTCATTTACTAACAATAATTGGCTAATGCTTATGCTCTATAGCAGAAAATCATCTGTTCTGACATTGGGTGAAAATGTTGTGATAGAAAATAGCGCTTTACATTTCCCCACGTAGTTTAGCATTGTAGTTCCGTTTAGCTTAATGGGGAATTTAGGTTAACAGAAAAGAGAAAAAACTAATCGACAGAATCACAGCAATCCTAGAAAAAACAATGCACCGCGACTGCATATTACAGCGCAGGAGGTTGTGGGTTGGTCGGTTGGTGTCACGGTAAACAACAACAATATCCTGAATAATTTAAGCAAACAAAACATTGCACACACGAGGCCACATTCACATCACAAAGCTTAGCGAAGCATTTACTCGTCAGCATGACGCTAGTGTTTTACACTTCGCACTTGATGCAAATAGAACCACACCGCAAAACAATTATAGTCTTTTAATCACATTGCATTCTCGGGAAGACTGTAGAGTGTAGACTGTCTCCAGCGTGGAACGATAGAATGGAACGGAATACTGGCGGCATGCAAGGCAAGCCGACCCTACCCCGCGCAAGAGCGCTGACTACGCGAAGTCTCCAAGAATGTTGCACGCGATTTCATTCCAACCGAATTTCTTTTCAATCTAATATTTAGACATTGACATTGAACATATATGCGAGTATTGTTCGTTCTTCTGCCGTACATTTTACGATTCAAAGATTGTCCATTGTTATTTTATACATTGCATTTTATACGGTTACTTAAATTAAACAGTTTCTCTTTATTTTATTTAAATCGAATGTAATGTAATGAATTATTTTTCCGTTGATTTTTATTAATGGATGAATTTTATTAATCAACAATATACGTAATATACGGGTGTCCTATGAAACTGGTTAAGCATGGGGATCTCGAGAACTAAGAGATACGAAGTTGGTTAAATTAGACAAAAGTTGCCCCATTAGGAGGCCAATTTATAAATGTTTTTGTTTTCCCACAAAAATGTATAGGTGACTAGATATAACCAAAAATGTAAATTTTACTAATTTCGTTTTTCACCTATAACTTTTTTGTTTGAATTAGTACAAGTTTCTAATGTGCACGTTCTATAAGCAGTTTTTAACGAGGAATTCACAGCAGTCTTCAAATTTTTTTTATCTCCTACAGATTTTGAGAAATTCAAACCAAATTCAAATTTTCATATGGAGCTCATAGTTGGCTCTATGACTAGTCTTAATAGAGATTTTTTTTCTCTTTTCAACGATATTAAACACAAGTGCATTGAAATTATATATATATATATATATATATATATATATATATATATATATATATATATATATATATATATATATATATATATATATATATATATATATATATATATATATATATATATATATATATAATTTCAATGCACTTGTGTTTAATATCGTTGAAAAGAGAAAATATATGTATATATATATATATATATATATATATATATATATATATATATATATATATATATATATACATATATTTTCTCTTTTCAACGATATTAAACACAAGTGCATTGAAATTATATATATATATATATATATATATATATATATATATATATATATATATATATATATATATATATATATATATATATATATATATATATATATAATTTCAATGCACTTGTGTTTAATATCGTTGAAAAGAGAAAATATATGTATATATATATATATATATATATATATATATATATATATATATATATATATATATATATATATATATAAAGAAGCAACAGTAGTGGGTGTGACAGTCAGTAAATTGGCCAAAAAATTAAAGTAGACTCTTTAAAATTTGTCAAGCTTTCGATATTTTAAATCTTCATCAGGACACTGTAACAATATTGATATTATAATACAAATTTTACACAATTTATAGTGTAACATCAGACTTACATAGTTTTGAGGTTAGTTTAAGACTAGCATCTTATGATTAGGACAAATTGTCGTCAACGTTTTTAATATACACAATAATGTGAAAAATAAAGCAATATTTTATAATAGTTTAGAACAAACAGAATCATTTTGAGGTATTTTGACACAAAAATGGTCGAACAGTAACAGCGTGGTTAGATGTTTGATCACTGAAACATTGTTGTCAAGTAATGGCTGCCAGTTATTGCCGAGCTTTAACAAGAAAAACACTTATTCTTGATATATAGACAAAAAAGAAAACGAAGTTGCAGAAACTGACACTAGGTGGACAAGGAACAGTTTAGAATAAAATTTTGAAATTAAAACCGCCAAAAAGCAACTTTAACCACCCACATCATTTTGAACATTTTGAATTGATGTGTTATGTGTGTTATTTTTTTTATTATTTTTTTTTTTATTTCGGCTAATTTTAATAAATAAATGTATATCTGGCTCAAACCATCATCAACGTCTGTTCTTTTATTCATGGTATTAATTTTGTTATTAATTATTAATTATTGTTATTAATTTATATATTAATTGTTATTAAAATAAATATATATAGTTAAAGAAGCAACAGTAGTGGGTGTGACAGTCAGTAAATTGGCCAAAAAATTAAATATATATATATATATATATATATATATATATATATATATATATATATATATATATATATATATATATATATAGGGTGAGAATTTTTAAGCTTTTGCCTATTTCTTGTATCATAGATAGAACTAAATTGATATTGTTTCTATCGTTAATATTTATTTTAAAATGAATTTAATAATAATGTTCAATTCAATAAAATTAAGCCAATAATTTATTCATTAATACAAAATAGTAACACTAGTTTACAGTATCACCATGTAGTACATTTAAAAACTGCTGTGGCCACCGCAGTATACTTTCCCGTCTATAAACTATAAGTTTTAATATCTCTTTTTCGTAAAGGCTTTAATTTTATGCTTTATTCAGCAAAATTTAAATAAATTTATCTTTATTCCCGAACTAACTTCGGCAAAATTTGACTGACCATCGTTTAAATATTGTTTTTGAATCTTCAACTAGATTTTTATTCGAAAGAACTATAATTTGATAATACACTTTAAATAATTTTTGAAGAAACAATAATTGAAAATCGCATAAATGTAATTTTTACATTTTTACTAAACTTTTTTCCCCGAGAGCAAAAAAAAATTGACGGTCGTTTAAATGTTATTTTTATTTTTCTACTAGAATTATTTTCCCGAATACTTTAATTTGATAGGTATCACACACAATAGTATCTGAATAAAAATAAAAAAGTTTAGTTTATAAAGTTGGTACCACTGGTTGAATAAAGCTCATTAACGAACTTGAAGTCAGGTTTTGACTCAAGATCTTAAATATAAAATTATAGTCCAAAATTCCAACGAGTTTTTAAGTTATTCAACATCCAGACAGACCGACAGACACACAGACCGACTTAATTTTTGGGTTCAGTAGGGTCTAAATCGTGAAGATTCATCAAAATCTCGATACAATACTTACAATACTTCCCTCATTACATATGTGATAAGTGCAGACATTATAGAAAATATTGAACTTATATGTTTTCTATTACTAGATTCATTAATTTTATTGAATAAAAACTATAATTAATTAAACAAATCAGATTTATAGGTTATATTGAAATTTGTCCGTTCTGAGGTTTGAAGTTTAACAATTGAAGTAAATGTCATCTGATACTACCACCAATACCAACCTTCTAAAAAAATAAGTTGCGTGTTACAAAGTAAGCCCTGGCGACATTCATTTGCGTTTCACAAATAGAAAAACGTACTTTTGGCACTTATCTCCTTTTTTAAAAAAAGTGTATGTATGTCAGCTCGATTAATATCGTTTAAAATTCCTAAGGGCGACCATCTCTTATTTCGCATACCGTAATTCTGTAATTGTGTACTGAAACTATTCATCGGCGGAACATTTTTCACAATCTCTTGCTGAATTCAAAATCCGTTCAAGATCCGTACGAACACATGCTCATTCCCGTCGCTGCTGAAAGCTGGACGCTGGTTAGTGCTATCAATTCTCGACAGTAGCGTGTTCTATCTCGGTGCCATCTTCAGGCAACAGTCAGCAATGCAGAAAAACACGCCTGTGCCCAGCGCTGTTGCCTGTAGCTTCGCGCCAGCCGAAAATTAATGATGGTCACCATTAGGATTGTTTTTTTTTTTGGAGGGATAGAAAAATTAGGTTGGAGGGATTATTTAGAGATATAAATAAATATATTGTTTGCTTTTCCAGAAGTTAATAAATCAACTCACACACCACCAGAGAAAATATAGAACGGGTTTATATTTTTCTGATTTGGTTTGATCATGGACTCGAATCGCATAAAATGACTGTTCAGGTTCGGTTCACGGGCCACTCAGGGGCGGATTAATGATTTATAGGGCCCTGGGTAGTAATGATTTTGGGCCCCTCCTCTTCTAGCTTACGATATTCGTTTTTTTCAGGAATTATTTTTGTTATTAAAACATAAATAAAATGAAAAATTAAAATAATATATAAAGCAATAATATACATTTGGTAAATTAAAAGTAAGGTATTATGTAGAGGTGGCGACTTAATTTTTTTGCACGGCTTAAAAGCAAATCTATGTGATATATTCTGAGGGGGTAATAATAAAAAATGAAAGAAATGCGCCGCAGGCGAAAATATTACTTAGTTTATGGTTGAGTATACCTTAAAATTAATATTTTTGAGATGAAAAATACCATTTACATCACTCTATTAGGGGGCCGAGTTTCGAGGAAGCACACATAAAATTTTGTGTCATGGCTTAAAAAATGCAATATACAATAATTTTATTTAATATAATTTTATATTTTTTTAATGCAATATCTTCTATTATTGAAAAGAGATACCTAAGCACCTACTACTGAAATAAATGGAAAATGCGCCACAGGCAAATTTATTTTGTTCAAGGTCAAATAACTTGAAAATTAAATTTTCAGAGATAAACTAACAGCATTTTTCATGTGTGAAGAAAAAAATTAAAATTGGACAAATTTACGCATTAGGTACTCTTACGTATTATTTTAGAAACATTTTACAAATTGTACATTTTTTATTATGAATTTGAAAAATAATACCTACTTAAAAAACAAGCTTTTCTTAGGGCATTATAGGGGAGTTCGAGGTTCAGAACTTAATTATGACACTGCAATTATCTAATTTATTAAGATCAGTACAGGGTTGAACTGGCATAATTTGGTCCCATAGGGAACAATAATTGTAATTTGGCTCCTAAACTTCCTTACTAAAATATTAATAATTATTATAAGGTGTACTGTAAAGAAATATTTTACTTACCTACTTCAAAATAAGCACGATATAGCTTTGAGTTACGGTAGGGATAATATGTATCGTAGTCGTATTATAAAGGTTGAACAAAATTATACTAAAATGTGCCGCAGGCGAAAATTTTGTTCATTCAAGGTCAAATGCATTATAATTTAATGTTACTCCCTGTACAATCTCGTGTTGTGTTATCTTATGTTTTCTCTTAAAAACGGAAAAAGATAATAATAAATTATTATAGTATAAAATTTGCCGCCCTCTTGACGATGCGACGGCCTTGGACAGCCTCACCTTACTGTGAATACCACAGAGGATTTTTGTGCAGTTAACCTGGAATGTGTACTCGAGTGGATTTAAACTGTCAAAACCACAATTGGTTACATTACGCGCTTGGCTATCTATTTATTTGTTCAAAAGCGTATTATTGAAATTATTCCATTAATGATTTTTGTTGTTTGGAAATGGGCATAAAGTGTAAAAATGCGTATAGGTATTATGATTTATGAAAGCGCCAAAGCATTATATTTGTGCAATTGCATTTAGTAATACGATAAAATAACAATTATATTTGTAATGCGATAAAATAAAATAATTCAAATAACTCGAAATAAAATCTAAAACAAAATATCAGAATGCCGTATTATAATGTAAAAAACAGTAATATTGCATTCGAATTTTATTTTGATTCCATTTCTAAATTCGGAACGCGTATTATATTACATGGAAAGCTGTCAGTTACCAATACTTCTACATTAAATAACGCAAATAATAATATTGGCAGATTATAGGTGTTCATTTTGTTGGAAAATATTTTTTTGCAGTATTCTGCTTTACGCAAATAATATTTTAATATCTTGATGTGATATACTAGACTGATTTTATTGATTTTGCTGCTTTTAATAATGATGAACAGGTAATTCGATATTTTATGATATTCACTTTTTTCCACTCGCATAAAAATAACTGAAATGAATATTGATGTGCTTTCGAATTTGGGAAATCAATATTTTTAAAGCTTCCCAATTCTTAAACAAATATACGCGACCACAATGGTTGGCCTGTTGATTTCGATTCTTTTAATACCAAAATAATTCCACTGTTTTTTTATAGGTTCCCGGATTCCACTGTAAAGACTTGTCCACCTGTTTGTAATTAATATAATATTTAATAATATAATAATAATAATAATAATAATTACAAAAGAAATGGGTGATATAAACAAAATAATAACAATAATAATAATAATAATAAAATAATAATAATAATACTAATAATAATAATATACCTGAAAAGAGAAAATACAAATAATAATAATAATAATAATTGCCCTAAAAGGCCGATATATACAAAAATACCTGTAAAACAGAGAAATAAAAATGAATAATAATAATAATAATAATATTTAAAGTTTGGGTGACACTTTTTCCTCTCCATTTTTTCCACTGGTATATTTTTCCACTAGTTTTTTCCACTAGTTTTTTTCCACTCCAATTTTTTCCACTGGTATATTTTTCCACTAGTTTTTTTCCACATCATTTTTTCCACTGGTATATTTTTCCACTAGTTTTTTTTCTACTCCATTTTTTCCACAAGTATTTATTTACAACAATTGAGTAAAAACCAATAAAACTAGTACATATATTTGATGTTACAAACAATATATGATATATTTTTGATTTTGATATCCTTTTATAATGCTATTGAATGTATTAAAATAAAAAAATTAACTGGAGGAAAAAATATGCTGGCAGAAAAATGTATTACTAGAAAAATATATTAGTGAAAAAATTGGAGTGGAAAAAACGAAAGTGGAAAAAATGGACTGGAAAAATGGAGTGAAAAAAATGGACTGGAAAAAATGAGTCCGTACCTATTTTTAATTATACATATTTGTTTTCCTTTTGAGACCACATGTCTACAACTTTTTAGTGAGAAAATAAGGAGTAATAATAATAATAAATGAAACAGTTTAAAATATTATTAAAAAGGAGTTTGATTAAGTAATTCATTAGAACTACTAGCAATAGGGAATGGCGGAGTGGGGTCAATACCAGAATATAAAATTCTAGAATGTCCATACACAGAAAAATGAAAACCAGAAGATACAAATCTAGAAAATACCTACATCAAATGATTAATTCACAGGAAAATACAAATCTATATAGGTAATTCAAAATTCAAACACAGAGAGATGCGAAGAAATATTTTGCGGGAGAGGCCTCTTAATCCGGCCCTGAATATTTACGTGGGACTCAAGAGTGGTTTTGGGTTGTTCATTGTCCCTTGCGTTAAACAGACAAACTAGTTTTCTAGATTTGCATCTGTCTGTGTTTGCATCTTCCTATGTTTACATTTATGCCGAACATAAATTTTAGCTTTGCTTTTTCCTGTGAATGAATCTTTTAATGCAGGTATACATATTACTTATTATTATTATTATTATTATTATTATAAATGCCCACCCAGAGCACATAATCAATTTTCATATATGCCATTAGTGATTATGATTTTGTCGGCAATCTTTGCCGTCTGGTCACGACTGCTTGTTGCGTTGAAAATAAACACGAGTGCGTAGCACGAGCAGGAGTGACCAGACGGTAAAAATTACCAAAAAATCATAGTCACTAATGGTATTATATATGAAAATTGCTTATGTGCTGGGGGTGGGCATTTAACGCCAGAAAATAAAAAAAGGATTGAAGTACAGTCGTGCATAATTAATGACAATGAGTAAATTAAAGCATGAGAGTAAAAAAAATAATTCTCAACCAAACTAAATTAAAATCTAAAAGAAATTAAAAATAATTAGCTCCACTTCGCTATCATTTCAGCGGAATAACAGGCATAAAAGAATAAATACGATAAAATTTTCCATTTATATTTTTTGTTTTTACACAGGGAGTTGTGTTGAAAAATACATTTAACGTCAGTTGGTAACCATGAGTTATTCTACGCACGAACCATTACAGGTTGAAAATATACTGACACGTCTACACGAGCTTGTTTACATTTGAATCATTTGTGCCTTTTTCACACTTCGTCACCAAATCATCCAACAATTTGAAAGTTATGAACGAATATTTGGAATTTTATGATATCTCCACTTGCTAAATAGTTTCAAATTTTATTCAAGCGCCGTGAATTTAATAGAACAGGAAGAGTCATATTTTAAATTAATTTCACAGGAATTTCGCCAAAAAGAAAATTTAAATTTGATCTTTACTTTCTGACACTCGGGGAAATCATAATATTTATACAACAAGTGTTAAAAAAGTTCCGATGTTAATAAAAAAAAACCGTTTGTTTATCACACGCTGCCAATAGCAACTTAAATCTTAATATACAAAATCTTTGCTCAATATATAAATTTTAAATATTTTAAATTTTATTGTTGCCTGAAAATTTATCTGTTTCTAATACTTACCTATAAAGTTTGATGACAATAGAATTAATAATTTCAGCAAAAATAAAGCTGCGTATACATTAGGTTTCATTTACAGTTGAGTTCAGTAGGTACTATACTATACTCTAAAAATGTATATGAAGTTTTGATGCATTATGTATATTTTCAGTAGAATACGTATAATATACTTATAAATCTTTCAAATTTAATAATGTAAAATAATGTCAGATGTAAAATATTCTTCCTAAATACCACTCGAAATAATCATTTTTGACAAATAGTTACCTTTTCTACGGAAACTTACTGCAAACTATAATTTACTGCATGAAACATAACAGAAAACTTCTATCAATTTCATTGCATGAAATTTTTAAATCATGTTTTGGTGTAATGAATTTGATAGAAATAAGTTAACGTGACTACTATACTAAACAATTTTCAAAAAAGTTATTATGACCTACTGTGATTTTTTCCCCAGAAAATGAAGCACAAAATTGAATATGTAATTGTGAAGTATAGCAGTTTCAGCATAAATTGTGGTTAGATTTCTTATCAATAAATCATTTTGAATTATATTTCTTCTGTTATAAAGTTTCTTCCATTTAAATTAATACTGAAATATGAATTGTTTTTAAAATACTCCCAGTTCATAATTCATTATATTTTACCCATAAATTTAAATTGATCTAGAATTGAATTAATTTATATTTTTGCTGTACTATACAGAATGTTTCATAACTTCGAGAAGGTACATACGTTAAGGGTAAATATAACTTTTTACGCTGATTACGGATCAAAATGAATTTATCAATATTCCAAAAATAATTTTCTCTGTATCTCAAAAGAATATATTTCGTGCCACTGGATTTATTATTATTTTTAACATATTTTTTACAGAACTTTAATTTAATTATAGTTGTGTAATGAGAAAAATCTCCATTTAACTGAACCCTGTAAATTAACTGCCCTTAAACGGCCTGTCTACGTTTTTTCTAAATTCCTAAAATACTCTCGATTTTACTTTTATTTTCTAATCCACTCTTTTCCCCTCTACTACGACTGTTAGCCCAAGCAAAATGCTACAAAATTCGTCAAATAAACAAAAAAAGTAGGAGACTTCTGAAAACTTACAGAGTTATAAAAAAATATGTAACGTTCAAGATTCCGATGAGTCCCCATCAGCAGAAAGTGTGCTCGAGCCGACATATTGAAAAAAAAATTTCAAAAAAACTCGGTAACTTTAAATTTTACGGTAAATATTGATATTATAATATTGTAGCTTATAAAATTTCCTACAAAAAGATGCTATCACTTTTTTACATAGAACTAATAGTTTGCGAGAAAAACGAGAAAATTTATTTTGGTAGAACGAAGCTAATTAAATCATGCCTTAACTTTGTTTCCTGACACAAAAACGACTGTAACTTACAAACGGATAGAAAAAACGACTTCCGGTTTGAAACATTGATTTCTACAGACATTTTTCTATCAAATATATTATTTCCAATTTTTCAGAAGGGCCTGGTTTAGCCTCGATTTTAACATTTTTTGTGTTTTTCTGAACAAATTAAGATATGGACTTCCGGTTTCCGGTATTGGATTCCTTGAACATATTTCTATAAGATACATTATTTTAAAAACTTTAAAAAGCCTCTTGGTTGAGCTGATATTCAAAGTTTTTGTGCGAGAAAGAGAAGTGGAGTTTTAGTATTTTTTTCAGTTAACTATGTTTAATCAACTCTAATTTCTGACCGGATTAAGATATCGACTTCCGGTTTCCAGAATTGAATTTGTCGGTCATTTTTCTATAAGACGCATTAACTTAAATTACTTTTAAGGGCCTTAATTAATCCTCAATTAATTGTTTTACGCGTAGAGATAACATTGACATTTTAGTAATTTTCTTTTATTTCCTGTGTTTAATCAACTCTAATTTATGAACAAATTAAGATATCGACTTCCGGTTTCCGGTATTGGATTCCTTGGACATTTTTAAGATACATTATTTTTAAAACTTTTGAAGTCCTTAGTTAAGCCGCAATGTAATGTTGACACAAAAAGTTTTAAAAATAAACTAACATTTTTTAAATTTCTATATTAAATTGTGGCTAAACCAGGCCCCCCTGAAAAATTAAGAATAATATATTTGATAGAAGTATGTCTGTAGAATCGAATGCTTCAAACCGGAAGTCGTTTATTCTATGCGTTCGCAAGTTACAGCCGTTTTTGTGTCAGGAAACAAAGTTAAGGCATGATTTAATTATCTTCGTTCTACCAAAATATATTTTCTCGTTTTTCTCGTAAACTATTATAGTCCAGTCGGCAGAATAAAAAAAAGGCGTCTACCTGGAAAGTATTCCGAACTTAATGAAATTTTGACACGTCATTTAGGGGTACTCTGGGATGTCGAATCTGAGTTTTCGACCTCGAGGGCCCTGTGCTAACATGGGTAGAGGGGAAAAACCACAATTTTGATTACCTTTTTTCGGTTTTTCGCCTATAACTCAAAAACTATTGGCCATACGAGCTTTTTATTTTCATTTTTGGGAAGAACATTTAATTTCCTTCAAATTTCACTGGTCAAACGTATTCTTTGACCCAATAGGTACCGAGAGACAGGCGTTCAAAATTAGGAAATGTTTCTCAAAATGACGTTTTCAGCCATACATTGACATTTAGCAGAATATTGCAAGTTTTTGGCTATAACTTCTGAACGGATAAACTTATCGACTTCCGGTTGCTTTTATTACATTTTACGAACATTTCTCTATAGAATACGTTATCTTAAAAACTTTTTTGGGCGTTCATTAAGCCAAAATATCAATTTTGTTTTTTTGAGTAGTTTTCAAATATTTTGTTTTTATTGTGTTTAATGAGTTGTAACTTCTGAACGGATAAAGTTATCGACTTCCGGTTTCTTACATTAAATTCTAGATATCGTGATTATTACAAATCAAAAAGAATTTTTGAGAAATTTGCAAGATTAAGACAAAAATTATGTACTTAAAGGATCAATTAACAGTTGACCTACCTTTGTCAAATTTTAATTTAAAAAATTGTACATGATTATAAAAATTCCAATTTATGCCAACTTTACACGGTTATATCTCGTGATAGAAATTAATTTTTAAAATTTTAAAAAGGCACATCTGTAGATTTGTTCTTTCTCTATTAAATGTTTATAACAACATTACCTTGAATTCAATAATAAACAAACAGTTTACTCCCAGCGAAAACACTTTTACAGTATTTTTCAACTTCAAAATGAAATTGCATTGCGTAAAAGTACGAGTTTCGGGCTTGTTTTAGACATAGTCCAGGAAAATTGCATAAAATAAACAAAAAAAGTAGGAAATTTCTGAAAATTTGCAGAGTTATAAAAAATATGTAACATTCAAGATTCCGATGAGACCCATCAGCAGAAAGTGTGCTCGAGCTTCCATATTGGAAAAAAAATTATTTTTCACAAAAACTCGGTAACTTTAAATTTTACGGTAAATATTGATATTATAATATTGTAGCTTATAAAATTTCCTACAAAAAGATGCTATTACTTTTTTACATAGAACTAATAGTCCAGTCGGCAGGCACTTTTACCTGGAAAGTATTCCGAATATAATCATTTAGGGGTACTCTGGGATGTCGAATCTGAGTTTTCGACCTCAAGGGCCCTGTGCTACCTTTTTTCGGTTTTTCGCCTATAACTCAAAAACTATGGACCATACGAACTTTTCGTTTTCATTTTTGGAAAGAAGATTTAATTTCCTTCAAATTCCACTGGTCAAACGTATTCTTTGATCCAATAGGTACCGAGAGACAGGAGTTCAAAATTAGGAAATGTTTCTCAAAATGACATTTTCAGCCACCCATTGACATTTAGCAGGATAACTATAATTTAAAAAATGTTAGTTTATTTTTAAAACTTTTTGTGTCAACATTACATTGCGGCTTAACTAAGGACTTCAAAAGTTTTAAAAATAATGTATCTTAAAAATGTCCAAGGAATCCAATACCGGAAACCGGAAGTCGATATCTTAATTTGTTCATAAATTAGAGTTGATTAAACAAAAGAAAATTACTAAAATGTCACCATTTTCTCTACTCGTAAAACAATTAATTGTGGATTAATTAAGAACCTTAAAAGTAATTTAAATTAATGCATCTTATAGAAAAATGACAGACAAATTCAATTCTGGAAACCGGAAGTCGATATCTTAATCCGGTCAGAAATTAGAGTTGATTAAACATAGTTATCCGAAAAAAATACTAAAACTCCACTTCTCTTTCTCGCACAAAAACTTTGAATATCAGCTCAACCAAGAGGCCTTTTAAAGTTTTTAAAATAATGTATCTTATAGAAAAATGTTCATGGAATCCAATACGAGAAACCGGAAGTCCATATCTTAATTTGTTCAGAAATTAGAGTTGATTAAACACAGGAAATAAAAGAAAATTACTAAAATGTCACTATTATCTCTACGCGTAAAACAATTAATTGAGGATTAATTAAGGCCCTTAAAAGTAATTTAAGTTAATGCGTCTTATAGAAAAATGACCGACAAATTCAATTCTGGAAACCGGAAGTCGATATCTTAATCCGGTCAGAAATTAGAGTTGATTAAACATAGTTAACCGAAAAAAATACTAAAACTCCACTTCTCTTTCTCGCACAAAAACTTTGAATATCAGCTCAACCAAGAGGCCACCAGTTCAACTGCTCAAAAATTCCCCTTATGGTGCACTGTGTACTAACAACCATGAATAAGTTGATGGCTCACTCACAGTATGTGAGGCTGCTCATCCAAGTTGGGTGAAATGCATGATATATATATATATATATATATATATATATATATATATATATATATATATATATATATATATATATATATATATATATATATATATATATATATATATATATATATATATATATATATATATATTTATTTATTTATTTATTTATTTTTTACATTTTAACTATGGCCATTAAGTCCTACATAAATTTGTTAATAAATTAATATCAAAGTATTTTATGGAAATAAAATTAAAATAATATATTTGGAAATGAATATTACATTTTATTAATATTGATATTATAAATTTATTTTCCAAATAAATATTACATATTATAAATAGTAATGGGTCACGAAAAATGAGTGAACAATGCTTAAAATCATTTTCAATTTATAATTAAACTGTCACGACTTTTAATTAAATCAGAAATAACTAAATTTGCATATAAAACTTTCATTGTATCTACAGAAATTTTGTTTGTATCAAACATAATAAATAATATTTAAGCACAAGGGCGGAAATTGCAGTTTAAGATAAAATAACTAAATTTATTTTTTGTTGACTATAATTAGAAATTACTGTACCTGATCATGCAAAAATATTGTTTTTATTTTGCCAATATAAAATTGCCTTTGTGCCCCAGTTTCATTAGCATGCATGAGTTCTGAAAATTGACATTAACTTTATTTCAGTTTCAGGAAAAATTGAAAACTAGTGCGATGGTATACAAATCTGTTTTGCATTTGATTCCTAAGAGATTACGGGTTGTTGACCGCTCTCATCAAAAAGTTTTCTAGTAATTTTTAACTTTTGATCAAGGATTAACATTAATGTAGTAATATTGACAATTACATACATACATAATACATAGGTAAGTACATGAAATCCGTATCCGTGGAAGACTTTATTTGGGCAACCCATTATCTTTCCTAACTGTAAAATAAAGAAAATGAATGAGGTGTGATAGCTTCAGGAAAAAAATTAATTGGCAGATACTACATAACATTTTAGTCAAGAATCAAAAAGAATTTTTTAAATGCTCGCAAAATAAATTGCACTCGAAATGACGTAGGTGTACATTTTTAGTGCCGCTGGTTTAATATAATTTAATTGCCACTTCACCTAAATTAAATATTTTTGTTTATGTATAAAACAGTTAGTATTGCTCTGTATAGCGACACGGCATTTTTTATATTATATTTATGTAAAAAAGGAAAAATAAAACTTTTTTGAATTGAATTGAGTTATTAACAACAGTACGCGAAATAAGAGATGGTCAGACCTAGAAATTTTAAATACGTAAACAATTGTCTTCCCATGATCTCCATTGGGGACGCCAAGGTCTCTGGGTTGTTCGTATAGAAATTCCCAAAGAAAGAAGTCTGGTACAGTTAATTTGGGCGATATCGCGGGTATGTATGTATTAGTTGTTGAATAGGAATTTCGAATTCAGTTGGTCTAGGTGTTTTGAAACAGACAGTTGTGGATTGTTAGTATTAATTGACGTTTGGTTCTTCAAAATGCCACCAATTAGACGTACCAACTTAGATCTCAGAACTCGCAATGCTGCAAGTCAAAGATATATACGAGCAAGTCAAACGCGAAGCGCGAAATGAAGTTGAACGGAATCAATATCAACAACGTCGAAATGTTGCGTTTAATCCGCATCGAGCTGCATTAAATTATAACGTGGCAATCGATTACAGTTCACAGCAAATCGTTGCTATTGGACCAATGAACGTTGTGTGTCCACATTGCAAGGCATTAAAGTTTAAAAATGAAGCACCTGGATTGTGTTGCGCCAATGGCCAAGTCAAATTTACGCCATTGGTACCGCCACCAGAGCCACTACATTCATTGGTTTCCGGAAATGGGTCAGATCAGATTCTATACATTTTTGACTTATATCCAGCAATACAATAATTGCTTTCAAATGACGTCATTTGGCGCAACAAAAGTCATTCGAGATAATTTTGTAAGGTAAGTAAGGTATAATGGAAACAATAAACTTTTACCACCTTGAGTCTGGTGCAAAATACGTTGACAGCTTTCAATTTACATGGTGTAAAGTACGTTGGTAGTTCTGAATTGCCAAAAGCAACCAATGCGTTTACAGAAGTTGAATGGCAGGTCAACGTATTTTACATTACATCAACTTACCATTGCAGATCCAGGGTCAAATATATCATCGAACAAATATGTTTTTGAAATAGTTTTTTATTTATTTGATGTTTATAACGATGTCAAATTGAATTGTTGTTTATAACAATGCCAATTTACGTCGGCGGCTATCTAATTCAAACTTTACTGCACTTCGTTCTTTGGGCCCTGCACAGGTAATGAACGAATTTCAATGCCTTTTTTGTGGATCGAGTCGACAAATTTTTTCCAACTCAATACACATGGCCAAAGTTGGACGTGTTTTTGCCCAAAAACGTGTTTTTTGTTCGGTTTTGAAGGGTACGAAAAGAGATCATACTAATCTGAGTTTACCCCCTTAAAGTAGAGCCACAATGGGGGTTTTCCCCGAAAAAATCGTCTAATTTGGTTGAAAAGTGGTTGAGATATGTGCGAAAAACCAAAAAATTCCCTTTTTTTAAAAAAATTCATAACTTTGTGCCAAATCATCGTAGGGACTTCGTTCTTTGAGTCCTGCACAGGGAATTGAACAAATTTTAGTGCCCTTTTGGTGGATCAAGTCAAAAAAAATGTTTAAATTCCGTACACATCCTCAAAGTTGGACATTTTTAAAATTAAAATTATTTTTTTGCACATGATTGCTAGAGGGGTCGGAAGGGGTTGCGCTTAAGTTTAAAGTTGACACTTCAAAGTTTCTCGCCCTCGAAGATTCATCGATATCGATTGAAAATACACCGAGTTATGACAGTTTGAAAATGGTCGATATTTTTACGAATTTCAAGTGTTTTATTTTTTTTTTCGCCAGTATATTAATAGAAATATCATTTCCAATACCATGCAAGTAACCCATTGTGATGTTTCCATTTTTTCAAATGCTTGTTTCACATAGGAATGTAATAATCATAATAGCAGTTAAAAAATATTACTTTATTTTATAATTTTCTATCATCTTATTAAAACTCCCACGGATTTTCCAAGTGTCGGCGCCTATGCGTAGGCGTCGCGAACGTCGCTAGTGTTGTCACGACGCACATTATACTTTGCCAGGATTTTTCAGCTTGCTCATTAGATTAATGCCCTGAGGGTCAGGTAATTTTTCACTCAATTACGGCGATGAAAAAATGACGACGATGGAATAATGCTTAGTTCAAGTTTTTTATAAGTTTAATGCGTGGGCGGGCAGAATTTTTATAGAGAAAAATGAATTGTTTCTCCATGAACAATAAATAGGATTCATTTACTTTACTTGCTACGTCGGCTTTAATCATATATTTTCCTTTTGAGTTTTTTTTATAATAGCTTATTGCAGTTCCAGATTCATATCTCATTTAAGCGACCCGTCTCGTTTTTTTCCGAATTCCTACAATACTCTCGATTTTACTTTTTTTCTATTCCATTCTTTTTCCCAGTACTACGGCTGCCTGAAACCAGCCCGAAACTCGTACTTTGCCGCATCCTAGCTATGCAATGTCTTTTTAAAATTGAAGAATACTGTAAAAATGTTTTCGTTACTAGTAAACTGACAGATTTATTGACTTCAGGATAATGCTTTTATAAACATTGAATAGAGAAAGAATGTATCTACAAATATGCATTTTTAAAATTTGAAAAATATATTTCTATCAAGAGATATAACCATGTAAAGTTGGCGTAATTTGGATATTTTTTAGAATTTTTCGTAATTTTTATAATCATGTACAACTTTTTAATCAAAATTTTGAAAAGGCACATCTGTAGATCCATTCTCTCTATATGAAATCCTTGTCGAAATTAAATTTTAGCATTCTCATACTGGCCACAAAACACTCGCTACGTTTGTACATTTTATGCTGGATTTTTTGAAATAGATGGACCTCTTAACTAAAAATATAAAATGTATTAATTACTGTCATTTAAACAGCGTGATTCACAACTTCGTGCATACATTTTAATGGCCATATAGTACTCAATTTAAGCTACGTTTAGATACCCTAAGAGTCTCGTCTCCGTAACAAAATATTGTGTGTTAAGAGGTGTAGCAGTTTCTGCTTTACTCATTGCATATTAAATATTTGAGGGAAAAACAGGTACTAGATATTTGTGAACGAATTAATCTAGGTTTATGCCCAGTTAGATTTCTAAAAATATCTTTGGAATCCATATAAAAAAAATCTGACGTGGACACCACATGACTTCTTTGTACGCCTATTAAATTGTTAATACTTTTCTTAATAACTAAAATGTAGAATAATATAAAAATATAATAACCGTATTTGATTTATTATGCGGAAAATACCAAAAAATATAGTAATAGTAAAGTGCCCTTTTGGCACGGACGATCGAAAATATTTGGTGATCAATTAGATGCAACATGAGTCTCAAATACAAAATTTCAACTTTCTACGACATACCGTTTTCGAATAATGTGAAAAATACCAAATAGTGCCCCTTTATTACGGCCGATCGCAACCAAAAATAGGAGGTGCACAACTAGATGCTACAACAGTCCTAAATAAAAAATTTCAACTTTCTACGTCTAACCGTATTTGAGTTATGCGACATACATACGTCCGGACGGCCGTACGTCCGTACGTACAGACGTCACGACGAAACTAGTCATAATGGATTCAGAAACATCTGAAAACCGAAATTTTTCGCGATTACAATACTTTCTTTACTCCGTACAAGGAAGTAATTAATGAAAAAGTATGTTTTAGCTCTCTGTTTGTTTTGTATCTCTATCTAGGCTGTTTGTCCGATCCTCATGAAAAAAATTAAATATGTAGAATTTAGACCATTTGTCAGACCATGATGGTCCCTTTCCACCTGTCAGATTTTTTTTTTTTTTTTATTATGCCATTAAGGTCCTTCAGCATCGTAGGCTATTAGGACCGATACATTAGGTTTTTACATAGGTAATTAATTTATTTATATTTTGTTTGATAATTTAATGTCTTTCATGAATTTTAGTAGGTTTTCTTCTGTATCTTGTTTGTTTGATAGTGCTTGATTTAGTGTGTTGGGTATTTTATATTTTTGTCTTATTTGTGTGTGTTGGGTACCTGTCAGATTTTATTTATTATTGTAACGTAAGACAATATGGGCGGAGTTTAAATCTTACTTCGTACCAGGGTTGAAAAAAAACATGTTTTTTTCAATTTTAAACAAAACATTTGTTTTTTACTGTTTAAAACTGTTTTTTTGGTTTAAAACATGTTTTTAACTCTGCACAAAAAAACATGTTTTAAACAACAAAAAAGCATGTTTAAAACATGTTTTAAAAAGGATATCTGTTTTAAATAAATATTATTTCCATCGAAATATGTCGCCAATGCTACTTTTTGTGCGAGGACGGGGATTTACATCGCTCTAGCTGCGTAGCTAGGAGTCACCGATGGTCGGTAGTTGAATTTGTTTTGTTTGTGTTATGCGTCGTGAATGGATTTCGATATCATTTTTAAACACCTGATTTAAAACACAGTTTAAAACATGCATTAGAACATTAGGCCGTGTTTAAAACATGTTTAAAACAGTTTGTTTAAAACAAATTGTTTTAAACATAACAACCCTGCTTCGTACTGTTTCACGATGAACATTTTCAATTTTCAGGCTTCTTTCATCTCAAACACTATATCCACCAAAGCTAGTATGTAAAATTAGCCTTTACCTGATTCTATGTTTTAAATCTCGTTAATTGCAACTTTGAAAACTAATTGCTAATTATGTTTAAACAATCTTACTAGCTGCTTTACACTTTGTTAAATTTTGTGCGGTTTTCTTATTCTCTAATTAGTATAAAATATCACATACAGTGTGGTAATAGAGTAAAAGGTTCATTATAACTCGATGAACCTTTAATTTTGCGTTGCGAGCGCTTGAAATCTTTTTACGCTATAATATTCATTAGTCGAAGCCGCTAACAATGTTAAGGGGATTAGGTATTTGTAATTATCGATATCAGCGTTTGACCAGCGTATCAATAATATGTACCATTACTAATAATTATTACTGCATATTTTAATTACCCCTTGCTGATATTGCCAATTATTCCCCTTGCAATTACTATAAAAATTAATCAGTTTATTTTCGAGAAAACAACCAGGGAAACTTATAATTTTATGCTTTTATTTTTATTCGTTTAATTGGATATTAAGTTTAAATTGACTTTAGCAGTAAACGATTTTGTGGAAATTAATTAATTGATCGCGTTTCCAAGGGAAAATTTTTAGTATTTGTAGATAATTTTCTTTCCTCGATAACTTTATATTTAAAAATCTTTTGTAGTAAACAAACCATCAATTATTATTCGATTCGATTCGACAATCTGAAGAGTTTTTATTAGACATAATATAAAGAAACTAAACATTGAAACAAAGGAAAATAACTATAGAAAAAGCAATTACAAGCATTCTTAATTAGTTCTACAGGATCAATAATTAATTATACAGATATTAACACAGACATAATTATTTTTAATTAAACTAATGTAGGAGGAATTAGAACCGCATTACGTTCAATAAAACAAATATATTGAATAAGCAAAATCAAACGATGCGTTAGCAAAATGGCTGAAATGATTCGGTATCAGGACTTCATTGAAATATTTAATTGGATCCACTATTAGTGTGCCTGTATTGTTCACTCACAGCGTTGTCAGTTTATACGTAATTACAGATTTTCTGTAATAAAACTATATCCAACCAGGACTGCACTATTTCTAAATTACTAACTTACAAAACTAATGCGGACTTAATAAATTTTAAGTTATATTTTACGGCTCTTTTCAGGTTGTTTGGAATCGACATTTAAATTTACACAACATGAATTGCTTCAAATTTTTAAAGCAACGATATATAAAATTATATTATACCTTTATAATTAACAATAGATACCTAGGTACTATTCATACATTCATACATACCTACATTATTTACCTTTTACCCAAATTCATTAGTAGGTACCTACCTACACAGAATATTAGATATACCTACATCAGACTATATCATAACTAAACTAGAGATGGGAATTTAGTGTTTTTACTTTTATTCTACGTGAGTACTATTTTTATAAGTAATAGGACAAACTATGTTTTGAAGAAAATGTTTTCATTTGAGTCCAACATGATTTACCTATTTTACCTAAAATAGTTATTTTTTAAATTGAACCTAATTTTCTTATTAAGTATACCTACTTACATTAATCGTGTTTTTCAAATTTTTTTATTTTTTTGGAACTAATTCTCACACCTTTAAAGTTATTTGTCATTTTAAATTTGTCAATAATTTAATTAGGTAGGTACCTCTATAATTTATGAATAAATGATTATTTTTATGGTGTGTATTTCCAAAAAATTTCAACAATATTATTTAACAAAATTTAACCTTAAATTACTTTTTAAACCTAATTTCAGATATTTAGTAGGTAGCTATCTAAAACAATAGTTATTTACTTTTTTAGTAGCACCTTCTGCAAAATTTTAATTTGGTTCATAGTTTATTAAATTTTTGAATAAATTATTAAAAATTTGTAACCATAATAATTCTTTTTAGTAAGTAACTTAAAAATTTCAAATTTAAAAATTTCAAATTGAGTACCAAAAACAAGATTTTTTTTAACATATTTAGGTCGGAGCTTATTTTTGTAAATTTTACAACATAAAATTCCTATACCTAATCATAACATAGTAAAGAGTATAAACAGTTTGATATGCCGATAACGGATCAAATTTTTTTAAACACAAAAAAAATATACAATCTATCTTTTAACAATATAAGACTTATAATCATTTTAACATTACTTCTAACAATAATAATACCCTTAATTTTTTTTCCCGAAGTAGTTACATCCTGTATACATATATAGATATGATGAATCACGATATGTGAGACTTTTATACTCAAGTTGGGTAGATATGTATGCGAATGGTGCTTCTTTTGGCCCATTGTGTGCTCACTATTCGTATCAGCCTTGTTACGGTGCTGCCCTATTGCCCTGTAAACCACATAACCCGATCGGACGCAATGTACTGTGTAGAACCAGGAATGCAATATACGCACTAATATTTTTCACCAGTCTGACTTTTCAGCATCTATTTGGGACGTATGAACTTTTGTTTTATGTATTGTTCAGAAGAAAACATTGCTAACATATTTTGGTACCTTTTTTTATACTTACGTAGTTGATAATATAAAACACACAATTTATTTATTAAAATATTGCTAGTTATATTTCAAAATTATCAGTGTCACTCGAAAAAAAATCTGATGTGGCCAGCACATTCCCTCCTTGACACTGTAATATGTGAAGTTGGTTTAAATTATAATTATGCAATAAATTTCATATGGTACAAACTTCTTGCAAACAAATTTATAGTCCTTCAAGCAAAGTACCATTTCCGATTGGCATTAAAATTTAATAAGCTCTTTGTAGATAAGTATTTATTTTTATTATTACCTTATTACATTATTTCCAGTTAACTATATTTAAACATTACTTTAAAAATGGTGCCACACAAATTTCAGAAACTGTGTAGGTACCTATGTTTATTCATCTGTCACATTAACATTTTCATTTTTGTTTTTAAATTTTTTTCCTATATTGTAATTTACAAATCTTGGTAGGTAAAATTGTATATTTTTCAAAAATAATTTTCCATTATTGGTAAGAGTTATAGAAAAGATGTTAAATATTGTATGATGTAATTTGTTTGTAAGATGTAACTATCGCAGTATTTCCTATATATTTTTTACAAAAAATGTTAGAATGCTTCAAGAAAATACCATTTCCGATTGATAGATTTTGACCAAAATCTTTTTAGCTCTTCTTTAAGATGTAGTACATATGTATAATGCAAAATATTGGAATTCTATGTCCAGTAGAATTTAAGATAATGAATTAGAATGGTACTAAAACGTGCTTATGATAAAAATCTCGACATGGCTGAAAAACACAGACAAGTATATCGCTGCTCGAAAAAACTCACTTCCCTGTTTCTAGAAAAGTTAATTTGTCGGTGTATAACATGCACCGCTCGGGTGCTCCTATCCTGCTCCTGCTAGCAGGACTGGAGAGAATGTAACTGACAGCTGGTATTGACGAGAGCATTCCCAGTCCATTGAGCACTTCAGGAATGACGGCCAGCACCCACACTCCTGCGGGGGTGCAGAAGAAGCATGCAGCAGGAACAGGGGGGCATTAAGATGGCGACAAAAATTAAGTAGGATTTTTTCCTGAGTAAAATGATATCAATAGCTGCTTGAGGGGGAATGAAAATACAGAACGGTCCAGTCCATTGCGCATGCGCTAATTTGTAACTCCGAGTATGACGCAACATTTTGCATTCGCCCCCTTTGTGATAGTTCCACAAGCTGTATGTTTCCAAGAAAAATGTAATCTGCTATCTCCCGTATAAGGTTTCCGTTAACCAGGTATATGTTTCCAAGTACAAATTAAAGTTTTAAAATCTTGAGCTTGCTCGCATGAAGACGTATGTTTAATTAACCGTATTTATATTGGCTACTGGAGATAATTCTACTAAAGGTATTATTTATACTGGTAATGAAGCATACACAATCGAGCGCTTTGTCAATGTTGGTGAAAATGCAGTAGGTACCTACTTAATTTGTAGAAGAGTTGTCAAGGATAAATAAATAACAAATAATTTATTTTTTGTAACAAATGTTATAATATATAATTTATATATATATATATATATATATATATATATATATATATATATATATATATATATATATATATATATATATATAAATTAAATCATACACTTTTATAGATGTGGTAAACTGTATCTCATTTGGGAGACAGAAGGATAGTTTTATTAATTAAAAAAATCATGTTTCTGTAAGTCTAATTACAACAAATGTTACCTAATTATGATGAGAAATAAATTTTAGAAGCTCTCCAGGATGGGTGGATATGCAGCAGCAGAAAATTCAAACAACAGAATATTCAAACATTGCTTTAGTCAAGCACAGAATGGTCAAATCTAGAAAGAACACAATACAGCAGCAGAACGTTCAAACACAGATTTAGTCAAGTCACAGAATGGTCAAAACACATAATGGTCAAATCACAGAATAGTAAAATGCAGCAGCAAAATAGTCAAACAACATAATGTTCAAACACAGAATGTTGAAATCACAGAAAGCGCAGCAACAGAATGCGCAAACAACAGAACGATCAAACACAGAATGGTCAAACCACAGAAAGCGCAGCAGCAGAACGCGTAAGCGGCAGAACGTTCAAATCACAGAATGGTCAGATTACAGAATGGTCAAATCACAGAATAGTAAAATGCAGCAGCAAAATATTTAAACATAATGTTCAAACACAGAATGTTGAAATCACAGAAAGCGCAGCAGCAGAACGCACAGCACCAGAACGCGCAAACAACAGAACGTTCAAATCACAGAAAGCGCAGCAGCAGAACTCGCAAACAATAGAACGTTCAAATCACAGAAAGCGCAGCAGCAGAATGTGCACACAACAGAACGTTCAAATCACAGAAAGCGCAGCAGCAGACCGTGCAGCAGCAGAACGCACAGCAGCAGAACGCGCAAACAACAGAACGTTCACATCACAGAATGGTCAAACCACAGAAAGCGCAGCAGCAGAACGCGCAAGCGACAGAATGTTCAAATCACAGAATGGTCAGATCACAGAATAGAGTCCATTAGTGTAACCGAAATATAATGGCGCCAAATTTAAAACGCAATCCAATGTTTAAGTTGCTTTTATTTAGTCCCATGCATTTCTTATGGAGAAATAAGACCTTCACATTTGTATGAATTTTTCAAGCATTAAACCTAATTTTTTAGTAATAATTCAATAAAAAGTGTTCGATTTAATTTCTCTATTTTACGATGATGTTCAAAACATTCATTATTATTCATCATCTTTTTAAATAAACGAAATTTTAAAATGTTTTGCACAAATACGAGCACGTTTGTCGTAGCTTAGACAGCTGGATGAACAGCGCAAGCGCAGGCAGTGCAGCGAACGCCGCCGCATGTGAAAGACGACTACGCTGCGACATACGTTTTTAAAGCATAAGTAGTGAATATTTTTAATTTGCTATTAAATTGTAAATATGAAGTATAATTTAAATTCTACCTGAACAGATTATTGTTAAATTATGTCAGGAAGCTAAAATATATCATTTTATTGTTAAGAAATTAACCATTTCAAAATTTTCAAGTTTAAAGTTGAAGGTACATATGAATTGTATAGAAAAGAATTTGAAAATAGATTGCCCGCCAAGTATGACACATAACCTTACTAATTGACTCTAGAAAAGTGAAGATAGATATAAGCCTACTATGGTATTTCAGTTATTTAACAACAGACTTTAGTAAAATACATTTTATATATTTATAATTATTTATGAGTATCCGAGAAAAAATATAGGGGGATCGCGATGTCAGTCGGACAACAAAATGGCGGCTAGCTATCTCAAAATGCACTGCACCAATTGCATTCAAATTTGGTACAGTAATAGCTTAGGATTTAACTTAAGACATTGTCATATTACAATATCAGTCCTCCATCTTAAAACAAAATGGTGGCTAGATTTCTCAAAATAAACTGCACCGATTACGTTCAAATTTGGTATAGTAATAGCTAAGGATCTAAACTTAAGACAAATGCATATTACAATATCAGTCCGCAGTCTTGAAACAAAACAGCGGCTAGCTATCTGAAAATGTACCTATCTAACTTAAGACATATTATATTCATTTCAGGTTTCAAATTATATAATTAAGCTTCGTTGTAGTCTTTAGTCTTAGTCATATTAAAAATATGTAGCTCACTCTATAGATAATATACTGAAAATGTGCATTTGAAATAAATTCTGGGAATTGTTTAACAAAAATAGGTAACTCATATCGCGAATCAAATTATGTCGTCACAAGTACTCTGTTACGGGAGCGGGGACATCAGCCGAACGAACTGAAATACCATAGTAGGCTTGTATCTATCTTCACTTTTCTAGAGTCCATTAGTAAGGTTATGTGTCATACTTGGCGGGCAATCCATTTTCAAATTCTTTTCTATACAATTCATATGTACCTTCAACTTTAAACTTGAAAATTTTGAAAATGGTTAATTTCTTAACAATAAAATGATATATTTTAACTTCCTGACATAATTTAACAATAATCTGTTCAGGTAGAATTTAAATTATACTTCATATTTACAATTTAATAGCAAATTAAAAATATTCACTTATGCTTTAAAAACGTATGTCGTAGCGTAGTCGTCTTTCACATGCGGCGGCGTTCGCTGCACTGCCTGCGCTTGCGCTGTACATCCAGCTGTCTAAGCTACGACAAACGTGCTCGTATTTGTGCAAAACATATTAAAATTTCGTTTATTTAAAAAGATGATGAAAAATAATGAATGTTTTGAACATCATCGTAAAATAGAGAAATTAAATCTAACACTCTTTATTGAATTATTACTAAGAAATTAGGTTTAATGCTTGAAAAATTCATACAAATGTGAAGGTCTTATTTCTCCATAAGAAATGCATGGGACTAAATGAAAGCAACTTAAACATTGGATTGCGTTTTAAATTTGGCGCCATTATATTTCGGTTACACTAATGGACTCTATTCTGTGATCTGACCATTCTGTGATTTGAACGTTCTGTCGCTTGCGCGTTCTGCTGCTGCGCTTTCTGTGGTTTGACCATTCTGTGATGTGAACGTTCTGTGATTTGGACGTTCTGTTGTTTGCGCGTTCTGCTGCTGCGCTTTCTGTGATTTGAACGTTCTGTTGTTTGCGCGTTCTGCTGCTGCACTTTCTGTGATTTGAACGTTCTGTTGTTTGCGCGTTCTGCTGCTGTGCGTTCTGCTGCTGCGCGTTCTGCTGCTGCGCGTTCTGCTGCTGCGCTTTCTGTGATTTGAATGTTCTGATGTTTGCTGCTGCGCTTTCTGTGGTTTGACTATTCTGTGTTTGAACGTTCTGTTGTTTGCGCATTCTGTTGCTGCGCTTTCTATGTCTTGACCATTCTGTGATGTGAACGTTCTGTTGTGTACACATTCTGCTGCTGCGCTTTCAGTAATTTCAACATTCTTTGTTTGAACATTATGTTGTTTGAATATTTTGCTACTGCATTTTACTATTCTGCGATTTGACCATTCTGTGTTGTGACCATTCTGTGACTTGACTAAATCTGTGTTTGAACGTTCTGCTGCTGTATTGTGTTCTTTCTAGATTTGGCCATTCTGTGCTTGACTAAAGCAATGTTTGAATATTCTGTTGTTTGAATTTTCTGCTGCTACGTGCGTTCCCTCCAGGATGCCCAGATCTGTAAAAAAATACACAAAAAGAGATACGTTCTGCTAAAGTCAAATAAGGTATCGGGTCGGGTACCCTTATTGGTAACATAATTGTTAATTATATATTCGCCTACAGTTTCATTTTTATAATTATATAAAAAACATTGTTTTAGTGACACTGGTAACTTGTAAAAAACGTTCATGCTGCCATCTACCAAAATTTTTAAAAATCTACACTGGTATACAATATTTTTACCAAAAAATTATAATTAATGATATCTTATCTTAATCACTATGTGTGCGCCCAGCAAACTTACTGGGACCTCGACTGTACGTTCTTAATAACTTACATACGCCGTACATCACTCGCGTAGCTTGCAAAATTTAATGTATCAATAAAATGAGATTGAAATTGAATTTACATATTTTTTAGTTGTTTTTAAATCATATAATCGAATGCAAGGCAAAAACTGAGTATGTTTCATCATTTGACTAATTAATGGAATTAACTGAATTGTGATTTACACCAGTTGGTCACGTTGCACTCTGAGATTGTTTCATAATTCGTTGTTTTCAGTTTAGTAATGCTAGAAAGTCCCACATTAACTCTTTTTAAGGCCATCTTTTGGAATTAAATTATTTTTGATAATCTGTACCTACATTAGAAATTAAGTTTGGAAATTTGAAGGAAAAGGTTCTCCAACAATAATCATATTGAAAATTAGAACGTGAAGAAAGATGACTTTATTTATTTGTTGGATAACCTTTTCCTTCAAATTTCCAAATTTAACCAATTCACGACTGGATTACTGGGTATTTCTGCTTCATTGCAATAATTAGAAATTAAGCTCACAAAATTGTAGTTTATATCATTGTTTTTGGTTTTGTTGTAATATAACCTAATTTTTATGTATTGTTGTGAAATCAGTAAAACTATGGATTCCCAAGAAAATTAATAATTCATCAACAAATAATTTGCATGATTCCATAAATCTATTCGCGTGTATAATAAGGAAATAGTTCAAATAAGCTATTTGTATCTTGCCATCAAATTGACAAGGAATTAATTTTGAAAGTACATCCCTGGCAATAACTAACTTTTCAGACAGCAAAGTAACTGATCAAACTACACTTGCCATTTCTCCCATATTACATTAAACCGCACAATTTAGAACAAAACCATGCAGATCTCCAAGTTTGTTTTATTGTTATAAACTAGGAATACTTTACTATTGAAATAACATAAATAGCTACAACTTCTGAACAATTGTTTGACATTTTCATCATAAATAACTCTGCACCATTACTATACTATATTTTACACGAAATTAGTAAGTGGGTCGTCTAAGTTCCTTCCATTTTCATGGGCAAAATGACTTTTCGTCCACAAAGAAAGGGTATTCCGGATTAGGTGGGGTAAAATGTCCTTTTCTTTTGCAGATAACCAATTTGATTCGATTTCTGGGATCTACAAACTAGGTTTGAAAGGGGAATAACTCAATATCTACTCCTTCCCGTACCCAAGCAGTGAAAACATCATATTTTTAATTTTTTATTTCTCCCGATGATTTCAGATAGAATTCTAAAAAAATACATTAAAATTTGTGGTAACATGTCTTTAAGGGCGGACATTAGCAAATCGCTAGGATATAATGGGCAAAAATAGCAAGTAACAAAGCGGGATGTTTACATTCTTGAAATGTTTTGTAGGTACTTGGGTAAATATCAAAACACCATTGGTACAATCTAAAAAAGTGTCAGGTTGTTCGAAACATTTGCAAAATTCAATAAACTAACAAATATTACCAGGGCGTGTAAAATCCAACTATTGGAGAAATAATCTATGTGGTACAGAGCAGAATCATTTAAAAGTGATTGTGTATCTGCGTGAAATTATGCACATGTTTGTCTTTAATAGGTGCGTATAATATCACCCACATTATCATATTGTGATCACATTTGTACTACCGCACCAAACAGATTTGCATTAAGCCAAGTACCTGAATATCATGGTTGGTGCATGGTATATGACAGTCCACATACATACGCTTGTACTTGCATTTTGATTTATGCTAAATTTAGTGTTTTATGGAAATTTAATTGTTGCTGTAAATCGTAGGATGACTTAAATGATTGCCTTTTAAAAGAGATATTGTTGATAAATATTTGCAGAGGGAAGTCAATATTGCGAATTGAAAAAGACGTCGTGTTGGGAATTTGTTCAAACAATAAAAGAAAGAGGAAGAAATATTAAGAAAGAAAATATTGGAGAAACGAAATAATCCCAACATTGGTACATAAGTAACACTTACCTTTTTTCATTTTTATCATTCAACACGATTTTCCTGTAAAAAATATTTACAACAAGTTAAGGGTATGATGTTTAACCGGAAATTATTTAAAATAATGAAATAAATATCTATTTAAAATAAAGAATTTAAAATTGAGCAATATTTTATTTATAGTGTGCTTTAAAACGATATTTTTGTGCATAAAAATATTTAAAAATGTACATTAAATTAATATTTCTACTTTAAATAAAAAAATACTATAATGAATGGAATAATTATTATTATCATAATGAGAAATAAATACCGATTTCAATATATGATGTCTTGAAACATTTTACCCTCGTTCTTAAAGCCCACATACTCCATTTTTTGGAAAAAACACATATATAAACTAAATGAAAAAACCCTTTACCCTTCTTGAGTCCCACATACTCCATTTTTGGTAGAAACTCTAATTTAAACTAAACTAAATGAAACTCTTTTACTCTTCTTGACTCTCACATCCTCTAGTTTTGTTAAAACTCTTCTTAAATTAAACTAAATAAAAATACCTTTTATACTTCTTGAGTCCCATATACTCCATTTAATATAAAAACTGATCTTAAATGAAACAAAATATAGACATCTTTTACCCTTCTTGAATCCCACATACTCTGTCTGTTTTTGGTAAAAACTCTTAAAGCACACTATAAATAAATTAATGCTCAATTTAAAATTCTTTATTTTAAATAGATACCTATATATTTATTTAATGCGAAATAATCTTTATTTTAATGCACAAAATTTTTATTTTAATGCACATATCTACAGTCAGTCTACCTCCTAAAATGCAGCATAAAATGTACTAAGGTAGCGAGTGTTTTGTGCCTAGTATAAGAATGGTAAAATTTCATTCCAACAAGGATTATATACTTATAGACCATGGGCCACCAATATGAAACCCTCCCCCCCCCCGTGGGAATTTATGACTTTTACTTTTTTTGTTAGTATTACCTACCAGATTAAGAATTCAGTTGTTTGCCTTTTTTAAATTACAGCATATCCCGGAAAATAAAGAAAAACAAATGAAAATTGCAAAATTTCAGAATTTTAAATATTTGTTTGTGTATTTCTGCTTCTAAAAAACTCTTCAAAAAAAAACAGTACAATGTATCTTACATAAAAATGTCTGAGGAATCCAATGCCGCAAACCGGAAGTCGATATCTTTATCCGTTCAGGAACTAGAATTGATTAAACTCAAGAATAATTCTAAAATAAATAAAAATAAGAATTCTAAAATTTTATAATTTTCTTTTGGAGAAAATCATTAAATTTCGGCTTATAAAAGGCCCTTCAAAAAAATTGTACGACGTATCTTGCATAAAAATGACTGAAGAATTCAATGCCGCAAACCGGAAGTCAATATCTTTATCCGTTAAGAAACTAGAATTGATTAAACACAAGGAACTATAAGAATTCTAAAATTTTATATTTTTCTCTTGGAGAAAATCATTAAATTTCGGCTTATAAAAAGCCCTTCAAAAAAAAATTGTACGATGTATCTTGCATAAAAATGCGTGAGGAATTCAATGCCGCAAACCGGAAGTCAATATCTTTATCCGTTAAGAAACTAGAATTGATTAAACACAAGGAACTATAAGAATTCTAAAATTTTATATTTTTCTCTTGGAGAAAAACATTAAATTTCGGCTTATCAAAGGCCCTTCAAAAAAATTTGTACGATGTATCTTACATAAAAATGCCTGAGGAATTCAATGCCGCAAACCGGAAGTCAATATCTTTATCCGTTAAGAAACTAGAATTGATTAAACACAAGGAACTATAAGAATTCTAAAATTGTATATTTTTCTCTTGGAGAAAATCATTAAATTTCGGCTTATAAAAGGCCCTTCAAAAAAAAATTGTACGATGTATCTTGCATAAAAATGCGTGAGGAATTCAATGCCGCAAACCGGAAGTCAATATCTTTATCCGTTAAGAAACTAGAATTGATTAAACACAAGGAACTATAAGAATTCTAAAATTTTATATTTTTCTCTTGGAGAAAATCATTAAATTTCGGCTTATCAAAGGCACATTTAAAAAAATTATACTCTGTATCCAATTCCGAGAACCGGAAGTCGATATCTTGATCCGTTCAGAAATTAACGTTTATTAAACACAAGAAACTTTTAAAATTGTAAAATTTTACAATTTTCTCTCGGAGAAAATAATTAAATTTCGGATTATTAGAGGTCTTCAAAAAAAATAGTACAATGTATGTTACATAAAATTGTCCAAGGAATCCAATGCCGCAAACCAGAAGTCAATATCTTTATCCGTTCAGAAAGTAGAGTTGATTAAACACAAAAAATATTTAAAATTTTGAAATTTTGCTATTTTCACTAGAAGATAATAATTAAATTTTGGGTTATCAAGGGCCTTACAAAAAATTAATATAATGTATCTTACGTAAAATTTAATAACGAATCCAACGCCGCAAACCGCAAGTTGATATCTTTATCCGTATAGAAATTAGAGTTTATTAAACACACAAAAATTTAAAAATACAAAAATGTCTTTGTTTTTTTTAAACTGTGGCTCAAGTAGGACCATTAAAACGGCGGTAAAACGGTGGTTTGATCCCGATAAGCAGCGAATTTTCAATGTAAAAAGTGATTCAGAAATGTATGTGTCGAAAATTCCCACGGTGGGGGGGATGAAGGGTATACACCAGCCTTTGCTCTATTAGAGGTTGAATTAACAATGCCTTTTAAAATTTTAATAATAAAATTGTACATGATTATAAAAATTCCGAAAAATTCATAAATTTCAAATTTATGAAAACTTAACACGGATATGTTTCATGATAGAAATTTATTTTTTAAAATTTTTAAAAGGCATATCTGTAGATACATTCTTTACTTTACACGGATATGTCTCATGATAGAAATTTATTTTAAAATTTTAAAAAGGCACATCTGTTAATATTAAATGTTTAAAAAAGCATTATCTTGAAGTCAATAATAAACTGACATTACTCGCAACGAAAACACTTTTACAGTATTTTTCAACTTCACAATGACATTGCATAGCTAGGAGATGCAAAGTACGAGTTTCGGGCTGGTTTCAGGCATCTATACTTAGTAGTCGGAAAGGCAATCAAATTTAAGAAAGAATAAAATCGAGAGTATTCTAGGAATTCGGTAATAACGTAGACTGGCCACTTAAGTGTATACATTTTCCATTTAATTTACATTTTTATACATATTAAAATTCATTTTTAGAGCCCTTAAAGATTTTCTAAATTAATTTAAGTGTTCATATGTTATTTCAATTCTTTGAACTTAAGATGAAACATTCACAAATACAAAATACTAACTGAATTCCAGTAATTTTCTTTATTCTTCCAATTCACAAATACAGTTTTAAGTAAATACATTTCGCATTTACTCAGATTTTACTAATTTTGTTTATTTTTGTTTCAGATTTTAGTAAGAGTTCATACTTTGCACAGAGTATACCAGTAAGTTAGTTCATATTTTTTATATTTGACTGTTGCGTCCTCTTCAATTGTAATTGAAAGCTACAATCAAGTCTGGTTACCTATAGAAATTGTCCTTCTGTTGGAAACAATGCCAAGTAGGTAACTGTATTTTAGTGATCTATATTTTTTGTGACTTGTACTAATCACGAAATTTCTTGTGTTTTTCTTTGTGTTTTCTTCTGCGATTGATGTGAAATTCTACTGATAACCAGGTAATCATTATTTACTATAATAACTAATAACCATTTCTCAAATTTCGCATAAATATAAAGAAAATCATAACCTTAGTTTGTCAACAACACTAATTTGTAAATTGTGTAATGTAAAATTTAGAACGTCATTATGTTTGTCAGATAAAAGATTTTAAGCGTAAAGGCTTGAAAGCAATAAAAAAATAATAAAGTTGTCGAAATTTTAATTAGTAAAGTTAAGCTCTAATTTGTAATATTTCGCGAGACAATTCAGTATCTGCCTTTCGCAATCTGCAAATCAAGACATAATCGAATTTAAAAATCCTTCTTGTGTTCCTTTTAGTTAAACTCATCCGATTTTTCACTTCATTTAAAATCATTCTTAGTCAATTACTTCTCGATGAACCGCCGCCGCACTTCACAGTTAACTTGCTTTTCAATCATTTCTTTTTCTTTTGGAGTTGCACACTTCAATTCGTCCACAACTTGGTGCATTGCGCGATACGTCTTTTAATCAGAAGTGAAGTGATCCCAATATTGGTGACAAAAATCAGTCCTAGTGATTGTTAAACTTAGGCTTGATTTATAATGATTGTAGAGCGACCATTTATTTTTTGATGAAATCAGTAGGTACCTACAAAACTTATGTTTTATATACTATTGATATGCCATAATGTGAAGAAAAATAATGAAATAATATACCTAGCTTTATATTTTTTGAAAAGAGAAAACACATTTTAATAATAATAATTTAAGTTAAGTTTTTCTTTAAGATTTAGAGGGGCCAAAAGAAAGAGAGTTGACGGATGGTAATCGCATAGGTATACGCCGTAAAATAATATAGCACTGACTTTCACCGTCACACCCAAGTTGGACAAAATGCGTAATATATAACTATTGTAGTTAGTTATACTATAAAATGCGGTAGGGTTAATTTTACAACGCGAGGTTCTTCGCGTCTTACTTTAATAAAACCGAGCGTTGTACAAATACCTAACGCATACATTATGTATTATATTTTTTGGCCGACATATCTATTTATTTAAAATATCGTATTTTCTATGAGGTGACGTTTGCACTAAAATTTCCTTTTATCAAGTAGCCTTGAACAACTGCTCTGAGATGTCGCCAGTAAATGTCACATTTAAAATTAATCTGTTTTATTTATTTCACACTCTATTATTGAACAATAAATTGTATAAAGTAGGTACCGTTTTTGTACGCTCTTTTTTATTTTCAAGTTAGGTACCTTTTTATTTAATGGCACAAATAAAATTTGGTACGTATTAGCGAACTATTATGCGGACACAGTTATGACATCTTGTGTAAAATTGCAACTACTATAGACGTCAACGATGTGTGATGTTATGTTTACAGTTCAGGAGGCCAAAAAGTAATATAGTGATGACTTACACCATCACACAGGGATCGGTCACTCACTATTCCGGAATAGCCGGAAATATAATTATTCCCTATTCCACTTCGACGGAATAGCGGAATAATGATTATTCCCGTTATTCCGTCGGAGTGGATAGGAAATATTTTTTTCATATTGTTAGAATATTTTTTTAAATTTTATTAATTTTTTTTAAATGTTTAAATATTCCCTATTCCACTCCGACGGAATAACGGGAATAATCATTATTCCGCTATTTCGTGGAAGCGGCGTAGGGAATATTTTTATTCCCGTTATAATAGAGAGCTCGAGAGTAATTATGACTTTTGTAGGGGAATTGTTGTTAGCTGAAATTTTCACACATGAGAATTAATGGCCTACCAAATCTAAATTTCAAATTTGTTAAAAAATAAGCCAGGCAAAAGGACACTAAGAACTAAAATTCGAGTTAAGCACATAATGGTAAACAGGAGAAAATTCTGCATTTTATTGAATTAAAAAATTGTCAACTTTTGTGGCCGGTCTATTTTTAATTATGTTTTGAGTTATATTCAATACATTGTGGCTTATGGGCTTAAGAAACTTTAAATTGAATTTTCTCCAAACGAATGATGGAAAAACCAACCAAAAATAACAAAATTTTATGTTTACACTCGATTATCTCAAAAACTAAGGCTTGCATAAAAAAAGAATTTGTGATAAAAGTTTCTTTGATCTTTTACGGACACTGTAGTGTTTTTTTATAATTTTTGGAAACATGGTATTTGAATTTATTTAATAAATTATAAAACAACGCATAATATGCAATTTCGACGTGGCTCAGCGCTAGGCGTCCCCACTCACCGCGCTCTAACTTCTGTCTCTACAATCCCCACTAGACTAGGTTGCTCCGTTTCACTCTCTCATAACATTTTCATTCTGTACGCATTACTTTTGTGAGAAAATCGGAGTTACAGCCTGAAATTGTCACACATGAAAGTTAATAACCTACCAAATATAAATTTCAAATTTGTTAAATAATAAACCAGGCAAATGAGCACTAGAATCAAAATTCGAGTTAGACACCTTAATGGTATTAAGGAGAAAATTCTGCATTTTTTCGAATTAAAAAATTGTCAACTTTTGTGGCCGGTATTTTAAATTATTTGTTGAATTATACTCGATACATTGTGGCTTACGGGCTATAGAAATTTTAAACTTTTATTCGAAAAGAACAATGAAAAAAACCAGGGTTGTTATGTTTAAAACAATTTCTTTTAAACAAGATTTTTTAAACATGTTTTAAACACGGCCTAATGTTTTAATGCATGTTTATACTGTGTTTTAAATTAGGTGTTTAAAACTGTTTTAAACATGTTTAAAACGACAATAAAAAAATCAGTTTTTTTACTTTAAATTAATTTTATTAATTAAAACCATTCACTTTAGGTACTTCTTATAGAGTATAAAAAAGTCTCTAAAATATCTTTGAGATTTTTTTTTAGTGATAAACATACATAATGCCCAGTTCATACGAGGAAAGTTTTTACTAAAAGTGCTAGAAGCAGTCATAAAAAAAACTGTCAATACCGATCATACGGGGAAACCGTAAAATATATAAGAGCTAGTGATATTAAATATATTTAATAAAAATAATTACATTCCCCGTATGAACGGGTTTGACAGTTTTTTCTTATAAAGCTCCTATCAATTGTTTTACTTTCAAGAAACTTTTTAGTGAAAACTTTCCTCGTTTGAACAGGGCATAAAGAATATTAATTAAATAATATTAAATAAACCTATACTTAATACGCACTTGACTATGCTATGAACGTATTTAGAAACTAGCCCTGAACGTCTATTGTAAATAAATGATACTTTATGACTCAAGACACAAACAAAACAAATTCAACCACCCGTCATCGCAAAGAAAGAAGCATTGACGACATCTTTTGATGGAAATAATATTTAGTAAAACAGATATGTTTAAAACATGTTTTTTGTAGTAAACAGTAAAAAACAAATAATGTTTTGTTTAAAATTTAAAAATTATGTTTTTTTTTCAACCCTGGAAAAAACCAACCAAAATTAATCAAATTTTATGTTTACACTAGTTTATCTCAAAAACTAAAGCCTATATAAAAATAGTATTCTATATAAAAGTTTCTTTAATCTCTTAGGGTGACTGTAGTGTATTTTTTATAATTTGTGGAAGTAAGGTAATTGGCTTTATTTTATGAATTATAAAAGTACCGTAAAACGGCACAGGCACAGTTTTGAAATACTATATTATTTTTATTTCTGTAAACAACATAACGAAATATTTTTTAACTTCGAGTAAGAAGCTCATTTATCGAAATCACTATTTATTTATTTTCTGGTACCCTACCAAAAACCTTATTATGTATTTTTTTTATATGCTGTTCCTATTCGCCTTCAAGTAGGGGTGAAAAACAACACGTACTTTTTTAAGTTTATTTAACTATTAAGTAGTTTTGAGGGGCGTGTAGTAACTAAATTTGTATTTTTGAACATCTAAGCATATATGTATGTGTAAGTGGCTGAAATAAATTTTATGAAGAAGAAAACTGAGGAATATGTTTTATAAATCTTTTATTTCATAAATTCGTACAAAATTATAACAAAATTAAATATCACTTGAAAAAATTATTACATTTGTATATACGAAAGTATGAACATTGCACATTTCTACCTTGTAATATAAAGTTTTAAATGTATGATGTGTAGAAACAGCAACAATTTACAGCAAAAATAAGCTATGATTTTAACCCACTGTTATTACCTAACTTCAATAACGTCTAATATCAATATACATGATTTAAAGAACTTCATATTTGACATAATGTAGTCATAAGGTTCTTTAAGTTATTATTTGCCACAAATTTTTTAAATGTTTATATATTGTTTATAATAATTAAATATGTGAACGTGTAAGATCCAGGTTATGAGATTCGAATTCAGGTTAACAATGCCTTATTATATTATTATTATCATATCAAAATCATAGCTTATTTTTGCTACAAAATTGTTGTTGTTTCTACACAACATACATTTAAAAATTTTAAACTTTATATTACAAGGTATAAATGTGCATACTGTTGTGTAAAGTTTAGTTTGTTTTGATTTGATTATTAATGGACAAGTTGTATACTTTTAAATCCGACTGAATATACAAATTTCTCCTATAGAAGCCACGGCAGACGGCAAGAGTGAGACGGAGTTAGCTAGCTAAGCGGCATTTAGAGATAGCAGATACCAAAACACGGGACTCCCGGAGCGCAGTCGAAATTTCATAAAACGTGTACTTTTATAATTCATAAAATAAGGCAATTACCTTACTTCCAAAAATTATAAAAAAATACACTACCGTGACCCTAAAAGATCAAAGAAACTTTTGTAAAGAATAATATTTTTTGATATAGGCCTTAGTTTTTTAAATAAACGAGTGTAAACATAAAATTTAGTGAATTTTAGTTGATTTTTTCCATCTTTCTTTTCGAGTAAATTCAATTTAAAATTTCTGAAACCCGTAAGCTAGAATGTATCGAGTAAAAATATTTAAAAAATAATAAAAAATAGACCGGCTACAAAAGTTGAAAATTTTTTTATTCGAAAAAATGCAGAATTTTGATTCTAGTGCCCTTTTTCCTGGTTTGTTTCTTAACTTTGAAATTTATACTTTCTAGGTTAATTACTTTCATGTGTGAAAATTTCAGCTTGTACCACTGATTCCCCCACAAAACGCAATTTTTTGATGCCTTTTGAAGCGCGGTGCCCTCTACTATTATTCCGTTGAAAAAAAATTTACCAGCAAGCCCGAAAAATATTGAAAATTGAATATTAATAGTGACACATAGAGACGGCTGGAACCAATGACTGGCCGAAACCCATAGTAAACCACAGGTCACAGGTTACATTCTTTATGCTTCCCAAAGTTGAGTACTACATGGCATTAAAACTATAGACAGGAAGTTGTGAATTACTCTGAACCTGAATCCACTGGGTATTCTCAGAATTTTTTCTGAAAATTGTCAATAAGAAAAAAATCAAAAAATGGAAAAATATTTGCTATTTGTACCAATGGGCTACTTTGCATGAGTTTTTGGAATGTAGTTCCTTAACGGGGCTTGCGGCAGGAGCAAAATGGCAGAAAATGTCACGTGACCGTCACGCGTCATGCTGTCTCCCTCTCTGTCTTTTTCTCTGTGTCTTTTTTTATATACGGTAGGGTGTGTGCGTGCTCGAAAAAATATACAAATTTTAAAAATTGGATTTCTGTACTAGGTGGTCAAAAAAGGTATGTTCATATCTCAAATTAAATTCGAAAAAATATTAAAATTTTAAAAATTGGATTTCTCTACTGATAGTCAAAAATGGTATGTCCATAGCTCAAATTAAATTCGAAAAAATATTAGAATTTTAAAAATTTGATATTTCTACTAAGTGGTCCAAAACGGTATATTATCCATATCTCAAATTAAATTCGAAAAAATATTAAAATTTTAAAAATAGAATTTCTGTATAAGGTGGTCAAAAATGGTAAGTCCATATCTCAAATTAAATTCAAAAAAATATTAAAATTTTAAAAATTGGATTTCTGTACTAGGTGGTCAAGAATAGTATGTCCATATCTCAAATTAAATTCGAAAAATATTAAAATTTAAAAAATTGGATTTCTGTACTAGGTGGTCAAAAATGGTATGTCCATATCTCAAATTAAATTCGAAAAAATATTAAAATTTAAAAAATTTAATTTCTGCAATTTCTTCAATTAAAGTACTAGGTGGTCAAAAACGGTATGTCTATAACGTAAGGAACTACGTTCCTGCCGGGGATCCCCCGTCCGCAGTTGATTTTTTTATTAAATATTGTTAAAGAAGAGATTAGAACTTGGACTCGAATTTGTTATTTTGACTTTTATTTTTACTAACAAGCCCAAAATAAAATAATAAGAATTGAATAGTATGTTCAAGATAATGACCTCACAGATAATTGTCTTTACTAATAAACCTATAATTTTCTTTTAATAAAATGTATATTTTTACATGTTTTCGACTTAACATGTACAATAATAGAAATCTCATTTTCAATATCAATATCATGCAAGTAGCCCATTTTTAAATATTAAAACATTTCTCTCGGCCTGGTGTCTATGCAAATAATGCTGTGAATTTTGAGTTTCGTTCTGAGCCAATTGCAAGTTGTAGAATTGTTCGGATTATGACACTTTGGGGAAATGAAATCGTTGTTTGGTAGTTGGTACAACTGAATATCTAAAACGATTTTAGGAGAAATCAGTGAAGCAGAAATGTTCTAGTTGTTTGTCAATATTTTCATTATCATTGAAGCTCCCATGTGGAATATTACCAACTAAAAATACTTTTTATTTATTTCATATTAAAACTTAACATGGTGGAGCAAATAAAAGAAATTCAAAGTTTCGAGAATTCAACAAAAAAATAAATGTGCTATCAGAAACAAAACCATATTTCATATTGATCAAGTTTTGAAATCAAACATAAAAGCAATACATCAAGAATTAAAAACTACTACATAAAAAATACCGGTGCTGTCAAAAGATAAATGTAATAAATTAATGCGCAAAATTCACATCCCTACTCGCTGAATTCCAAATAGAAAATCGAGACAAACTGACTGTTCAACAATATAAAATAATTACCATTCAAAATTTAACGATATGCATTCTACCGTGATATAGATTCTCTGCTTCGCCATTCGCGTTCAGAAATGCATAACGAAACTGGTTTCACAATTCACGCTAATGTCTGCCTTCCAAAAATTATTGTTCTCTAAGTGTAAATGAAAATTATTCAATTAAATTCACACATGCGAATGCGAAATTGCATGGAATATGATATTTTCTTTGTTCTTTTGCGCAGTAAATGAGACAGACAATTTCCGCTAAAATGCTGGCTTCATTTAAGTCTAGAAATATAGGCTGTATCATAACTTCGAATACATAGCTTCTTGTGGTGATTACGAATTAAAAAAAATTATTTCCAAAACGTATCTTGAGAGAACATTTCTGCTGCCACTGGATTGATAATAATTATAGAACTTCTGATACTTTTTTTTGTAAAATGAGTAAATTTATCTTCATTTGTTTAGGTGTAATTTAATTTTTAATAGCAAAACCAGAAGTGTTACTACAAATTGACCCAGAAAGTAAACTGTCCTTAATTTTTCGCATTTCTTAAAAATTCTTTTTGATCCAAAATCACCAAATCAAAATGTTTCTATACCGACCCTTAACTTAACAAAATTGTTTTGTTACGTTTACAATAACTTCCCAAGTAGCACACGAAGCTGTAAAAAAGCTGCGGTGACGTTGCTGCAGCAAATAATAACAGCAATATAGCTACCGCAGCTGGCATCGCAGCGTAATTATAACGTTGTTAAAGAGTTGTCATAGCCAAAGTGGTAAAAGATTTTCTTGCTTTGAAAATGTTGTCACAGCCATTTAGCTGTGACCACTTGGCAAGTAATACAGTCAAAATACAGCCATTTAGTTGTTTGGCCTTAAAATAACTATTTGGTTGTAGTACGTAGATATAATAGCTGTATTTTGTATGTCTATGTTACATATTTATGCGTGTACCTAAGAAGCTAAACTTACAAATATACATGATACCTATATCATAATCATAAAGATTATAAGTCAAAATTTGCACTCTACAATACTCAAAATTTACAAGAAACATCATTTGGTCGTTAAATGTAGTTGTGATACTTCGAAATAAAAGATGCGCTTCAAAAATAACAATAATTTAGTTATTTATTTATTAATATGGAAATTAATTGAATTTTTCTTTATGGCTAATTATAGTTTTTATATGTTTACAATGCAAAAATATCAAGTTACAAATGGTTTTCCGTTATGTGTAATGCAGCAATAGTGATTAAATACTTCTTGTTTAAGTAAAATTTTCTTGTTTTCAAAATGGCTGTCTCTCTTCACGGCTACTTTGATTAAAAAGATGTCTACTTGTCTGAAATACAGACATATAGCTTGTGTGGAATGAAATATTGTCCAATAATAGCCATTTGGATTATACAGTTATTTGGTTGCAATATGGTTGTCAATGTACATGCAATATACTAGAAAACAACTATTTGGCTGAAATGATGTACAATAATTTACATACGAAACCCAAATAGTTGCAAGAATAGTCACTGCAGCCATCTAGTTATATTCATCCCTACTGCAGCTACCTACCAGTAATTATGAAAATATAAACATAACCTCTGCATAAAATCAGGCTACCTTATTTTTCAAGTAAAATGTTCAAATTAAAAATTGTACAAACAATAGAAGACAACAAGGTTACACTTTGTGTTGTGCCCGAAAACTGGAAAAATGTAATATTGTTTTTGCTTCCGGATAAGAGGGGCGGAGCTCTTAGAAAAGATGTCAACAATTGGCTCAGTTACAGTCAGTTTTGGAATTGTGGCTGTATTTGTAATTATTCAGGTAGACTGAAAGTTCATTATTTTTAAGTATTGTTTTCTCTGATACACTTGATACCGACTAAATTTGACCATGTCTTTGTCGGTTAAGAATATAACAAATGGTTTACAGCAGTGAGTATAAATTAAAATGAGTTAAAATTGTGGAAAATTTCGTAGATTTTCTAAGCTTCAGAATGTATTTTATAACCAAAATTACGTACAAATTTTAAAGCTTTGATTTGGTATTTATATTTTGCTTCAAACTACATTTTGCAACTAAAATTATGGACATATTGCGACAGCTGTTAGTTTGTATGAACTTATAGCTGTAAAATACATTTAATAGCTCACAATACAGAAATAAAGCTTTAGCTGTTATTTTTCTATATAAGTTAGTAATCAAATCTATTTTACAGCTGAAATTGTGGACAATAAAGCTGTGGCTGTATTTTTGCATTTTTGATGATTGTAAAGCGAACTTTACAGACAGAAAAATGGTTGGATGGTTAATATAGCTGCAATTTAGTTTGCGATAACACTTATTTGGACAAAAAAAATAACACAAAATACAGCTAAAAATAAAGCTAATATATAGCTAAAACAAGGCTGCCACAACGTTTTAACAGCCTTGTTTTAGCTGTGTTTGCCAATTTTTCCAGACTGTGCTGCTTGGGTTATCATGTTATCTTATCATTGTCTAGATTTCGGTTCTCGAGAAATTCGCAGTATTTTGTTTCCATTTTTTTTTCAATGACTCAAAAATAAAAATCTGAAAAACGTCAAAAATAGAAAAAAATTCAGGATTGCACCTTAGTTTTTTGTTAAAAATTCTGAAATTTTTGAAATAGAGGAGAATAAGCTAAGTGGACAACGCAGTTTTAAATTTTCCCGCGAAAGAAAGTAGCTCATAATATTCTCAAAAGACGTCTCTTAGTGTTAGTCCATGGGCCAGCCAAGATGTTGGTATAATTTGGAGGTACTAATTTTCCTTTTAACCATAGTTATAAGGATCACTAAAAACCATGATTGCCATCCTCAAGTGGTAGCTAATAGAAATGGCGGCCAATACAAGATGGCCGGCGTTACTTTTAAAAAACGGCTATAACTATGGAAGTAATGGTCCGATTTCAACAAACTTTTTTTAAATGAAAGCTTAAAATGAGACTAACGTTTTAAATACGTAAAACGTGAGTCATTTTTTCGATATATGCAACCGTTCTAAATAAAGAATTGCAAAAAAATCGTTATTTGAAAATAAATTAATTTTTTTATTATGAATTACCGCAAAAACAGACATAGGTAAATGTTTAAAATTAACTTTTTAGCGTATACTTATATTTTTATATAGAATTACCTATTTATTTGAACTTTAAATTATTGCTTTAAGACTAATCAATTACTAAGTATCTTTGTATACTTAGCCCAGTCAAATTAGACATTAAAATCGCAAAGCGTGATGGAGTAACTTCTGAACGGATAAAGTTATCGACTTCCGGTTTCTTTTATTAAATTCTACGAACATTTCTCTATAAAATGCATTATTGTAAAATGTTTGTAACCCATAGTTTACGAGTTATTAAGCAACAACTAAGAAAATTCCGAAAATTTTGCAGGTTTTTCGTATTACGCAGAAAGCACTGGTTTTTCGAAGCTGCAAACTTGGATTAACACTACCCCAACTGATCCTAAAAACATATTAAAAAATCAAAACTACATCACGCTTTGCGATTTTAATGTCTAATTTAACTGGGCTAAGTATACAAAGATACTTAGTAATTGATTAGTCTTATTGATTAGCAATAATTTAAAGTTCAAATACATAATTCTATATAAAAATATAAGTATACGCTAAAAAATTAATTTTAAACATTTACCCCTATGTCTGTTTTTGGGTAATTCATAATAAAAAAAGAAATTTATTTTCAAATAACGATTTTTTTGTAATTCTTTCTTTAGAACGGTTGCATATATCGAAAAAATGACTCAGGTTTTACGTATTTAAAACGTGAGTCTCATTTTAAGCTTTCATTTAAAAAAAAGTTTGTTGAAATCGGACCATTACTTCCAAAGATATAGCCGTTTTTTAAAAGCAACGCCGGCCATCTTGTATTGGCCGCCATTTCTATTAGCTACCACTTGAGGATGGCAATCATGGTTTTTAGTGATCCTTATACTCATATATAACTATGGTTAAATTTGAAAATTAGTAGGTACCCCCAAATTATACCGAAATCTTGAATTTCGCTAGCTGGCCCATGGACTAGTTCATCAGTTTCGCAAAAAAGTAGGTACTGGACTTGTAGTTTAGTTTTCATAGGCAGTCATAGTACAAATGTGTTTTGAGCTGTCTAGTGCGTTCTGTTAGTCTATAATTTTTCAAGGATAGTTCATATTTGGATACCAGCATGAAATTTTGCACAGACTATCTACACAATGACCTTTGTCAAAAACCGTCGAGACACAACTCATATCCCTCCATGGGGGGAAAGTAGGGGGGAAACAGTCACCAGAAAACGGTTTTTTGCTTTAAATTAAAAACTGTACATTGTATTAAAAAATAATTTTTGACAAAAAAAGTTCCTCGTACAATTATCTACGAGTATAAGAAAATACTGTTACAGTTTTTTTGATAGGACGAGCCGGTAGACCAATAATAATATTTTTATATTGAAGAAATATTAGTATGGGAGCATAGGGCATTCCGTGGCAGGTTTCGTACCAAAATTGCGGAGGTGGTCTTGTTCGGTCACAAACTACCTATATATAATTAATTTCCATGGTGTCATTCCATGTCCTAATACAGACAGATTTGGTGACGTCATAAAAATGGCGGACATGACGAATGTGTAAAATCTTTATTTTTCAACCGATTTCATTCGATAGAGAATTTTTTTCTGTACAAGGAGGTTGTTAGAAATTTCTCCGTAAAGTTGATTTTTCCCAAAATAATTGAAAAAATGTCGAAATTTTATCGATTTTTGCAGATTCTTTATGTTTACATTTTACCCATGGTGGATTTGTTGATGAAAGGGTTAATGGAATTTATTTTGTTAAAATATATGTTAGAAGGAACATAAATTGCAGGAGAATTCATTTTTAGAGCTGTACCCCATTTTAGGTGGTTATCAATAGGTAATAGTTTCTTTATGTTATCTCCCATATCTTTGATACATAGACAACAATTCATAGCTCATAGGTACTTGTGCGTTAAAATGCTTTAATTTCACAATTAAACTCTTATATCTTACAATATAATCCTCGTCCTCTATATTTACGTCTGTATACGTTCCATTTTGTGTAATTTGGACGGTTTTTAAAGTTTTAAAACTAATTTTTTAAAATTTAATAACCACCTAAAATGGGATACAGCTCTAAAAAAGGATTCTCCTGCAATTTATGTTCCATCTTACATATATTTTAACAAAATAAATTCGATTAAACCTTTCACCAACAAATCCAAAATGAGTATAATGCAGACATGAAAAATTTGAAAAAATCGATAAAATTTCGATATTTTTCTAATTATTTTGGGAAAAATAAACTTTACGAAGAAATTACTAACAATCTCCTTGTACAGAAAAAAAATTCTCTATCGAATGAGCCGTGTAACGATGCAATCGGATGAAAAATAAAGATTTTACCATTCTTCACATCCGCCATCTTTATGACGTCACCAAATCTGTCTGCATTAGAAAATGGAATGACACCATGGAAATTAATTATATATATAGGTAGTTTGTGACCGAACAAGATCACCTCCGCAATTTTGGTACGAAACCTGCCACGGAATGCCCTATGCTCCCGTACTAATATAAAAATATTATTATTGGTCTAACGGCTTATCCTATCAAAAAAACTGTAACAATATTTTGTTATAGGTACTCGTAGATAATTTTACGAGGAACATTTTTTGTCAAATTTTTTTTTTAATATAATGTACAGTTTTCAATATAAAGCAAAAAACCGTTTTCTGGTGACTGCCCCCCCTACTTTCCCCCCTGGGGGGATATGAGTTGTGTCTCGACGGTTTTTGACAAAGGTCATTGTGTAGATAGTTTGTGCAAAATTTCATGCTGGTATCCAAATATGAACTATCAAATGACTAACAGAACGCACTAGTCGAAGGTAAATATTTATTAAAAACTTATCACAACATCATTTGTTGGTGCAGTATATAACGCATGTATTATTATATTATTTGAACCTTAAATTAATAGTAGGTAGTTAATACCCAATTCTTATTTTAATTTATAATACAGTAGTTTTGTTACTATTTGCAAAAAAGTTTGCTACGTAATATATGGTACTGACATGGAATGGGGCTCAAGGGGCATGTGGTGGAGATTTGAGACATTATGTAGAGGAAGAGTTGAGCTTTCAGGTGGAAAAAGTTTCATGCAGTTCTAATTAAAATTGTAAAAGTTGCAGCGGTTTGAAAATTGACAAATTTTGGTCTCGTCCAGGCTGGCTCTTTTTTTGGCCTGCAGTGTAGATACACTATGTAGGTATCGTATTAATTCATTATGAATTATTTCATCTTTACTGACTATAATCTGTAGTTAAATTATAGATAAATAAAATAACTAGCTAACATCAAAGTAATTACGGTGTATTAAATCAGAACTAGAAGTGATTTCGTATTTGCGTTGTAATTAAATGCAAATTAAAATGAATACCATCTAGTATATATTACACATCAAAGCTTTTATTTTGTTATGGGTATGCTGTAGTAGTTTGATGATTTATGAAATGAATTATTGTTCTCATTTTTATAATCTAATTAGTAAAGTTCTTGACATTTACTGCTTGAGGTATAACAAGACAGTTCATTAACTATGAGTCTAGTCTATTTTTCAAAACAGTACGACAATTTATTATTAATATTAATCCATTTCCATTATAATAAAAGTTTTAAAATTTAAATCTTTATATTGCCTACCTTATGTACTATATTTTATAATACATTATAAAAAGATTTTTAATGCTTTCTTTACGCACTATCATAGAATAATTATATTTAAAGTGCATGTACTGTAAAAGGCATTAAATAGCTATTTTAAGGGTATCGACTCCACGTAGCTCAACATCGCGTTTGTCCTATGTTAATAATCATAATAATAATATTTATTTAATTAGCTTGAGCTATTACATTACAGAAATTAGATAATATATGCATAGAAACGCTCGCTAAAATACGTAAAAACAGTCTAGCAATTTCTAAAATGCTCACGAAGTTTTATAGATAAAGCTAAATTTCATAAATTTATTTACAGACGAAGAATGCAACTAATAACAATTCTAATAAATCTCTTATTAATGAGATAAAGCATGTAAAAAATTGCTTGTTAAAACACACTTTTTAATAAATTTTTTATATGAATTCCAAAGATTTTTTCAGAATTCTAATTCTTTCACAAACATCTGATAGGTACCTGTTTTTCCTTCGAATTTTTAATAGGTACTTATACAATGAGTAAAGCAAAAAGCAGAGACTGCTACACCACTTAACACGCAATATTTTATTACGGAGACGAGACCCTTAAGCAAAATTCAAAGCTAAATAAGGATGGTATAATATTAATGCTGGGTTTATGCAGTCTAAATTAAGAAATTACATTTGAAAAGTTGACATCAATATTTCCCATAGGATGATTTACAACTTCGTGCATATATATTAATGGTATACCTACTTATAGTGCTGAACTCATTTTAATTTTTTTTTTGCAATTAAATTTGCTTTATTTTAAAGAACTCTATATTATCTAGGTTTGCATTAAAATACGTTTAACCTTGATAATTTTCGAAAATCTCTTCTCGGTTTTCGGATATTTTAATGTATGTACACTTTTGGGTAAATTCAGAGTTGGCAATCCTAGACGAGAGTCAGGCATACTCTTGACGTCTCGACTAATCTCGACAAACGGCAATCAATTTTCTTGTCTCATGATGATTTTCATGTTGTTAGCATCAATCCCAGTAGATTCTGAATGGCATGTTTTTTATTCGTCTATTTTTATTACTTGATGGAGCAAGTTTTGTTAGCAGTGTCTTTCTATACGTATCACCATTTCCGACTTTCTGCACGTGTTTCGAATGATGAAAACTCAAGAAAAATTGAAAATACTAACTTAATGTAATAGACTGAGAGTGAAAGATCTCTTTAAAGTCGTTTTATAATTACCAGCCATTTTGCAACAAAAATTATTCCTCCCTCATAATTCATTGCTCTAATCAAGACCGCTCGAGTTCCGAGAGTTTCCGAAGAACTCCGAGCACACACGACCTAAATATCTAAATAGTCCAGAGGCTGGTCGTTGCATACGACTATAAAACAAAAGGGTTTTAATTGTTTAGCAATAACGTTCCTTGCATTGCATCCCAGCACTCGAGAATGGAACACGAAGTTGGAACCGAACGAACGAAGATGTATTAGCAAATGGAGATATGGACTGTGTTAGTGATTCAATTGATTAAAAGCTTAATACCCGAACTGGATAGATATACCAGTATTATAACACGAGTTTCAATTCATTTTGAACTAAATAAAATGTTTGAAATTTGTTCTGCTATTCTATTTTATTCTTTTTATTCCACATCCACATCGGGACCGTAGCCAGGCTATGTTTCTAGGAAGGGTCAAATATTTTGTAGAAAGGGCAACATTAATCTTGTGCATATCGTCGCTTTAAAAGCAATCTGACATAACTCAAAATTTCGCATTTTTGAGTTAAAAATACAGAATTAATCAGAAAAAATTGTACTTTTTTTTACCAGCAAAACGTCATATCTTATAGTTTAAAAAATATAAGTTACTAGATGGCGAAATGTCGTTTTACATTCTGCCCCTTTCTTGGTTCTAACTTAAAAGTAAACTGTCATATTCCAATTAACGTTGCAATTTGGTTGCAATCGTTGCTGTGTTTTGTTCTCTGCGCTACTGCGAAAACGACATATCTCCAAAAATGTCAAAGAACGCTAAAATATAAAGGTAAAATTTTTTGTATTTAAACGACACTTGCATCATTTGTGTCACTTTACCGTAAATATAATTTACAATATTTTACTGGCAAACTGACATTAAACGTATTATAGAACCTGATAAAAGAGGTAAACATACACCTACGAACAAAACTGATGCGGAAATTATAAATGGAATAAAGGAACACAAACTGTACCGCGTGTGCCTAGTCACTTCTACAGATCAAATTCAACAAGGTAGTATTATATCGGTGGAGACTTGAGAATTGTTGATTTACACAGAAACTACGTAGAAACGTGTAAAGAAAAAAATATGCCTTTTGCTAAATAGGGTAAACCATATAGTTATTGGACAGTTAAGAATATATTAAAACAAAAAATTGACATCTTTGTTGTTTATGGTCAATTTTGGACTTTTAATTTTTTTTATAATAGGTTTAAGATTTCTGAACAACACCATGTATTGAAATTTGACGAAATGTTAAATTTGAGAAAATAATTATAATTATAAGAAAAATATGCAAAAAAGTATCATTGGACAAATTTTCAATTATTGGACAGGTGTCACATAGATATTGGACGACCACTTTTATTTAATTATAAGACTTATTTATAATTATTTTATATAAAAGACCACTAAAATTATTAATCCAGACATTAGCAATAAGTAAAATTACTAATACTATTTTTGCCAACACCCTATTGTCAATTTAATGAATTTGAAACTTTTCTATTTTAAAAACATCACAATACAATTATTGGACACCTAACTGACACTTATTGGACACTGTTGGACACCCGTCCCATAACTGTCTAGGTTATATTAAAATCATTAAAAAAAAAACTCTAAACCTAGCGTCCTATGGATAATAATTGAACAGCAAAATTGAGGTTATGTTATGAAATTTAGTCATTGGACACGTGTCCAATAACTGTTTTTATAGAAAAATTTTATTACAGTCATTGGACACCGTTTTTTTTGGTTTAAACTTTAATTAAACAAACAAAAGCATCAAAATATGTAATCTGTAAGTAATTTTTGGCGTTATTGAATCATGATTTTGTTATTCTAAGAATAATAAGAAGGTGTAAAATTATTATTTTTGTTGATGTGATCTTTAACAACATTATAAGAAATACATACTAGATCGCATGCGCACTTATATCAAGGTCGACACAAAACTAACAGTAGGAATAATTTGTCGCAAATTTATTGTCACACAAAATACATTTATCGACGTATCCATCAAGAAGACGCTATATCAAATAGTATAAAGAGAATTTTTATTTTAACGGTTTTGGTGTGGTATGTCCAATAACTATATGGTGTCCAACGACTATATGGTTTACCCTACTCGATTTATTATAAAATATTTGTAACTGAATATAATATTTAGTTCCACCAGCCTAGAAAATATTAATTAAGTAATATTTTTACGAAGTCTACCCACCTGGTTTTATTTTGGAACAAAATGACACTTTTGATACCATCAACAAAAATTTAAATCAAACATGTTATAGTTTTTGTGCAATTCGTCCTAAAGTGCATTGTTTTTTCATGAAATATGAAAAAAATGTAACTTTAAATTACTTTTAAAAATACCTAAAAATATATTATTTATTTTGCACAATGCAAAACTTACATATTTTTAGTAAAATATTATTTTAAAAATATTTTACATTATTAAATATTTTCAAACGACATTTCTCGAAATAAGTAAGTTTAGACTTATGCCAGATTGCTTTTAAAGCAACGATATGTAGTATTTAAAGAGTGTCGGATAGGTAAAATGGTAAAAAATGCGCCGCAGCCGCAGTCGAAAAATTTTTCCAATCAAGGTAAAATGCCTTATAATTGAAAGTTTCATTTTTTCAATGTGCATTTTTATTTTGTGGAGATAAATTTTATTTGTAATTTTTCATTGGTATCCCGAAATTTGAGCACCGTAACATTATTTATAAAGATTCTGGCTACTTTTTATACGACCATCAATGAACTCTATACTAGGTATGTACCTGGAAAGGACTCGCGCGTTAGAGTCGCTGAGGCATGTGTGTATGTAAAAACGAAAGTATTTTGCCCATGTTCTACATGAGTTAGACAGTGATAGAAATACTCCACAAATGCTATACGCCATAAGTCTTTTTCTGTCTCAATTTGCCTAACTGCTGCTGTTTTGTAGTGCCTACGCTACGGCTCTCCCTTCCAGGTACGACGACCATTGACGTCCTTACGGACAGATAATAAAATAAAAATGATCATTTTACAAAAAACAATGACGATAGCAATAATTAAATTTTAAGTCAGGTTTGCTTCATACGACTCACGAAAACAGAGTAAAATGCAGTTTTTCTCCCTGTTAAAAATATAGGTTATTTCAAGTAAACGTTAGATTTTTTACAAAACAAAAAATTTCTATTTTTTTACGATTTCTACAATTCTAAACAATAATTCTACAAAAGTACATAATGTATAAACTAGATGTAACCAGTTAATTATTCATTTTCCTGGACCGATCTAATGTGCCCAGTGCCAGTATCAGATTTAAAATTAACTTAATGAAATGGAGTCCCCAAAATTTTGCGCACATACGCCACTGATTAAAACATTCATTATTCTTTTCAAAAATGTATTCAATCAAATGTAAGCAACACTCGATAACCAACATACCAAACAAGATACCCCTGTAATAATTCATCCTCTTAAATCTTCCTAGCATATGTTCCTCTTCTTCTCATATTCAACATCTCAGTGACAACTTCAACTCGAGCGTGTTTCGCCCTCGATTAATCATTACAAATCATCTTGTGTCAAACAGGGAAGTTATCCTAACGAACAATAGCTGAAAGTATTCTAAATCAGGGTACGCGCTCAGTACGCAGCACCTCGTATATGAATTCCCTCGGCAACAATCAGCACCGAACAGCTAGGGTGCGATTGTTTACCGGGATACACCACAGTGGTTCTCAAACGGAGAGAAATGGAAAGAGCAGAATTGTAAACTCTTATTACTAATGAAGTTATCTACTTCAAACGCATTCATATTTTTTTAGCCACTTTTAACATTAGATTAATCGGTATGCCGAAATAAATTGTAAACAATGTTATAATAGTACATTTTTATTGAAATATTCAAATCAATAGCACATTTATAATAAAATTTGTTTCTATAACCTTTGATTATAATATAAAAATCATACATAGGTACATACAGGGCAGAGCTGGGCAGTAGGTAGCTACCTTGGTGGCTAAGCTACTAGCTTAGCTACTTTTTACCTTAAAGTAGCTGTAGATTAGCTACTTTCTAAAATTGGTAGCTTGCATTTAAAAAAAAAGTAGCGGTAGCTTTTAGATTATGAAGTAGTTAAGTTACTAAGAAAGTGGCTTAGCTACTAAAAAGTAGCTTAGCTACCGAAAAATTAGCTTATAGCTCCACTTTTTGCTGAACAAGTGTAAACCTGTCTGTATTACATAATCTGAATATTGTGATTTTACTTGTTTTAAGTAATAAATGGAAAAGATGCGATAGTTTTTAAATGGCTTATAAATGTAACATCGGGGTATTGGGTAACTAACTAAACCAATTTAATATTTTAATCATATTTATGAATAAAACATAATAAATGCAACTGAGTTTACTACTTCCTTATGGTTTAAAAATATTAAAATACAACAAAAGGCTCACAAATATCGTGAACTCATATAATTGAATGGAAATTTCAATTTTGACCCTGCATAATAATAAAGAATAGTAGCTATAAATAGTAGTTTGATATTCTTTAAAACCTACTTTAGTAGCTTGTAGCTTAGCTACATTTTTGGTGAAGTAGCTAAGCTATTCAGTTGCTTCAGCTACTTTTTTGCAAAATAGCGAGTAGCTTAGCTAAGCTACTTTTTCCAAGTAGCTTGCCCAGCTCTGATACAGGGAAGTCCATTTTAAAATGCGTTTGAGAATGTCTCGAAAACTACGCATTAGATCAAAACTCTAAAAGAGACGTGTCAAATATTTTCGAGGAGACCATCCAATGACGCCTAACCTAACCTCACCCCTGGGAGGTGAAGCGGAAGTAACTTAGAAATCTTAAATAGGAACCCACATTTTTTATTGCAGATTCGGATTATACGGCTAAAATTAGGTAGGTTTTGATCGAAACTTTTTTCTATTCGCGATAGATGGCACTGTAGTTGTAAATATTCGATTTATCGTACCTACTTTTCGAGAAATTACACTGAAAAGTGGAAAATAAAAGGTACGTATTCATTAATTTGACAAAGGACACCCAGTGCGGTGTTAAAAACTTTTGTAATAATTCAAAATCTCCTGGGTTTTAAAATTTAAAAAAAAAGTTTTTCCTTTAAGATACATTTTTTCTATTCCCATGCTATAGTTTAGTTATATTATACCTGTGATCTGTACTTTAATAACACTCAATTCGATACAGATTTAGTTTTTACCTCTCGCCTAGAGAGGTATAGGGATCGTGAAAAAATTCGATGTCGAGATTTTTGTCAATAAGCACGTTTTAGCACCTTTAGAACCTATTTTGACTATTTTCACGATGATGTCTGTGTGTGTGTGTGTGTGTGTGTGTGTGTGTGTGTGTCTCTGTATGTGCGCCTACTATAGTCTTTCGTTCTGATTCATTATCTCAAATTCTACTGTACATAAAATTATAATATTTTGCAATATACATTTATATATGTTAATGAAGAGCTGATAAGATTTTGGTAAAAATCTGCCGACCGGAAATGGTATTTTCTTGAAGCATTTTACCATTTTTTGCAAAAAATATAGGAAATACTGCGATAGTTACAATTTGTCATTCGACATTTGAAAGAACAAATTATCTTTTACAATATTTATTTAACATCGTTTCTATATCTCTTGCCAATAAAGGAAAATTAGTTATCAAAAATTTGTAATTTTACCTACCACGATTTGTAAATCATAATATGGGAACAAAATTTAAAAACAAAAATGAAATGTCAATGTCAATGTGATAGATGAACAGACGTATACACAGTTTCTGAAATTTTTGTGACACCATTTTTAAATATATAAATATATAATTAACTGGGTTTGAAACATAGAACCTATAGGAGCCGAAATATAATAAATTAAAAACTGACTGAATTCCATTAAGTTTTTATCCTTCCATTAAACGTATTCAGTCAAGAAGTATCATCGATTCATTATTATTATTATAACTGGATATACGGTAATAAAAATAAAAAATTTATCTACAAAGAGCTAATTTGATTTCAATGCCAATAGGAATCGGTACTTTGCTTGAAGAACTATAACAAAAATTACAAAAAGTAGCCTAACCAAATCCAAATTCACATATTACAGTGTCAAGGCGGGAGGTCATGTGCTGGCCACAACAGATTTTTTTAAATTGAAAGCATGGTAGTAAAAAAATAATAAAAAATCAGATGGTCATTAACATTATGCATCTTAAATCCAGTAGAACCAAAAATGTATTGTATGAAAACATCTCATAATGAATTTAAAAACATTAATTGTTCGAGTGTTATTGAACTTTTTTTAAATAAATAATTTCGTAAAGCAGCCAATACTGCGGCCAGAACAATGAACAATCCGTATACCTAACGGGGACAGGACAAGTCAATGAATAGTCAAATTCCACTATAAAAACATGTCTGCTATTCTCTAATTAGAATGCAAATCCTGGTGAATTGCAAATTGTAAAATAAAAAACAGAGAACACTGTCATGTTCAAAGGTCTTATTATGCTCTGTGTCTGTTATTGACCGATTCAGCATGGAACTCTATTATTGCTGGTTAGAAAATTATAGAAAAGGATGTCAACTTTTTTGATAGTTTCACAAAATGGTATTTAATGTTCTATCATAAAATGATTTTACCTGGCATTCTATTATTTCTTACCAGAAAACCATTGGGTGGTGGAAAACAGTGTAAAAGTTTGACAAAGACTAATCTAGCTCTTGCTTTCAAAATAAATCTAACAACAATTCTTCTAATAATATTCAATGATTAATGTAGAATTCTATCATTCCTGATGAAAAAATTATATAAGGTAGGTGCGACAAATAAAGCCCAGGTGGGAATAAGGCCCACATTCAAATTTTCCGCCTTTTTGAATTTTTTTAATAGTTTGCTGCATTGCCAACTTAAGTGCACCAGTAATACAATATTATAACAAATAGATAAATTATAAACTTTGTTTCTCTACCACATGAAGACGGTTTTAAATTTGAAGTGCTGCATTGAAAGCCGAAACTTTAAAATCAACGTTCGGAGTTATTTCTAGTATTAAGGTTTTTTACCCTGTTACCAATAAATTTTGTCATACTCACATTATGTTGGAACCATAGTAATGAGATAATAATTGTGTTTTGTTGTAAATTGAAAATAATATTATTGAATTTAATATTGAAAATAATTCCAACATTCCAATATACATGCAGTAATAAAGCCCGCCAATAAGAAAGACAAAAAAAATTAAAAATGTCAACTATCTGTTAAATATTTTGTTTTGTCAAATTTTCTGTTATCTAATAATTAATTTTTACACATGAACTTAGTGAAAAACATGCAGCTTCACATCCCTTGAGAAAATGTACTTAACATTTGCAATTTACATACAGGGAATTTGCAATGCGAATGAGTACCAATAATATGTGTCGCACATGGATGCATGAACGTTGCATTGGTTACAGATCATCTGAAGACGAAGAACACGAATATAATGCATAGGTACAATAAATGGGCCTTATTACTGTCATACAAGAAATAAAGCCCAAAAATTAACTTTTTTTAAATATTATTTTTCAACAATAATTATTTTTTATTTTGCTAATAGATTACTTCTGTTTTGTTGTATAAAGAGTGAAGTTTATTTTTGTGTATTAGTTATTACCAAATACCGTTCTACATAAATGATAAAAATAATTTACTGTTACGTGGGCTTTATTTGTCGCACCGACCTTACCTAGAGAATGATGGAAAACAGTGAAAAAGAATGGCCGATCTAACTGCTGCTTTTAAAATAAAAATGTACAGAATACAGTCACTAATTAAACTTCTTTATTTGATTAGAAAATGATACGGAAGGAGGGTGTAAAACAGTGTCAAGTTGCGGAATAACTATTTTTGTACCAAGCGTGGGAAATGAGTGATTCTGAAACAAATATAAGTTCTCAGAGACGCGGGTAACGAGTTTCGGAATTTGTATAGAGTTTAGAAATTAAATACGTGTTACAAATTTTTTTCTGCAACGTTCCTTTAAAAAAAAATTGCCGCACTAGTGCTAGAATGCGCTACTTGCATAACTTTTTTATTAAACTAACGTTTGGCTGTAAGCCATAGCAACGAGCCAACTACAGGTTACACTCTTAATATGCTTCTCTCCTCCTGTTCAGGATAATGATGTCACAGAAAATTTGTTTACTCAATTTACTAAAAAACATAATTTTTTTAAATAAAATTTATATTCTTACATATATTTTCGACCTAACATTAGCTACATATAGTAATAGAAATCTCTTTCAGATATTAAAATTGTTGGTGAAAGTAGGCTTTTGAAACAATGTGTGTCGAAAATAATTTCCACACCCAATTTTATGCACTCAGTGCGAATTTTTCAAAAAGTACATTTTTCGAACTTAAAACACTTTATTTGTTTTAATCTCTGTAATAATTATTCAAATGGACGATTTTCACTGAATTTGAGACATAACTCATTTTGCTGAACTGGGAATTGTGCAGTTACTGGAAGGACAAAGCTGTCAGGATATTTTTGATTTCAGAGACAAAAGTTTAGATTCAATATTGCCGTAAAATATTCGAAGGGCTACAACTAAACTCACTTTCACTATCACTACAACATTCTGCATGAAATGTCATTATTTTTATCATAAATCACACCATAAATCCAAAATTACAAAATTGAACTGTCAATTTTTAGATTTTGTTATTGTTTTCAACTTTGAAAGGGTATGCCTACCTGATTTGTTTGTATTTTTGTAAATATTATATTTCCAATTTTTTAAATTAATTTTGTAAAAAAAATAATATGTAACACTCTTGCGGAAAAAACTCGTATGATAGGAAAACTCGCTGACGCTCGTGCTCCAACTGTCATACTAGTTTTTCGGTATCCGGAAGATTCTTAGAAAGCAAATTCTTCGAAGGAAAATTCTTCGAAGGAAAGTTCTTCGAAGGAAAGTTCTTCGAAGGAAAATTCTTCGAAAGGAAAATTCTTCGAAAATAAAATATTCTATTTTCTGTTAACTACGAAACAACACCTAAGGATCAATTTGGCTCGGAGAGTTGTAAAAGCGCATTTTTAGTCATTAAGACGTTGGAAAAGCGCAGAAATATAATCAGTAAATTTATATTGAATAAGCGCAGATCGACACATTGAATAAGCGCAGATCGTAACATCGTATTTTTCGAAAATGAGATTTCTGACCATAACAAGTTAGCCCAAATCGTCTTCGAGTATGATGGGGTTAAGTTCAGAAAAATGTTAGGCAAGAATATTTTCTAGTTTTAAAAAATTAAAAAAATCTTGTTAAAAATACTCTTCGAGTATGATGGGGTTAAGTTCGGAAAAATGTTAGGCAAGAATATTTTCTAGTTTTAAAAAATTCAAAAAATCTTATTTTTTGGCGATTAAATATCCTGGCAATGAACTAAACTTAGTGTTGTTTCGAATATCTTTTATTTTCGAAGAATTTTCCTTTCGTAGAATTTTCCTTTCGAAGAACTTTCCTTCGAAGAATTTACCTAGACCCTAGTTTTTCAATGAAACCCTTTCCACACTTATACAACATAGTATTTCAGTACCATTTAAGTAGACCATTGGTTATTTCCCGCACTCATTTGAGTTTCATAATAACATCTATTGTGGAAAAAAGGTAGTTCTTGTTGTTGCTTGTAAAATTTTATTATTCTTGATGACATGGAAGGCAATAAATAATCCAATAGACAAACTAGGCAATTACCTAAGGGCGCAGCAATGCGAGGGTCAGCTTCAGAATTTTGAAAGAATTAAGTTTTTATTCAATATTTACAAAATTTGCACAACACAATCAACAATAATGTAAGGTATCTGCGAGTAATAAGGTCTAAAGCGGAATTAATAATGAAGTAATGTAAGAAGTAACACGGAGACGTAGACATAAAGTAAGTAATCTTTGTGTAATTTAAAATAAAGTATCGGTAGTTATTTGCAATTTTTCTCTTAGAGAAAGATGTATAGACGAAATAAAGAGAAAACTTATCTACCCTCTATCGCAGAAACATCAGTCAGAAATTTTATCATACTGATGCTTGCATCCCTTAGTGAATAATTTGTTTTGATAGTTGTACTGTGCTCAGTGTTCTGTTTGTCGTTGTCGTTACTTATACAGTACTTATATATTGTTATGGTGTGAATGCAATAGTAGTACACAAAAATTAGCTCCGGCCGTTCGTTCAGCTGAACCGACTCTTCATTGCAAACTACCTATGTACTTACGTTTTGAACATGCAGCATTTTGACAGCTGTAAGTTACAATTGGGCAAGGAAATTTTTGCCTAGGGGCGCATTCAAAATTAATCCGGCATTGGGTGGTGGAAGCAGTTTTATCTAATATAATATAATATATTAAAAGAAAGTGCAGGATACAGTCACTATCCTCAATTCTTTTTGAATATTACAAGGAATTCTATGATTCTTGGTGATATGGAAGGTGTGTAAAGTTTGAGAAAGGCTGATCTAGCTGTTGCTTGCCTTCAAGTCAACGTGTGCAGCCTTCAGCGAGCTAAACGGAAAACTGGTCGGCAGCGCTTGCGCCAGCTCCAGATTGTCAGATAGCGTATATTCATGGCTTACATTACAAACTTTGCTGACAATATTCTAAATAATTTACGCATTATGAATACGAATGTGAGCGGACGGAGGGCGTATATTAAAACGAACTCACTGCACGTAACGTGCGAACAGGAGCAGAGCAACAGCTCTGTTTGTGCTTCTCTTTCCTACCGACTGCGCCGTTACCGTTTACCGTTTCATGATTGTCGATGTAAGCGTAAACGTTGCTCTGCAACCGGTGCATTGAGTTAACAGTCTGCAACTTGACGGGGCTATTGTCAACGTTTCTTGACCTGACGACGAACAAAATGGCTGACACTTTGACAGAGACTTAACAATTTTAAAAACACACATTACAAGTAAATGATATTACTTGTTACTCACTTGTAAACGTCATTTAATCAATCCCTACAATACCTTTCAAAATGAATCTTTACAAGTTACTAACTTGTAAAATTGACAGTTGACTTGTTAAAATTTAAAGTTAGTAGGTAGCTACTTAATGTAATAAAAATTGGAGCAAAAGTGCATATATTTACGATTATGCGGAGCTAAAATAAATTATTATCATTGTAATATTTCACTGAAATATATTGACGTGACCCGTCGTAGACTAGGAAAATAATTTCAAAAGACGTCTAGAAATGACTCCTAGCGGCAAATCATGTAATAATTGATTAACAGGTTGAATCTTATGCTTTGATACCCGCTGAACACGCCTAGGTATGTTATTTGCTCGAATTTTCACTCCTTGTGCCCCAAATTCAAGATGGCGGACGAAAATTGTGTCCGATAAATTAAAAATGACAGCTGTAAGGTTACGGATTGCCGCGATTGATTTATTAGATTTATGTGCAATACTTAGCATCAGACTAATTAGATCTGGGCGCGAGAGTAACTTTTTGTGCACGGTCACGCACGCTCACGAAATTGAAAAATGAATCACGCCCAATCACGCATGTCATTTTACGTTTGAGTCACGATCACTCACGCTCGTGAATCTGTTTTTATAGTCACGCACGATAGACTAGGAAATTTTTTCGAAAATATACCTCCTAGAGGCAAATCATGTAACAATTGATTAACAGGTTGAATCTTATGCTTTGATACCCGCTGAGTACGCCTAGGTATGTTATTTGCTCAAATTTTCCCTCCTTGTGCCCCAAATTCAAGATGGCGGATGAAAATTATGTCCGAAAATTTTTTACATTTATCTCAGAAACTATTCACAATAAGTAAAAAAGTGTTATATAAGAAAATGTAGATCAGAAAATTCTCTATAAGATAGGTTCTTAACGATTTTCATGTAAGTGGCACAGTTTTCGAGAAAATCGAGAAAATGTATTTCGAACATTTCAATCATTAAAAACCAAGTACAAATTATGTCTCCCTTCATGAAAACGGCTGTCATTTATGAACTAATAATAATATCAACTGCCGGTTTTTTAAATTAAATTATATGAATTTTTTTAATAAGATATATTATTTTAAAAACTTTTTAGTGCGTTCATTGAGCCAAAATGTAAAATTTTCTTCCGAGAAATTTTACCATATTTTATATTATTTTGTATTTAATGAACTGTAACTTCAGACCGAATAAAAATATTGACTTCCGGTTTCTTTTATTAAATTCTACGAACATTTCTCTATAAGATACAATATTTTAAAAAGTTTGAAGGGCGTTCGTTAAGCCATAATATTAAACTTTTCACCGAGACAAAATTGGGAATTTAAGAAAAATAAATTATTTATTGTGTTTAATGAACTGTAACTTCTAAACGAATACAAATATCTACTTCCGGTTTCTTTTATTAAATTCTACGAATATTTCTCTAAAAGATACATTATGTTAATATCCTTTTAGAGTTTTTTTTAAGTCAAAATATTACATTTTTTCTTAAGTGAAAGTTGAGAAATTTTTTAATTCTTCGCATTGATTTTGTTAAATGCACTGTAACTTCTGAACGGATAAAAATATTGACTTCCGGTTTCTCTTATCAAATTTTACGAACATTTTGCTATAAGATATATTATTTTAACAACTTTTTAGGGCGTTCATTAACACAAAATATAAAAAAAATTTCCTGGAGAAAGTTAAATTTTTTTTTAAATTTTCGTAACTATTCTGTTTTATGAACTTTAACTTCTAAACGAATAAGAATATGGATTTCCGGTTTCTTTTCAGAACATTTTATCGCAGAAATTGTTAATATTAGGTAAAAGAAACTGTTATATAAGAAAATGTATATCACAACATTCTCTATAAGAAAACTTATTTTTAGGAACTAAAATTTTGGAGGCGCTAGATTTATAGACTATGGAAAAAAATCTGAAAAATCTCATAAAATAAACGGGAAGTTGATATTTTTATCCGTTAAGAAGTTACAGTTCATTAATAAATACGAAGAATTTAAAAAAAATTCAACTGTCTCTCGGGAAAAATTGTAATATTTTGGCATAACGAACGCCCTTAAAACTTTTTAAAATATTGTGTCTTATAGAGAAATGTTCGTAGAATTTAATAAAAGTAACCAGAAATGGATATTTTTATTTGTTTAGAAATTATAGTTCATTAAAGACAATAAATAAATAAAATTAAAAAATTTCTCAATTTTGTCTCGGTGAAAAGTTTAATATTTTAGCTTAACGAACGCCCTTAAAACTTTTTAAAATACTGTATCTTATAGAGAAATGTTCGTAGAATTTAATAAAAGAAACCGGAAGTCGATATTGTTATTCGATTAGAAGTTACAGTTCATTAAACACAATAAATACAAAAAAATTAAAAATTTCTCAACTTTTTCTTGGGGAAAAATGTAATATTTTGGCTTAAAGAAAACTGTTTTTAACATAATGTATCTTAGAGAGAAATGTTCGTAGAATTTAATAAAAGAAACCGGAAGTCAATATTTTTATTCGGTCTGAAGTTACAGTTCATTAAATACAAAATAATATAAAAAATGGTAAAATTTCTCGGAAGAAAATTTTACATTTTGGCTCAATGAACGCACTAATAAGTTTTTAAAATAATATATCTTACAAAAAAAATTTCATATAATTTAATTTAAAAAACCGGAAATTGATATTATTATTAGTTCATAAATGACAGCCGTTTTCATGAAGGGAGACATAATTTAGACTTGGTTTTTAATGATTGAAATGTTCGAAATACATTTTCTCGATTTTCTCGAAAACTGTGCCACTTACATGAAAATAGTTAAGAACCTATCTTATAGAGAATTTTATGATCTACATTTTCTTATATAACACTTTTTTACTTATTGTGAATAGTTTCTGAGATAAATGTAAAAAATTTTCGGACATAATTTTCGTCCGCCATCTTGAATTTGGGGCACAAGGAGGGAAAATTTGAGCAAATAACATACCTAGGCGTACTCAGCGGGTATCAAAGCATAAGATTCAACCTGTTAATCAATTGTTACATGATTTGCCTCTAGGAGGTATATTTTCGAAAAAATTTCCTAGTCTATCGTGCGTGACTATAAAAACAGATTCGTGAGCGTGAGTGATCGTGACTCAAACGTAAAATGACATGCGTGATTGGGCGTGATTCATTTTTCAATTTCGTGAGCGTGCGTGACCGTGCACAAAAAGTTACTCTCGCGCCCAGATCTAATTAGTCTGATGCTAAGTATTGCACATAAATCTAAAAAATCAATCGCGGCAATCCGTAACCTTACAGCTGTCATTTTTAATTTATCGTATAACATAAATTAATTATTTATATAGATTTAGATTAAGTAGGTATAGTATTCTATTCCAGTTTAAGTACTGTAGTCCGTTTTAAACTAGGATTCAAAACAAAATTCTAAGGTGATTAATACAGGGTAATTCACAACTTCGGACATAATATTTTAATGGTATATAGTTAGAGTCTCAACCTTTAAATATTATTAATCAGTGGGGCGAGCGGGGCTCCGGCCCCAGGCGCAACATTTTAAGGGCGCATAAATTACTTATTTTTAAATTAATTTTGGATATTTTAAGGATTAAATTAGGTAACGCCGTATTTTAAATGAAAAAAATCTTTATACAATGTACCTATTTCGCAGTTCTCTATAGAAAATATTATTATTGTGTTATTGCTCTATACTCAGTAAACAGAAAGTATGTGTAACATTTTCTTCCTAGTCCCACTCTTCAATAATAGCTTCCGGCGTACATTTTTTCTATAATTTCAATTATATGTCCGAAATTCAAAATAATTTTGGCTACTTTATACGATAAATAAGAGAAAATAAAATAAATAGGACTATTTTATATTTTAAATGTAAAACAACGATAACAATGACAAAATGAAGAATTTTAGGTCATTAATCGTATGATAAGAGGATAAAATTCGTGTTGAAAATATCATTTTTAGTAAAGCGTTTGATCCTTATAATAATCCTGTGAAAATATGCAGTATAATTTGTGAGGCCGGTTTAATATTCAATTTTCCGGGCCGATCTGATAAACCAGTCCGGCACTGTTACTATTTAAAAAAAACTTCTTTTATACCTATTTCTGCAGATGAATAGGTAACTTTTAATTTAAACGCATTTGACCTTGAACAAAAAAAAAATCGCCTGCGGCGCATTTTTATCATAAGACGTAGTTATTAACTTTTGCCCCAGGCGAAAAAATACCTAGTTCCGGCACTGTTATTAATAGTGGGGAGATAAGGCATGGAACAAATACTTGCTGATATCTTTATTGTTACCTATTGGTTTTGTTCCGCAAAACTTTGTTTGTCGGCTGTCTTCCAACAGCTGATCGCCATTCGCAAGCGATACATCTTTGGCATGAACGTTCTTCATAAAGATGCATGTGGCATATCTCCCCACTATTAATAATCAAAGCTCCCAACAGATACATGTCCACACTATATTTAGTTATTGTTAGTAAGTAGGTGCGGGTAATAAGGCCTGTCGACTAATAAGGCCTAAGTAACAAAAATACAATTTAAAATTATTGTTGTCGCTCAAAGTCACCCTCGTAGGTAGCTAACATTCATATAATGGCGCCTCAAACCTGTCGCGACATGTTAGTTCGCATACTGTCACCAGTGCGAAGTCATTGAGTTTGAGGAACGATCGCGCGGCTCGAATAATAAGATATCATCCGAATGGGTGTCCTGATGGCTATTAAATAAAGAAATTTGTTGTTAATTTTAAGAATTTAGCTTGAATAATGCATAATTATTCATTATTAGTGATCTCAATTACCAAATATAAAAATCCTATTTTGTTTATTTACGTATGTTAAAGTCTTAGGCCTTATTATCCTACCATAGTATAATAAGGCCTACTGAAGAGGTTTTTAAAATGTTTAATTGTCTTTTTGTTTACGGCAGAAGTTGCCATTTTTTGTTTATATATGACTGCACTTGATGTTTAGGTTTAATTAACATTCAAATTTGTTGATTCAAGTAAATAGTTTTCATTTTATTTCAAATCTCCCTTAGGTAGGCCTTATTACCCGCACCTACCTTATTTATAAATCACACTGTATAGTATATCTATCATGAATACAAAAATAATATGGGGCAAAAATGTTATTGCCTCCAAAATCCTCTTAAATTATAAGATTTGTGGGTAATTTATTAAACAATATAGTAATTTTGTTTATACTGCAGAACGCCTTATAAAAAGTTTGAAAAGTATATAATAATCTTAGAAAACAATGCAAACTAAGTAATTATACATACCAAAAAAACTTTGACAAACATTGAATTATGTAAAGAATAAACAATAAGCTTGGAATAGATCCCATTATATTCACATGACAAATGTCATTATTTCAATGTTTTCACAATGGGTTCCGTGAACAAAAAGCCTGAGAAATAACAATTTTTAATAAATTAAAACTTCGCGTGCTACTGGATTTCATAGTTGCAAAGAAAGTTTTAAAGTTAAGAAACGTTCAAAGCGTAATTCTAAAATAATTTAAACGGTATAAAGACCTCAGAATAAAGACTTGATTTCGCACAATTATAAAAGGAAATATTTAATCATTGTTATATCTACGGGAATTGAATCAATTGTAAGTATTAATATCAAAGCAAAATAAATATTTTATTGAGTTTCTCCCATTCTATCATACACGCTACGCATTTCGCAATATTGAAGCAGAACATAAAAGAAAATTTAATAATAAGAATTACTCATTAGTTCACTTCATGAGCCGCCAGCGAGTATCGCAATAACTGCAATAAAATTGCTATATTAAATACACTAAAATAATTGCATTAGCTTAGCTAGTATCCTAGTAGGTTAACACTATTTTTAGTGTAATTTTTTTGTGAAGATGTGTATATTAATAGGCCTCAATTGTGAAGTAGGGGAAAGTGGGGAGGATTGGGATAATTTTTATTTTACTTAATTGCGCAATGCGAATCTCTGCAGTGATCAAAATAAAAACCTAATGTCATGAAGTGCTTCAACTATCCGTCTATACAATGCATTATAAATGAATATCTCATGCTAGAAATAAATGGCTTGTCCCAAACCTCCTGTGTCGCAAACCAGCCATTCCCCTAATCGTATCTAATTTTAAATTGGTTTGACATACAAAACTAGACTTCTACTTCGATGACAGCAATTTACTACAAGGCGACTGATTCCTGGTGGAAACAATAAAATAAATTGGAATATTTGATAGCAAAATCTGTGAAATGTGCCATAGAGATTTCTGATTTAGGTGGCCAGGATTCAGCTGGTTACAGCGTGAGTGAATTCGTTAAAAATTACCACCAAATAACGTGAAGCGTAGTCGATTTTAAAACTGGAGCGATCATTTGCATACCCGTCGTGCGGACCGAATATTGGTTAGTTTGCTATATTCCGAATGAATAATACCCAATCTCAGATGAAAATGAACAATATGACAGACTGGCCAGAACTGCAGTACTCTACTACTCATTGATGAAAATTTACCGCCGGGCTGTGGATTCTGTTACGTTCGCTATATTGAACGTGGCGCTTCTTTTTGATTTTGCTTTGGCGAATGGATCTTTTTTCTATTTTAATGAAACGATATCTGGATTTATGATGCTGGTTTGCCGGCGACAAGTGGATTTTTGTGAAATTTTTATTTATTTAATTGCCATACACCAGAAGTTAAAACGATAGATTTTGTTCTCTGTGTTCTGTAAAATGTTTCCATAAATAAGAAACATATTTTCAAATAAGGGACTAGAATCAATCTATATAGGAACGAAAACTGAAACGAACCGAAACATAAACATTAAATATGTGATGTTTGCCGCATAATGCCATATATTAATCCCACAGGGAATAATACCAGGGAATAATAGTAAGTATTCCCTCCTCTGCGCCAATCAGAAAATTACTTTGCCTGAATCAATTTCTCCGTGCAATGTTTAATGATGTAACTATGGTGATAGAGAATTTACATTTGGAAATGTAAACATTTTTTGTGTTTTGGGTAATTTATTAAAGTATTGTAATAAATTAGTCGTAGATAGAGTACAATAAAACTCGGTATAATGGCTATTATTCCCTCATTGTTGTTGTATAATATACTAATAATGATTTATTTTTTTTAAATATAGTAACAAATTTAAGAAATACAAATCAAGGTAGGCTTGCTGTCGTAGCTGAAAACAATATTTTGCATTTATGGTGAAAGTGTGATTTATGATAATAATAATAATGGATTTTTATGCAGAAACCAGCAGTTATAGTGAAAGTGAATATATTTGTATAGGTAGTTCGGTTCATTTTCATATTCCTGACTTTATAAGCCCATCGTTAAACGCAACAATAGCTTAAACTACAAATGGCACCTTAGTCTCGCTTTAGGTATGAAATTACCCATTTGAATACTTATAAAAAAGATTACTACAAATAAGGTGTTTGAGTTATAAAAATATACGTTTTGATAAATTTGCACTCAATGCACAAAATGAGTGCGTAAATTATTTCTGTACTCAATGTGTCATTAATTTTATAGCAGAAAATAATGTAAATTTGCACTTTCGTAGAAAACTTTTTTTACCGTTTGTACTGTAATCAGGCGTATTTACAAAAAATGACAAAAATTATGTGTCGATTTTTAATATATTAGATAAAACATTTCTATTATACCCTGGCAAATACTATTTTTATCGTTAAAAACTCGTTAAATTCTATAGGTACTATTCTTGTTAGAAATACAAATTGGGAAGTAATTTATTTTTACTTACTAAATAGTAATTCACGGCATTTATTAACTGCAATTAATTATTTAAAAGTCCTTTTAGAGAACCAAACTACTATTTTGCATTTTTTCTGCCAATACACAGTAAAATAATCGTACCATATAACACATTTTTGAGTCCCATTTGGGACACACCAATATTAGTGTTAAAATTACACTATAAAATGTTAAAGAATTGACACAAAATATGGTGTCAAGCAACAGAGTTTTAAACACACTTCAGTGTTAGGTATGTTATATTACATTAGTTAGTGTTATGTAATCATCTTGACTTATTATTTAACATAATTCCAGTGTCAATTTACAATATTTCTAATTATGGCTCTACGCAATATTGCTTTTATGGAATCAGAATAATTAACGATTTTGGCTATATTGAAAAATATAAAAATCTGAAAACCATTATTATTTATTATTATTTGATCGAAAAATTCATACAGTACATTGTTGCGACAACAATTAGAGAAAATAAGAATTAATTTATGCATTTTAATATTACAAATTATGTCCTTATTATTGCATATTTATTAATATTGTTTTAAATAGTCGATTCCTTGCATTGTTTTGTCAAAAAAATAGTAAAAATCGGCCAAATTGACTATTTTTACTAATTTATTACTAAAACACCATTAAGTATTTCAAAAATATAATTTCTTAGCACTCTAGAGTCCTCTTTTAACTATCTATAATATGAACAGTGTAGGTGTACGAACCAGAGCTCAGTTTGTAATATAGCAAGGTCTCTTTTTCACTATATTTTTGGCACAAGTGTAGCGCCTTAAGCATTTTCCTACAACTTAGTGCTAGCTAATATACTTATATTACGTGTGTTGAACACATTCAAATAAAATCATGCATTAATTGGGGCCATTAATGTCTGATTTTTTTATTTTTACATTAATGATACTCATTAATAAATGAATTATATGAATTAAATAAAGACTACAGACATAAGAAAGGGAACAGGCTTAAAATTTTGGAGTCATCTTTTAACTATCTATATATAAAATATGAACTGTGTAGGTGTATTAACAAGAGCTCAGTTTGTAATATAGCAAGTTCTCTTTTTCACTATATTTTTGGCACAAGTGTAGCGCCTTAAAACAATAAATTTAACAAAAAATAATGTATAAATGTGAAAATGTGTTCATTGGACAATAAGCAACAATTTGGTGTGTTATTTTATTATGATACAGTTAACAGTATATTATTGGCAAATTTTTTAACTTTTAAACACGGTGTATAATATTAAAGCCGGGATTTCATTTATTTTTGCTGTGTAAAATGTAAAATGACTACAGACATAAGAAAGGGAACAGGCTTAAAATTTTGGAGTCATCTTTTAACTATCTATATATAAAATATGAACTGTGTAGGTGTATTAACAAGAGCTCAGTTTGTAATATAGCAAGTTCTCTTTTTCACTATATTTTTGGCACAAGTGTAGCGCCTTAAAACAATAAATTTAACAAAAAATAATGTATAAATGTGAAAATGTGTTCATTGGACAATAAGCAACAATTTGGTGTGTTATTTTATTATGATACAGTTAACAGTATATTATTGGCAAATTTTTTAACTTTTAAACACGGTGTATAATATTAAAGCCGGGATTTCATTTATTTTTGCTGTGTAAAATGTTCGGTCAAATAAGTTTTCCTGGAAGACTTAATCAAGTTATCGACGTAGAAATTACGGACAAATTTTTTGACAGTGTTAAAATCCTCGTAAAATCTTAATGTTTTTATCTTGGATGACACGTATCACGTTGACATGTCGAGGTTAGAGGTAGAACGACTCAACGACTTGTTGGTCGGATGAAAGATTCCAAAATATTCAATGCTTCGAGGCAAGTGGATCTACGTTCTACTTCGCTACTTCTGCGTCCTTCGCAGGGGAAAGGGGCCACGCCCAAGAGGTAGATGTTTGTCAAGAGGGGACAGTTTATAGATATAAATGCAATGGACCGAACGCCAAACACACCAGACATTCTACGTATAAATCTGACTATCTGCTTCGGAACACCGAAAACAAGCACAATGATAATCTTTACAGAGCTCAAGGGGTACCCGAATGTTTTTTCATAAAAACAACACGAGTAGTATTTGGAACACTGGAACAAATCAATTTTGATCGGAGAATAACATTGCAATCTTCAAATAAAAGTTTTATGATATTTATTGTTAAATGCCGAACGAGCATATCTGAATAAATTAAACTAACCTTTTAGAATTCATTATTTTTGCTAGATTGCAAAAAATTCTTGCAGTTAAAATAAAAATTAAAGTTTACAGCTTTTATGGAATTTCAGATTATTTTGTTTTAAAGAAGCAGGTAATCTTAATACTTTTCTAAAACTGTACTTTACATGACTAGCATCAGTAGTTATTTTTTGTACCTAAATAAAAATTGTTATTAAATTATTATTATTTTATTATTATAAAATTTATTTCTTTATATTTAGGTACGGTGGTAAGTTCAGTGGTAACTGCCCATCTGTTTGATCCTAGCAACTGACAGTAATACCACTGGATCCGAGTGATATAATATACCTAATAACATCTACCATTCTATAATTGGGAGTTATTCCTGTTAAATCGTTATCACCAAAATAAGAAAATAATGTTTGGTCAATAATAACAACTAAACTAAAAAATTACACACCTAACATGAATCGTCCATGGGATGTTTAAAAATATCTTATTCTTGTAGCCACATCCTGAGAATGATAAAAAATTACTTCTCTGAGAATTACATGGGATGTATAATTGGATTATTATTACCGAATTATTAACATTGGCATATTACTAAGGGTAGACATTAGCAATAGCTGGGATATTAATAGGATATTAATGGACAAAAATAGCAAGTACCAAGCCGCGATGTAGATACACATTCTCGAAATGTTCTGGAGATTTTATTTTCTCAAGTGGGTAGCCTGGATTTTTCTATTCACATACAACATGTAAGACATGTTACATTCCATGACTCTTTTGAGCATTCATCGGTTTCATTGACAATAATACTTTAAAATTAAAAAGAATTTATAGAAAATTCTCTAACAAATAAAATGGCCTGAATTTCTCAATGGGCTACTTGCATGATATTAAGGTGGTTGGCTTCAGAATAGAATAGAATAGATTTATTTAGTCTATTTTACAATATATTACAATGTTTATAGTACGTCATACGGCAAAAATAATTACAAGAGTGCAAAAAACAACAATAGAAAATAATAACCGTAAGGTTCTACAAAGATCTCTCTTTCTTTAGATAATGATCGGTACCTTTTTGAATAAAGAACAATAGAGCAACCGTATTTAAATGCAGAGCAAAATTTATCAGGTATCTACATAAATTGAATGAACGTGGTATTAAGGACACGTTTCAAAAGTAGAGACAATTGCTACATATCGGTCATACTTATGAACTACGTTGCTATATTTAAAATATTCTCATTAGAGGGCTATACAATCGTGTTCTGAAGTTTGTGTCTGTTTACTATGACGAATATTCTCCCTAATTCTTGATGAACTCATCGGTGACAGGACGCTAGGACGCAGGAGAAAATCAAGATCCTCGATAAATTTAAGCTTTCCTTCATTTAATATTGATTAGTCATTTTTATATCTTAATCTGGTTTTCATAGTACACATAAAACAAAATAAAATGAGCATTTTTATTATTATTATAGATCGGTGATCTAGATCAATTGATCTAGATCAGTCACAACACTGTATCAAACACGATATGATTCTATAATTTTTTCGATAAAAACAAATTCGGAACGCGTGCCGCAATTTTTAACAACTTTCTAGCCCTTAAATTTACTTTTAAAAAACAAAAGCCTGAATAGCCGACCTCTTTTGAACAATTTTGTACATCAGTCCTAATCAAGACATTTGATTTCTTTTCTTAGAATAAATATAAGATTTCGTGAAAATAAAGTATAACTAATGTAGAAAATATAGTAGTTATCGGTTATCCAGCTCGGTTCAAATCAAATGTGTCATTGTCACTGTCTGTTGGGTAGAAAGTCGAAAACTATATTACCGATATTTAGTGACAATTAAGTTATTTCGACTGAGCTGCCATCTCTATGGTAAAGGATGAACTATTTTCGACTACTTTGCTACTCAAATCTACTCAATTTGAATAAATTTTAATAGCCATTTTTGAGAAAACTACTGTAACAATTAAGATAAACATTGCAGATGAATAATATTTTGGGTACAATGAAATTAATCTCTCGCATTCTAGTTCAGGGAAACGAGCTGAAAGAAATTGTTTCAAAAGCAAATCTGTTGTCTCTGGATGAAGCTTACATACGTGGATAAAAGCAAGTTTATCACAAGCCTTTATTGGCGAAATAGTATCATTTTTGTCTTGTTTATGTGTACCAACTATTTGTTTTGCACGTCGTAGACTTCCTCCATTTGGTGTGCTATTCGCATTGGAAATTGAAATTGATACTTTGGTTTTGGTATCATTTTTTGATCCATTGCTGGTATTGTCAACTTTGTCAGACGTGACACTTTGTTGACAGGTGTCAGCTATATCGGTAATTTCATTCGTTGATGTACCGGCAGCGATTTGTGAATAATTCAAGGTCTTTTTGGACGATTTGTCGGTAAAAGAGTTTTTCCTTTTTTTTGTTGGTTATTATTTTTTAATGTAGATGGCTGATGACTTTGCAAATTTATATTATTAATTAATAATTTATTTAAAATTTCTAATTGTTGATTTAAAATATTTATGGTCAGTTTTTGGTTTTAAATTGTGTCATCTTTCTGTTTTAAAAGTTCTTTTAAATAAAAAACCTCACTGTCTTCACATTCCTTGAAAGATACCTCAAGGTCGTTATCAATATCAACATTTGCACAACAATTTGTTGTATTGTCACTTAAAGTTGGCAGTTTTAATGCATTTGCACAACTTAAATGCGATATTTTTCCACATTTTCCACATTTTAAACCACTTAGGGCTGATTTGTGGCACCTTTTACACAAGTTTTTTTCTTGCTTATTTAACGTGTTTTGCTCATTCGCCATCTTACTTACTTAACAGCCATTACTTACTTCTAGCCATTAATGGTGAAAAGTATGTTTAGTTTTCCCATTAAAATTGAAGTAAGAATTGAAATTTTTGAATTAACTAAGATATTTTTGAAAAGTTTAAGGATGTTCCCTCTTTGCCGTAATGCCAGTTTTTTTAGTTTTTTCTTCAATTTTTTTATGTGCATAGCTAAACATGTCCAATTTTATGAATATTTCATGTGTATTTTAATACAATCCTACATAATAATTCAAAAAAGTGTCATTAGAGCAAAAAGAGGGTAACTTCAAGCTTTTCGAAAACGTCTTATTTGTTTAAAAAATCTTATTGTTTAAACCAATTTTATGTGGAAAACTGCATGTTGTTTTTTGATATTTTGACGGCTGGTGTTGATCCATTTTAAATTTAATTTTCTGGAATACAAAATTCAAAAAGTGTTCAATTTATTTATTCAGATAATATATAATTTAAATTTTTGTTTATTAAAGTAATACAGAGCGTTCAGCAAAACCTATCATTTGACTGCGCAACCGCCTTAAAAATGAGATTTCTATTACTATGTTACCTAATATTAGATCGAAAATATATTGTAAAATAAAATTTTTATTTCAAATTAGTATTTGTTTTTTAGTAAATTGAGAAAGAAAATTGTATGTGACGTATTATCTTAAACAGGAGAAGGGAAGCATATTAAGAATGTAACCTGTGGTTGGCCGTTTTAGCTTATCGCACGAACGGGTTCACTAGTTTGTGTCGGTACTATGGCTTACGGCCAGTCATTGGTTCTACCTCACTATTAATATTAAATTTTATTTTTTTTTTGCTTGCTGGTAAAATTTTTGTAAAAATAAAAAATATGTGTCTTAAGTTTTAATCCGTTTTAATCTCTTCTTTAAAAATATTTAATAAAAAGTCATACAAGTAGCCCATTGACTTGTGAGCCATATGGTTTACTAAAGAAACATCTACCGATTTAAAACAAATAAAGAATAAATGTGCATAAATTGTACGTGTGACTAAAAATGTATAACAGTATAACTGACTAGGATTCGAACCTGAGTTGTTATAGAACCTTAGTCGCTCACACATCGTTGTGCTACATCGGTTATGCGTCCTAAAATAATATTGTAACCAGGACTCTAACCGCACAAAATAGCGGTTCAGGGTCGGTTCGCGGTTCACTGTTCTATATTTGGTTCGGTTTTGTTCCGGTTTTCATTTTTCTTCTTGTACTGAACCGGTAACCGGTTTTCAAAGAAGAGAGTTCAAGTTCCTATTTCGGTTCAATAATTTATTAAAACAAAATTAGACTAAACTGAAGAAAATACAACAATTTTCCTAATTTTTTTTTGCATTTTAACAAAAATGTTAAATTTTAGTTCATAACCATTGGTTCGGCTCTGGTTATGGGTTCATAAAATTATTTTTGAGCGGTTTAGGTTTGGTTTCGGCTTCACTAAAATAGCAACGGTTCGTTACGGTTTTCGTTCCTGTTCCAGTTCGGTTCGAGTCCCTGGTTGTAGCAATAGGCAAAGATGGTACTGTAAATAGCAGTTTGCTTGGACGTCTATCGCTGTCGTTTACGGTGCATTGGCTAAGCGCATGGTAACCCCAATGTGAGCAATGACCCGCCAGCTCTCGCGGACGAAGCACAAGTGATGATTGAACGAATCCGCTTTATTTGATGAATCTGCAAATGGAAATGCGAATATGACGCTGTTTATCTGACGCGAGCCAGATGTGAAGCTTTGGCAACCACAGCGTTCGCAACGCCCGCGCGCGTAAACTTACGTATACACATACTCGTAAAAGTGCCGCTGATTGTGTTTGCTTTCCACTAATTTTTATTTTTTATTCCATTGCTGTTGTTTTTAGTCTTGCGTATCTGTGCATGCCTGCTATATTTCCGCGATGGGACGCTATAAATAATGTACTTTAATACCGCGAATAAAATTTATGCTATAAATATAGCCAGGTTCATCGAACACTGAATCCGAACCGAAACACACATCGCAAAAATATTCCATAGGCCTTTCATACAACTTGGGTGTGGAAGCCTCACATACAGGATGTTATGTAAGTATAGCACCAACGCTTATATGGTGAATAAGGAATATTCAAGGTGTAATAAACAGTTTTTTGTAACAGTCTCAGTGGAACCCGCAAAAGATTTATTAAATTGACCAATCACAGCTGTTGTTCAACAACATTAAAAAAATTAAATCAAGTAGGGAGTATTTTATGTTCAGTGCAATTGTCAATATCGATTGTAATTTTTTAAGCAGTGGCGTCTCAAGAATCTGTCAGTTTGTTAAAATTTTGACAGGATGGATGCAATAAGATTTAGTTTTGTTGAATATACTCTGATATGCAGTTATGGCGAAGCACGCGAAAATAGCAGACAAGCTGTCAGATTCGTTGTGCTACATATTTACCATTCTCTTTTTACCACTTCTACTGTTACTACAGCATTTTTACCACCATTCTTTTTTACCGTTATCCTGTTTTACCGTAAACCCATTTTTTACCACTTAAACTTTTACCTCTGCATTTGTACCACTATACTTTTTACCGCTATTTCGTTTTACTACTAAAACATTTTTACCACTCCGTTTTTACCATTACAACTTTTACCACCATACTTTTTTACCGCTATTCCGTTTTACCAGTAATAGTTTGTGGGGCTATAGTACGGTTTTGTTAGTATAGTAAATACCAAAACCGAGTTAGTGGTTGGTGGTAAAAAAGAATTCGTGGTAAAAAGGGACGGTGGTAAAAAATAGATTGGTAAAAGTATAATGTTAGTAAAAAATGGTTTGGTAAATATGTGGGCAAATCTGTCAGATTATATACAGAGGAAGATTTCTTAACAAACAAGTGTGCCATACATATGGACATTCATGGACATAAGAAGAAATATAAAATTTTAACTTACATTTTAAATTATAAAGGTTAATCAGAAATTATTTTAAAGGTGAACTTTTCTTTGCTTCAAACTTAAAATGCAAAAGAATAATTAAGAAATATATATATATATATATATATATATATATATATATATATATATATATATATATATATATATATATATATATATATATATATATGTATGACAGTTCAGTTGTACATTAGTATGGTCAGTAGAGAATGGCCGTAAGGTTCTACAAAGATCTCTCTTTCTTTAGATAATGATCGGTACCTTTTTGAATAAAGAACAATAGAGCAACCGTATTTAAATGCAGAGCAAAATTTATCAGGTATCTACATAAATTGAATGAACGTGGTATTAAGTGAATAGTGAAAGTCTACATTTAGTCGGTGTGGTATCAACTGAAACGCAGTGAGTTCTGAATTTCACATAAACCAGACTTCCATAATTACAACATCTGCTTAAATCAGCCTTATCTCTTTCATTTTCGTCGTTTTGTCTGAAAAGTATTCAACATTTAGTCACTAACTCAGTTTACTCACACATCATAATGAAATAGTGCTGTAACAATGGTTTGCATCCACACGTACACACATAGGCGCTATCCTGCTATCCTGCTGCTTGTGATGTTGGCAAAACTTGCCTAATATCACGTCGTATATGTCGCGCATGCGCAACGACCGCCTTTGTTGCATTAAGATTCACGAGACTGGCTGTTTCATTGGAGAAATCTTAGCTGGAATCTGTTTGCTGGTTGAATTAGTGATTACTACCCTTAACGTTTGTATTCGAAGTTATGATGATACAGGCTGCACTAAGCTGTAAAAATATTATTTATTACTTACGTAGCTAGTTTCCTCAGTTAGCGCCTCTAACATAACTTATAATAAAAAAATAATTATTTGCTGCGTTGATATAAATAACTATATTAGCAGCCTGACATGTAAACATAATAACAATCACATATCGTTAATGTCTATGGTATTTGCGATTTTACACATGCATATGACTTCATGGCGGTTCAGTAAAGAGCACTACATTTTTTAGCTTTTAGAGGTTATTCAAAAAAAGATAATAAAAAAGAAGAAACTACATTCAAACTAGTCACACATTATATGGTCCTGCATTGTGTATTCAGGCGGCCAAAAAGTTGTGCTAAACGCAATTTTCTCTAACCGTACTTATTCCTAAAATAACATTTAAACCGCAGTTATTCCTACACATATTCTTACTAAACGTAATAATTATTCCTATTCGTATTTACAAAACGCAATTTTTCCTAATCGTTCGTAGCGCTGGTGCCAAATTGTTGTACTGCCTACTCGATATTAAAAATTTTCGGTGGATGGCAGCATAGACGTTTTCACACGTTACCAGTGGCACTGAAACAATAGTATTTATATAAAATTTGTGGTAACAAACTCGCTGTAGGCTTTTAAAACTATACTGACATATTGAACACGCCGCTTCGCGCAGCTTGTTGGACTTACTCGAGAGGGGAGACTGAAAGGGGTACACTGTACTCAAAATATTGAGTCCTATACCTTCTAACGAGAACATTGTTTCAGTACCGCTGAGATGCAATGAAGTGGGCTTTGCCTCTAGTACAACATTTGCCAGTAGCGTTACGGATGATTAGGAAAAATTGCTTTTAGTAAAAATTACGAGTAGAAATAACTGAACTGAATCGTATGTACTCAAAAGTTATGATACACCCTATCTGTAAATAAAATTGAATTGAATTTACTTACTGGCAAACTGAGAAACCGTCTGGCCGTAATATGGCAAAAGTTATTGTAATATAACAAAGCAAATTTCTCCCATTTTCAATTTAAGATAAAATGACAATATCTCAACAAGTAATTGAAAAAAACATCATTATTAACTCTTTTCAGTAGGCCGAAATCCACAACAGATTTAATAAATAATTTTCAATTGCCATTTGCCCATAGAAACAGAAAAGTATCGTGTAAACAAGTCTTTATTACGAACAAAATAAAAGTTTAGCGATGCGTTAAAATTACAATGATATTGACGAGAAATGATTTCGTTTTATTCGCGAAATAAGGCAACATAAAAAAATGTTCGACTCTTGCGATATGAAGGAAAGAAAGAGATAGATATTTGTATGCCAGTTAATTCTGCTCCGAGAAAATCACAAGTTGCGAGCTGACAAACGAGAAAAAACACCCTCTTTTAGGAAAAGAAGTATATATGAATATTTGACACATTTTTGTAGAAATACATTGTACCCGGAGTTTAATATTTTCTGTTCATTATTTCTTTCGAATAAATAAGTCAGCTGTCAATATAAAAAATATTTCTTTTCTTCTATAGTCCATAATTGTACAGTTTCAAATATTTTGCCATCGTCAGGCAACTCAGAGATACAGATGATTGTTAGTCCATCACGGGCGAGATTTTTGTCAAACTGAAATGTGTAGCTGTCAGTTATCCGCTGCATTTATAAAAAAATACTAACAAATAAATGATTTGTTCTGTGTGATATTTTCACTGCTTGATTTGAATCGGCATCTAGATGCCTGGTAAGGGTGTATTTCGTTTAAACGTCGGACAAAGACAAAAAACACTTGTTCATTTTTAATAGAATTCTTTTGCTTTGTACCGGAAGAGGAGAGTACATCGCCCCAGAAACATTGTATTTTAAAAATAAAAATGTATGTTGTAGTTCTCATCAGGAAAAACATGTACGCTCGCAACATTAGCAAGTTTCCCAGATATGCTAAAAATATAATTAGCTCGGTATTTAATCTTAAGCCCAATTTACATAAACTCCCTAGTAGAGCAACGTTAATCGGCAGCAGTGGAGTTGTTTCACAACACACAAACGAGAGTCATCACTAATACAATTTGCATATAGGTACCAAAGAGCAAACAGATTCTAGCTAAGATTTCTCCAATGAAACAGACAGTCTTCCTCGTGAATCTAAATGCAACAAAGGCCGTAGCTACGCATGCGCGACGTATACGACGTGTTATTAGCCAAGTTTTGCCAACATCGCAAGCAGCAGAACAGTGCGAATGCCAACCACTGAGGAGCTTAATTTCAAAACAAAATTATTCCATTTTTTACATAAAATAAACGAAAGATGTCACTATATGCTTTAAATTAAGCCGAACGTAGTGATGCTGGAATATTTTAAATTTTAACAGAAGTTTAATTTTCCCATAAATTTAGGCTGCTTAAGTATAACCTTCGTTTCAAGACGATATTTTTCCCTCAACCTTATTATAAGTGTGGTAGGTTACATTTTACAACGCGAGGTGCTTCTACTAGTACGACGCGAAACGGAGTGCTTTAATAAAACCGAGCGTTGCATATAGTTAAATGTATTCAAACTTTCTTAAACTTAAACATTAAGGGGCCCGTCTGGTAGTCAAATTTATAGTGAAACAGAGATCTGCGCGTCCCATAATCATTTCATATTTAGAGGTTTTTTTCTTTATTTGCAACATAATCATAAACATGTTACCAAAAGATGTTAGAAGATCTCCCTGGTTTTATTTTTCTTCTTTAACTTATGATTTTGAAAAAAATGAACCCGTAAAAACAAAGTTTTTGACTATAAATCCTTTATTTATGAGACTCGATCCATATTTATTTAAATTTTTGTTTTCATAGATAGTGTGTTTCAAGAAAGAGTTAAAAAGAGTAGGGTATGGCGGGAGGTCTTGTGCTGGCCAAATCAGATTTTTTCTTGTGCCAAAGTAAATTTTTGGTCACAACGAGCCTATGTACCAAATTTCAGAGTTAAAAAGCGTAGGGTATGGCGGGAGGTCTTGTGGTGGCCACATCAAATTTTTTCTTGTGCCAAAGTGCATTGTTAGGTGACAAAAGTCTATTTCCAAAATTTCAGCTCGATAGGATCCCGGGAATTGGGTCATTTTTTACTTTTGTTTTTTCGCCGTACGTACGTAAGACGGTGAAGTTAAGGCTCATTCCCACTGCTTATCATAGTCATAGTTTTTGTTAGTTGTCATAGTCTTAGACAGTTTGGTATACCGAATTACGTGTAAACATTCACAGTGCTTGTTTTAGTCTTAGTTTTTAGGCTTTATCATAAACACAATCACAAAAGTATGCAAACTTCAAATTTTTGTTATAATCATAGTAATTATTTTATGAGATAGCGATATATTTATATACCTGTCTCTTTTTAATGCTGTTGTCAAACAGAATATGACCTTCTTATGTCAAAAAATTAGATTAATAATGCTACAGAAAAATTAAAGCAAGGAAAATATAAATAAAAATGTTCCTTCATTACTTAAAAATAGGTTTAAGCCGAGTTTAAGCTATAATTTATAAATAAAATATATTTACAGGCATATTGAATTAACTGTCATGACATTGTTATAAACATTGTCATAAACATAATTTATATTGTGATGAGAATGGTCAGCGCATGTTTATGATTAAGACAAAAATTTATGTCAAAAACTATGACTATATAAGCAGTGGGAATGAGCCTTTAATATAAAGGATTTAAAAAAGACTTTGAAATCAGTCATTTTTCTCGATTTTTATGATTTTTTTTCTAGTGCGAACAAAAAGTAATTTTCAATTTCTGAAAACAGAGAGACCTAAATTGAAGGTTTGTTAAGGCCGGAATGTAGCTGTCTACGATTTCGTCGAGAAAAAGGAGATATAATATATACAGATCTAGTGTGTTGAATAAAGGCAGCAATAGCGAACGCGCTTTAAAAGTGACATCGTATTTGTATTATATTGTATTTATAAGACAAAAGAAGTAATCAAACGCATTATTTATATACTGTATAACATGTTACCTACAGTGCGACGTATGAATTTTAATACATTTTGTATTTAAAATGCCCTAAATTAAACATGTAAAAGTAGTATTTTTCCCTTTATTCGGCATTTTATTTAACCAATACTAAATCGATGCGTCGCACTGTAGAATGTATATTACATATTGTCGTAAAAAAATTTCAATGTTCTTACGTTAGTATTAGATTCAATACTTTACAAACCGTAGAGCACTGTTTTTTCTCTTTCTTATACAGCTACATTCCCGCCTTAACAAGAAGTTTTTTTTCATTCGTCTGTGTTATAAATTAAATGAGATATGATGGGACAACAATGATATGTTTTCGCTGTTGAACTTGTAGATTCTCTAGTTAGACAGTACATTCTATGCTCAGTTTTATTACATTTTTTGTTCAATTGACTGCAACAAGAAGAGCTTAACGTCATCTGAACCCACCATACTTTGGAAATGACGACTGACGTTTATCTTTAAAAAAAAATTTATTTAGCACACAAATTTTATTACATACAGACAGTGCCATATTTTCACTTTTTTGGAGGAGGGGTACATTCTCAAAAAGAGAAGGCAGATACCTACCTTAAGCTTGAATTTTCAAAAATGGAATAACAGCACGTTTTTTTCTCTTTCATGTGCAAATTTTAATAAAAACTAAGCTAATTTAATTTACGCATTTTAGAATCACCGTTCAAAAAATAATTGTATATTTCTATGACGCATGAATGGAAATGGGTGTGTGAGTGAATTTTGATTCACGCTCACGCCCACTTACGAAATTGAAAATATTTTTGACGACCATTCACGAACATAATTTTTTTAAATTTTCACGTTCACGCCCGTTCTCGATTTTGAATTTTTTTTTTCACGCCCATCGGGTCACGGATTTTAATTTTTTCCACGCCCATTGAGTTACGGTTTTCAATATTTTTCCCATGGCCATTGAGTCACGGTTTTCAATATTTATGCACAAAAACCAAGATTAGCTCTAACGCTCAACAAATCTAATACCAGAATAATAATAATTATTAATAAATAAATTTTAATATATATCGTTTTCAGAAAATGACATCTGCGCTCTCTTATATTCTTTTGTTTGGAACAGCATGTTTATTTTCAGAAATTATTCTACACTTCACAACATATTAGATTTTATAACAACTTTAAAATAAATAAAAACTAATGTTGTAATGATTATTGTCTTGTAATTAAATTTTTTTATCTACAACAATAGAATAATGTATTCATTATATACGTGAAAGTAGTATAATAAACCCCTCCATAAGGACACATTATGAAATAATGAATTCATTATTTCACACTGTTAAATAATGAGTACTTTATTCTCTCGAACTGTCAAACTGCCATCACATCTGTTTTAATATTAGTGTTACATCAAGTTATAATTTTATGACGTTGTAAGCAGAAACAGTAAAAATAATAAAAATTTGTAAAACGCTGTATATGACTAGCCCATAATAGTTCTAAATTACTCGGATAAATTGTCATCACACCAAACTTTGAGGTTAGGTTAATATCAATACAAATTTGTAGTAAGAAAATGTTGTTTTATTTAAAAAGTTGTAGATAAAACGTCGTATTTGACTCGAAAATAATGGCTATAATTAACTCGGATGATTTATACACTCGCCTTCGGCTCGTGAACAAACTTTCATCCTCATTAATTATAGCCTACATTATTTACTCGTTAAATAATATACTATAATTTCCGTGAGTTTTTTCTCACGCCCATTCACTTCCAGCACAAAAAACAACGTTCACGTCCACTTACTTCTCAAATTAAAAATTTAGTTCACGTTCACGGTGGATCACACCGTGATCTATTAAATTTCACGCCAAGCGCCCATCTCTAATTTGAATAATAACAATTGAAAAATAAAGTTTTTTTAATACTTATCGTACACAAATTTTAAATTCCCACTGCACTTTTTGTTTTTTCACTGCACATTTTGTGTCCATCTGCACGTTAGAATAAAGCCTGTTTCACATTATACTTTTTTCGATTTTGTTTCTAGCCATTTCTAGTATAATGTAAATCAGAAATTCCCATCCGAGCTCCGTTCGATTTCCATACTTTTTTCTAGTACAGAAATATACGACGGCGTAGAAGGGTCAGGGTAAATATTTTTTTATATTGAATTCCCGACTTTTAAACTCGGGATCTCGACTTTTAATCTCGGGATCCCGACTTTTAAACTCGGGATTTCAGTTATTTAATCTCGAGATTAAAAGTCGGGATCCCGAGAATAAAAGTCGGGATCCCGAGTTTAAAAGTCGAGATCCTGAGTTCAAAAGTCGGGATCCCGAGATTAAAAGTCGGGATCCCGGGTTTAAAAGTCGGGAATTCAATATAAAAAATATTTACCCTGACCCTTCTACGCCGTCGTAGAAATATATGCCCGGCTCTATTTTTCTATTCGAGATTCATACTAGATTTTTCTACGTATGCATAGTTCGATCTGGAGTCAGTTTGACCAACATTTAAAAGTTTCGATATTTTGTTTTGATTTGTTCACGTTGACATTTATGAGTTTTGCATTTGTATGTGATATTCAAGTAGTCTTAATTATAAATTCTAACCTTAAATCTTATGTTGTCACTTGTCAGAATAAGTAAGAATATAATTTATTATTTTGAAATTGACATTTCAGAGAGAATTGAAGAATTCCGATTGTATACAAATAGTTTGGAAATAAAGTATGAAACTCGAACGATTCTCGGATGGAAATCAAACGAGAAATCTAGCATGAATCTAGGCGAAGAAAGTATAATGTAAAACAGGCTAAATCTCTGATTAACGGTTTAGCATTTCGAATACCTACCCAAATATTTTTTAAACTCTTCGATAATAATGCAGAAAGCGTCTTTAAACGGATTTTTCTTTGTATCGTCGTATCTCCTATGGATTTTTATAGTTCCCCACGAACTTTGCATTTAAATGTCACCCCTAGGTCATTCCTCTATCCTCCGTCCTCTCGCGTTTATTTATTACCGCCCAAGTTCTTGCTGAATTCTTTCAGCACTATCATTTAATGCCAGCCGAGTTGTCTTGCCGCAAGTGGCAACTGGCGTAGCAGCGTAGGCATTTAGACGCTGGGCGTCTGTCTGGGCATTTGAGTGTCGGCGTCCGCCCTAGTTCGCCTAGTATTTGACGATGCAACTAGCAAACTTGCTCGACGAGGAACGAGGAACTTCGTACTGAGGCTTAAAATTGTAAATTCATGCGCGGAGTCTAAGAATTGGAAAAACGAAATTTCTAGATTTATATTTATTTATATCAGTGCGCAAGGATCAAGTTAGTGGCGCTTGTCGAGGAAAGTAGCGACGTAAGTAATAAATAATATTTTAACCTGGTTGCTATATGACAACACTCTCAGTAAAAAGGCTCTCTCTCTCTCTCTACTTTAACCAAACCTCGAAACAATTTCTGATTTATTTAGTGTTACACGTCTTCTTGTCTTGTAACTTCCCCGATCTATGTAATAGAGGCAAGTATTATATTCGCGATTTTTGATAGTTCGAGATTTTGGTGAATCTTCACGTTTTAGTATTGATCCTAAAAAACACAATTTTTAAAAAAAGACGGTCTGTCGAGTCGATCTGTCTGGATGTTGGATAACTTAAAAACGCGTTGGAATTTTGGACTTAAATTTTATATTTAAGATCTTTAGCCAAAAACTGACTTCAAGTTCGTTAATGACCTTTATTCAACTAGTGGCACTAACTTTTAAAACATGACTTTTTCATTTTTACAAAATACTATTGTTTGTGGTGTCAAATAAAAGCTCTCGGGAAAAGAACTCTAGTAGAAAAATAAAAAATGGACCCGTAAAACAAAGTTTTTGACTATAAATCCTTTATTTATGAGACTCGATCGATATTTATTTAAATTTTTGTTTTCATAGATAGTGTGTTTCAAGAAAGAGTTAAAAAGAGTAGGGTATGGCGGGAGGTCTTGTGCTGGCCAAATCAGATTTTTTCTTGTGCCAAAGTAAATGTTTGGTCACAACGAGCCTATGTACCAAATTTCAAAGTTAAAAAGCGTAGGGTATGGCGGGAGGTCTTGTGGTGGCCACATCAGATTTTTTCTTGTGCCAAAGTAAATGTTTGGTCACAACGAATCTATGTACCAAATTTCAGATTGATTGGATATGGGGAAATGGGTTTGGGGTATGGCGGCAGGTCTTGTGCTGGCCACATCAGATTTTTTCTTGTGCCAAAGTGCATTGTTAGGTGACAAAAGTCTATTTCCAAAGTTTCAGCTCGATAGGATCCCGGGAAGTGGGTCATTTTTGACTTTTGTTTTTTTGCCGTTTTTTTTCTTACGTACGTAAGACGGTAACTTTTAAACGCTCGTCAATTTTTTTAATATAAATAATTCAAATTATACAGAGTTTTGTGTCAATTTAAAACTCTCGGGGAGATAAATTTAGTAAAAATTCACATTTATACGATTTTAAAATTATTCAATTTTTTTCCAAGTGTATTATTAAATTAAAGTTCTCTGGGAAAAAAAATTAGTCGAAGAGTCAAAAACAACATTTAAACGATGGTCAGTTGTCTTTACCTCCCGCCTTATGTTATATAAGGGGAGGAATTGTGACGGGTTAAAATTTTAAGGTTTTAATACAAATCTTAAGAATCCAGTTATTTTTATCTCCAAACCGGACGTAGTACTACTTACGAGTATACGATAAATAATTAATTTATCACAATATTTTCTATTTCAAGTGAAAGATTATATTTTTGAAGTTTACTCCTTAAGAATCGATTTTCATATAAGGCGCCCGGTATTGAAATTTTATGAGGAGTGAAATCAAACGTTAAACGTTAACTAAAAGTGTAACATTTTTATTATTAATTATTAGTGTTGATAATGATGACAATACGTAACAACCCACACGGAATGATGTTCAATAGATTGATAATTAATGTATAACTTATGTAAGGTAGGTTCTTTATACTTGTGTAGCATTCATTCAGATAATAGAATTGATGTGGTGAATTGATAAAGGTGAATTGTATGTGTATGTAATGTTAACAATAATTATATTCATATACATTGAAGTGAATAATGAAAGTATATAGAATATGGAAAAAACCAGTACAGGTGATGATGAAAGAAAATCCGAAGAACACGTGGATGCAGTTACTAGGTTATCGAATCAATATGAAAAATGTAAATAGAATAAAAATTCATACATGCTTTCAGTATTATATTATAAGAGATGCGTTTATTTACCATCTTTGCCTATTGCATATTCAAAGACAATCGTACTTAAGGAGTAAACTCCAGTCGTGCGTCGGAGCTGACACACACAATTTTTTTGTTTTGTCATCTACAATTCATATTTTAATTTTTTTCTGTACATGATACTATTTAGGAAATAAATTATTATTTATAATCTAGAGTATGAAACTTCAGTAGGTATTCAGTATCGGGTCTAGGAAAGTTCACCGAAAACAATTCAACGAAAAACAATTATATAGCAATTATAGCAATTCAACGAACAAACAATTCACCGAAATACAATCCACCGAAAAACATATTCACCGAAAGACAATTCACTGGCACCCTTCAGGTGTCTAGGAAAGTTCACCGAAAACAATTCACCGAATACAATTCACCGAAATACAATCCACCGAAAAACATATTCACCGAAAGACAATTCACCGAATAACATATTCACCGAAATGATAACTTTTCTGTACCTATGTAGGGCATAGAAAATTTTAATTTAAAATAATTATAATTTTTTATATGTTTAAAATTTTGGATATCGTCTAGGACCCTGAGGATTGCGTCATATGGAACTAAAATTTTTCATACATATTAAGTGTACCAAAATGCAATTTTTGCACATAGGCGTCGTCTCATCAACATGTGAGAGCATTGTGCAGAAGTGCGTAGGCAACGGGGAGGAAACACGCGATAGGTACTAAACATGACATTTTTATGACACTTTAAATTTCAAATGCTCATAACTTTGAATCAAATCATCGTAGAAACTTGTTCTTTTTTGAACTTCAAAGGAAATTGTGTGAACTTTAATGTCCTTGCCTTGAATATGGTCTACAATTTTTTTTGTACTCCGTGCAAGTTGAAGTTTTTTCAGTCAAAAACATTTTTTCTCTCTGCTGGTTTACGGGACATTGGATGTATCAGGTACACCATTCGAAAGAGGAGACTTTGATCTTTTTAAAACCCAAAGGATTATTGATTTTGGGTCAAATGCAACCGAGTTATCAAGGTTTGAAAATTTGACATTTTTCGTCAACAAAAAAATTTTCACCTAATTTTTTCCTCGAGTGAATTATAAGTAGCGTAGGTTATATACCTGCGCCGGCGACGAAATTACATTAGGACGGCCCCAGCTTCACAAAATTTAGCTGTTACAATACTTACATACATTAATCCTGCGGCAAGAACTTTATTGAAACTTGACTTTACACACATTTAACGATGTAGGTATGTAAATATTCAAAACATGGGGAATTTACGTTAAGTATCCTTTTCCTAATGCCTGCATATTGCTGCCAGTTCTAAGGAAAGTTAATTATTATTTCGGTAATTTTATATTATGTATAATAATTTCTATTTAATATTGTCGGTACATACTAACATTTATTTCTTTTGATATACCATTATCTATGTACAGGGTGAGTCAGCTAACTATTCCCTATTTGGATTTTTTATAACTTAGGCAATTTTTATCAGAAAGTGACGAAATTTTTGCAAAACATGAACTATCTAAAGGAATTTTTACTGCCGAAATTTCAAATCGATCAGACAAAAACTTCACGAGTGGTTCACTTCAATGTGAAAATTGGACCAATTAATCCAAAATTTCCAATTGCAGCCCAAACAGTCGTTCTAGGAGAGTGCAAGGATTGTTCAGCAATCCAGTGGGGATTTTCATCTGACCAATACCGATGATTGTGTCTATTAAATCCACCATCAAGATGAAAATGTGCGTCATCAGAAAACATGATGTTATTCAGATGACCAGGGTTTTCATTCATTCGTTCAATTTCGTCTTCTGCAAATTCCAATCGGTTTGCTTTATCCTCTTCAGAAATTGCCTGCAGAATTTGAATCTTATAAGGATGCCACTTAAGGTCCTTTAAAATCCTACAAATAGTCGTTTGACTAATCATTAATTAATTAATCATTATTTCAGTCACCTATTAGGAAGCAATATAGCAATAATGATAAAACTTTGCGAACAAAAACTCAAGTGGCTACTGTATTTACAGCAAAAATTTGGCGGACTTTACACAAAAACTTGAGACTTTACAAACAAATGAAATAGGGAACACTTAGCTGACTCACCCGGGTCCATCAAGCTAGCGGGGCCATTATGGCAGAAACACATCGGAATAGTCTCAAAATTTTTAACTATTTTATTGCTAATTAATTACCGAAAAAATAATTTTTTAACCTCATTAGTTAACGAGAAAATGATGTTTCTGCTAGCTTGACAGGCAATTATGGCAGAAACACATCGGACTAGTCTCAAAAATTTTAACTATTTTATTGCTAATTAATTACCGAAAAAATAATTTTTTAACCTCATTAGTTAACGAGAAATTGATGTTTCTGCTAGCTTGACAGGCAATTATGGCAGAAACACATCGGACTAGTCTCAAAATTTTTAACTATTTTATTGCTAATTAATTACCGAAATAATAATTTTTTAACCTCATTAGTTCGAGAAATTGATGTTTCTGCTAGCTTGACAGGCAATTATGGCAGAAACATATCGGACTAGTCTCAAAATTTTTAACTATTTTATTGCTAATTAATTACCGAAAAAATAATTTTTTAACCTCATTAGTTAACGAGAAATTAATGTTTCTGCTAGCTTGACAGGCAATTATGGCAGAAACACATCGGACTAGTCTCAAAATTTTAAACTATTTTATTGCTAATTAATTACCGAATAAATAATTTTTTAACCTCATTAGTTAACGAGAAAATGATGTTTCTGCTAGCTTGACTGGCAATTATGGCAGAAACACATCGGACTAGTCTCAAAATTTTTAACTATTTTATTGCTAATTAATTACCGAAAAAATAATTTTTTAACCTCATTAGTTAACGAGAAAATGATGTTTCTGCTAGCTTGACTGGCAATTATGGCAGAAACACATCGGACTAGTCTCAAAATTTTTAACTATTTTATTGCTAATTAATTACCGAATAAATAATTTTTTAACCTCATTAGTTAACGAGAAAATGATGTTTCTGCTAGCTTGACTGGCAATTATGACAGAAACACATCGGACTAGTCTCAAAATTTGTAACTATTTTATTGCTAATTAATTACCGAAAAAATAATTTTTTAACCTCATTAGTTAACGAGAAAATGATGTTTCTGCTAGCTTGACTGGCAATTATGGCAGAAACACATCGGACTAGTCTCAAAATTTTTAACTATTTTATTGCTAATTAATTACCGAAAAAATAATTTTTTAACCTCATTAGTTAACGAGAAATTGATGTTTCTGCTAGCTTGACAGGCAATTATGGCAGAAACATGTCGGACTAGTCTCAAAATTTTTAACTATTTTATTGCTAATTAATTACCGAAAAAACAATTTTTTAACCTCATTATTTAACGAGAATTTATACCAGCGAATCTCTTTTTACTTCCTTGTACGGAGTAATAAAGAAGTATTGTAATCGCGAAAAATTTCGGTTCTCAGATTTTTACGGAAATATCCGTTTTGACCTTTTCTGAATCCATTATGACTAGTTTCGTCGTGATGTCTGATCTTGCTTACGGTTATGACTTATATGGCGTTAGTGCCAACGTGTCACCCGTCTCACTTGTCAATATTTTTTACGCAGAAACAAAAATCAACCGATCATGGATTATAGGATTTCAACGTTTTATTTGATAAATTTATTTATCAAATTTTACTACAGTTCTTTAATGCTACCAGATAAAGACAATTTTTTATAACGTAAGTTGCAAGTAACTTTTCCTCTTATTCTTATTACAAATAAATATTATATTTATCTAAATTTATAAAAAAAATTGACTTCCGGTGAATATAATATATTAGTAGGTACCAAAATCTATTGAGCTCTGCCAATTTGTATGCAAATGTAAAATACCATATATCAACATTTTTGGGTAATTCGTATTTGAGATATCCACACATACACACACATAAAGATATCATCGTGGTAACTATCAAAACTGAGTTGTAAGAACACTAATTCGTGCTCGTCCACTAAAAACTCACAACCCGATTTTTAGCATGATTCCAATACTTTCCTTTACAGGTATGGCGGAAGGTAAAAATGAGGTTAAAAAATTGTTTATTGGGTAATTAATTAGCAATAAAATAGTTAAAAATTTTGAGACTAGTCCGATATGTTTCTGCCATAATTGCCTGTCAAGCTAGCAGAAACATCAATTTCTCGTTAACTAATGAGGTTAAAAAATTATTTTTTCGGTAATTAATTAGCAATAAAATAGTTAAAAATTTTGAGACTAGTCCGATGTGTTTCTGCCATAATTGCCTGTCAAGCTAGCAGAAACATCATTTTCTCGTTAACTAATGAGGTTAAAAAATTATTTTTTCGGTAATTAATTAGCAATAAAATAGTTAAAAATTTTGAGACTAGTCCGATGTGTTTCTGCCATAATGGCCCCGCTAGCTTGATGGACCCGACTCACCCTGTACATGCATGCCAACTCATTGTTGTGTGTTAACATTTGTAAGAAGCGTACGCTTTATAACAAATAAATTATATTATTATTATTATTATTATTATTATTTTATTTCGGTGAATATGTTATTCGGTGAATTGTCTTTCGGTGAATATGTTTTTCGGTGGATTGTATTTCGGTGAATTGTTTGTTCGGTGAATTGCTATTTCGGTGAATTGTTTTTCGGTGAATTGTGTTCGGTGAATTGTTTTCGGTGAACTTTCCGGCACCCTTCCCTTCAGTATGTTATAGTCCATAATCATTTAACATTTGTTTACTACGTAAATTTAAATTGATTATAACAGTGACAGTGACAAAATAATTTATATCTTCTTCTGCAGTTTACATAAAATGAAAAATATATATTTGTGAGTACCTACCTACAGAATATTAAAAACTAAAAAGAGTGTGTAGAGTATGGCGGGAGGTCACAAGTCACGACATAATACATAATTTGCAAAATATCAACACAAAACAAATGATACTTACATGTTATTGCTACTTACACTCCAGTATACAGGCAGCGCACAGATTTGTCGATTTGGATCAAAAGTTGTTCATCTATTTACGATTTTACGAAGCTTGTAAAATTTCATAGAAATATTTTAACGTGACTCGAACGTAACCCGTCGTGCGTGATCGGGTGTGACTATAAAAACAAATTCGTGAGTGTGAGTGATCGTGAGTCAAACGTAAAATGACGTGCTTGATTGGACGTGGTTCCGTGTTCAATTTCGTGAGCGTGCGTGAGCGTACAGAAAAAGTTACTCACGCGCCCAGCTCTTGTCATTGTCATTCATAACATTGAACAATGCGGTAAAACACTAATCGCTTTAATTGATTCCTGCAAATGCGCATAGCTTAGTTTTTAATTCTCCTGTCGTTCACCGGCTATAAAAAACTATTTTTCTGGTAACCAAGTTCTCATTTGTCTGGAATTATAATTTCATTATCATTTGCCTCCAATGAACCGTATGATCCGCGTATTAGAGTCATGAATCCAAAGTCGTGTTCGAGTGTACGGAAGACGATCATAGCTAACCGGAACCGGATTTGGAACGGGAGTGTTTTTGCCATGCTTGCGGATATAATAATAAAGTGGCCGGACATAATAGTAAACTACTCGATATTTGAATATTGAATGGATGCGGACATGGGAATCCTACTACGATCTCTTCTCCAGTACCGTACTAAGGTGGAGACCCATTTCGTAAAACGAATTCATGAATAATATTGTTATTATTACTAAAATACTTACTAAATAATAGTAGTTTATGATACATGTTCGTAAAAAATACACTTTACGATTAAGTTTAATACACTAGTTTTTGCAATATGTCTAGTTATTTCCTTATTAAAAATTATTCTGACGAGATTGGTGTTTCAATTAAAATAGTCGCAATACATGCGGTCACCTTTTTTATGACAAAATCAAAAATATCGAAAAATTTCCTATTTCTGTGGTATGTCAAACTGACTGTCAATTTGCGATTTAATAAATTCAGTTCTTGTAAACTTTTGATATGACATATTGCAAAATAGTAGTTTTTTCACATGTTGCTCAAGATTAGAATACGAGCGAAGCGAGTGTTCCAAGAGTAACAAGTGGAAAAAGACACTTTACGAGCAAGTTTCATGTCAAGCTATTTCCTTATTAAAAATTATTCTGAAGAGATTTGTGTTTTAATGGGGTCGTTTACTCGATTTGCCCCCATATTTACCAATCCCTATTTACCACCGTCCCTTTTTTACCACCGTAATTCTTTTACAAATCCATTTTTTACCAACATTATACTTTTACCAATCCATTTTTTACCACTGTCCCTTTTTACCACTAATTCTTTTTTATCACCAACGTATTTACCAACGTATTCTTTTACCAATCCATTTTTACCACCGTCCCTATTTTTACCACTAATTCTTTTTACCACCAACATATTTACCAACGTGTTTTTTTACCAATCCATTTTTACCACCGTCCCTTTTTTACAAAGCTAACAAAACCGTACTAAAGCCCCTCAAACTCGGTTTTGGTATTTACTACACTAACAAAGCTAACAAAACCGTACTAGAGCCCTAAAAACTCAGTTTTTGTTTTTACTACACTAACAAAGCTAACAAAACCGTACTAGAGCCCCACAAACTCGGTTTTGGTATTTACTACACTAACAAAGCTAACAAAACCGTACTAGAGCCCCACAAACTCGGTTTTGGTATTTGCTACACTAACAAAGCTAACAAAACTATACTAGAGCCCCACAAACTCGGTTTTGGTATTTACTACACTAACAAAACCCCACAAACTATTAATGGTAAAACGGAATAGCGGTAAAAAAGTATGGTGGTAAAAGTTGTAATGGTAAAAACGGAGTGGTAAAAATGTATTAGTGGTAAAACGAAATAGCGGTAAAAAGTATAGTGCTACAAATGCAGAGGTAGAAGTTGGAGTGGTAAAAATAGAATGGTAAATATGTAGCACAACGCGTTTACTCAGCTAAAATTTGACTGAATATTGAAAATAAGAACATAATTTTACTAATTGTAAGATTTACGTTTTTGAAAATTCAAAAATACACAAGTATTTTAGCTTTAAAATGTAGTAAGAAAATATTTTATAAGCATAATAAATTATTTGAAGGCGATGTACAGTGTATTCCGTTACTTGAAAAATAATATAATACTATACACTTCTTCTAAACAAAAAATTTGCACAGTTCTTGTAAATTATTGTGTTATAAAAAACAATAGCCTTACGTGCTCTTGGCAGTTTTAAAATGCCAACTTTTTATATGACATATTGCACAAAAGTTATTTATATAATCTTAGCTAGGATTTTTTATTATACGGATGTGGAATACCACGTGAGTAATAAAAAATGTCTTTACAGATGAGATATAATTATATTACCTATGTTTGTTATGAAAAATTATGTTAGATTTGTAAGAGTAAAGAAAATGTCAATACAAAACCAGGCCAATTCTCTTCTGAGATCAAGTGCACAGGCAGCGGTCTGATTGGTCAAAAAAAGTAACTCATTATTGTACGATTTCATAAAAAAGTTATTTATCTTCTAGGCTATAACTAATGATTTTTTATTACAAATGTGGAGTATTGTCATTCGAAATTTGATTCCATCGATTATCCATTCGATAGGATTAACTCCAAATTACAGATTGGTCGATGTTACTATAGTCAATCAAAATACTGATTACCGATTGCAGCAACTATATCCTATGACATTGCGACACGTCAGCGATCGAGTGCACAAGCTGCGTTTTGATTGGTCAAAAAATCGGAGCCAAAATAGTAAGTACACTCTCTGTGATATATATATATATATATATATATATATATATATATATATATATATATATATAATAATGATACTAGTGCAAATTGATAGGATGAAGTATACAGTATTGGATGTTATATGACAGAAGAGGTTAAGTGTCTGAATTTCATTTTGATAAACTGTGTTCGATTCCGATAAATAATAATAAAAATAAATAAAAATAAATAACTACAATAAGTTGTCAATTATTATTATTATTTTCTAATCATAAAATCCCAATCAGAATAATTGGGATTAAATACAAAATCATAATAATTATTAATCCTTATTTCTGTGAGTCTGTTTCTATTATAATACAAATACTGATTATGACACTATACAGTAAGAAATGTCAAAAATAAAATAATTACAGGTTTAGGCAGTACCTACCTGAAAAGGTTTCATTAATAATTATTTACTTATTATAAAAAAATGTTATTAACTTACGTGTCTGAATTAGAAGGAATAGTAAAGAAGTGCACATTCTTATTTCTATATTTTGAACTATTACACAATTTTACAGCACAATGACTTTAACATTATGGAAATTAGTTTAAAATCTCTGAGATCTGTAATGTGATTGTAATACGCCATATTGTTTGTGAAATACGACGTGCGCAAACAATCTGCGCGGTTCAGAATTTACCCCAGCAAAATCGACGAATGTCGCATCTGATTACGAAGTATAGGTATTCTGTGATAGTACTATTCACATTATTAAACGATTTCTTTAAAAACCACTTTCTAAAAAATATAAATACTCGTATAGCAAATTTTGACTTAGTTTGGTCTGTCCATTGACTGTTACCAATGGGCGAATCGCGAAATTTTTCCTAAGACTGCTCTTGCATCTAACCCTCTGGTGCAAGTCCTTGTTACAACCACCAGCCAGTACCCAATGACTTTGTAGTTGCCAAATTATGCCAATCTGGAATAGTGGCGAGAGTAAATTCCTATCAAGTCATATCGAGAAATTATCACACCTGACCGGGATTCAAACCCACAATCTCTGTTTTAATAGGCAAGCACTCTAAACACTGCGCTATTTCGCCGATTCTTGAGACAAAAGCTAAGTGCGTAACGTAACCAGTTGTGATTCTGGCAACTCCGGATCGAATCCAGTCAGGTACTAATTTCAGTTAAATGCACAAAAATCTTTTATGTGATAGGTAACAAGCATGAGTACTTATGAGTTGACGGATGATAACCAAACATCTGGTATATTATGATTTACATAATAACGATAACTCACAATTTGTTAAGCAACAATACCCAAATCTGAGTTAGAAACGAGAAAGATCATATCAATCCAGGTCAGGTGTGAAAATTTCATTGCCTTGGATCGGTATCTTCTCTCGTCACCATTACAATTAACAAAGTTATCGGGCACCGTCTAGTAGTTACGCGAGAGCGTTAAGGGTCCCGTCTCCGTAACTAAATATTGCGTGAATGTTTACAGGTGTAGCATAAACCTAGTTCCATTCCTTGTCTATAAATAAATTTTTGAAATTTTGCTTTATCTGTAAAACTTCGTAAACATTATAAAAATTGTTAGACTGCGTCACCATAAGTCAAACGCGGTGTTGAGCTACGTGGAGTCGATACCGTTAAAGTACGTCTCCACCAAAAAATCAACATATCGTAAAGCAACTTTTGTGTTTCTGTTGGGTGTTCCTTTATAAATTTATTTAAGTTGCCCATGGTTACCGCAAAAAACTAAGTATTGCGCTGTGTTCCATGTATCCGTTAGAAGCGGTAAATATAAAAAAAAGTAGGAACAAGTTTAAACAAATTATATTTGCGACGTTTTGTTCCTTTGGTGGACACATAAGTTGTCACTAGTTACTGATTGCAGAAAATAATTATTTGTCCAACTAGAGAGGAAAGTGCTTCTTTCAAGTTTGTGTCGCGAGCGAAGCGAGTGACGCAATCGAGCGATAGTATAAAAAGAGATTTCCTCTCGTGTTAGACACAACATTTTTTCACGACATATTTAACCCGGCAACGGGCAGGTGAGGTGTAGTAAACCCCAGTTACTTTATAATTGCCGACAATATATTGAACTATCAATACGCAAAAGAATTCAGTCTCATTTCATCTGCGTGAAGAGTTACATCGGGTGAAAGTGCACGCGATAATTTTTTGTGAAAAATGCAGCACATTTGATTCATCGTAACTTTTTTGTATCTGCAAGTAACCAGGTGAATATTTTTTTAGATGATAGGTTCACTTTCCAAAGTTTTAGAACATTATTTAATTTTGTTTGTATTACTTTCCTTTATTATTTTACTTGTAATTATATACCAATGGATTTTTTCAGTCATAAAAAATGAGTGTATAAGTAGGTATTATTTTTTTCTTAATAATGTAATTAAATAATTTTATCGTTTTTTACTTCCGCTGAGCCAGGAATGACTAAATTATCACTAAATATATAATTTATTTAAAAAAAAAATTAATGCTTCATAATAATTATTTTTTAAATGGGGTTTGTCACACGCCCTTACTTGTAATTTTAACCCGCTGCCGGGTAAATTTAGGAAAATCAGATGATTACAAGTTAGATTATAACTGCCATCTGTCAGACTGACGTTTATAAAAACAATGAAATGTTTCACTGCAGCCACTATGCCACATTAAATTTAAGTTGTAAAATTATGAAATTATAGAGAAATAAAGTATAAAACATAATAATTGTAAAATAATAAATTTTTATTATTTACTTACAATTTTTAAAATATTTCATCGTAAAATAACACTGGTGGTTCACTGCTTTCTTTCCTCTCTAGAGAGGTAAAACTTACTTTCCTCACTATTTCGCGAGAAGATAATTGTATTTTCTTCGCATGTCACGCAAAAAGGTACAATATTTGATTATTTTAGTTTGAGTCTAAAGGCTATGTTGATTGAGTGGATACACTCTGCGCAACAGGAACAAAACTGAAATATGATTATCTTTTTTGCTTTGGTGGAGACAAAAGTTTATTTCTGTTGCTTCCTATTTCAATCCTTTGAAACCAATGGTAACATATACCAACACAATGTTGCTCTATGTTACTATGTTGCTTTGGTTGCTTTAGATGGAAAAACAGCCTTGACTGAATCTCGCCCCAGTATCAAGAGGCAATTAAAGTCAATAATAGTTATTTAACTAACTAGTGTGTTCATGAGAGCGATTAATAATTGAGACATTTTAACGCGTGAGAGAAGCGAACGCGTAAATTGTCGAGATTATTTATCATCTGTTAACACATGAGTTAGTTACAATATTTTTCCGTTGATCATATCTTTTAAATTTGAATAAAATTTTATTCCATGACATATATGTTAGGTTAGTAAAGTTTGGTACTGCTGCGCATAAGTTTTACGTAAATTATTTTAGCTAGAACTGTCGAAATAATCTTGTTTAATTCTGTTAAGCGTTTTTCTACAACTTAGTGCTACAGCTAATACTACAGTACTTGTGTTGAACGCATTCAAAAAAATTGTTCATTAATAGGCGTCATTAATGTGTTATTTTTTTAAACGGAAAATAAAATTAAATAAAGGCTACAGCATAAGAAAGGGAACAGGCATAAAAAAATTTAAATCCTATTAGTCCGCCCCTGGGTGGGAATCCTGCTGCGCCGTGTCGTCGGCATGGAGGACCGGACTATTCCTAACCGACTACCGGACATCGGACTCGAGGAGCACATCGTAATATGTGTGAGTCAGCGTTATAGAGGTGCAAATTTGTGAACCCTTATTATGAATTCGGCGATTTATGAGGGACATTTCATAACTCTCGCTGTCAACTCTGTTCTGTACCTGCGGATTGGTTGACGGCGGACGACATTTTAGAGACGTCTTTGTGAGTGAGTTCCAAGAGAACCTCGTTAAATAACAAGTTATTTACACTACTTGCTAATGCATATATTGAACTATTTCACATTTTTATAATTAAAAAATAGCGTAACAATGTGATATACAACTGTGTTCCCCCTAGGGTTACCACATTTGTTTATCTTGAAAAGAGGGCGCCGAGCGAAGCGAGGGCTAATCAGCTGAAGGCGAAATTATTTTTTTTTAGAAAGGGACGTGTCGAGCAAAGAATTTGAACAAACAAAAATCTTAAAAAAATACAATTACGAGTGATATAATAATAATCAAAATTCAAATCACATTTTGAAAAGAAACAACAAAGCTAAAATTAGCTTACTTTAATAAATTGACTATTGCAGCTGCAATAGCCAACCTGCCAGCGAGGTCGTGGGTTTGAATCCCAATAAGAGCATATGGATGTGGTGTTCGTCGATTTTTTTTATTTTAATATAAGAATAATTGTCACTGGCTAAAATCGGAATGAAAGGCGAATTTTTCGAGTGAGGTAAAAAAAATTATGAAATTGACACCACAACTTATAATTAAATAAATAATAAAAATAAATAAATAATAAGTTGTATTGAAATAGTTAAATATTTTAATTTACTTTTTTAAAATTTAAAATAATTTTTTTTTCGAATTAGGGCAAATACCGATGAGTTATCAATTTAATTTAAGTACCTACCTATCAAAATTATCAAAAGAGGATAATTGTATTAATAATATGAAAATTGATACCGGATCCGAATATCTACCCGGGGAAAAGAGGACGTCTGGTAACCCTAGGACACTCCTCCCTCCAAACTCAATACTGCCCAACTATGGAGAAAGGCAGTAACTACAAAAAAATGAAAAATCATTTTTTTACATTTTTTGAATGGTGTGGCAATTTTACACCTTAATACAACACAAAAAAGCAGTAAAATTAAGAAACATTGGAAATATAAAGGAAAATCATATACTGCCTTTAAGAAATACACGTACATTACAACTAAAAAAGCAGTAAATGCACGATTTTACACATAAAAGCAGTATGTGTACACGTTAAATTTCAGTTACTGCCTTCTTCCTTTTTACTAACTTGCAAATATTGTAGATATTGCTTTTATCGGTTTTTATTATGTCAGAATATTAAAACATAAATTAGATATCTGCCAAAATAAAAAATAAATGAATTGTTCTTTGTTTTATGATAATTTAAATACCGAAGTCCTAACAAAAATATAAATCAGTAATTTCGCAATAAATGGTAAATAACAGTAATTGTCATTTACTGCTTTTCGAAAGTATATTTTTTTAGAAACTTTACTTGTTAAAAAGGCAGTATATGCATTAAACATAACAAAAGTAATCAATTGTTTAATTTTAAAGATTCCAATTACTTTTAAATTAAATTTTAGACAAGATACATACAATTTTACAAGAGGGTAGTTTTAACGGTTATTGCCATAAACGTTTAAAGTAAATGCGTATTATCTGCCATTTTGTGTTTTTGCATATACTGCCTTTCTCCATAGTTGGGCAGAATAGGTACCTAATTATAATGATAAATAAGTTCACAGTCGCACAAGAAAAGGAATAATAAAAAATACGTTCTTTTAGCGAAAATTGTTGTTCTTATTAAGAAATGGTACTAATAATTTTGTTGCTGTCAAAAAAGTTGACATTGACGTCAGCAATTCAGGCCGCGAAGTAAACCATTGTGTACGATACATTTCGCGGCCACGTTGCTATTAGTAACGACTCCGAAGTAAATTTATAGAATGGGCTATTTGCATATTTTTTTAAATTAAATATATTTGAATAAAAGATAAAAACTTGGATTGGGGACCGCAATGTCCAAACCGTAATGTCCAAACCGTAATGTGTCCAAGCCACAATGTCCACAAGAATGTTATGTCCAATGAATATAATGCCCAATTCTATTTTATTAATTACTTGTTTATATAATATATATATATATATATATATATATATATATATATATATATATATATATATATATATATATATATATATATATATATATATATATTATAACCTAACCTTTGCCATCTTTTTCGTCCTTTTTTGTATACAAATAGTTGTCAATGTTCAAAAACAGGCCTCCTTTTCGTGTTGGAATGAGCTCTACTAAATTGTATTCCGAATTCTCCGATATTTTTTGCAGATAATTTTGACAGGACTTGTATGGAAGTAAAAAGGAATGACAGTTATTACAGGAATGACAGAAAGTAAACAAGTGAAGTGTACATTTGAAAAGTGGACATGGAATTAGGTGGACATAAAAATTGGTGGACATCACGGTTTGGACATTACGGTCTCCTACCAAAAACTTGAAACTGGTATTTTTTATTTTCACAAAAATTTTATCAACAAACCCAAAAATAATTAATGAAAATTGAATAATATGTGATGTGACGTATTATGTGGCGATGTCTCCTGTACAAAATAATGACGTCACAGCAATTTTTTTTATCAATTTACTAAAAACGTAATTTTTAAAAATAAAATTTGTATTTTTATTAATGTTTTAGATTTAACATTTGGTTCAATGTGATAAAAATCTAATTTTCAGTACCTACGATGCAAGTAGCCCATTGTGCATGTCAATGTTAGATATTTTTGACAGTTGTTACAAAAAATTAAATGTTATTTTAATTATTATATGCATTGCAGTTGTACCAAAAAATTGTATGTATAACTCGTCTGGGAAATGTGTTTAGTGTCCTTGAGAATTTTTAAACCTCGACGTTCGCTTCAACCAAAATTCTGTCGGACGCAAAACAGACATTTCGCAGCATAGGTATACAAATAACTATTGAACACTTGGCGTCTTTGTATTAATAGTACCACAAATCACATATAGGTACGGTCCAATTTTGAAAATACTTTTAGCGAATCAAGCGACGCCGTCAAAAACAATTGGTAGGTACTTATTGTGACGACACCGGTTGATTCACTAAATGAATTGTATTTCATTGGGGGCACAAAATTGGCAATAATTTTAAATATGTTTAAGCAATTTTTTTCAATGAAAAATTAATATCTAGGCTATGTGCTCTTAGTATCACGTTTTTAATTTTAACTTTAGTATTTTAATATTTTTTCTTCAAATTTTACTAACTTTGGAGCTTAAAGCATGTACAAATTTAAAATTAAACAAAAATGGCACTAGACAGACATCTTTCATCTGTAAATTAAAGAAAAGAACAAACAAATCTAACCAAAATTAGAGTCAATTTCTTTATCTTGTAGGGGAGGGTATAATTTTGTCTGATAATTGTGAAACCCTCGTAAAACGTTCCACATCGAATTTCAATACAAAATAAAATTGTTACTATCTTGAATCTTCAGCCATGTCTAACACATCATGTTTTGTCCTGTGTGTTTAGGATCCAAGATGGCGGACGCCATGACCGTTGCAGGATCGGACCAGTATTAATTCTATCAGGAGACAGAAGTGTCCAACATGTCCATCGCTGGCCGAACAACTTGCTTGTTTCTCTTTCCCATCCTGCTGGCCACACTTGCTATCGGTAAAGTACACACCATTTTCAAAGAGATACTGACTTTAAATATGTATAGGGACTGTGGACGAAGGATATTGGAAGTAATTTGTTGATATTTTAATATAAATAATCCTGTGCAAGGAATTGTGACCTATTTTTCACAGAACGGAGATAGTTGTTTAGTTTTCTGACGATCCAGGATTCATAATTTTGGAGTAATATAACATGGCTTTCAGGATCAAAGAAATTATGTAACAAAATTTGTAAACTTTATTTAGTTTATTACGGACGTTTCAACAGTCAAAGTCGCCATCTTAAGCCTAAAATAATTTACATAATATTACAACCTACATTAGAGGGGAGCGGGAATGATTTTGATATCGTGAACGGGCGTGAGCGTGATTGACATGTAATGTATCGTGCGTGATCGTACATGAACGAATTTTTTTCGGGCATGAGTAAAAATCACAATTCACGATATAATAATACATAATTTGCAAAATATCAACACAAAACAAATGATAATTAAGGGTTATTGCTACTCATACTTCTTAGCGCTCCAGTACCTACAGGCAGCGCACAGATATATTTGTCGAAAAAATTAAAGCAAAAGTTCATCTATTTATACGATTTTGCGGCGTTAAAGTAAATTATCATTGTAAAATTTCATTGAAATATTTTAACATGGTCCGAACGTGACTCGTCGTGCGTGAGCGTGAATGATCGTGAGTCAAACGTAAAATGACGTGCGTGATTGGGCGTGATTCAATTTTCAATTTCGTTACAAAAAAAAAAATATATATATATATATATATATATATATATATATATATATATATATATATATATATATATATATATATATATATATATATATATATAAGTTTGAGCAGAATTTTAACAATACAATCCAAACTAACAATATAATTGTCCTCCAACCATATAAACCATATGTTATTTTATTCAGTAATACATTAACAATTATTGAAAGACGAAACAGACGTATGCTTGGAATAGTAATCAATCATTAATCAATTCAAACAAATATTGTAATACTTAGTACCACCAATAATAATGTATTACTTATTGACTTAAAGTAAAGCCCTGTTCGCACATTCTGAATCCTGGAAAAAAATAAATTCACTGTTTCGAAGCTAAAAATTAATTTTTTCAAGACTTTTTAGACGTTTTAGCTGCACCTTTATTTGACAGGCAATTTTCACTATGATTCTTTTTCTCAGAATTCAGAAACATGAAAGAACCTTCAAAGAATTCTTGGTTGAACAAGGCTTAAGGTACTAATTTGCCTATGAGTAGGTATTTAGTAATACATTCATATTTGTTTACTTTTTTTATTATCTCATATTATTAAATTTGCTTTTTAACCAAAAAACTTTTTGATTTTCTATTATGATTTTACGGCCAATTTAACTTTTTCTGCTATAGCATATCCAGTATAAAAGTTTGTTGCCTAAAACTGTATGTTAATATTATATTATTATAAAGTAAAAATGTTTCCATATTCAATATAGAATTCGAATTATGACGAGCCGCAGGCGAGTGCTGTAGATATTTGCATGGTACACTGTTATTAAACTTTTGTTGAATAATGTACATAGGTACTAGGTAATTCTGCTCACTGAACTTTTTTTTTTTAGAGCTATCATTTATTTTATAAAATGAGTAATTATTTATTACATAAGAAAAAAATAAATATGTAGAGTACGCGAAGTAAGAGATGGAATAGGAATTTTAAATTGGTAAACAATATTAATCGAACGGACATAGATTATCAGCAAATTTTTTGGCAGGAACCGCTTCGCTATCTTGAAATAGTGTATAAAGAAGTCGTCCAGCTCACTCAGTCGCATAAGTTGACGAACTTTGACTCAGCACAGTGTACAACATAGGCACATTCTTTGGCTTGTAATTGCAATTATTTCTTCAATAATATACTGCAGTCCACACTCCTTAATTTAAGTAATGAACAACTTGGATATCATTACATAGGAGTAGGTAATAATTGACAATAGTTATTATCAACTCAATACCTAGATAAAAAATGATAAAAACTAAATATAAATAGTATTATACAATTTTCTATTAATATGAGGAAAAAATGAGTATAATCGTTTCTCATTTAAACTGATTGGTAGTGTAGTGTCCGAAATCGGGCGATGGTTATTTCATTTTGTGTTTATATAAATAATTAATTTCATACTTCGCTCAGTGAGATGTGAGATATAAAAATAATTTTCGCATACAATAACAGCAAAAACCAATATGATCGAGTTCATTATGTTCTTGTTCAATATTTTTATTTAATAAATATATTTTATGTTTCCATTAATAGAGTCTGGATATATCTTTTTAAATGACATTAATACGTTTAATTATTCAATAGTTTATCACACACAATTTCAATTAACTACAATGTTATCAAAACTTCGCGAGCAATGCTAATTAAAATTTGAAATATTTGATTTAGATGATTTTCGCCTTCTGTGGCCTGAATCGAATATTTCAATCCAGCGCATTTTGTTATTTATTTCGTTGTCATTGCCTTAAAATACAAAACCCAATATTCAATGCAGTGTGATTTTGGAAAATGTTATATAGGTTGTATCATAATTTGAAGTACATAATATACCTACAATTGTTTACGAGTCGAATTTTTTTTTCAGAATTTAGAAAGTTTACTTACACAGTCTATTTTAAGTGCCACCATTTTAAATAATCTTTTGCTAAAAATTATTACGTTTTAGTTGTTTTTATAGAATTGTATTTTCTGCCCAATATAATTTCTTGTAAGTACCACATCCTGACATTTGTTTTGTCTCGTGAAGTTTTTTTCACTACCTCTTGCTTAGTAACGGTAAAATTTAAATTATTATTAACCAAGGTAAAACAAAGCAAACCGTCACTATTTATAAAAACAAGCTTCCAACCTTCCTAGTTATTTACGCAAGAAATAATGTATATGTATATGTTGTGCTTTTTCTTTTAATACATATACTGAAGGAGTACACGGAGTACAATGTAAATCACTGTCATTCGTTAATACCATAAAATTGCAAATTGTTCCAAATAAGAAATGAAACGTCCAATCTGTCAACTAATATCATTTAAACAAAACACAACTTCAAAGTTAGCTTACTGAGTAGGTATACATGTTAAAAATGTTTGTTAATTGAAATTTAAATGCTAGTTGTGAAAAAATAGTATATAATCCACGGTTGAGAAGATCATTATTGAATTTGGCGTATAATATAGGTACTATTAGAAACAATTTGATGAAATTCGGTGAAATTTGTAAATCTTGTCATAATGGCAATGTGTACTTGCGTTCATCAAATTGAAATTTGGTGCACTCGGATTTCAATTCGTAGAAAAGTATCAAAAACCCAAATTTATCTTGAAAATTTAGGGTTCGATCTATTAATTTAGAAAAAAATATATTTATTTTATCGTTTAAACATGTAAATTTGGCAATTATATCTACAAAATCTTCTTTTGTTTTCATTTTTATTGTCACGTTTTCTTCAAAAACAAACTGACACTTTGTGCTGACACCGACAAGACACAGCCAACGGACAAAAACTGTGAACAGTCAAATTAATTTCTTCAAATTTCACTGATATGAATTACATCAAATTTTGAACTGCTTGCGATTTCAACGTAACATCTTCATCAGTTTTATGAGACATAATTGTTGAATGAAATAAAAGGAAATAACATTTTAATTGGCAATCAATTTGATTTTGATGACTCATTAAATTGAACTACAGTACATTAAATTAATCGTTGTTATTGTTGTTATCGACAATAGAAAATTCTGAACAAATTGCGTGTTGTATCCGGGTGTATTTTTTTTCCATGCCAGGTTTTGTTGCCTCTATTTGCGAAATGGCACATAAGTGGTTAATAATGTAATAGTAAAAAACTAATCTTTTCATGTTAAGCATAAAATCAATTTAAAAGATTCTAAATTTAGATCTGTTTATTATATAAATAATAAAGTGGTTTCTAATTATAGAAACTAAACTACAGTGACAGTGCTATTTTTTACTTGACTATGAACCAAATCAATATAGTTCACCAATCATATTTACTAAATTGTCAATTGTAATTTCACATGTGCATTAATTCGTTCCGGGATTTTTTGAGTTCTTTTTAACAACGTATCTATCGGCTCGAGTGGTACACGATAGGCCGATTACGATTATTATTTATTGTGAGTTTAACTCAAATAAGCATATATTATTTATTACTGATTGCATACACTTAAAATGAAAATTTAACCTATTTATAATTTGAATTGACTGTCAAAATAATTCCACTTATTAATTTCAGTTAGGTTTGGCTGTTATTTGTATTACCTACGATTTTTTTATAACTAAATTGTTCTTAATTTGAATGAATCATTAGTTTTTAGTTTTTAACCAATTTGGGCGTTGCATAGATCTACACCTACAGTTATAAAATACTAAAACTATCATTACAAAATAGTAAAATGTTTTAATTAGAGATGCAACGAATAGTAAATAATGAATAATGAATATTATGCTGGATTTTCTGCCGAATAACTGAATATTCCGTGAATATTCTGCACCCTTGCACAAGGACTGACGAAACTGCTTTGAATGCAGAGAAACCTTCGACCATATATATATATATATATATATATATATATATATATATATATATGTATAGGTATAGGTATAGACAGACAAACAATGCAAGTCTTTGTTGTGAAGAAAAAAACTAGCGTAGCGGTGTGAAAATGTGTATGACCTCTTTAAGTGTTGCAGTTTGCCATCAGCTGTTACAACAAACCAGAAGTCAGCAATGTGCAACACTCTACCGAGTTATTCACCTCCTTTTACCACCTATAGCTGCTGCTCACGGCTGCCGTACTTCCTGCGTTCACAACATCGTATACTACAGCATTGAGTGTTATCTGTCAATATCTATATATGGTCGAAGAGAGAAACTAATTTTTCCACCATTATTTGGTACTATTAAATTTTAATAACGAGTAGTTCATTTTTATTTTTATCAAAATTACAAAATAAAGTTTTTGACATTATTTTTCTTTTTTTGTAATAATAATTAATGAAAACTCAAGACTAAACATGTATTTTTGTGTCTGTCAACTAAATATCTAAATAAGGCCCTGTTTCACAAACCCAGTTCAAGTATTGTAATATGTTAAATGTGACGTCAAACTATTCGGTATTCGGCCGAATAGTAAACTACTATTCGGTGTTCGGCCGAATAATGTTAAACATACCGAATAAACAGAATACCGAATTGTTGCCGAATTCGTTGCAATTCTAGTTTTAATATGACGAATCATGAAATTGAAATCGTTGTTACAGAAAAAGTCTGAGCAAATTGCAAGTTCTATTATCGTGCAACTATTTTTCCTTTTCTGGTTTTGTTTTTAATGCGTCTACCGATTGCTAAATGGCACATAAGTGGTTAATAATGTCACAATGGAGGACTCTAGCATCTTTTCATATTAAGCAGCCCTACATGGAGTCCTGCTGGCCTGCTAAATGGATGTAAGGGCAGGGGGCAACGCAGGAGAAGCAATAAATGTAGCCTCACGACATGTTGCGAGAGTAGGCGCTGGCATTGAAAGATGCCTCCTAGCTGAGACGCTTTCCTTCTTTTATATTTTCACATTGTGGGATTATAAGTGGTGAGTGGTGCATGTGTTTTACTTTCAAAGAGGAATTGAGAGGTTACTGAATATTTTAACGTTTGAATTGAAGATTACAAAGTAATGAATTATGATTAATTATGAATGGAATAAAATAAAATTTTAATCAAACATGCAATAGCAACAATATCTTGTAGAGTTAAAAATTAGGTAATTTATGAAATTCCATATGGAAACAGTAACTCAAAATAATTTGATTTAAAAACCTGTAACAAAAAATAATAATTTAAACAAAATCTTTCAGTTCTATAATCACTAAGTTCGATACAATGAATACAATATAGGGGGTTTCATAACTTCGAGTAGGTACAGACTGTCCGCGATGTGGTGACCGGTACGTCATTAGTTTCTGAACTAATAATAAACAGGCATTATGTATATCTCTGTTTGTCACAAGCATGCTTGTTCATTCGTTGGTTCATGTTACGTCTGTCTAATATGTTTATCTCTTTTCCAGTAGTATAGTTAAAAAGAGAACGATACCTTTACGTCAAGAGAAATGTCAAACACTGATTATCATTTCAGGTTATGGTTTGTAGGAAATTTAAGAATATTCACTGCATTGTATAAGAAACAGAAACTAAACTATACTCACAGCAAAAAGCATAACACTACTGTAAACTACTAAATATTAATAACCTCAAATAGAAAATTACAAATGTCAAAACATACCAGTGAATGTAAAACAATGGTTCTCGTTATTAAATATGAAACAAATCCACTGTCATCAGAATTCATTTTTAGGTAATTTATAATGATAATAGCATGAAAATTTATGACTTTAATTTTTTTTATTACATAATTCTTAATTTAAAGTTCAAATTTACTTATAATTCTTGTTCATCGTGAGTGACTGGTTGAGAACCTCTATGACGTCTATGACGTCAATTAATTTTCCCCCACCTAAAAAATTTAACCCATACGAATAATGTTTGATGACGTACCGGTCACCACATCGCGGACAGTCTGTACATACGTTAAAGATATATGTTGTTTGATATGCTGATTATGAATCAAAAAGAATTTTTTTATACCCTTAATGTATGTACCTGAAGTTATTAAACACCCTGCATAGGTACCTACCTACTATCAAAATATATGCCTGTTTATATAAGGTATACAACTTACTGATCATGTTTTCATAAAAAGCACATTTTTGAAACTACTGGATTGTTGATTGTATAATGGATATCTGACTAGCTACGCTTGGAATGAAATTCAATTTAAATTAATTTTGCATTGGCAAGAATTGCAAATTTATAAGAATTCCATAAAGAAATAAATTACTATACCTATATTATGCCATGAAAATATATGCACAAAGTTGTGAATCACCCTGTATATCTTTCACGTATTTATAGCCAACTTGGGTGTGGCACACATAGAAGTATAATAATATGTTGTTTGTGCGATAATAATACACCACAGGGTAGATTTTTATGCAGGTAGTTTAAAAGTAATTTTTACAAAATATTGTTTTTAAAGTTAATAAAATAAGAAAATGTACTAAAACCTTTCATATTTAAACGAATTCCATGAAAATCAAAGTGACTTAATTAAAGAAAATAAAAAATAATATTAAACGATGAAAATTAAAAATGTACGGATAGGTACTTAAAAAATATTTGGTCGTCTATATTTTTTAAATTAAATGTTGCGCTGTTTTTGAATTATAAAAAGCCACATTTTGTAGCCGACCATTAAACACATGATATCTTGAAAGATGCCTTCTAGATGAGTGGCATTTCTCTTTTATATTTTCACAATGTGGGATTATACTCCGTTTAAGTGGTGAGTGGTGCATTGGCTTTACGCTCAAAGGGGAATTGAGAGGTAGCTGAATATTTTATCGTTTCATGTCAAAAATACTTGTTTCACAAAGTTCTGTCTCACTCAAACTCGACTGGTTTATGTAAAATGAATATAACTACCCAGTGAAATTAAACTTCTATCATTATCTTTTATTTGCAGTTATTTCTATCATGTTTCGGCACGTAATTTTCACATTTAGTAGAACGATTTTATTTCTCATTCATTAATTTACATCATTATCCAGTATGCATACATCATCATTTAGGAGGCATTTGGAGGCGAGCAAGTGAAAGCAAAAATTACTACTTGTATAGTTCAAAATTATTGGCAACTGACCATAAAACCAGAAGTTTATTATTTGTTATTTAGGATAAGTAATTAGAACAAGATATTAGTTTGATTAATAATTGACCAAGTTAAGAGGCCCGTCTAATTTTTTTCCGAATTCCAAAAATACTCTTTTTTACTACTGTAGCTGCTCGAAACCATGCCGAAACTCGTACTTTACCGCATCCTAGCTATGTAATGTCATTTTGAAGTTGAAAAATACTGTTAAGGGCACGTTTAAAAATGAAAAAACCGTAACACGAAGTCTGTAATGGTAATGTTTTTAACCCGTTAATAGTCAAAATCATATTATAGGTTATAATTTAATTTAAAAAATATATTTTATTTTTTTCTGTAACTACTAGTGCCACGTCAGCGACACTTTGAAACTTTTACATGGCTCATTTTGCACATGCTTTCTGCATAAATATCGGATAAACGATGTAACCTACAATGAAAATTATGTTACACAATGAAAATATATACATTCCTAATTGCCTTATTCTAAAAATTATGTCTGTAATAATAGTACATTTTGCATGAAATTCATTGCAATTTGATGAATTTTGCTCTCTCTTCTTTCACTTCTACTGCAAATTATATTTATTTTCAGGTATTCTTATTTAGCATAAGGCAATCTAGAAACTCTAATGATTCTATTGATATATTATTTATTTCTATTGCTTGTTCCTATTTCCAGATATTTATGCAGATAAAGTGCATAAAAATGACTGTCTGAAAACGGTTTCAAGCGCGACCTTAAAGTGTTTTCGTTCTGAGTATACATAGCATTGTTGTCCCCATTTCTCATAATACAGATGAATGAAAAAAAAATGTTAAAAAAGGTTATTTTATGAATTTATGTTCCTCTTTTTCCAGAAATTAAAAATTGCGTTTTGTTCACTTGAAAAAAAATCATAAAAATCTTGAAAAATTACTGATTTCAAAGTCATTTTTTCCAATAACATAAGATAAAGAAGAAAAATGGAAACATAATATGTTGTAAATAAAGAAATATATACCTCTAAATATCAAATGACCATGGGATGCTACAAATTTAACTACCAGACGGGCCCCTTAACATTATTTTCTACAACATGTTTGTGCTGTTTATTAAATAACATCTAAATTTACAATATTTCGAATTGATTTTCAGAAATAAAATAGATCACAATGTGCGAAATTTGGAAGCATGTATAATTTGTTAGCTGTCGATGACGACCTATTTCTGCAAAGTAATTAATAAATTCATTATCTCCCAGAGCTGTAATCTGAGTTGTTTAAATAATTGTGAACTGTAGATTTGCTCTCTTGTGAAATAGAAGCATTAGTGTGTCAGCGAAGGTAGTAAACGAGCGCGACAAACTGTTTTAAAAGTAGTTTATTTTGTTTACTTCAAGAACAAGAACCGAGAAAAAGAAGACAGTCTGAGAAATCAACACAATGATATTTAACTATCGCCAAAATTGCCCAAAAACCGATTTACCCCCAAATAAAAAAATACAAAAGCAATAACAATAATAATTCCTCTCTAAGCGATGCAATATTTCAACCTTAGAGTTTGTATTTATCCCTCTTTATATCTATCTATCGACGAGATAGCACCGTATGGTAGACTGCTAGGCTCTAATTTCGGAGATAGTGGGTTCGAATACTGGTCACACTGGTTTGGATCAGTACCTACTTTAGTCACCATTCCAAGTTGGAGTACAATTAACTTGGCAACCACAATGCTATCGGGCACCGGCTAGTAGCTGCAACAATGGGCTTGCACCGAGTTGGCAATACGCATCCTAGTAAGGCAATCAACGTGGCATATGCAAAGAAAAATAAAATAGTATATTGTGCACCAAAGGAGGGAAGTAGCCTGAGTGCTACAACTTTACCAAAGAAAATAGTCGCACCCCCATAGAAAATACAACAATTTTCATAAAAATTTAATAGCATTTTGATGAAAAAATTTTAAAATTTCAATAAATGCTCTAAACCGTTCCGAACCGGTTCACAACTAGCAATGTGCCGTTGTCGGCAATTTAAAATCAAGGCAACATTTGCTGGCAACATGATGCCAGTATTACCAAAAAATGGATATATGCCCCATATATCCCTTGCCCCAATTTATGCTTATTATTAAACAAAATTGGTTTCTTGATTTTTAATTGATTCTTAAGTTAATAGATCACCGATTCATTTTTATAAAGGTAAGAAAACCCCACTGAATAACTTAAAATGTCACAGTATTATAACTTTTGGAATATTGTCGACAATATTTCCATTTTTAATTTTTTACTATCTTTACAACTTTTCGGTAACATTCTCAAAGTGGCAATATTGCCCATTATAAATATTGCCGATGGTACATTGCTACTTGCACCTGCATAGATACGCAGTGCGCTGTGCCCTGTGCGAAGGACTCAAGGTCTAAAAATAATATATTATGCACAATGGCAACATTCCTGGGAATATTGCCAGAAATATTTCTAAATTTCGGGAAATATTTATTTTTAATTAGAAGTTTGAATATTTTTTAATGTTCCCAAAATTTGGCAACTTGTAAGGCTCTAAGCAACTCTCGGGAATTTTCCCAGTATGGCAATATTTCCAATTGGAATATTGACCATCGGGCCATGTCCGCTTGTGGGTTTTGCTAAATTATTTTTAACGGTTTGGTTCGGTTTGCTAAAATAGCTGCGGTTCGCTAAAATTGTCTCGGAACCGATTTGCCCCCAAATAAAAAAATACAAACGCAATAACAATAATAATTCCTCTAACCGATGCTATATTTCAACCTTAGAGTTTATATTTATCCGTTTTTATATCCGCGCGCAGTCATAACAGATTACTTAAAAAAATCTATTTTCCAGATCAGCAAATCTGCAATTAATTCAGATAATCGCCTTCCTTCTGTATAATATCAGCCTCACGAGGGGTCGGTCCTCGGTCGCGCGTCGAACCCTAGCACTTTGAATTTATGATCGGAATCGAATGCCATATATCAGTTCGGTTTTACGATTTTTTTAAAGTCTTCGTAGATGCTCACACGGCCGACACAGGGACAATAACTTGCGAGTTTTCACTTCGGTACGTAAGGGAGAGTCAAGACTTTGCGGAAACGAATTTGGAACTTTGATTTTTATGAGACGCGCTGCGATAGTGTCAGAGCTAATAAGCTACTTTTATAATTTGTTTAAATTCTTTTATTTTGACTTGACATTAATCGTCCATGGGATATTATTCTTGTATTTTATGTGATATTACGTAAGTCTATCCTAGCCACATTCTGAGTTCGATCAAAAATTACATACTCAATACAATCGTCTTAGAGGATTTCATGGGGGTACATAATTGGGATATGATTACCAGATTATTAACATTGGGATGTCACATGAATATTTTTACCAAAAGTGGACATTAGCAATCGCTAGGATATTCACAGGATATTAATGGGCAAATCGGGGCAAATATAGCAAGTAACAAAGCAAGTAACATTTTTCAAATGTTCTGGGGACTTTATTTTGTCAAGTAGGATGTATGACAAATTTGAATTGTTCGTAAAACCGCGGTCTGACAATTATTCATAGTACAGAAGATATAAATATTTAAGTTTCCCAAGTTGAGTAGAACATGCAGCATGCAGATGACCATAAATTTATTAATTCGTTCCTTGATGATTCAAACTCCAAAAAATCCAACACTGCAACAACATTTCGATATCTCGTTTAGTATTTGAGTTTACCCGATGATCAAATATTTAATACAAAATGTTCAGGGACGTAGACGTAACTAGGATTTTTTTAGGTGGGCCAAGGGTGCACCAGTAATAAATTAAAGTGGGCTACACTTTTTATTGTAACATTTTTGTTTTCAAGAATACAGGAGTATATCGAGCGAAGTGAGGCGAGAAATGTATTCACTGCTGAAGGAATTTGACTTAGTTCCTACTGAAATTAAATTCGTAGAAAAACAGTACCAAGTTAAAAATATGATATCAAAATCAAATATGTATGCATAGCACGAACACTCAGACTGACAAGTTAATACATAATATTTATTCATAAACACAACATTTACCAGCAATAAATCTATCTGCTATTCATATTCATTTCTTTTGTCTCAATTAAGTAAATCTATATCTCTTCCCTAGTATTATGTAAGGTACCTACCTATTACTACATATTTTAAATATAGGTATTTCTTCCGTAAACTAATATAAAAATATTGTAAAATTTTTGGGTGGGCCACTTGGTGGGCAAGACTTTGCCACCCTTAGTTACCGTCCTTGAATATGTTGAAAACAAAAGAAAAATCAATCTATAGTTGTGTCAGCAGAAAGTGTAGAACAACAGAAACCAAACAAAAAACAGCATTTACGCCATGGTGTGTCTGCTGTCTAGCATGTCAAGGTCCGCTACCGAATGGCATAGAATCCAGCATTTCCGGTTAACCGGAGCGTTAATAGAATCCGGCGTTAATAGTGGCGGCGTGTTCCCGTTTTTGCAATAATACGTGTTCTAGGAGTTCTGTACTCTGTACAGAAACAGTGGCTCTGCTCGCAGCGGTAACAAAGATGAATGGTGATAAAGACAGTGCGCGGTCTTTAAACGGAGAAATAGCCGTGCAATGGCGGCGTGCGGTGTCTGGAAAATTCATCACTTGGCCGCGAACGATGTTCTGTAGTGGCAGTGGCGTGCGTACCGAATGGGTAATTTAATAAGACGCCAGTCAATACTGCTATTGGTAAATGCTAAATGGTAAACGAACCCGAATACCGATTTACTTCCTACCTCGGACCCGTATTCTAAACGAGGGTGCTTTATGTGCTTTCCAACCTTAACCACGATGCTTAACAATATAAATTCTATCAAATGCGAAACCATTTTTTCAACAGCACAATTCGCAGTTTTAAGGCCTCATTCACATAAGAATTTAGTTTTAAAGATTACATTTTTGTTTACCTTTAAGAATGGTTTACATTCATGTAACTATACGAGCAAGCGAACTTTCACACTTTCTAGCACTAAAGTTTAAACTTTAAATTCACCAGACTCGAATCTCGTCTCGAAATTTTTCGAGTCGTCGAGAGACTGAATTTTTTTTTTAAAAGTTCGAGATTCGAGAATCTTGACATTTTCGTCGAGATTTTCTTGAATTTTTTAAATAATTTACTTTATTCAACAATTTATTAATATAGCAATTTTAAAATTTTTCCCACCAATTATGCGTGTTTTTAGGGGAATTTTTATTTGTTGACAGTCAAACTTAGCTAAATTATGAAGTCATTGGCCATGTAAAATTATTAGTTTAAAATTTTTATAGGTGATAATACTAATTACATCAATCTGTAAAGTAGATTTTATTTTATATTATGTTTAAAATTCGTAGGTACTATAAATATGAATTTTCACTAGGCTTAGTTCTAATTATTTTAATAACTTATATGACTTAAGTAATATAATATAATTTACCAATAATTACGAATTAGTCCATGGGCCAGCTAAGATGTTGGTATAATTTGGAGGTACTAAGTTTCCTTTTAACCATAGTTAAATATGAGTATAAGGATCACTAAAATCATGACACGAACATTTCTCCATAAGATACAGTATTTTAAAATCTTTTTTGGGTATTCATTAAGCCAAAATATCAAATGTTTTCCGAGAAAAAATTGAGAAATTTTTAATATTTATTGTGTTCAATGAGCTATAACTTTTGAACGGATAAACTTATCGACATCCGGTTTCTTTTATTAAATTTTACGAACATTTATCTATAAAATACATTATTTTAGAAACTTTTTAGGGTGTTCATTACGCCAAAATATCAAATGATTTTATAATAAATACGAAAAATACATTGACATTTAGCAGGATATTGCACGTTTTTGGCTCATAACTTTAGTTTTTCAACGTACATTATTTTAAGAACTTTTTAGGGCGTTCATTAAACCAAAATATGAATTTCTTTTCGAAAGAAAATTGAGAAGTATTAAAATTTTTCGTATTTATTATAAAAACATTTGATATTTTGGCGTAATGAACACCCTAAAAGGTTTCTAAAATAATGTATTTTATAGAGAAATGTTCGAAAAATTTAATAAAAGAAACCGGAAGTCGATAAGTTTATCCGTTCAAAAGTTATAGCTCATTGAACACAATAAATATTAAAAATTTAAAAATTTCTCAATGTTCTCTCGGAAAACATTTGATATATATATATATATATATATATATATATATATATATATATATATATATATATATATATATATATATACTTAATGAATACCCAAAAAATATTTTAAAATACTGTATCTTATAGAGAAATGTTCGTAGAATTTAATGCAAGAAACCGGAAGTCGATAACTTTATCCGTTCAGAAGTTACAGCTCATTAAACACAATAAATACAAAATATTTGTATACTTCTTACAAAAAAAATCTGACGTGGCCATCACACAACCTTCCGAAATATCTAGACTTTAAACAGAAATGTGTACGTACAATCCGGTGCTCATTTAAAATATACAGATAAAAATCTAAAATATTCAAACACAGAAATTTGCATCACCTGAATAAAAAGATTCATTCACAGGAAAACTCTGCTGTGTTGAAGCCATCCTCCGTTCAATTACTACATTTAATATCTTACTTAGGACTTATATAGCGCTAGTATGCCAACTTGTCACCCGTCTCACCTGTCAATATTTTTTAAGCAGAAACAAAAATCAACCGATCATGGATTACAAGATATCAACGTTTTATTTGATAAATTTATTTTTTAAATTTTACTGCAGTTCTTTAATGCTACCAGATAAAGACAATTTTTTTTTATAAAGTAAGTTGCAAATAACTTTTCCTCTTATTCTTATTACAAATAAATATTATATTTTTCCAAATTTATATACAATTTTGACAATTAACCTTTTCAATATTCAAAAAATATCACTTCCGATGAAGATATTTGTACCAAAATCTAATAAGCTCTTCCAATTTATATACAAATGTTAATACCAAATATCAAAATTTTCGGGTAATTCGTATTTGAGTTATGCGACTAACACCCGGCCTTGACCACGCACACACACACATACACACACACATACACACACACACATACACACAGACATCATCGTGAAACTATCAAAAATGAGTTTTAAGGACCCTAATTCGTGCTTATCCACTAAAAATTCACTACCCGATTTTTTGCATGTTTCCAATACCTTCCTTTACAGGTAAGCGGAAGGTAAAAACCCTATTTTGGCTTAATAAACGTCTTAAAAAGTTTTTAAAATAACATATTTTATAGGTAAATGTTCGTAAAATTTAATGAAAGAAACCGAAAGACTATATTTTGTTTCATTCAGAAATTACAGTTAATGAAACACAAAAATTACGAAAAAAGCTAAAATTTCCCAACTTTCTTTTTTTGAAAAAAGTGTTAATTTTAGAAGTGCCATATCTCGGAAACTTTTGGACGTACAGAGCTGCGGTTGGGCTTAAATTGTTGCAAATTTAATGTACTTTAATAATGAAGCGACCGAAAGTTTATTGAAATCGAACCATTACTTCCATAGATATAGCCGTTTTTTAAAAGCAACGCCGGCCATCTTGTATTGGTCGCCATTTCTATTAACTACCACTTGAGGATGGCAATCATGGTTTTTAATGATCCTTATACGTATATATAACTATGGTTAAAAGGAAACTTAGTTCCTCCAAATTATACCGAAATCTTGAATTTGGCTAGCTGGCCCATGGACTAAATAGTGCGCACACCCAGCATCTTATGTAGTAAACTTATCAATTTTAGAAAATAATGCAATTATTATAATAAACGCGTCAATAAAACCAATTTATTTAACTAGGCAAAAATGTGACATAATTACTGCCGTGGCTAGAGTTTCATAGACGAGGCGCAGTCCTATTATTAGGAACGAAAGTGAGGTATGTCTGACCGGTCAGTAATTTTCGTCCTTAAAGAGAAAAATTCAATTTAAATTTCGCATAACGCGAAAAGAAAAGGTAGGAGGAGGTACTGACCGGTCAGAAATATCTTACTTTCGTCCCTAATAGGGACGAAAGGTGGCGTTTTCGGTGCAGGTATTGAAAAATTTAACTGCTTAGGCATTATTTTTTGGGTTCAAGGTCAACGGCTATTTCATTAAAAGTTATATCATAAAGGAGAAATTAAAATAAATAACAAATTTTTAAAAATTAATAAAATATATTTTTTATCTACTCTGGCGTGTCATAATGACAACATTGTAAGCTTTAATTTGAGGACTATAATAGCATGCATTATAGGCCAAGGACCATAATGAATCCAATATGATACTCCATAATGAAATACCATACCATGCCATAATTAAATAACTAACAACTCGTTACTAAGAAAGTTTCAAAAATAATATACGTACTAGATTCAAATTTTGTTCAATACCAAATAATTTATTTTACTTTTTAAATAATTTACGTCAGTCAGATTTCCTTGTACTAGAAGACATATTACTTTCTGACCACATGATATGTTCACTTCAGATACCGAATTTATTTATGAACAAAGAGAGTGACAAACAGAACGAACGTAAAACTGTAACAAAAATATCTTGGAACAATCTAAAAGCAGAAACCTACAGAGAAGAATTAGAAAAACAACTTAATAGCTCACTAAATAACATAGAAGTCAATTACTTATACCTAAAAGAACGAATTGAATCAACCTCTAACAATATAGGAATACAAAAGCGTGTAGAAATTTCTAACAAGATACACGTAAGTAAAAACCAATGGTATAACGAAACATGCCACAAACTTAAAAATGAGTGCAGAAAACTTTTAAGAAATTGCAAAAGAAATAATTTCGACAAAGACTCCATTACCCTTTACCAAAAAGCAAAGAAGAAATACAAAAAGCAAATAACAGAACTAAAAAATAACCTAAAATCGGATATCAAAATGAGTTTAGAAACAATAAATAATCAGACTGAATTTTGGAGAACCGTAAAAACATTGAACCACACAAACTATGTGCAAAACCCAATAAGAATTGCCGAATGGACAGAATATTTTAAAGCTTGGTTTGTTACAAGAACCGTTATAGATGAACAACAATTTTTTGATGCTCAACATCCTTATCTGGACTCAGAAATCTCCATGCAAGAGCTCAACAATGCATTACGATCTCTAAAAACAAATAAAAGTCCAGGAATAGATGGCATAATAAATGAACAATTGAAGAATCTGCCTGATTACGGGAAAACACTCCTCAATAGTTTGCTAAATGAATTCCTTACTAACGAAAACTTACCAAAATGTCTCAAAACCGTTAAACTAACTTTAGTACATAAAAAGGGAGATCGTTTAAACAACGACAGTTACAGGGATATTGCATTAATTAATACAATAACGAAACTTTTTACTGGCATTATTAATAACAGAATACAATTATGGGTAGAAAGTTTCAATATCCTGCCAGAAGCTCAGTCTGGATTTAGAAAGAAAAGATCCTGCCTAGACAACCTGTTCGTACTAAACTCTATTATACAATCATCTTTCTTAAAAGGCAAACAAGGAGTTTACGCAATATTTGTTGACTTTAGAAAAGCCTTTGACTCTGTGCCGCACAACTTACTTTGGCCCAAATTGTATAGTTTAGGCATAAGTGGCAAAATTACAAGGCTGTTTAAAATCATATACGACGAAGCATTTGTTCAAATAAGTGTAAATAACGAACTCTCTGAAAGCATACAAATTACCAAAGGTCTCCTACATGGGGAATGTGCTAGCCCCCAATTTTTCGCTTTGTACATCTCAGACCTAGAAAATTATCTTAAGAATAGAAATATGGAAGGATATTTCATCACTCAATCAGTTGATATATCTTTACAATATGCAGACGATATAGTGATATTTGCGAACTCACCAATCGATGTTCAACATAAACTTTCAGCCTTGAGTGATTACTGTAATCGGCTAGAACTACAAGTTAACGCAGATAAAACAAAAAATTTACACTTTCATAGAGGAAGACCCCCTAAAAGAAAATAAAATATGTTTGCCAGGGACAAGAAATTAAATCTACCAACTCTTACACATACTTAGGAGTGAAATTCAAATCATCTGGCTCCTTCAATGACAACTCATTAGAAAATCTGAGCAAAGGGTGCAAAAGAACAGGAGCAATTAAACAATGATTAAATCTCAAACATACTCTTGGAATACTGTAAACAAACTATACTCGACAATACTAATACCATCCCTGTTATACGGTGCAGAGATCTGGGGATTCTGTCAGGGCGACAATATCGAGAAAGGACAAACACAATTCTTTATGACACTTTTCTCATGGCAAAAAACAACTCCTAATTACTTAGTAAGACGAGAGACAGGACAGGATAATTTAAAGGTAACGATCTTCAGTAAAATATTATACTGGTGGTATAGAACACTTCTGATGCCAGATTCAAGATACGTGAAGGTGTGCTATAATAAGCTACTTCAACTAAACCAAAACTCTCGAATCTCTAATGACGAGCAAAGCAAATTTAACTGGGTACGGAACTTAGAACTTATTCTTAAAAGAATTAACTTCCATTGGATATGGGAAAAGCAAAATTTCCTTTTGATTGCCGAAGAAATTCCCAACATCTTAGTAGCTTTGAATGAACTACTCTACAATATAGATTCCGACTCAATAAACAAGTCTACTTATACAACCCAAACTTCAAACTACACAATACCACCCATTTTCACCTATCTTTGAACATACCCTACAATATCCTTAAAATTTCCTGCCAATTGCGGATTACCAATCCTAATTTATTGAACTTCTATTACAATGGAACCTGTCATAAATTCAATCATGAGGAACTATGCAGCATCTGTAACATGCATGAACCCAATGACGTACATCATTTCCTATTCCGCTGCCTCCTATTCGCTCCAATAAGATCCACTTTTCTCGATAAGTTTACAAGTACCACAGGTTCACAAATGGAGCAACTACTGGGAACTTTTACCAAGGAGAAGATGTACGACATTGCCAACTACGTTAAAAACGCATCCAAAATTTGAATATTCGCATTGAACATGTAATTAACTAAACTTTGTTCTATTTTACTCATATATGAATTGTAAATTGTAATATACTTCTTAATTTTCTTTATTTTATTATATGTAGATATATAAATCTTTGATGTAGCCAATCATTTGTATGGAGATATATCTCTTAGCAAATAAATGTATTATTATTATTATTATAATTTACGTCAATAGATAACATTTTGTATGCAATACGGATCGTAACGTCAATCATTATGGTACACATCGTGTTAACAACTCGGCTTCGCCTCGTCTGATAATATTTACGACTAGTACCATAATGATTGACGTTACGTTATAACATAAATAACTATTATGCATTTAAATATGTGCCTACGTGGTAGAGGTATATTAAACAGAGAAACAAGTCTTTGAGTGTTCCATAAAGTTTCGACTGTGAGATTTTATTTGAGATTGTGTAAAATGTATTGCAGTTTACAATAAATATAAGATACCGTACATTATACTTGTATTTTGATATTTATTTAAACGTTTGTACAACAAAAAAAAACTTTTTTACGTCTGGGTTTATTTATTTTACCAGAACTATACTGTAATCACTAGAGGTAGGAAAACTAGGTATCGTATATGAAACTATCGATAGTTCGATAGTTCAAGAACAAATTATCGATATATCGATAGTACTATCGATAATTAAACGATAGTTTTTGTTTATCGATATTTATTATCAGACCATTATCGATAACATTGACAAACACTAAATAGTATGTGTCGAAATAAAAATAATATATTTGAAATATCAATTAAATTATCTATTTATAAACGATAAATTGTTGTTTTGCTAATCGATAAACTATCCAGTTTACATGAAAATAAAGTATCGTTTAACATTTCTATAAACTGTCGTTTAACTATCGATAAAATATCATTCAGGGAACTATCGATAGTACTAGTTTCGTTTTATCTCAACTATCGACAATTTTTTTTTTTTTGAAAACTATCGATCCATCCATGGTACTATCGATAGTTTTCCCACCTGTAGGGACACCATTGGTTTACGGCTTTTTTTCACGGTACCCAACCACGTTTTATCTCGCTCCAGATGGTGTGACAACAAGATTGATTTTTCTTTTCTTTCGCAGATTACAGAATATTACAGTATGTAATTAAAACGATTGTGCGTCGACTCTTTTGTTCCGTGCCATTGAAAGTACTTAGGTATTTTTTCCTTCGCACGAGTGCTTTGCGGAAAACAAAAAACTCTTCAGAAAACAGCGCAAGGCGCATGTTTTCATCGATGTATTTCATACGAATCTATTTGATATTATTGAATCTGTTGCAGAAGAAACATGATATTTTGCATCTAAGTTGCAGCGACGTACATAGATTTCAATCTGCTTGAAAAGTAGACAAACCAAAAGAATAAATTATCCAAGAAAAGTTTTCTACTAAATTTTTCTTCAATTTGGCTATTCCTTCTTGTCGTTGTGATGCACAAGTTTTATCATAATTTCTGTGTATTTCTTTCAATGCAACTTTCTTGCACATAGAAACGGAAGACATCAACAGAGTACATGCTTTCTTATAACCTCATTTTAATTATATCTTAGTGCATCTCAAGGCATAAGACATTTCGAGAACTGAGAAATGATGAACGTTTTTCGATTTAGAAGCATTTATATGCCCCTCATGTAACCACATAAAATTCTCTAATTTTCATCACTGTTTTACCGTAAAGCTGCGGACATTTTTTAACACCCCGTATGTATGATACAAACGTCCGCAGTTAAAGCCTGAAGGATTTTAACGCAGATCCGTACTGGCGTTTTAAATGTTATAGCTGACATTTTTATTTCATTACCATTTAGATAGGTTAGCTCTTTCAGTCTTTAGAAAATAACTTCTGGTAACTTTATATGTGATTTCATTTCGATGTTTATATATAAGTTTATCAAAAAATTGTAAAACTGGGCATATTTCTCAAAAAACCTATAAAAATTTGTTTATAAAACAGTTACAAAATTCTTTAATTTTTTTCTCTATATATTAATAATAGTCATAAAAAATTTTAGAATGAAGTGTGGTTTTAAAAGCGTTAACCGAGGAAAATATTCAGTTGAGTTATAAAAGAATATTGAATATTTACAGTCTTCTTTCTTCTATATATTTCTTATTTTTTCAATGAAATTGTTTTACTAAATTGAATGATTGTCAACAAATAATAGTCCAGTTATTAGAGGAAAAAAATTCCCTTACTTGGAACTAATTAACAAAATAGAGATACTTGTCAGGTGCATTATATGGATGCTCAGTAATAACCTATATCAAAAATCAACACTCGTACATGCTGTGCTACGGCCGTCATGTTGGAAAATGTCTGCTATTTTTAGTATGTAAGTTACGCTAAAATCAGTTATCTAAAATGAAAAATCATAAAAATTTTGAAAGAAAAGGTTATTTACGTTTTTATCGTAAGTAGTTCAGTTTTCTAGAAAATTTCAAAAATATATTTTTTAGTTTTAAATTCATTTAAGGACCTACATAAAACCAGCATTTTGTTTCATCACACAAAAATTTCTGTAATTTTTAAATAGGTAAAAATATTGACTGTTTCTATTCGTGTGCCATAGTATCTAAGTCCTGGAGAAAAATGCCAAATGTTCCACAGTTTGTGTCACAGTTCTTTGCATGGGACGATTTTTCAATTTTTTTTATTCGGTTCCATAAAGTTTCGACTGTTGAATTTTTTTGAGATTGTGTAAAATGTATTAAGTACAGTTTTTAATCAATTTAAGATACATGATACAGTATACTTGTATTTTGATTTTTATTTAAACTTTTGTACAATAAAAAACTATTTTTTACGTCTGGGCCAACTTCAATGAGACAGGGACTGATCACGAAACTGGAAGAATTTTTTTTAAATTCGCAATTTTACTTTCCAGGTTTTGGGCTACTGTTTCCATATAAAATTCCATTAATTTACTTAATTTTTTGTACCAATAATAATTCTTATTATTGCATTTCTTCGCAGATCAGCGCGTTTCACCGTTTTATTGTTACCCACTGCCTCGTTCTAAAATAAAAACCGTGGAATCCCGCGGAAATCCGTAAATCTTGAAAGAATCCGCTTCGTGACGTCACACTTGGTCAAGTCAGGCGCGGGATATGAAAATTCATTTGATCCTTCTTATAGAATTCATTCACGAAGTCCTCCGTGTCAACTGGAAATCTCGGCGACTGTACATTTATATCTGAGTCACGAATTCAGTTACTTTTACGGGTATCATTGCTTTTCATAGTCCACTGCACTTGTTTCGTATATCCGCATTAAAGTTCTATCTTCACAATGTAGCTTGTGACGTCACCGCAGCGCTGGTGTCGAGAAGACGTCACCCAGGCAGGGCCGGCTCAAGGAGATCAAATTTTTGGGAGAATTACGAATTGTTTCGGTAGAGTGATTCCAGCAGTAGGCTACTGGGTTCGGATGGTTGGATTCCACTATAATAACTTCTACCAGTCTGTAGAAGTTGGGGTTACAAAAACAATAATTAGTTTGTGACTCAAGTTGGAATTCAACCGGTTTCATTGACAATTTATAACGAAATTAAGGACTGTGAACAATTTGAAACAAAGTTTGCCTGGATTTTCTATTCACATACCATGTAAGAATGTTACCTTCCATGATCTTGAAGGAGCATTGGCCGGTTTTATTGACAATTGTACTTCAAAATAAAGACAACAAGATATTTATAGACAATCCTCTAACAAATGAATTAGTCTTTATTTTTCATTGGTTTATGAGTTATGAACCATTATGGTTCATTCAAGAAGCAATGACCGATTTCATTGACGATTTTATAATATGCAATGAGTACCCCCAAGCAGTCAAATTTTTTAACAATGACTGTTCAACTTCAAAATTAAGGGCTGCAAAAAATTGAAAACAAATAAATTTGCCTGAATTTCTTTTCACATACAACCATGTATAAGAATAAATGTTATGTTCCATGGCTCTTTTGAGTTGCTCATTGAAGGAGCATTCACCGGTTTCATTGACAATAATTGTGCAAGAGCAAGAGACGATTCTCTAACAAATAAATAAGCTTGGATTTCACATTTGGCCATTATGGTTCACTAAAAAGCATCCATGTCTTTGACGATTTGAATACACCTAGCAGTTAACTTACAGCTTACAAGGGACGTTCATCCTGTAGTGGAATCCGAACCACTCAGCACACTTGTATTTTTGTTTTCTATCAAGCTCAACTACAAAACTCGAGTTAAATTGAATACTTGCATTTATTGATATTTGCTAAATTTAAAAACATAAATATGTTTCTGTTTGAAAATATTTTTTGCAGTTTTTAATTGAAATTATTTAAATATTTACACGGCACAATATAGATATGCTATGTTTTATTGCAATAAATATGCAATTTTGATTAAAACAGCGATGCCATTTAATTATTTCTTCATGAAAATGGGGGTAGTCGACCCTTAAGACACCTCTGTGCCTTTGGGAATGCGAGAATAAAGTGAGGACCAACTCCAACATCTGGTCGAGTCCTAGTAAGAGGACGTACTTCTCTCGTCCTGTCGACAATTCCAGAACCGTAGTCATTGCTTTTTGTAATAGGACGTTACGTTTGTATATGGTTAAGAATGTGCTAATTTAATTAAAACTTGTTCTGTATTGTGTTAATAAATTTAATTCAATTTACCTCTTAACATAACGCGAGAAAATAAAAGTGTTAGACGTGGCAATTTCAGTAATGTGTTAAAAATAATTCGCAGTATAACTTTTGAATTTTCTCAGTGTCTGGAATTTTAATTATTCTATTTTCATATCAGTCATTTAGTGTCAATTATTTTATGTATATATTTTCATCTCACGACATATTTGTCATACTACTTCGCATATATTTTTTGAATGTCGTAGATCAAAAGCTGTAAAATATAAAATATGCAGTGCCATTCTTTTTGTTGCAACCTAGTGCAAAGATAGGAATGCGAGCTCAGTGCTTCTAAACAGAAGAAATAAATAAATATGACGTTAAAATTTTGTTTTTCTCACCTCTTATAAAAATATAACAAAGAAGATTTCAAATGCGAACAATTCTAGGAATGCAACTAGTATTCTGAAATCTTTAAAGTGCTGGAAAAAATTTTGACGTTTATTTACATTGTGTTGTTTTCTAATATGCATTTTTAAATACGTTTTGACGGAATAAGATTCATACCGGTGAAAGTAATTTTTTCTGATATCTTGAACATTGGAAAATAAGCTTATGTACCTTCATATGCGGGACGAAAGTAAAGCATTTCCCCAGCGGTATACAAATGTGTTATTTCATCTTTATGCTTTTGTTAAACAGACAGTTTTTAAAAAATATAAAACATGTATTGACGAATCTTAAACATATTTTTTGCTTTATTATTTCCCGGTTTTAAATTTTAATAACAGTTAGGACCTAATCATTTTTATTTTCATGAAAATTACAAAATAAAGTTTTTGACATAATTTTTCTTTTTTTAGTAGATAATAATAATTAATGAAAACTCAAGAATAATTTTTTTTGTCTGTCAATAAAATATCAAAATAAAGCACTTGACAGCAGTGTTATAATAGATAATAATATTTTTTATCTAGATGAAGATAACATATTTTTTATTTATCTATAGATAAGATAATAGATGACCATTGAAGAAATTATCTAGATAATAGATAAATAATTATTATCTAGATAAATATTAGATAATTCATACATAATGCAAAAAAATATAAATTACATGTTCTAAAATATAAGCAGTACCAGCTAGCGAGCCGGCAACGTTGCAAGCTTGTGCGTTGTATGCTTTCACAGTTTGATTACATTTGAATTTGATTAAAATTAGAAACGAAAAAAATTGGTTCTAAGCTTACAAAAATTATTATTTAGAAGATATTTAAAAAATATTTAAAGATAATTTTCAATTTTATCTAGATAAGATAGTAGATAAATAAGAAAAAAATTATCTAGATAAGGTAATAGATAAAAATGTATTATCTAGATGATTTATCTTGATAAATTAGAACACTGCTTGGCAGGAGACTGATCAAGGAATCGCAGTTCAATTATTGTATGTTACATGTGACATCAAAATATTCGGTATTCGGCCGAATAATAAACTAATATTCGATGTTCGGCCGAATAATGAAGAACCTGCCGAATAGGGAGAATACCGAATAGTTGCTTAATATTCGTTGCAACTCTAATTTTCAACTTATTTCTAGTAAAACATGCAATGACATATCACACTCTTTCTCTTGACTAAAAGAAAAGTAACGTCTCGTGTCCTCTCACCCCGTCAAGCTGAAGTCCTGCAAGCTTTGCAAGCTCTGTAAGCTGTGGAAGCTCTGGTGTAGCATTGTACAGCGTAGCGCGAGAGGAAGCAGTGCTGCTGGTGCCTGCAGAAGCGTGAAATGCCTGCGTTATCAGGCGGTTGCAGAGCTGCGCCAGTTCTGGCTTGCTCGGGTGGGTACCCGCACCCCGCACCCATGCACCCATACATGAACAGTGAGTTGGATTGTCAACGCTATATTGGATGGAATGGGGCAGAGTCAAAATTGACACACTTTTTAAAAGCAGTAAAATTATAGCTATTTATTTTATGAATTAGTTTTGTTTGTAACCATTCAACAGAATGGCGGTTTCTACGATTTTTTGGTATTTTTATATGTTAATCTATACATTAAAATATTAAACCCGTATTTTCTCTTTTTGTCAAAAAGTTGCAGATGAGCCGAAAAAATTCATAATAAGTGCCGCGAAAAACAATGCCGTGTACACTAACAACATTACCTTCACCGCGCTGACAATGACCGAATACGATAAGTAGGTTTTACTTGATTTCGTCAAAACGACGAAAACGAACTTACACGAACAAATCTACTCACGGTTTAAGGTGGCTTCGTCTGACTCCCACTACTTGGCTGACCAATCATAATAGAGAGTGGAGGTCACGTGTGGGTTCAATAAATTCAATATGAAATAATTTAGAATATTGTGACATCGAGTACATATCAGAGTGTCGACAAGTCATAGTTCCGACAAGCCACAGCATCTAAAAGTCATAGCGTATAAATGTCATAGCATCGACAATTACCCCCACTCCTGAGTTCATAGCGTTTAACTGTTAAACAGTCATAGCGTATAAATGTCATAGTGCCGACACTTACCCCCACTCCTGAGTTCATAGCGTATAACAGTTTTAAAAGTCATAGCGTATAAAAACCATACCGCCTAATAACCACACGTCCGAAAAACCACAGCGTATAAAAGTTCCCCCACCACAATGTCCAGCTACCCATATACCAATTTTCACACTTCGATTTGCACATTTGTACCCAAACTAATCAATACTAACAAAACCCTAATTGAGTCCAACAGATCTCCGTTTTTTTAAAATAAACTAATCAATACTAACAAAACCCTAATTGAATCCAACAGAACGCCGTTTTTTTTAAAATAAACTAATCAATACTAACAAAACCCTAATTGAGTCCAACAGAACTCCATTTTTTTAAAATAAACTAATCAATACTAACAGAACCCTAATTGAGTCCAACAGAACTCCGTTTTTTTTAAAAATAAACTAATCAATACTAACAAAACCCTAATTGAGTCCAACAGAACTCCGTGGTGTGGCATTTATTCGATTCTATGACATTTATACGCTATGACTTTTAAAACTGTTATACGCTATGAACTCAGGAGTGGGGGTAAGTGTCGGCACTATGACATTTATACGCTATGACTTTTAAAACTGTTATACGCTATGAACTCAGGAGTGGGGGTAAGTGTCGGCACTATGACATTTATACGCTATGACTGTTTAACAGTTAAACGCTATGAACTCAAGAGTGGGGGTAATTGTCGATGCTATGACATTTATACGCTATGACTTTTAGATGCTGTGGCTTGTCGGAACTATGACTTGTCGACACTGTGGCATGTTCCCGTGACATCATGTCAATGTGAAAATAAAGATTCAAGTAAGTACCTCATGTAACATAATATATTATAATTTTTAATTGAATTAAAGTTTAAATGTTATTATTATTATTTAAGATGTTAAATGTCATGTCAAACGTCAGTCGTACGCGTCGAACGAAGTCAGTCATAGCCGCACAAATCTGCGCTGCGGTTTCGTTCGACTTTATAGTCAGACGAAGCTAGACGATGCCGCGACTGGAAATCCGCCTTTAGTCTCAGTGCCGTTTGCGTCACACATGGCGCATTTTAATGCACGTTTCAAAAGTGTTACATTTTCATTTCGATAAAAAGGTAATAAATCTATCAAAATTAACAATTATTATCACTTTCTTATAACTTATATATGCTGAAAATTGATATCCAATAAGTATTTTTTTCAAGGCCGTTGGCTAGAAAACCCCCATTGTAACTCAATTGCAGTAGATATTAAAATTTGAAGAAGGTAACATAATGGAAGTATGTTACTATTAAGGCGGCGTTAGACGGTGCTAGTAACTCGTTAAAATCCAGTATGGGAGACAAGTTCCACAAGGTGACAAAGGATTTTTTTAAACTGCCGGGTAAGTGCGGTATGTACTCATTTACATTAAAATAATGCATAGGTTGTAACGCTCTAGTTTGGTGTAAATCTGTCTAGTATAGGTTAAGACTAACTAACTAACTTATGCAAGTTTTCTTTATACACGTAGCGATAAACTGAAACGATGATTTTGTTCTATTTTGATGTATTAAAGGTAATGTTCATTTCACTAAACAGTTCTTTCAGTTGTGCTTACCACGAGATATGAATATTTATTTAAATATTGGCACGATGTTCTACAATGAGACAATAAAATATTTTCAGAATGAGACATTGTTGTTCTTATGACATTTGAAATATTTTTTTACGTCGGTAAAGTTGTGTAAAGATCTGATAAATATACGGGCAAGTTTAAGTATCCTACGATTGACGATATTGCCGTAGTAAACGACAAAGACATAAAAATAATTTTACCAAAACCTGTCACGCAAGGAACTAAAAGACAACAAAATTGTCTCATTGCGGAACTAGTATGTAATTTCAATTTTTTTTAAATTTTAGTTTTAACTTTCTATAATTTATGAAACTTTATATACTTTGAAAATTTATACTTATGAATAAACAAATTATTTTCTGTCTCATTTTGGAATACTCTCCACTACTCGAGTGATTTTGATTAAAATTGGTGTCTACATTATTGTGGCAAAGCATGAATATAATATAAACATAGGAGTGGACACTCCAATCTTAGCAATACTGTTGATTCGTGGCACGTCTGTTTACCTTATCGTCATAGAATGCATGTTCCGAACTGGCCCGTATTTTCTGTTTCTATCTAAAAGGTGAAAAGAAAGGCCACACTCCATCCGCCCTAGTGTCCACTCCTGTCATTATATTATACTTGGTGCTGCATAGTAAGCAATTTGTTCAATTGTAGCGTTAATTTCAAGAGGGGCGTATTAAATTTTTGTTACTAAAAACAAACGATGGAAACACTACTTCAAATATATCTACACAGGTTTAGTTGACAGAATAATAGGAGTGGAAACGCCTCTTGTTCCAGTATTGCTTTCTATTTAACTTAACTTAAATCAGAACTAAAACTAATGCTGGAATTTAATGATAAAATATATGTCTACACCAAGCAAGTACTAAAATCCAGTGCTATATTTTAGTGACTTGAATGAGTTACTGGCACCGTGTAACGTCGCCTATGTACTGTGATCGCCAAACACAGCAAAGTTGGATTGTCAACGCTATATTGGATAGAATGGGGCTGTGTAGAAATTGTCACACTTTCGAATGCTGCTTTATATTCGATTTATTATTTTTAGAAAGATACACATACAGGCTGATTCACAATTTTGTGCACATAACTTAATTTCATAAGTGCTCCATTTACTTATCACGGGACTGAAATAATTTTTTTTACATTCGCAATTTTAGTTTCCATGTTTATTAGTCAATTTCTTAAATTTACTAATCTTGCAATTTGCAATTGCACAACAATTATAATTTACTTTTATTCCATTCATAGTTAAGATATCCATTATACAATCAGCAATCCAGTGGTATACTAAATGTACGCATTGTGCAAACCCTTAAATAGCAAAATTTTTAAAAAATTTGTTCCATGATCAATAAATTGAGTATACTATATGCCATTAAAATATATACATACAAACATATCTATATTACATCTTTTCCGAGGTTGCATTGAAATTGAAAATCAAAGACTAAAATTATTGACACACTTTTAAAAAGTAATTGCTTTTGATTTTATTAATTATTTACTTTTGTAACTATACAGAATTATAATCCAATTAATTACAGAATATGGTTCATACATTATTTTACATTTTACTTAGAATTCATGTATGTGCAGTTAAAAATAATTGTCCGTATTAAACGCATCACCGTTCTTTTATTTTCTACACTTAATATCAAAGATCAAAGGCCAGAAACATTAGAATGTCATTTTAAAAAATATTTCACATTATTTGATATTGTGTCTGAACATTGGATCAGAGGTTTTTTTTTTAAATACAGTGTCATAATTTTATAATACATGTACTTTAAAACGTTTATATTTTGCCTGTGTCCAAAACTGGAGTATTGTTTACAAAGGACCCAGCACATAATCCTATGATTTTGGCCCTCGGTGAAATTAGTTGAAATTTTGGGAATCTGTATATTTCGACTTGCTGATCAAAAGTTTCTACGGAGCAAAATTGAAAAAAAGGATTATTTATCGCTGTTAGCACGGTTTAATGGTGCACCGTGCAGGAAAGAGATCTACTTGGGTTTTCTGAATATTGTAATATTATATATTATGAACAATGTTAATTAACAATTTGTTATAAACAATCGATTGTTCATTAGTAATTTGTTATTAAGTTCATCTTAAAAACGTACCTTCCTTATTTCATCGTATAAACTAAGAAAAGGCGTTCCGTCTTTCATTACTGTCGAAATCGTTTATACGAGTAGACAGTTTAAAATGAAAACGTTTATAGAAATCATTTATACATATAGACAGTAATCGATTGTTTATAACAAGTTGTTAATCAACAATTGATTGTTTATAACAAATTGTTAGCAATTTTAATTGATTATTAATTAACAATGTGTTACGAATATATTATACTCGCACATTATACTATGTTAGTCGAGCCCTACCTGCTAACCCCAAGTAGTTAAATGGACTATTTGGTGGGACTGGTTTAACTTTTTCACTTGAAAAATATTAATTTGACCAAAATTTAATTGTGGTGAAAAATTTGATTTGATCTCTTTCCTTCATGCACGGTGCACCATTAAACCGTGTTAACAGCGATAAATAATGGTTTTTTCAACTTTGCTCCGTGGAGACTTTTGATCAGCAAGTCGAAATCTACCGATTCTCAAAATTTTAACTAATTTCACCGAAGGCCAAAATCATAGGATTATGTGCGGGGTCCTTTGGAATCCAATATGCAATAAATATATTTCAATCATGGAATCTATTCAGATTTTTTTTAAATACTGCTATTACAAGTTACATAAACGATATCCCAGTATTGACTACCCCTATGACAATCTTCTTCAAAAATTTAATGTAGCATCTCTCGCAGATAGAAGAAAAACTCTATTTTGTTTATATTTATTTAATTTATTGAACTGTATGCTAGCCGATTCCAATATACTATATTCAATTCCAATTAATGAACCTAGGCAATCTTCTCGGTATAAAGTAATATTTAACTTTACCACAGCCAGAACAAACTATGAATTAAAGTCTCTTTTAAGACAACTTTGTTATCATTTTAATAATGTTAATATTACCAACTTAGCTATTGATAATTATATTTACTAACTCGTATAACAAATTTAAAAACATATTATAATTTTAATATCATTTTGCTTCAATTTGTTTATTAATATAACTTTTACATTACGCATATATTTAAAATTATATTCTTATAACTCTTTTCTTGTAAGTATTTCAAATTTGTGTAATTTATATTTATGCATTTGTATATTATGTTTATTGTTATAATCGTCCTATAATTGGGATTTTAAATCCTGTAGGATCGATTCTTATAAATAAATAAGTAAATAATGACAACATCGTAAACGTCAATTTGAGGTCCATAATAGATTGCGTTCATTGTAGACCAAGGATCATGTTGAATATCAAGGCGTTATAGATATGTCGTATGTATGTTTGCAATCGTATTTTATCTTTTCATATTTGCAAACGGCTATTTATAGCTTACACAAAACTGATCGCAAATGTGATCAAGCTGAAACCGAGCAGCTTTTAAAAGGTGCACCCGATCCTCTGCGAGATAAAAGAATGGAATGTAGAACTAACTTCGAATTTGGTTTTCGGTTAGTGTGCACTGTGCAGAATAAATCAAGCGCTACTTGGTCGTCTGGCGCAATCTGTTCAAAATTTAATCCTAGCAACAGACAAAACAACCCGTAGAACATTAGACAAAATCTAGGAATATGTATAGCGGTGAATACTGAATACCTACGAAAGTACGGAAGCTACTCACTGATACATAACATATATACTACATAGGTAGGTAACCACAAAATCGCAGAATCGAATGATGATTGCAATGAAATCGTAACTCCATGAGGCAGTAGAAACACATCCCATATTCCCGTATGGGGCGGTTATCAAGCATCGGATCGGTTTTGTTGCAAATCGATGTTGTGATGCGAACGAGCATACTCCAAAGATACTTTAGACCGGGGACTTGGAGCGAAATTTATTTGTAGTCCAGGTTCGGTTACGGTTCATACAAAAAAAATGGGTTTAGGTTTGTGTTTAAAATATATGGAAGGAAGTAATAACTGAATAAGTGGCTTAAAGTTGTATCTAAATTTATTTTAAGAGCCTATTGCATGGCAATAATACGCATTGAAAAACGAGTAATTTTTGTGACGATCTCAATCTAATACTGTTATACGTATGATGTTGATTTTTTGTATGTAGATTAAGGAAGCATACTAATCTTCAAAATCTTTAATTAATGTAATTAGTTTGGCTTTAATAATTATGCGCAAATCGGCGAAAATTGTACAAGTTTAGATATAATTATGGCAATTCTGTTGATAAAATTATAGTTTTATTGTTTTTCCGCACTTTTTACATCTATGTTCTACTCAATTTTGTATTTAAACTAAATGATAACTTTTATAGTTTATTCATGTGATCCTCACTAAATTCTAATGTTTAATTCATTTTTATCTCTAATTGTTGTCGGAACAATATATAGTTTGAATTTTCAATGCTTTGTCATTACTAATGTAAAATTTCAGATTTTTATTTTGAGCAATATAGCCAGAATCGTGCATTCTGATTCTATTGCAGCAATATTGCACTCAAGAAGTATGGCGCCTTAACCATTATCCGGGCAAGCTATTTTACTAACTAAAACGTACCGGAGAGACTGACAGACTCATATTATTTATTGTTTTGTTTTAATGCACTTATTTAACATTATTTTAACTACAAAAGCATGCTTTCTCTGTCTTGTAGAGCGTCTGATACGAAATGCAGAGATGAATTTTTGTTGTATACAATACTTAAATTAAATAATTTGTTTACTTGTTGGAAATATAAATTTCAAAGACTTTTAAAAATTATGAAAACAACTAGATGATAAACATTTTGTGCAAATAGCACTTACATATCTAAATTGAAAATATTAACAATTTTTTTATGCTAATGACATCCCGGTTTTTTAATGAGATCTCTATAAGATTAAAACTAATGAATTGGCACTTCATATAATTACGATGAATAAATTTTACTAGTTTCGTCACTTTAAGTAAACCAAGATGTAAACTATAAAAATAAAAAAAAATTGTTCCTAATATTTTTGATATCCCATGTAGAAAACACATGAATTTTGTAAATTTATGCAAGGGAATATAAAAAGGAAAAATTTGGTTATTTTCCTTGGTATTGTGGTATTAATAATAATATTAATAAAAATAATAATAAGTTGGCCACTGGTAACCGCACACGCGGTAAATATATTATCTATACCAAAAACTCACAATATCTGAGTCTGCCATAACCAATTTGGGTAAAAGGTGTGAAAGATAATGTATGTCTATAAGTCTATGTATGATATGTATTATTTTGTAATGGCATGACTGGAAAGTTAAAACATGGAAAGTTATATTCAAAAATATTGCGTTCGGTTTGAACATAAAATTTACACATATATGTTAATATTTTGTGACAATTTTCTTAACATACGTTTAAAAACTGTAAAAAAGTAAATTTTTTAATTTTACTGATCAATAAATCAACAAAATAACTAACAGGGTTCAAATATACATGCAGACTGCACATTAAGCGCGCCAAAAATTACGCAGATAAAAGTACACATATCTGCCCGCAGTGTTCTATGTATATGACACCAACTTTGTTTACATATATTTTTGCTGACGTCCAATTTTTTATAATTTTGATAACGAGGGATGAAAAATATATTTATTCTTAATACAAATCTTCATCAAAAAGTATCGTAAAGTTTATTTTATTCTATGAAAAAAAATAATAATCCGAACAACACAACGAGCTTCAAGTTTATAAATTATAAATATTATCAAATTACAGCCCTTATTTTTATGTACGCTACAAAACAATTTTTTTTAGATAACCAAAACTCGAAATAAACGTGTAATTATTAAATTTATAAAATCAAATTATTCAGTAATTGTACCTAAATGTAATAAGTATTTTTTGTGCTGTCTTATGTACATGACACTAGACGGTAATGGGTTTTAACAGCAACACAATATTAATAAAAAAAACAGTTAAGGTATCACTGATTTATTCAACTAAAATCAAATATATTTTGAGTACAATATTCTTATAGAAGAATAAACCAAACCTGTTGAAACCTTAATTGCGCTGAACTAGAGTAAAATTCAAATAGCTAGAACCCTGCGCGAAGTACGAATTCTCGTCTTAGAGAGAGAAGCATAGATGATAAACAAGAGGAAACTACGCTACTGTCTGTTCTACAGAACATCAGCTTCAATATCTGTTATTCTCATGCTGCCATTCGTAGTGTTTTGCTTCGTGTAACCCTGCGAATTTTATAATTGATTGTGATTGAGTTATATTTTAGTTTTGTTTGAAAATTAAGTGAAGTGCAGCGCAGCATATACTCGCTAGCTCCGCTTTTGTAAAACGGGCAGTACATGACAAGCTCTGCCTTCTCGCGCAGTCCAGGGTACTAGCTATTTGAATTTTACTCTAGGAACCGATGTTTGCATGTTCAGTATATTGTGTATTGGCGTAGTGCATGTATCAATGTTTATAAGGTAAAATTAAATATTTTGTGTATAATTCTGATATATTTAAATGTAAAAATCTATAAATAGCGTGTAATTGAACTTTTTAATGCGTAAAATGATATAAAATTAATAACGTCTATTTTAAATTTAAAGTGTAGTGTCATAAACAATTTAAAGACACCTATTTATATAGGATGCACCATCGTCAGAGGTCATAGTACACCAAAGGTTAGCATTTTTATTTATATTATAACCTAGCAGGACCCATTGGGCAGAATCACATTTCAAAACCATATGGAAATATAAAGGCTAATATAATGAACTGCCCTATTGCCGAATTTGAGACTCTTTTATATTTAAATAATCATGAGTGTTCCCAGCTTATAGAATGGCAAAAACGATTTATTCTTAAATAAAAATAAATTACAAAATTCTTTTTTTTAATATAGCGCCCTTAAGGGATTTTTTTGAACTACTTATTTTCTAAATATTTTTGTCCTAAATAAATAATAAATAAATGACTTAAATTATTGACCTTCTTCTATAATCTAAATGCGATATTTTTTGTAAGAAAGAGAATGAAGAAGTTATTGTAAAAAAATACCAGACCTGCAAAAGTTGTTGAAATTAACGTTTAATTTTTAATTATATGGTTTCATGCATCGTATTTCCGCAAATTATAATTTGAAAAATAATGTGGGATTTTGAACAATTAGTCGTGATCGTAGCGTAAAACGAAATTAAATTATAGGTTATTGAGTTCTGCTAATTTAAACTTTTCTTATCAATGTCGAAAGTTTTAAAGTGCATGTCCGTCTTGCACGGTGCTTGAAGTGATGTACAGAGATAAAAATCGTGCTTGAAACGTTAGAGAAATTTCATTAGAACTGTAGTTTTTTATGACGAATAAGAAGTAAGGAGTATAAACTCTAATTCCGCCACATATCTCTGGTTGTGGTCATCAGAAAGTGGTCCAGATTCATCTTTCCATATCCTTCCGTGGCTAACATGCGGTCTAGGAGACCGACGACTACGAATTTTACTGATATTTCCCATATCGTTTGCGATGCTGGTTGGTTCTTTTAGGTACCTTCCTATCTTACAAGGCTCTGGTCCAAATGGGCAGTCTTATATTTATAATATTTTCAGAGATATAAACACTTTAGGTCTCAGAGACTGATATTAGATTTAAAGTATCTGTTTATTTAGGGTGCAAATTAGTGGTGGGAAAACTATCGTATAAGAAACTATCGATAGTTCGATAGTGGCAAGAATAAACTAGCGATATATCGGTAGTCATAAACAATAGTATGAGTTAAACGATAATATTTGTTATACGATAGTTGTTTCTTATCCGATAGTTTTTGTTTATCGATAGTTATTATCAAACTATTATTGACATCATTGACATATAAAAACACGATAAAGTGTGTGCTAAATTCGAAAAGTGTTTGAAATTATAGTTTTATAAACGATAAACTGTACAGTTTTTATGCCAATAAACTTATTGTGTAAAATATTGATAAATTATCATTTAACTATCGATAAACTATTGTTTAACTATCGACAAACTATCGTTTATTAAACGATATAATTGATAAACTATTCTTTAGGGAACTATCGGTAACTATCGATAGTACTATCGTTAACCATTAAATTTATCACTATGATAATTTATACTTTCTCAATAAATTATTCTACATGCCTAGTTTAAGGTCTAAGCAGTAAATAAAAAAAATTGTTACGAGGTGCCAGCCGAAAGAAATACCCAAATTTCATACATCGTTATTAAAAAATCCTCTCTGAACCGAATTTTCTGTGCTACTTGCCGCTCTAAAAGACAGAGATAGCATGCTTCCTTTTCCTAGCTCATTATACTACGGTCTCTCTCTCTCTCTCTCTCTTTCAGTAATAATTTCTTGAACTCTCGCTTGGGGCAGAAAGGGACGGTTAAAATTTGTAATTTATGAATTTGGTTTATTTTATACGATTTTGTAAAAGTAAATTGTCTTTATGTTTATTATCATATTTTTGCTGCTATAAGTATATCTATCGGAATAAATATAATAATAATTACTAATTAATTAATAATAATATAATAATAATTAATGTTTAGGGTTATTTTTTTACTTTTCTAATACCGACACCCTTTCATGAATACCGGTATACCGAAATCTGTTCCTGTCTTTAAACCGAAACCCAAATCAAAGGTGAATTTTTTTTCTTGTGGTGACTGAAACCGAAATTGGAACCAGTAAATTATGTGCTTATCATCCGTGGTTTATATTTATATATATATATATATATATATATATATATATATATATATATATATATATATATATATATATATATATATCTTATTTTGTATAATTATCCAATGGCACTGCTTCCCTTGCCTTTCATATTTTTAAATTGTTTGATATTAAAATATATATTAATTTATATACAATATTTTCCTTTAAAACAGTAAAATTTTCTAAATTTATATAAATGTTGCATTTGCATTTTAAGCAACACGCGTTACACATAAGATATTCTGATGTAAAATTGTACAAATTAAAAGCAAATATTGGATTACATGGATGTTAAGTTCTATCTATGCAATAAAGTATAATATGAATCTGAAATAAAACAAATAATCGAAATCAATTCAACAATTTATTCAATATTTTAAATATAAAAATAATTTCTTTCAGAAAATTACTGAGCGCCAGAGTTTGAAGCATGTGGGTTTGAAAACAGTGAGAGTTGGTGCGTTTCTGTGTTGGGAAAGATACGCATTCGCGGTTTAATATTTGATTGTCCGCGTATAAGCTAACCATTTGTTATTATTTATTGTTGATATAATTATTTTAGTAATACTTATTAATTGATGGCGTTAGTAAATATATTTCATATGGTATTTATAGTCATTATGGAGTCCTGAAAAGAATACTATACTTTTAATTTTGGACATAAAAACATTTATCAAAAGTGCTTCCCTTCTTTTCAATATCACGCTACGCCTTTGTATTTATACGTGACCTATTCCGACAGACACAGTTACCGTGGCCGTGACGTTATTGATAAGGCTAGCTTTAGGCTCTATGTTACAGAATAAATAAATTAGTCTTGGGTGAAATCTAAACTAGTTTTGCGTCTGAGCGAATAGGGATAGATGAACGTGGACCGCACATCAGAAGCAGTGTTCGTTGTTCTGTTTAATAGTGAGTTGAAGCCAGCGTTGGCCATTCGTTTATCGTAAGTCAACTACCCAGTACCCAATCCGAAATTACCGCTTCGCTCCAGCAGCAGGCATCACAGAATCACGCGTTTAATGATTCGAAACAATAGTCGGGTCTTCGTTTACTTTAAGTGCCGCTTCTGGCGCGTGTTCGACGAATTTACAAAGCACCGCTGTTCGCTGTGTACAGAACCAGTCCGATGTCTTAATCCGACAGCAAATTGAGTCCCCGAACTGAACCAACTAGAGAAAGTCGAGATCTAGGCGCTGGGGTTGCTAGTGATACCGACGTAATGCCACGAACTTCTCTTTCGCGACTTGTCTTGCCATACATTTAAATTGCGTTCTAGATACCTTGTTATTGCTAGATACAAGATACGGAAATTTTATTCTGCACTTAGATAAGCCCATATGATGCCGTATTACCCATACGATCTTACAAAGAAAAATAAATACTTTATAATATTGCACGCAAGCATGCTATATTTCCAATAGGGACCTCCACCATAATACCAGAAATCTAATCAATTATATTGAAAGGAAACCTCAAAAATGATTATTGCGATGACAAATTTGTTTAAAGAGTTAACTCTCTCTCTCTCTCTCTCTCTCTCTCGTACATCTATCCTATTCTGAATTATTTCTATATGTATGACGTCTATCAGTTATAATAATGTCAATGTTACTTTATTCTGTGAGGTTATGTTGGTCTAAAATAGAGAATTGAAAGATATTATGTTGAGTCACATATAGGTTTGTCAATAATACAAGTAGTACTAAAACGCAGGATCAAACTGTAGAATGCAAATTTATAATTATATTTTTAAGGAATATAATTTGCAAGTGTATTCTTACATAATATTCACTCACCGGCACGGAAAACAGGTCACTATTTAGGTATATTTAAATAAATTTATGTTATCCTTTGATTATTTTATATAACTATGAGAGTAGTTGATTGAAGAACATAAAAATCTTTATAATTACTTTGACAGCAAGAAACACAATGATGCAAGCCACAGATCAATATCTAGTATCGTACAGAAACACCTTCTTTGATCGTATTTGACCCACTTGAAACTGCAATTCTGGATATTAAATATTTAATTGTATTCATTACAATGGGCTACTTGCATGACTTTTTTATTAAATATTTTTATAGAAGAGATTAAAACTTATGACACGTATTTTTGATTTTGACAAAAATATTACCAACAAACCCCCAAAAAATAATTAAAATGGTGTATTCATAGTGCCGTAGAGACAGCTAGAACCAATGACTGGCTGTAAGCCATAGTACCGACACAACTAGTGAATTGGTCGTGCGGTAAGCTAAAACGGCCAACCACAGGTTACATTCTTAATATGCTTCCCTCCTCCTGTTGAAGATAACAAACTTATTTATAATAATTTGTAAATTCAATTTATATTTTTACATATCCGTTTTCATCCTAACATTTCTTTTTATTTATTTGTTTTGGTTAGTCATGAAATCCTTCAAAACAAGATTTCACGGGTCCGTGAAGTTGGCACTAAAGGGTGAGGCACGAATTGTAAAACAAATGCCAATGTTTAGTGCCTCATTAGTGCCCTTTAGTGCCCTAAAAATAATTAACCAATTGTTGTTAATTATTGAGTTATTTACATTTATTTATTTTTGGTGCCAAGTTCACGCTAGCACTAAAAGTACATGTTTTTAATAATTTTTTTACATATATCTTTAGTGCGTCATTGGTGCCTTTTAGTGCATAAAAAATGGTTTGTTTATTGTTTAAACCAAATGAGTAATTGATGCTTTAAATTTTTAGTGCTAACTTCACGCTAGCACCAAAAGGTCAGAATTATTAAATTTTCTTTTTATATTTCTTTAGTGCCTAATTCGTGCCCATTAGTGCCCTACAAATTTTTTCTTAAATATTAATACTTACATATTTATAGAAGTTTCTTTTATTACCATCGTGAAGCTAGCACCAAGAGTAGCGAACCCCTAACATTTTTTCAGATTTTCTTACATACATGTTTAGTGCCTCATTAGTGCCTAATAATGCCATATAAAACAATTCTAAAACAATCATACTTACTGATTTATGGACGTTTATTTTATTAGGCAACGTGATGAAAATACCGAGGAAAGCTAATTTTTAAAAAATTTCTGATTTTCTTAAAAATATGTTTAGTGCCTAATTAGTGCCCAATAAAGTCCTAAAAAAAATTTAAAACACTAATACTTAACTGATTTATAGACGTTTATTTTATTAGACAGTGGCCTGGTTTACACCGATATCTTGGTTAGCTAACCAAACACCATATTATGACTATATTACTACTATGTAGTTTGGTACGCTGCGTGTAAACACTGACGCATCAGAATAGTCAGGTACAGTTTGAAGCCAGTACCTAACCAAACTTAGTTCTGCAAGTCAGGCTAACTATGACAAATTATTACCGTGTAAACGCTTGAAACCACTGACCAAATCTACGCATGCGTGTTCTTGTTGATATGTTGACAGATGTTCACAAATGAGTTTGGTTAAGTTTTTGTGTTTGTAAATAAAAGGTAATTTGTAAGAACAGATTAGTTTTTGGTTAATTCATTTTAATAATTATATTCCAGAACGTTCCAGAATGACTATACAAACTTAAAAAAGAAGGAAGCAAATTTATAATCTATAACCTGGTTATCTTGTATTTTTTGTATGACCCTACGTCTGCGCTGTAAAATTTGTTGTAATATTTTTCTTTCTTATTTGATTATTTATATACAAAGTGTGTACAGTATAATATTAAATCGCTTTAATAATAAAAATTTAAAAAGGTTCAGTTTTGACATAAGGTATCAGAATTAGATTGACCAAATTTTTACCAAATGAAAAATAACCTTGAAAAAAGATCGACGGTGTAAACACCCAACAACTAAACTTTTGGTATGGTAAAGATATGGTTAGGTCACAATAAAGTATGACGGTGTAAACCAGGCCATGTGCAGATTTTCTTACAATTTGTTTAGTACCAAATTGGTGCCGAATAATACCCCAAAAAATATCTTAAGCAATACTTTCCGATTTATATAAGTTTATTTTATTTGTTAGCTTAAAATTAGCACCAGGAGTAACGAATTAAATATATTTCTGTAAAAAATATTTTAAAAGAATTTATTGCATAATTATGTGTTCAGTGCCGAATGTATCCCAAAAAATTATTGAAAAATTGTTTGTATTGAATTCTTAATATTTTCCTTTTTGTGTTTTTTTAGTGTCTACTTTATTTTATTTTAATTAATTTCATATTTGAGTTAGGTACCTATAGATTTATTATTTGACTACTATCGAATCATAGAGTTTTCTTTACTGTACAAGTTTAAGGAGTCAACAAACTTACGATTTTTACTAAAATCTATGTTGGAATTTTATTTCAAAAAGTCAGCTATCGCTGTTTGATTTCTCTGTTCGACGATAGTAATTATTGAATTACCTACGTAGGTACCTAATTGTTTTTTCCTTCAATTTTATCTATTTCATTGATGGTAGATTTTTGTTAGGTACAAATTTAAAAAATATTGGTTCATAGGAAAATAAAAGTAAATTATGTTTTATTTATATAATAGGTTTACAAAATATGTTACACAAAATATATTATGTACTAGGTATACATAGTACTTGTGTGTAATAAAAAAAATTTAGTTGCTATTAGTAAAACAACCAAGAAAACTGATTTATTTTCATACATACATTCAGCACTGAACACATTATTATGCAAGAAATTCTGTTAAAATATTTTTAACAGAAATATATTTAATTCGTTACTCCTGGTGCTAATTTTAAGCTGCCAAATAAAATAAACTTATATAAATCGGCAAGTATTGCTTAACCCATTAATGCCCAAAACAATTTTTTTTCGAATTTTGATTTAATTTTTTAGTATGTTGGTTACTAGGTAGTACAGTTTCAGAAAAAAAATGGTGTTACATTTTTTTTATTATTGTTGATACTTTTTTTTAACGTATGATATATCATACGCTGGGAAGTTAGGGGTATCTAAAAAAATATGTTATTTTATACTTGCACTTTATTAAACTCTACAGAAACTGATTTTTTGTTCGACGTGTTGATATAAATGCCACATATTTACAAATGCAAATCCAGGCAAAATCTAAACATAGGCCAATACCATTTTTTCGATCTTATTCTCGCTCTATATAGGCCCCGCATTTTATCAAAATGGTCGACACCGCCCATGCCTTTGTTATAATAATTTATAATCGCTGGTTGCTCCACAGCTATAGAAGTCCTTTTTTGTTTTGACCAACGCTTGCATGAACCCTTAGTATTATAAATAGATTCATCGTCTAGTTGCCATTGTAACTTGATTGTTGTCATGCCATCTTATCAGAGTAATTTTGTTATTAGAATCATGTAAGGCATAGTGAGAGCCACGTTTTTGTTTTTTCATATCTGGGAATAGGTGCTTTTTCGATACGATCTGATCTTATTGTCCCTACACAATATATTTTATTTTCGGTAAGAGTTTGTAACAATGGAAGTGAATTGAAATAATTGTTGATGAGTACAATACTATTATGTGGTAAAAAATTCACTATATTCTTCATCATCAGATTCTAATGTTTCCAAAAGATTTAATAATTCTTCCGCGTCTTTAGGATCATCTGGATCATATTTACGATTTTATTTGTACCTATAAAACATTACCCTTAATTTCCCAGCGTATGATATATCATACGTAACATTTATACGGATATATCATCGCTATAAACAATAAAATTTATAAAAATTTATTTTGATAAGTATACCTTATTCTTTCAAAATTACCGAATCACATAGTAACAAGACTTTTATCAAGAAAAATCGTATTTAAAAAATATTCTTACCTGTTGCTCATGTTGACCGAACGAAAGAACCGAGTATGTGAATTATAAGTTTTAAATAATAACTTTAACTATAAGCAAGAAAAATATTTAACTGTTATATATTAAATATCAATATTTAAGAATAGTTTGACATCATTTATGCACTTTCATACGTAACATACAAGGAGAAATATAACCCCAAAGTGAGCACTGTTTGAAGTATGATATATCATACGCCGGGCATTAATGGGTTAAGATATTTTTTGTGGTATTATTCGGCACCAATTTGGTACTAAACAAATTGTAAGAAAATCTGCACATCGCCACACTGTCTAATAAAATAAACGTCCATAAATCAGTAAGTATGATTGTTTTAGAATTGTTTCTTTATGGCATTATTAGGCACTAACGAGGCACTAAACATGTATGTAAGAAAATCTGAAAAAATGTTAAAGGTTCGCTACTCTTGGTGCTAGCTTCACGATGCTAATAAAAGAAACATAAATATGTATTAATATTTAAGAAAAATTTTTTGGGGCACTAATAGGCACGAATTAGGCACTAAAGGAATATATAAAAAAAATTTAATAATTCTGACCTTTTGGTGCTAGCGTGAAGTTAGCACTAAAAATTTAAAGCATCAATTACTCAATTGTTATAAACAATAAACAAACCACAAAGGCACCAATGAGGCACTAAAGATATATGTAAACAAAATATTAAAAACATGTACTTTTAGTGCTAGCGTGAACTTGGCACCAAAAATAAATAAATGTAAATAACTCAATAATTAACAACAATTGGTTAATTATTTTTAGGGCACTAAAGGGCACTAATGAGGCACTAAACATTGGCATATGTTTTACAATTCGTGCCTCACCCTTTAGTGCTAACTTCACGGACCCAAATTTCACATATTCTGTTGACAAATTTTTCTTCTGTTAATTTAAGTAAGTAAATACCGAGTCCTCTGCGTCGATTTTCACCCGTTCACAACTAATCTCCAAACTGTCTTGAAACAATTACCCTGTGTGAAGTATAGTCCAGTCTCTCGTTTCACGGTTGCAGAGATCCAATTACCACGTAGCAATGGCAGCATCCATGCATCCTGTCCATTCAAAGCTGGTCAAGAGAATCATGCACCGTGCAGTGACGATAATGACGTATTAATGACTTGCTACACTAATCTGTGACTGCTCTGAGTAGATCACCGACAGTTAGATATTCACCAAAGCCGGAGGAATCTCCTGCCGGCATGCAGGGTGTCCTGCTCTCTGACGTCACGATGTATCAGGGATTTACTTCATTTTGACCAGGAGAATTAAGATTCCACACTTAGATATTCAGTTCAGTTGGTTCATAATTTCAACGATTCTTGAAAATTAAGGTAGTTTCGCCAATAATTGCCATGCTAAGACATTAATTTTTTTTAACGCCCAGATAATATTGTAATGTTTTGCAACTTCCTGTACATAGGCGATATCATATCTACTCTCTAAATTATAGATAATTTTTGGACCATAAAAATAGGAGGAGTACAAAATAGGCTAATATCAATGGGATTGATCAAGACTTTAATTTTATGAAATACTCGTAATACAGATAAGAATAATTTAATAATAATATGCCAATAAATAAGTACTTTGATGAAGTTGTCAAATAATATTTAAGTTTATGCATAGTTACAAATAGGCAAGTAATTTTTATTTTTGTTTATATGCATATTCTAGACACATAAAAAATGTTCTTATTATGTTATCATCTGAAGTCATTTTTCATACACATATTGCCATGAAATGTTAACAAATAAGTAATACGGCAATATTAGAAACACAAGAACTTAGATAAAAAAATTAGCTAGTAACCTAAACATTTGTCAAATTTAATAAAATACAATATTGGAAGGAAATGTGCTTGGTTGGACATAGGTACCTTACAATTTCTTATCCAGCAAAAATATATGTTCAGTAATTTGTAATAAAGTGAAGAGTTTTCAATTTTTTATAGCACACATGCACTAAACACAAATTTATAGATTATGAAATTTACAATTAACTTTATGAATCTGCATCTGCATTGTATTTATGTTGTTCATTGCAACATGGAAGGCAGACATATAGAGCATCCAGGTGCTATTCAGCTTAATAATAATAATAATAATAATAATAATAAATTTATTGCCCAACAGAGATCCAATTACAGGGCAAAATATAATAAAATAATAAATAAGTAATACATAATGAAATCAAAATAGAATTAAAAATTAAAAGAAAAATATTTAAGCATATTACAAATAACACAGAAACAAGTGCATTAAAAAAAAGATATTATAGGAAAATATCCTCAAATTTTTTTTCGGCATTTACACACATTGTGTAGATGGGAGATCGCAACAGAACGTCAGTGTTGGATGCTGGCAGGTAGAAGGTCCCTGTATGCCTAGACGACAGTCGTGGGACGCGGAACAACACTCGAGAAAGAAGAAACGGAACATCCATCCTGTTGTGGAGCAGCATCCAGAGAAACCTTGCACTGGCCATCTCTCTCCTGGCTATTAAAGAGGGCATGGAATGTCGCTCAAGTAGAAGTTCTTGGTCCACTCCTCGCTCTGGATAAACCTTATCTAATTTAAAAGACAGAAACTTTAAAAACCTACGATGGATACGATCAAGGGCCAAACACTGGTAGGCATAGTGCGGATACCAAATTAAACATGCATATTCCAGTTTGCTCAAGACATACGCAAAATATAAAGATTTTAATACGGTAATATCATTAAACATTTTGGATATTCTCATTATGAAGCCTAAACTCTTACTGGCAGCAGTGGTAACATTATTATTTTGTTCGGTAAAGCTAAGATCCGACGTAAAAGTGACTCCTAAGTCTTTAATCGTAATTTTACGTGAAATAGGTACCGTGTTCATATGATAAGGGTGATGAACCTGTGTAATTCTACGAGTATATGTAACAATGTAGCACTTATCGATGTTGACATGAAGATGATTAATTTGACTCCAATTACACAGTAGGTCAACATTACTTTGCAAGAGTAAACAGTCATTCTGATTGGATATGTCAGTAAAAATTTTAATATCGTCTGCATATGCAAGAACATGACAAGTGAATGATTGAAGAAGTTCATTTATGTATAATATGAACAGCAATGGACCAAGATTAGAGCCTTGAGGCACACCAGACGTGGCAACGAAGTTAAATGACGCAAATCCATTGTAGAAAACGTAGGAAATTCTGTCAGTAAGGTAGGACATCAACAATTTGATTACGATAGGTGCAGCACCAAGAGCACTAATTTTATTTAAAAGCAAACCATGGTCAATGGAATCAAATGCTCGGGAGAAGTCTGTATAAACAACATCGACTTGACTACGCCTATCGAGATGTTCAGAGACATATTGTGTAAAACACGCAAGATTAGTTGTGGTTGAACGTCCCTTGGTGAAGCCATGCTGATCAAACGAAATTAGTGAGTTAGTATTCTTTCTAATAGCATTATATATCACCATTTCTAGTAACTTACTGAAGTTATTTAAAATTGAAATCGGGCGGTAGTTGTTGATACAAGATTTGTCACCCTTTTTAAAGACTGGAGTTATTGTTGTTCTTTTCCAACGTTGAGGATAAGTAGAAGTTCTAATAGCCATATTTATTATAAGTGCCATTGGTTTAGCAAATACAAATCTACCGTCCCTAACCAGAAAACTAGGAATTTGATCTTCACCAGCAGTTGATTTATTAGAAAAGGAAGACATCAATGAAATGAGTTCATCTTCCTCAACAGGAGTAATAGTAAAAGAAGAATTACTGGCACATTCGTCTGATGATGTGTATGGTGAACTGATGGAATAAAAATTCGAGAAGAATTCAGCAAACGCATTGACAATGTCTGTAGGTGTGTTATATTCAGATGAATTATCATGAAGTCTGCCAGGAATACGGGTAGTACCTTCTTTTAGGTGTACATATTTCCAAAGATCAGCTGGATTAGATATTATATTGTTTTCAACAATACGAACATAGCTACTGTATGCTTCAGATATTTGCAGTTTGATAATAGTTCTTAAGCGTTTGAATTCAGTAAGATATATTTGTTTCTTAAATTTAGACCATTTTTTCATATAGTATTCTTTGGTTTTAATATTATATTTGATTTCGGACGTAAACCATGGCGGAAAACTTGATTTAACATGTTTATGTTTCGGGACAGAATTGGTTGATTTGTGAGAGATGACAATATTTAGAACATGGCAATAATTGCCTAATCTACCTTTAGACCAGGCGCTGGAAGTAGTTGAGTATATACAAAATATGAGGACCGCAAAATTTTGACTGATATGTATACTTGAGACCCTAAGGAACATAAAAATACATCTCGGCACCTGCTGGTCTGCCCCCCCCTTTCGCTGTCAATTGATCCAAATACGCTGTTTTTATAGATTATCTCGGCGCATTAGTCACTAAGAAAAACGCAAATAGCCCGTATTTCTAATAATAATAAAATAAAATTTAATATCTTAACTATATTTACCAATATTTATGTTGTTTATGTGTTTTCTCTCTCAATAATATGAGATAATATTCTTTTTACATTTCTATATGCGCTCTTTCAGAGATAATCTGTAAATTCAGACTAAAACAATAAGGCCCATTAAAATAAATAAATATGTAACTGATAGAAAAATATTCGGCAAATCTAATGCTTGACACCGGAAGTCGATATCTCAATGCGTTTTAAAGTTGCAAATGATTAAACATAACTTTTTTTATAAATTACAAAAGATTCTATATTTTCTGCAAAGAAAATCTTTACTTTTGAACTAACCAAATACTTCTTTAATTAATGAAATATGTTTCTAATAGAAACATGTGCGAGGAATCAAATGCTTCAATCCGGAAGTCGATATCTTAACGCGTTCAAATGTTGCAGTCGTTTAAACAATTTATTTTTATAAATTACACAAAATTCTACATTTTTCTCGACGAAAAACTTTACTTTTCAACTTACCTAAAGATTTATTAAATGAATGAAATATGTTTTTAATACTCAATTGTTATAAACAATAAACCATTTTTTGGGCACTAAAAGGCACCAATGAGGCACTAAAGATGAATATAAAAATTTTTTAAAAAAATGTACTTTTAGTGCTAGCGTGAACTTGGCACCAAAAATAAATAAATGTAAATAACTCAATAATTAACAACAATTGGTTAATTATTTTTAGAACACTAAAGGGCACTAATGAGGCACTAAACATTGGCATATGTTTTACAATTCGTGCTCCACCCTTTAGGGCCAACTTCACGGACCCCTCCCCTACTAATATGTGTGATCTTTAATTTTCGCGCTGTTCTGATTATTTAAAATTAATGGATAGCCGATTGTGGTTTTGACAACTCATATTTTAATCCAGTTTAACTTCCTATTTCCTTCGATGCTTTAACCATAAATATCAGTAAATTGGTGAGTGATAACCGCACAACGCACATACAGTAAAATATTAATCTCAACCAATGAAACACATCCATGGGGGCTTGATACATACGTCTAAAAATAAATTAGAGAATGATCCGGGAAAAATAAGTCAAAAAGATAGTGCCAAATTTGGACAATTTACTTTTCCGCAGCAATATTTTAGATTGTGATTTATGGCAAAAATCTGTAGTGAATTAAAAACTGTGCAACAACTTGCAGGCAATAAATCTGGTTACATTTGTATCATGTTACCAACAGTTTAAAAACATAACTGCTGAAACTGGGTTATCAGTTTTACTGTCAACAATGAAGAGTATTTTTGTTTGTGTGACATTTAATGCGCTTAATAAAATATGCTGTAATTCAACATAAGTTGACTGAAATTATTAAAATAGTCCAGTAAATATTGTCACATATTTTAGTCTTTATTTATGGCGACAGTGTGCTAGTTTCTACTTTATATTAAATACCACATATTGTTAAAGTTTTTTCATTGTTCTGGTACTAGGTGTAAGCTGCATGCGCTACAATGTTTAGATCTTTTTATTGCTAACACAAAGAATCATTATAGTGTCGCGAATTTAGTAAACTTAACATTTGTTAAACTTGTTAAGAAATTCTTTTTAAGAATGTTAGATTCAATATTAAATGTATGTCAGTATAGCATTTCAAATTGTATTTGCATTTATGATAAATCTAAAATTCTAGATTTGAATTTTCCTCGGAATGAATCTTTTAATGCAGGTATTTTATTACGTAGGTATAGATTTTCTAGATTTGAATCTTCTCGTGCATACATTTTCCTGTGTAAAAATATTCTAGAATTTTATTTTCTGGTATTCAAGCCATTCCCTATTCTATCTTGTTGAATTTAGTAATTTTATGAGATTTGATAAATAGATAATACAAGTTTTATAAAAGTTCAAGTAATAAAATGTCTCGTATTTAAACATCTGCAAATGACACGTAGATCAGCACGCGAATATTTTCTTTTAATTTGCGCAAATTAAAAATAAAAACGTGCATCTGAAGACATTTGTATTCGCAGAAGATTTGCAGATTTTAAAAGGAAGTTAAGAAACAAATGCAATGCGAGTGCGAGAGTGACACGACACGAAAACTCGACGCTAGGCGTCGTGACGAGACCCGACGGAAGTGAAGAAGGCGTCGCGAACGGAAAGGGAAAGAGAGAGAAAGAGTGAGACAAACAATAAGTGTCAGGTGCGGATAGCAGAGTATGTAAAGTGCATCGTAATAAACAGAGGTTTCGCGTGGTCATTGTATAATATCCCGAGCTATCTTTAAATATTTTCCTTAGATATTGCAATATAATATTAAATTCCTGAAATATCTCGTATCAGAAGTACGCTAATGGGGTTTCAGTATACATGCGTTCTTGCGCAAAGCAAACTGAATTCCATGCCAAGCATGTGAACCCCCCAGCTAACAGGACCGGCTCCACATATTTCTGGAAGAGGACACAGACCTTCAAAATGATATTGCAGCGGAATTTCTGGTATATTTAAAAATACTATAATGTAAATAAACAATATTATAAGTAGTGAGTAGGAAACATTCTATATTATCTTGTTTCGAAATTTATTCCTTAGAAAAATAATTTATCTTGATCATAGAAATTTGTATTGTGTTTTAGTAATATTGAAGATTTAAACAAAAATTGTCTATTTTGCATTTTCATTTGCAAAATGATTAATCGTTTTGGACGATGTTAGTCCAATTAAATAATATATTTTCTAGTGGAACATGGAATTACAGCATCAATTTATCTATCATTGTTGTAATCAAAGTTTTAAAATAATTTCCAGTAAAAGCTGCACAAAATATTGAACATTGTTATGTATAATGCAAATTAGACTAGTACTTTGCTTGAATTACATTATTAAATGCAATTTCACACAAATATTTTTCATCCTTTCATCTCTATTCATCTCTATATCTGAATAATTCAAATTTTATCCTATTGCTTTGTAGTTTACCTTTCCAATAACTGTGTTCAAATTTTATCTTCAAAATATTGGTTTTATAATTGATTTAAACGAAAAGTAAAAACAAAAATGATTTACCATTTTATTAATATAATAATAATTAATTTTTATTGGTCAGAAATATACAGGGTTATTAACAACTTTTTGAAGTCATGTACTCAACTTAGTGATCATGAAACACAAATAATTTTTTAAATTCGTTAATATAAGGACAGTTTTCGCAACAAGCACATTTTTGAAACCACTGTATTCCCGTAATTATTGTATAATGGAAATCTGATTTACTATGAATTTAATAAAATAAAATTTCAATTAATTGTGTAATGACAAGAATAAAAATCCATTTTAAATTAGTGGCCCAAAATTGTTTGATTCATAAACGTGGATAATAAAATTGTGAATTTTGATAAAATTATTTCAGTTTCGTGATAACTGATAAGTGAGTTGAGTGCTATTTATGCCATTAAACTATATGCATGAAGTTGTGAATCACTCGGTATAAATATACAAGATTACTTAAATTACAGTATTCGTTGGTCCCCATACTCATATTGAGGACGAAATTATAGCTTTGTTTTTGTTAAATATAATAATTTAAAGATATTGTACAATCTACAAAATGGTCGACGCAAAATTTTAAAATTTTGCTTTCAAATCGAAATATGTTAATTTGAATTTTGACAATTTTTTAACACGAATTTTAAAACGAATTTAAAAAATTCGTTCGGTTATTTCGCAGATCCAAGCTTTGTTGATAACTAGAGTGCGGATTATATGCATTTGCATATATTGTATTATTGTGCATATTAGTATTTTTTACAAATGTATGCATTTCATACAAAAATAGAACAAAATATGGTGTAATTTTTTTGCATATTTTGCATATTTCAATATTTTTTGCATATATTTATTAAAAATGCATATAACTGCATATTTTGTACCTTTTAACCTAAAATTTCAATTTTTTAAATAAATTTTATATGTATAAAATTTATAATCGCTCAAATTTGATACCACCTATATAGTCCAGGCGAACTAGCATCTATCGGCGACAAAACTAAAAGATAATATTTTTTTCATAGGAATGTTGTAATTGACTTCCTAACTAACATACTAAAAGTCCCCATCGATCCGCCTTGTGCTAAGTCCACCATCTTGAAAAAATGGTGGAACAAGACGACTTTTCTTCGGTTTTTTGCAATTATCTCGAAAATTGGTAATTTTAAGCAAAAATCCCTAGTACCAAACAGAAAGAGCATGAAATTTCCTTCAAGATAGTCCCATTTGTTTTTACTGTATTCATACAGATTTTGAAAAAATCGCAAATAAATATTTTTATAATTCTAACAATCTAAGCCGATTTGATTAAATCATGATTTTTTTCTCATATTACACAAAAACGACTGTAATTTATTAACGGATAATTATTTCAAATTCGGGATTTCAGTATTCGATTCTTAACATATTTTTCTATAATAATAATTTCATAATAGACATTTTAAGACGCCAGTTTCGAAAAAATTTAAACATATTTTCAAAATCATAAAAATGTATTTTAGTCACTTCTTTAAAATTTTGTGTTTAATTTCTGTCCAGATTAAGATATTGACTTCCGGCTTTCAAAATCTTAGAAAGAAATGTTTCAAAAATATGATGCTGAAAACTGAATGTGAATATCTTTGTCCGTTCAGGAAAAACAGTTATTTAAGTACAACTTTTAAAAAATATGTTAAAATTTTATTGATCTCTCTCCAAGAAAATCTTAAAAATTCGATATGATTCAAACCATTTTAAGTTTAGAAATCATTTTGATTTATTGAAAAAAACTCGAAAAATCCAATGCCGCTAACCGCAAATCGATATCTCAATTACTTCAGAAATTACAGGTGATTAATCATATTTAATAATAAAACTACTAAAATTTCTTAATTTTCCCGTGTACAAATTTTTTAAATTTCAACTTAATCAGGGCCCTTGAAAATTTTTAAATAATTTTGCGTAGTATAAAAATGATTAAAAATTAGTGTGCCTGAGACTGGAAGTCAATATCTTAATCCAGACAGAAATTAATCACAAAATTTTAAAGAAGTGACTAAAATACATTTTTATGATTTTGAAAATATGTTTAAATTTTTTCGAAACTGGCGTCTTAAAATGTCTATTATGAAATTATTATTATAGAAAAATATGTTAAGAATCGAATACTGAAATCCCGAATTCGAAATTATTATCCGTTAATAAATTACAGTCGTTTTTGTGTATTATGAGAAAAAAATCATAATTTAATCAAATCGGCTTAGATTGTTAGAATTATAAAAATATTTATTTACGATTTTTTCAAAATCTGTATGAATACAGTAAAAACAAATGGGACTATCTTGAAGGAAATTTCATGCTCTTTCTGTTTGGTATTAGGGATTTTTGCTTAAAATTACCAATTTTCGAGATAATTGCAAAAAACCGAAGAAAAGTCGTCTTGTTCCACCATTTTTTCAAGATGGTGGACTTAGCACAAGGCGGATCGATGGGGACTTTTAGTATGTTAGTTAGGAAGTCAATTACAACATTCCTATGAAAAAAAAATTTGCTTTGAGTTTTGTCGCCGAGCCCATATAAAAATTTTCTAGTTCGCCTGGACTAATAGTAGTTTTTACATTTATTTTAAAGGTAGGTAGGCACACAAATCGTATTCCAGAAGTTATACGTTGTTTTGTTTATTTTATATGATATTCTTGTGCATTGTTGACAAAATGTAGTATTCTTCTGATTTATAAAAATAAATTATTAGTAAAAATGAATAAAATTATGTTGCATATCTGCATATGCATGCATATATTTGTAAAATATTGCATATTTGTTTAATTTTGTGCAAATATTGAGCTTATTTTGGCCTTATTTCAATGCATATTGCATGCATATTTTGATCACATTTGCCTGCATATAATCCGCACTCTATTGATAACATATTAAAATTTGAAGTTAATTCACGTAGGTATAAATAAAAGATGTACAGTGTACAGTTTTTTTTACAATTTTGGGTTCGAAAATTATTTTTTCCCTCAAAAATAAATTATTTGTTATTTTTATGTTTAACAAAACAATAAACGCTATAGAATAGGGTGTGGAATGAATGTTTTTGACTGTTTTCTGCCATGGTCCTGAAGCGGTATTTTCGCTCGCTTTGTGGTAGGTCCAGCCCTGGTAGCTCAAGCTGCTAGACTTTGGGGATATTGGTGACTCGGGGGAAATAGTGCTCGGCTCCTCTCGGCCGCAGTCGGTATCCTTCGGGCCAGGCTACATAAAATGGTTCCAATAAGTCAGTGTCGCAGTCGTCGAAGCATCTAATTAGTACTCCAGCATCTCTGACAACGTTAATCTAGGATTAATTCTTGTTTTAATGGAGGTTTATTTTGCGATTTTCTGTTTGTGAACTGTATAACGAGTCGATTGTGACCGAATTTTGGTTTGCCTAATTTAGAGGTTAGGGAACTTTGCGCTTTTTACCGCCAACTGATTTACATGCACCGGACGGACTTTCCGTTTTTTGTAGAGGGTCCACACGTTTGCGGAGAAATTATATTCTAATAACATTAAAAATATATAATATATGTACTGAAGTCGCAAAATTCAAAGCTAATTTACAAACGTCCCAAAGGATATCATATTGGAGTTGTTCGATGGGGTTATGAAATGACATAATTTTAAGAGATATTCACTCATTAGACAATCACAATCATCGTCAGAATAGTATATTAAAGAATTAGTTTTTTAAGACATGATTTTATCGCACGCGTCCAAATTTTGTAAAACGAGCTTGAGGGTGAGATTACTAAAGGACAAGTGCCAAAGAAGTCTTATAAAATGAGATCTTACTACTTTTTTCTATTTGGCGTCTTTTTAATATTAAAATTTAAATTAAACTCCCTTAGTATACATCAAGACATCAAGTCGACTTAGAGAAATTTATGTATGTAACGTTTTGGTTGGTGATATTGTCATTTATTTAATTGTCACTGTCAAAGTATATAATTACTGAATTATTCCAGATGATAAGTGAACACATTATAAAAAATATTGAACTTAGGTATATGTTTTCCAGTACTATTCATTAATTTAGATTTTGAGGATAAACTGAAATTAGTACGTTCTCAGGTATCACGTTTGACAATTAAAGTAAAAGTCATCTTAAAAATATGTTGCGTGGCGACATTCAGTTGCGTTGCACAAAGTTAACTTTGTGAGCACCAAATAGAAAAAAAAATCAAATTGGTACTGAAGTTTCAGTGAAAATATAGTCAATTTTACTTACCACAGTAATTTCTTTATGCCCTAGGAAATTAATTACCTCGTACTCAAATTACAAATTGATATTATGTCTCCATGGAACCTATGAACAATAAAGTCTGCGTTTTTTTCCGCCAGCTGATTTATATGCACCGGACGGACTTCTCCGTTTTTTGTAGGGGGTCCACACGTTCGCAGAAAAATTATATTCTAATAAAATTAAAAATATATTGCCCTAAATATTTTTCCATTCTTTTTATCCACTTATACATGCATATTTAAACCGGGTAGACAAACATTTAAAAAATTTTCGCAAAAAACACTTTTGGTTTGATACATTGTTAACGAAGAACAGCAAAAAAGGTCAATTATACCGGAAATTGGTTCTATTTCATCCACCTACGCTATATTCTTTGACCGACCCAATATCTCACTACCGTAAAATATTAAGTGATTTTTAGTGTATTTCACAGTGTTGACAATAAATGAATTTAGATACACAGTTTTATACTAGCGGGACATTCTTTTTTTTAAATTTTCTTTGTTTTTTTTAAATACTCGTACACGTTACGGTAAATTTACTTTTTACCTCCTGAGTCAGAGGGTTTTTTTAAGGGTTGCTTTGTAATAAAAAAGAAAGTCAACAAAACGTTAGTTACCACAATTAGTTGTTCAATTATACATTCTGAAATAAACAGATTGATTTTTAATTAGGTACTAAAAGTTACATTTACTGGCGCCATCTTTTAGCAGTTGTTCCAAGTCTAATTGACAGAAGACAATTTTAGTGTAAATGTATATCACTGAACCTTATAGAAAATTGATATGTCGGCCGAAAAATATAATACATAATGCTTGTGTTTGATATTTGCACATCGCTCGATTTTATTAAAGCACTTTAATATAGAACTTCGCATTGTAAAATAAAACCTACTGTACTTATATTATTATAACATTATCATGACTATCGGTTATTGTGTAAATTTACTTGTAAATATTAGTAATTTTACCGAGAACAGTATACATGCACAAAAGATAACCAAAAATCATTCCATTTTCTACGAGATTTTAAAAAACCAAGTGCTATCATATTATATTTTATTTTCTTTAAATATCAATTACAAAATTATACAGAATTTATTATAGTGGAAGTCAACCACTTTGTGGCATTTTGTCGGTTACTGGGATCAAACTCGGAACTGCTAGTAGGTATACTCAAGCTGACCTAACTGAGTTAACCACTGGTCCTACTGATTTTATTTTTAATTGCCATCAACCATTTCTTTCTTAATTTTTTATTAAACTTCATAACAATAATTTTCATTATTAATATTAACGTAGATATGATTTTTTAAAGTTCAAAATAAATTTTTGACGTCATCTGTATTAAGTAGTAGCACTCAACCAGTTTATTTTAGATAATGTGTGTTGTATTTCTTTTTATATTTGTTAAAAGTGTAAATATACATTAAATCTTACAGTTGTTCAATAGTTAGCTTCAAACATTTTCATACATTTTGACATTCCTGATTTTGACGTTTCAATGGTGCTGGTGAGCTTGTATTGTTGGACTAAAACTATCTGTTTGAAACTTTGTTCTGTATCAAGAAGTTTTTAATAAATTTTCATAAAATTACTATTTGTAAGTATTTATATTACCTATACTATATTATATTTTCATACGAAAAAATAACTCCAAACTACAAAACTGACAGTTAGAAATAAATTTGTTGCCTTCCGAATGAATGTCGGACAACGGAAAAACTATGTTTATCCAATGAGAATCTTCATTTCAAAACTAATACAGATAACGTCATATATTTTATAAACCTTATATAAATAAATAAAATACATTTTTAACAAATTTTATTTTACTAATCATAATTATTTTTTTTAGTACGAAATTGTCATAATTTGATTATGATTGATAAGCCCATTGTTTGATTTTTAAAGCCTATGGTTAAATGTCTGCCTTTTAGAATTTCGGAAGTGTCGACGGTGTCTGTCGACACAGTGACTCGCGCCATGATTTTTGCAGCGGGGTTTAATTTAAACCCGGGTCCCAGGTCCTCGAACTCTTCATTCTGATCTGGTTGGCCAGCTACATATGCATGAAACTCATGTGCAATCTATGGCTTCAATGTACCCGCATTGTGCAACCGCTCTAACTTAACCTATTCAAACTGAGCTCACTGTTCGTTATTTCACATGCATTTTAAGATATTACTGGACAAACCATTTGTTTATGACTCCAAATTAAAATCCTGACAATCAATACCGTGCTAGTTCTGTTTATGATAACGTGTGATTTTAATTTACCTACCATGTATATGTAAAATCAGGACATTTAATCCATATAGAAGTAATGTTAAAAATAAGTAAGTTCCTATCAATCTATAGCCGGTTTTTAAACTAGGAAGAGTAAAAACAAAAGTCTAGGGAAATTTCTATGCTTGTGATTGGGTGGAACACAACCGGTTTTACACCCAACACATGAAATTGTTGTGACAGCCGAATATTCAAAAGCAGAATACTTTTCGACAGAATATTCATTTTTAGAATCATTTAACACCCAAATATTTAAAAGCAGAATACATATATAGACAGAATGTTCATTTTCAGAATTATTCAATTCCCGAATATTCATATTATGAATAATCTTTTACAGAATGTGACATTCACAGAATAATTCAAAAACAGAATATTCAAAACAGAATACACGTTGCCAGAATAATCTTTTCAGTTACCGAAAATTCATCAAGCGAAAGCGTATCATCGGAATACGCCATTTCCAGAATCATTCATCACATCAACCGTATACTTTAATTTGGAATACCTCATTCGCCGAATATTTATTCTCAGAATTTTTCTGCAACAGAATATTCAGAATCTGAATACACGTTCACAGAACACGCTTTTTTAAATAATTTGTTGCTAAATGATTCTAAAATGCAAATTCTGTGTATAATTTATATTTTTGTTCTGAATATTCGGGCGTTGAATGATTCTAGAAATTTCGTATTCTGCGCAAATGTGTATTCTGTTTTTGAATATTTGTTTCCAGAATGATTTTGAAAATGAACATTCTGTGGATGAACATTCGAATTTTGAGTATTCTGTTGCTGAATGATTCTGGAAATGACGTATTCTATAATGGGCTTTTGCCTAATGAATAATTTTCTGAGAAAGTGTATTCTAATTTTGAATATTCTGCTTTTGAATGATTCTGCCTGTCACATTCTGAAAAATACTATTCTGTTTTTGAGCGTTCGGCCCGTATTTTCTGTCTCGCTCTAACAAGGTAAATAGATAAGGGCACACTTCATCCGCCCCAGTGCCCACTCCTGTCATATACCGGGTGTATATTGAAAAGTGAAACATAGGCGTTTAACATGGTAAATCAGTTTTTCCGTTCGCATTGCTTCCCTAATTATTTTAGACAAAAATGTTTCAAATAAATGTTGTTGAGCATAAAATTCTACATCCGGATCAGTAAACAAAATTTATTTTGGTTGCTTTATAACTGCAGAAATCAAATTTGAAAATACAAGGAATAGCGAATTAATAGTAAGAGCCATGGAATTAAAAACAGGAGATGAACAAATGCGTAACGTTTTAAACGTCAAATTATTAGTACCTACGTATAAATGATTTTGACAATCTATTATTCTGACATTGACGTTTAAAGCGTTACGCATTTGTTCATCTTCTGTTTTTAATTCCATGGCTGTTACTATTAATTCGCTATTCCGTGTATTTTCAAATTTGATTTCTGCAGTTATAAAGCAACCAAAATAAATTTTGTTTACTGATCCGGATGTAGAATTTTATGCTCAACAACATTTATTTGAAACATTTTTGTCTAAAATAATTAGGGAAGCAATGCGAACGGAAAAAATGATTTACCATGTTAAACGCCTATGTTTCACTTTTCAATATACACCCGGTATACTTCGTAGTTCAGTAAAAAAAGGTCAATTTAACTTACTGCAGTAGATAATTTATTTATGCCCTAGGAATTAAGCACCTGGTAATCAAATTACAAGTAACTGATAATACTGTATCATGTGTGTGATTAAATTAGCAAGTATTTATGTCTCTAATGAAATCTATAAACAATAAAGTCTCAAATCTGAAAGAAATCAAGGAACGAAACCAAATACCCTTCAAAAATTTTTATAGCAACATTTGAACAAATAAATCATCGATAATAAAAACAAACCATATCGACTTGTATCATAAAGCATCTTTTTCTCATGTACGATCCGATGATATATGCAAACAAAACAATAACTGTAAAGCCTCGTAAAACTCACAGACAACGCTGTAGAACGCAACTCGAATGGGGAATGCAGAGTATTGAATTTAGAATATCAAAATATAAGACTGCTGTACTACTCTTTCAGTGCGATCCAATTGAGTTATCCTAATGCACGTGGTCAGAATCTAGACGTGCTAAGGGGAGAATACATTCCTAACGCAAAACACATAAAATGTTTGAACCTGTAGATAATGGTGAATAAAATATACATTTCACTGATTTATTGACACAATTATTATATGCTTTTGCTTATGTAAGATATTTAATAGTATATTATTTAACGAGCATATAATGTAGGTTATATTACACAAAGATGAAAATTAGGACACGAGCCATAGGCGAGTGTTCTAATCATCCGAGTGTAATATAACCATTATATGCGAGTCAAATACTATACTTTATCTACAACTACTTGTAAATGAACTTGGTGTTGTTAATCTACATCTGTCATCGATTAACAAGCAACTATCATTACGCTTACTACAACTCTGAGAAAATGCTTGCTAGAATAATTTATTTACTTACAAAATTAATGTACAATTACTAAAATTTGTGAAATTCATTAAAATATCAAAATTTACTGTTTTTAACAATGTTAGAAACACACAACTGAGCAACAAATCTAATGACACCGCTCATACTGCTTCTCGTATCTCTAAAGGTGAACATATTATTTCACTACTTTCAATATCCATAATTTACCTTCTTTACGACAATACGGTAGAATACGATACTATTTGTTGCAGTTAAATGGTTTGTTGTATCAATCAAACACACATAACCTTACTTATTATCTGTCATCGACCAACAAACTTCAGACAAATGCATGCAACTCTAAGAAAATACTTGCTTGCTATTGGTTGAATCAAGCGTGGAATATGAAATTTAATATTACACGCTGTGTAATACAGTGTAATATGAGGCACATTTTGTATTTGGAGTTAGATATAAAATGAAGCTATTATTTAATAGTTGTAGATAAAGAATGTATTATAAATAAGTTATGTTATGTAAGATGTTGTTAGAACTACTATATTAACTGGGGTTGAAATGTAGAGTAGTCAGTACAAGGAGTCAGTATATCTGGTGTAGTCGCACTAGTCACGTGTATTTGGTGATATCTGCGATCAGATGCATGAGTTTCTTACACTTTAGAGGTAGATTTACTAGGCGTCCTCTTTTTCCTTAACATGTCCTCCTTTTTAGGGTAGATGGCCGGGTCCGGTATCTTTTTTCATTTTTAATACAATTATCCTCTTTTTCGAAGTTCCTGATACTTAAATTGATAACTTTTCGGTATTTGCCGTAATACGAAAAAAAAATACCTATTTCAAATTACGCGGATGAAAAGTAAATTTAAATATTTCACTATTTTAAAGCTAGGTACTTATTATAAATGGTGCGCTATAGACCTCACTTCGCTCGGCGTCCTCTTTTCGAGATAAACAAATATGGTAACCCTACTTAGAGGTACAAAATTGTGATTAGACACACGAATCAAAAAGTATAGAAATTAAACCGTATTGGACATAAAATTATGTATTTTTTCGTTTTTATATATCTGTTTCATAAGTAGCCAAATCAGTAATATATTAAATATTTTTTCCGTTGATCGTTTATTAATGTGTACCTATCATTAAAGAATAAAATACATTAATGATTCCTATTAATACATGATCAACGATTTTTTAATGCGCGTTCAGCACCCGTAATATAGTATATTTGCTAGTGTTATAAGTTGAAGAAAAATAATAAACAGAATTAAACGAAATTATTTTGACAATTCTAGCTAAATAATATTCAGGTATCATTGTGCTCAACAGTTTCAAACGTTACTAACCTAATTTTCTCCAAATTAAAAAGGTAATGATCAACGGAAAAGTATTGTAACTAACTGTTAATATGCGATTAATAATCTCGATAATAAATTAATGCGTTCGCTTCTCTCACGCGTAAACATGTCTCAATTAATACACTAGATAGTTAATAGTTATTTACGAACCAAATGCGGGAAAATTTTGATCCCACATGAGCGGTTTTTTGAAACACGAGTGAATCGAGGGTTTCATTTACGCGAATGCTGGGATGGTGTCTTCCCGCAAGAGGTTTGTACAATGTTTTTTGTAACGAATAAAACTATAATCACATACATTCAAGTTGTAGTTGTAGTCTGATCATTAAATTTGAGGTTACGATGTTTTTTTTATTCACTACTACCGACAGATGGCGCGCTGCACACAAGTTTTATTTTTAAATATTGGCGGTTTTCGGTGACCTTCACTAATTATAATTCCGGGAAGTAACACTTAATAAACTAAATTTTATTATTTTTAAGATGATTTTACTCTGAAATGTCTAGAAATGCCAGTGTTCTTTGCATTTTTCCTGATTGACTACACTGGGAAATTGACATTTCCGATTGTCAATTGCGTGTTTAATATGTCATTTCCTAGGTGATGAGTACAAAAATAATTATTTCAGAATTTGACAAAATTTGTATTAACAAACTCAACAAAATAATGAAAATTTAATATTATGCGATGTAGAATCACGCCGAACCAATGAATGGCCGTAAATCCATAACAACGACTCAACTAGTGAACGTCTCATAATAAAAAAATCTGACGTGGACACCACATGACTTCCTTGTACGCCTATTAAACTGTTCATACTTTTCTTAATAACTAAAATGTAGAATAATATAAAAAAATTCTTTTAACTTATTATACAAATATATTAATATATAAGTACTACTACTACTGCTACTATACTCACAAATATATTTTAGTCATTTTATTTAAACTGCAGAAGAAGATATAAAGCATATTTTACTATTGTCACTGTCATGTCATAATCATTTAAATTTTACGTAGTAACAAATGTTAATCGATCATGGACTACAAGATACCGAAAAACTAAATTATAAATATATAAACTTTAATTATTCTTAAATGATACCAGATACAAAAATATTTATAAAATACCGATTGTAGGTAATAATCAATCTTTCATTTAAAATAAAAAAAATTGTCTTAAATTAAATATTTATCGAAATATTTAAAAAAAGTTCTACTTCCGGTTTGTAGATTGAAACAAAAAATAGGAGGTGCACAACTAAATGCTATAACAGTCGTAAATACAAAATTTCAACTTTCTACGTCTAACCGTATTTGAGTTATGCGACACACATACGTCCGTACGTATAGACGTCACGACGAAACTAGTCATAATTGATTCAGAAAAGGTCAAAACGGATATTTCCATCAAAATCTAAAAACCGAAATTTTTCGTGATTACAATACTTCCTTATTACTCCGTACAAGGAAGTAAAAAGGCTTTTATTGGAAGCTAAAACGGTCAACCACAAGTTTCATAATTAATTTGCTTACCTTTATTCTGCTCAATATAATAACGGAACAGAATTTTTTGTACTCAATATATTTTTTATAATAAAATTTATATTTTTACATATTATGTTGTCGACCTAACAAAATAAAATCAATAGAACATTTCAAGAATGTGAACATCCCGCTTTGTTACTTGCTATATTTGCCCGTTATTATCCTGTTAATATCCTTGCGATTGCTAATGTCCGCCCTTAATAACATTACCCATGTAACATCCCAATGTTAATAATTTGGTAATAATATCCTAATCATGTATCCCATGTAATTCTCTAAGATGTTTTTATTGAGTATTTAATTTTTGATCGTACTCAGGATGTGGCTAGAGTAGGCTTACGTAATATCCCATAAAGTACAAGAATAAGATATTTTCAAACATCCCATGGACGATTCATGTCAAATGGATGGATGCATGGTGTTAAAAATCTAATTTTCAGTACTTATCATGCACGTAGTCTATCGAAGCAGATCAAACGACCAACTGACAGTTTTTATATCTTCCTCATCTGCATTCTTCGTGAGTCTTCCGTCATATCTGGCAATTATAGTTACGGGTAAGTTTCGTTTGTGAATTCGCGTCGTCGAAGAGGCAAAATCGAATTTGGTTTTGGACAGTGGGTCGCCTTTTGACGCATAAAACTTGTCCGATGTCCAGCGGTCTCTGCGGGCGTTTTTCAGCAGTTGCAGTTCTTTCTCGCGGCTCAGCTCAAGGCAGAGGCTCAACTCAGCTCAACCCTCAACTCCTCAACCCTGGTCCGCCGAGCCAGTTCCCATGAGAAAATATCACACGAAACTATATATCATTGAAAAGAATTCCTCTAGAGTTTCTCAAAAAGCTACGACACTTCCTTGCCACAATGACATTTAAAGATTTTGTGTCGAACCAAAGAAATATATATTTGTTACTTTTAACAAGTAATATAGGGACGATATTTATTATGTTGTAAAGTTTTTCAGAGGAGGAGCTTTTATACTCGCGATATTTTTTCCGCAGAGGTCAGTCCATATTTGCGCTCTTAAAGTCGAATTCTCACATATTCAAGAGCTCAGATCACAGAAACTTTAAATATTATTTGGCTCATAAGTTGTCATCCATTGCAATCACTGCTCATTGCACTGCCAAGAGGTTAATCTACTTTCGATCGAATTTATTTATAAAAAAAATTAAATCACTTAAAATTTTACACGCATAGGCATAACAAGTTAATTTCTAATTCTAATATTTGCTTTCTTCTCAATTTATGTTTTGCAGGCGTAATACTATTCCATAATAGTAACTTCTGAAAATGGATATGTTCATATTTTTTGGCAACTTTAATTGAACTTAGTTTTTTACTTGTAGTTACTCTGCATAATAAGGAACTTTATGTATAAACTTCAAACAGTCTCGAACTAAAATTGAAATAGTGTTAAAAAAGGTTCAAAATTATTTGCTGAAATTTTTATAAAATATTGTTTCTTCCTACTTGACAAAATAAAATCCCCAGAACATTTTAAGATTGTGTTTTTTTATTATTACTAGGTTTAAATCCATTCCGATATACATTTCATTTAAACTGCTCAAAAATCTATCCTGTAATTTACTCAAACTACTAACAACCATGGTAAAAGCTTTTGATTATTAATAGTGGGGAGATAAGGCATGGAACTTGTGCAGCTAAAGATTCAAATTCTTTTATCTCGAAGAAGGTCTCATCTAGACCAAAACGTAACATTATGAAATATTAAAAATATCTTGGACTGGTGTGCTCATTATGTCTTTTTCTCAAATCTGTTCATCAATGTTTTTCATTTTCTAACTACTAGATATTCCTTTAGAATTATGAAGACAGAAAAATCAGATTAAGGTTAAAACGACTGGTGTATACCTTATTAATATTCAAAGTACTCGTAGAAAGTACGGCTCTGTTCCGATGCGTAAGTAAGTGTAAGTTAAACTAAAAGGAGTTTGAGACACGCATTATCATACTCTTGTGTGGAGCTACACTTGTAACTTATTCATAGCTTTAGGTTGGTAAATTCCTTTTACATATATAAAGACGTTAAAATGAAACAATTTGGACGGGTAGAATATTTCAAAGCACGTACAAATAAGTACGTAACAGTTAACAAAAGTTCTATATTCTTGACAATTTAAACAGAGCATTTTGTTTTATCTATTTTGGGCGTAGCTTCTGTAAGGAAGTAATGATTTTACGAGGGTTATTTATTTATTTTGGCATAGGACCACATTGTAGTAGAAAAAGAAATTGAATTTATTGCCATTTAATGCAGCCGTTCCGGCCACCAATTTTACGATGTAACAGGTGTGTAACTCGAGACCCAAACCAGGAACTTCTCATTAAAACTCTTTAAATTTCCTCACGACATTATAAAGACTGTCAGCGCCGAATCTAAGCCTTATGCTCTGGTTACACAAAGAGCACATTCGTTTGTTTGATTAATTCGTACTTTGGTTGTTCGTATTTTTCTTAATTTTGTTTCTTTGTCGTTTTTGTTTAATTTAATTTGAATATTTAGCCAGCACGGCGCACGTTTTTTTGCGAATAGGACTAGGTAGTCTTAAAATTGTCACCCGAGATATATGAGCGGGATAGTGTTCTAATAAAATAAAAAGTGCAAATAAATAATTAAAGGTAGTACTTTTGGGCTCATTTCATTTCCATTTAAATGTTATTTGACTTTCATTTCGCGCTGTTCCTTAACACGAGTATTTTTACGCTTTATGTGACAATTTGGAAATTACTTCCATTTATTCATTGTTTAATGGATAGACAACAGTTTTTCAGCGTTAAACAAAAAAGAGAATGGACTTTTTGGTAAAATACCGCCTGTCCAAAGTACAATAAATAAAAATGTTAAAAATTCAATACTGCCATGCTGCTCGAATCATATGATTAATTGAATTTTAGAAGTTCAATCATTTCCATACTTTTACCAAAAATACACAACATTTTTGCGTTAGGACCAAGGTAGAAAGTTTGCAACGATCTGCTCCATTTAATCCTCTCGGGTTTAGGGAAATCAATTTTATAAACGTTGAACCATTGCCACCACTGCCACATTAAAATTTTCATGAGATACAAGAAAATCCCACGATATTACCTACTTTCAAACAAAATATCTACATAAATAAATCATTAAGTTATTTCAATTATTTTATTGAAAAAAAAACAGTATCAGATAGCAACTTATTGATTATTTACTTGTACTTTACTTCGTGTAGGTATATATTTAAATGGCATATAGTGCTCTCTTATCACGAAACTGAAAGAATTTTGTCAGAATTTGCAATTTTATACAATCAATATTAAACCTGTCAGGTTACGATTACTTTGAGTAGGTACTCATTTTATTTTTTTAAGCTAAAAAAATTCAAGCACATAATGTATGTTAGTGATGTAGACGAGACGAGACTTTCTCGAATCTCGTCTCGTCTCGTCTCGAAATTTCTCGTCTGATTTAAAAAAAAACAGTTCGGGATGAGATTACATTGTCGAGACATTTTTTTCAACAATTTGTTAATAGCGAAATTTTTAAATTTTTTCCACCAATTCGCCTATTTTGCGAGTTTTACGGGCATTTTTATTTGTTGTCATAGTCAAACTCAGCTAAATTGTCAAGTCAACCTGTCTATATAGATCTATCATTTTACTGACATTGACCATGTAAAATTATTAGATTAATTTTTTTATAAGTGATTATATTATAATCATATCAATCTGTAAAGTAGTATTTATTTTATTATTATGTTTAGATTCATACTATAATAATTATGAATTTTAACTAGGCTTAGTTCTAATTTTAATAACTTTGATGACTTAAGTAATATAACAATTTACCAATAATTACCGCAGCTTATGTAGTAAACTTATAAATTTTAGAAACTAATGCAATACTTATTATTAATAAACGTGCTAGTAAAACCAATAGTTACTATTTCTTTAACTAGGCAAAAATATGAAAGAATTGGAATCTCGCATAAAGCGGAAGAAATATACTTTCCCTCTTTAGGTAGGACAGGTACTGACCGGTCAAAAATACCTAAAGGTGACGTTTTCGGTGCAAGTATTGAAAAAAATAATTTAATTTAATTTCACAGACTGTCAGCTGTCAAAAAATAGCACATTTAATGTCAATAGGAGAAAAAATAGTCGACAAATCGACACGATATCGAAATCGAGACGAGATAACAATAATCGAGACAAGAAATAATTGAAACGAGATCAAATTTTTCACATTCGAGACGAGACGAGACGAGAAGTGAAAAATCTCGTCTCGTCTCGAAGCATCACTAATTTATGTTGACATATTTAGATATAAATTGCTATTCTTGACACAAATTTCTGTCAAATTATTAATCAACTCGTAGGTATTACGAAAGTATTTCATATGTTCCATGTTAACCTTTTTGTAGACCACGCGGTTTTGAGAGCTTACTATTTGAATATTTGAAATCATTAAAATATTTAGCTTTGCGTCCTGTGAAACTTCTAATAAAATTTTCTGGTGTTGTTATTCTCTGTGTGGATTTGGTCGGCACTCCATAGTTTAAAACTAAGATTGTACTTTGAAGTGCTACTTAAATAGTGTGAGAAGTTGCGAAGCGGCCGTGGTACTTACTAAACCAGAGTCTAAGCTCAGAACATTGAACTTTTGACAGGCGATGATTTTACATATGCGATAACTCGTTCACTCGTTGAGCATTCAAGATGCGTTGGTTTTAGATTAATGGCTCTAGTTTTACAAGATTTCTGAAGAAGTGTGGATATATTATCGTTTCTAGAGTATTAAAACTTCACGTTTTTATTTTTGCACCGTTAGAACGCTCGCAAAATTAAAGGAATTTGACTCTTTTCCCACAAAATAAGGGTAGAAATTATTCAGGATTTCAGTCTTAAGTTAGTGGTTTGCCTAGCTACCGGTCTCCAGTTCGATTCCCAATGCAAACGACAATCACTGGGTCCGAGTGGTTATTTCTACGATAATAACATCTACCATTCTGTAATTGGTAGTTATGCCTCGATTAATTCTGTAATACGGTTACCGTAAAAAAATTGTTAAAAAAAAATAGAACCGACTTCTAAATCCCCACCTCTAAAAAGTATAAAATAATATTTTGTCACCTATTTTTGTAGGACAATAATTAAATATAGGTACCTATCAATTAGGAGTCGGTACAGAGGTTTACCTATACTACTACATTCCGACTTCAAATTGATAGGTATATTTAATTATTGCCTTGCAAAAATAGGTAAAATATTATTTTATACTTTTCAGAGGTGGAGATTTAGACGTCGGTTCCATTTTTTTTATTTACAATTTTTTATTTCACACTTTTCAGTGATTTTTCATTTTTGAAATAAATTAATTTAAGTAGGTATATTTATAACAGACATAATACAATTTCAAATTTTTTGCAAATTGATCTAATAGTTCTGGACATAGGTGGCCCCCATTTTGTTTTTAAGATGGCGGGCTCAGATTTAAATAGCCTAAAACCTACGAAGAAAGATAGGTACTTAATTATATAATAAAGGAATAATCTCAATCGGTTTAGTAGTTTTGGTTAAGCAGTTTCTGAGATAGCTGGTCGCCATTTTTTTTCAAGATGGCTAACTAAAAGTTATCTTATGTTTCATTCTAATTATAGATATAACAAAATTTCAAATATTTTGCAAATTGATCAAATAGTTCCGGACATAGGTGGCCGCCATTTTGTTTTCAAGGTAGCGGAATAAAATATAAATATCCTGAAACCTACAGAGGAAGATACTTTTAAAAAAAATCATCTCAATTGGTTCAGTAGTTTTGGAGTTCTGCACGGCCAAACAAATATACATACAAACATACGAGTACAAGACAAACTTATTACCTCCTCCTTTTTGGAAGTCGGTTAAAAAAGCCGATATTTCGCCAACACTTTTGGCTTCTTCAGGGCAATGACTAAGAGTAGCTAGGATAAAAGCTGGTTTATAATGGATGGAACTGATTACTTCTTCTGTGTTCTGTTAACATGAGCTATAAGTATTTCTATACGGTTCATAATGATACAGGATTTGACGTTTACCTATACTGTAACAGTAAAGTTCGCCAACTTTTAAGAATACATATCTAAAAGTGCCTATACAGAATGTTCCACAACTTAGGACAAAAATTAAAGTGTATATACTGTACGACGTGCTGATCATGAAACAAAAGGAATTTTTTAAATTAATTCTTTAAAGTTTTTAAATAATATATGATTTCTTTGGATAAAAGAAACCAAATTTTAAATCAAAGTACAATTTCTTTGAATCAAAAAACATAAGTTTCGCCTTTCGCGGCACTAGCAATAGCAATCATTGTTTACTCATAAGAAAGACACCAACCGAGCACTATACATTTAAGTGGCTGTGGTAAAGATTTTAAACAAATGCATCAATTATTGTTATAATAAATGGATTTTAGAGAATTTCAAATATATACATTCAAAGGTAGGTAAACATAATGTTGATGGCAAATTTATAATAAAGTATTTCTTTTGACCTTTTAACCTACAATCTTTGAATAAATAATTTACTACAAGAACGGCAACGCAATGTATCTAAAGTGTAAAGAAATTTTTAGCCGTCCTAGAGAGAGAGAGAGAGAGAGAGAGAATGTAGAATGAGCTACGAAAGAGCGTCTGATACGAAATGCAGAGAGGTATTTTTGTTATACAATTTCTAAATAAAATAATTTGTTTTCTTGTTGGAAATATAAATCTCAAAGTCTTTTAAAAACAATTAAATCAAAAATAGAAATATAATTTTTTCTACAATTATTTTCTTCCTAACAACTAGAGCATAAACATTTTCTGCAAATAGATTTATCTAAATTGACAATATAAACAATTTTTCTACGCCTCTAAATAATTTTTATGTGGCTAGCACATGATATCCCGCTTTTTTTAATGAGATCTCTACGAATTTAACAAATTAATTGTCACTTAATATAATTACGATGAATCAATTTTACTAAGGTTCGTCACTTTAAGTAAATCAAATTGTTCCTAATATTTTTACTCTGCCATGTAGAAAAAACATGAATTTTGTAAATTTAGGCCAGGGAATATGAAAAGTAAGTAAAATCTACTAACACTGTCTTATCTTCCTTCAATCTAATAACTAATTTATGAACAAGTGTGCATGTGCTTTGACATCAAATTAAACTTAACAAATCAAACTGTAGAGCAAAAATATCAAAATTGTTGTATGTGTGTATAATTCAAACGCTGTATGTCATCGGTTTCTCCCTTATAAAATTGTATAACGATCTAAAATAGAAAATTTGGTAATTTTCCTCGGCTAGCGCCTCGAAAAATAAAAAATCCTTTACAGCATAGACCTTAGAAGCTGGAGGTAATAATATTATAATTTATTATTAAATTATCATGGTGATAAATTTAATAGGTAACCTGTTTTATTCTTTATTCATAAATATTATTTTTGGGAGACAAAATTTTGGCATGATGAAGGCATAATATAACTGTGGATTTTAATTTAAAGAAATATTAAATATTGATTTTTATTTACTTTTTAACTATAGAGAGATATGAAAAATAATGTACAGACAGGTTTGTAAGATTAATAAATTCCGATGTATATTAATTACTTTCTTACATTATATAATGATAGTGCCACTACAGTATTGTTTTTAATTTGATTACAACAAACCGAGAACAAACAGTTCATGTACCGAGTGCCAGGTGGCGCTGCCGATACTAGAACTTTTTTCGTGTGACGTATTCTATTGCTTACGTTGCCGTTCTTGTAGATAGATAAAAATTGCGTATTACAATGTAAAGAACTTACATAATGAAAATTGAAATTGTACCTATAGGTACCTATGTATACAAGTACTATTATTTACATTTTATTTTATTTTCAGAACGGTGTTTTGTTTTGTTTTTATCGCCCTGATTATGATTAAATTAAAATTGGAATATTGGCCGAATTTTTAAAGGAATTTGAAGATTTTAAACTATGGCACTGGTATCGAGATTAATGCAGAAAATATTGTAAGTTAATTAATATTTCTCAAATCTCAAATAAATATTAAAACATAATTTTCTAGGTATATTATGATGATAGCGCTGATAGGGCTTCGTCTAGTAGGTAGAGCAACATCCAAGAAGTGATAAATTTCAATTTCTATTGAGGAGCATCTCCACCTGCTGATGTTCCAATTTTCCTCATACCGCAAATTAAAAATTTTTATGGCAAAGATGGGTTATGTAAACTATTTAATTCCAAAAAATATTATTTGTATTATATAAATTGTAAATTTACGTCAAGGTAATGTATTATACAGAGTGTATCATTACTTCGAGTACCTACATATGTTACATTAAGACTATGTAGGTACAGTTTATTATACTGATTACAATGACTCAAAAAGAATTTTTCAGAAATTCGAAAAATATAAGGCACAGTTTACATACACGATTCATTTCTATAGTAGCAATGGATTTGCATAATTTATATTCAATATAAATTCAATGAAACCAAATTGATTTGAAAATTGAAATTAATTTCTTGAAAAATTCTTTTTCATTAATAATCAACACTTCAAACTGTACACACCCTTAACGCACTATGTACCTACTCGAAGTTATGATACAACCTGTATTTATTTACATTAAAGAAATGCGTTATTTATTTTAAAGAAATGTATTATTTATTTTAAAGAAATGTATTATTTGATACAAAGAAATAAATGATTTCGTGCAAATAAATGAAGTTTTTATAACAAAAAAATAATTTCTTCCATTTAAAGAAAGTTGTGTTTTGCTTTAAAGAAATGTGTTTTTTTCATTTAAAGAAGAATATTATTTTACTGCAAAGAAAATATAGTAAAGAAATAATTTATTATTACCAAACAAATATTTATTTGCCACTATTGAATGAAATAATTTGTTCGGATCAAAGTAATTTACTTTAATTGAAAGAAACCTTTTTCTCCGTGTATGTACATATATATATATATATATATATATATATATATATATATATATTTTACATAGAGATGAGTCAAAGTTCGCCAACTTATTACTTGCCCGAAGGCAACTGAACCAAGAGAAAAACCGAGCTGGACGACTTTTTATGTACACTATTTTCAAGGTTGCGAAGCGGTTTCTGCCAAAAAATAATAATAATCTATGTCCGCTCGATTAATATGGTTTACCAATAATTTCAAATTTCTAAACTCGGCCATCTCTTATTTCGCGTACTGTATGTATGTCATATTGCCGCCATAAAAAACAATGAAAGTGCAACATAACTGACAATAATAGAGGTATTATACAAGAAAAATAAGATGTTTTTCCGCAATCAAGTATAAAACCGATTATTGGTCAAACGATTGGAAAGGCAAAAGAAATATCGAATTGTCAGCACGTTTACCGTGAAACAATCGGCAATTTAATAACAAGTGAATCAGTTGAAAACGTGGCCATTTTATATGCAGAGCGAGTCTTCACAGAGCAATCAGAGGAATAAACGACACTTTAAAATTGCAGTAAAATATCTCGAGCATAAATCAGCTTCGTTCCACTAGATTCTTAAACGCGACAAGTAATCCTAAGGAGTACGAGTTTATCTCAATCTCCAGTCGATATGAAAAATATTACTCGACATTACTGGACTGTTATCCATTTACTGCGCCTATATTACCTCCTTTGCCGATGTTCACTTCAATTGCTTATTGGAAATCACAAAGCGGAATTCTTTCTTCAATTATTATCTAACCAACATTGCTATACTGCCTTTTCTTTGCATTTTTACCCTCAACTTCTCTAAAGACCAACTTAGAACGACAAAATTGTCATAGGGTTAATTTCATCCACAAATAAAAATGGGCTACTTGCATGATTTTTTTATTAAATGTTTTTGAAGAGGAGATAAAAACTTGGGACCTGTATTTTTTATAATCACAAATTTGTTATCTATAAGCCCAAAAATAATTAATAAAAATTTAATAATGTGATGTGACGTAGAATGTTGCCATAGTGACTTTCATCAACACAAATTAGAGGTTGAACTCAACTAAATGCACAATACAATACCATTCTTGGGCCCTTCAAATACTCGGTTTTATCTATGACTTTTCTAGATTTGCATTTTCGTGTGTTTCCATTTATACCAAATATAAAATTCTAGATTTAAATTTTCCTTTCTTTGAAGTTTTTGATGCAGCTATTTTAGTACATATGAATTTCTAGATTTTCATCTTCTGCGGTATATGAAAACTCTAGAATTTTATTTTCTGGTGTTGAACCATTGCCTCCTAAATACTACAGGCCTGGCCCAGCGTTTGAATGACGTCATCCGTTGAGGCTGAGCCACGGGGCTGAGCGTGAGCATTGCCTCCTAAATACTACAGGCCTGGCCCAGCGCGCTTGTGTGTCGCTGTAACGTCACGCGTCGAGGCGATCCGATATAGACGCGCGCATAGTAATTCACTGCGTACATCAGTTAACTGGTAATTGTTGTATTTTTGTTGTTATTAAGATTTTAAGTTGTAGAAGAAACATAATCTAATAACTATGTTTATATCTGGCACTTTATTTATGAATAAAAACATAAAAGCGTCCCGTTCTAGGTACTATATTTACCAAGAAAATTAAAATATTAACTGCGTTCTCGTGATTTCACTGGAGTTAAATATTTTCGAATTTTACATTTAACAGCTTTATTAAATTCGGTAATATAATGTCAAATATTTTAATATTTGAAAAATCGTGCCGAGATGAAACTAAAGATAGTATGACTTGGGGGAACAGTAAAACTGAACAAGAATATGTGTGCAAAGCCGTACATATTATGTGTAATATTTTATTAAATAATTATATCAAAGTTAAGTGTGAAAAGTACATATACAAAAACAACTTGAAAACAAAATAGAAAGTTGATCACATTAACTGGTGACACGGGAAAATAATTAATAATTTTGTTTTATATTACACTAGCTGAAGTACCCGGCTTTGTCCGATACACACAATTATGAAAAGCCATTTTACTTTTTAATGTGAGTAACGTTTTTTTCTTAATATAAATTCACATATCCGTAATTCAATTTAAGATATCAGAATTTAAATTTGAGATATCACAAACTAAATTTTTGATATCTTAAAATAAATTATAGATATCTTAAATTTGTCGAATTCATGATATCAATAATTCATTTAGTGATATCAATAATTTATTTAGTGATATCAATAATTCATTTAGTGATATCCAGAATTCATTTTCAGATATCAATAATTATATTTAAGATATCTTAAATTCAATTTGTGATATCTGGAATTCAATTTCACATATCATAAATTGAATTACGGATATCACTAAACGATTTATGGATATCACTAACCGATTTAAGGATATCACTAAACGAATTAGAGATATTACTAAATGAATTGTGGATATCACTATATATAAAATGTGGGGAAAATTGCACTAAACGAAATTAAATTAATGATATCTGCAATTTTATTTCACATATCTCAAATTTAATTAAGGATATCAAAAATACAATTCCAGATATCAATAATTGAATTTAAGATATCTTTTATTCAAGAAATTTCAGATATCTAAAATTAAATTGCAGATATCATTAATTGAATTCTGTTTAGTTAAATTTTCCCCACATTTTACATAATCCATAATTTATTTAGTAATATCCTTTATTCATTTAGTGATATTCATACTTCGCTTAGTGATATCCTTAATTCATTTACTGATATCCCTAATTCGTTTAGTGATATCCGTAAATCATTTAATGATACCTTAACTCAGTTAGTGATATCCGTAATTCAGTTAGTAAAATCCACAATTGGTCCAGTAATATTCTAAAATAACCTACTAATCAATATAAACTGAATTATGGATATGTACATTTCCTTAATTACATATCCGTAATTCAATTTATAATATGTGAATTTGAATTCCAGATATCACAAATTGAATTTAAGATATCTTAAATATAATTTTTGATATCTGAAAATGAATTATTGATATCACTAAATGAATTATTGATATCACTAAATATATTATTGATATCACTAAATGAATTATTGATATCATGAATTCGATAAATTTAAGATATCTATAATTTATTTTAAGATATCAAAAATTCTATTTTAGATATCTGAAATTGAATTTCTGATATCTTAAATTGAATTACAGATATGTGAATTTATTTTAAGAAAAAAGCGTTAGTCACGTTAAAAAGTAAAATGGCTTTCCATACACAATAGAAATAAATCTTTATTTGTAAATTACAATATTTTGTATTTCTTGGCAGGTACTTATCCCCTATACCTCTCTAAGTTTTTTTCAGTACATTTTGAGATAGCTAGCCGCCATTTTATTTTAAGGTGACGAACTGACATTGTATTGTTATACGCCGGTGTTTTAAGTTAGATCTTTATTTATTGCTGTACTTAATTTGAACCCAATCAGTGTAGTACAATTCGAGATAGCTAGCCGCCATATTGTTCCAAGATGGCGGACTGACATTGTAATATGTCAATGTCTTAAGTTAGATCCTTAGCTACTATTAGTATACTATACCAAATTTAAGTGCAACCGGTGTAGTACATGTTGATAGCTAGCCGCCATTTTATTGCAAGATGGCGGACTGACATTGTAATATGTCAATGTCTTAAGTTAAATCCTTAGCTATTACTGTACCAAATTTGAATGCAATCGGTGCAGTTCATTAGGAGATAGTTACCCGACATTTTGTTTCAAGATGGCAACTGACATTGTAATTGTAATACGCCTATGTATTAAGTTAAATCTTTATTTATTGCTGTACTTAATTTGAACCCAATCGGTGCAGTATATTTTAAGATAGCTAGCTGCCATTTTGTTGCAAGATGACGGACTGGCATCGCCACCCTCGGATGCTCAAAAGTATTCACGCAAAATTTGGGAGCAATCGCTTCAGTGATTCTAAAGTTTTTGAGGCACATACATATATGTATAGTTAGTTACATACTTTTCTACTTTATACATTTTAGGTTTATTATTTTATTTTTTAAATACCTTTTTTTTTGAGGAATAACAGTTTGCTTAATTACGGATATCTTGGATACTTTGTAATAAAAATCACTTGTTCCCGTATATTTATTTTTACTTAGTAAATAAATTGTGGAAATATTTTGTTAGACTTTATTTAGAAAATAGGTAGGTACTAAGGTATTATTATTTATATTTACGTTAAGTAAAACAAATTTCACAAGAAACTTATACAGTAATAATGACTTTGACCTGAGTTTAGATCCCATTTCAAGTAAAATTCAAATTTTAAACACTAAAGATCGCAACTCCTATACAGAGTTTAACGCTATTCAACTGCTATGCTCACGCCATTGCCTCCTAAATACTACAGGCCTGGCCCAGCGTTTGAATGACGTCATTCGTTGAGGCTGAGCAGTGAGCATATAGCAGTTGAATAGCGTTAAACTCAGTATAAGAGTTGCGATCTTTAGTGTTTAAAATTTGAATTTTACTTGATATGGGATCTAAACTCAGGTCAAAGTCATTATTACTGTATAAGTTTCTTATGAAATATGTTTTACTTAACATAAATATCAATAATGATACCTTAGTACTGTTAGTACCTACCTATTTTCTAAATAAAGTCTAACAAAATATTTCTACAATTTATTTACTAAGTAAAAATAAATATACGGAAACAAGTAATTTTTATTACAAAGTATCCAAGATATCCGTAAATAATAAAAATAACAGTTTATTCCTAAAAAAAAACTACTATAGGTAGGTATTTTAAAAATAAATAAAATAATAAACCTCATAAACCTAAAATGTATAAAGAAGGAAAGTATGTAACTACCTATGTATGTGCCTCAAAAACTTTAGAACCACTGGAGCGATTGCTCCCATATTTTGCGTGAATACTTTTGAGCATCCGAGGGTCGCGATGTCAGTTCGCCATCTTGAAACAAAATGGCGGCTAGCTATATCCTAATGTACTGCACCGATTGCATTCATATTTGGTACAGTAATAGCTAAGGATCTAACTTTAGACATTGACATATTAGAATGTCAGTCCGCCATCTTGCAACAAAATTGAGGCTAGCTATCTCAAAACGCACTGCACTGATTGGGTTCAAATTAAGTACAGCAATAAAGACATAGGCGTATTACAATAATTACAATGTCAGTTCGCCATCTTGAAACAAAATGTCGGCTAACTATCTCCTAATGTACTCCACCGATTGCATTCAAATTTGGTACAGTAATAGCTAAGGATCTAACTTAGGACATTAACATATTACAATGTCAGTCCGCCATCTTGCAACTTAAATTTGGTATAGTACTAATAGCTAAGGATCTAACGTAAGACATTGACATATAATAGTGTCAGTCCGCCATCTTGCAACAAAATGGCGGCTAGCTATCTCGAATTGTACTGCACCGATTGGGTTCAAATTAAATACAGCAATAAATAAAGCTATAACTGTAGACATAGGTGTATTACAATCACAATGTCAGTTCGCCATCTTGAAACAAAATGTTGGCTAACTATCTCCTAATGTACTGCACCGATTGCATTCAAATTTGGTACAGTAATAGCTAAGGATCTAACTTAAGACATTGACATATTACAATATCAGTACGCCATCTTGTAACAAAATGGCGGCTAGCTATCTCAAAATGTACTGCACCGATTGGGTTCAAATTAAGTACAGCAATAAATAAAGATTTAACTTAAGACATAGGCGTATTACAATTACAATGTCAGTTCGCCACCTTAAAATAAAATGGCGGCTAGCTATCTCAAAATGTACTGAAAAAAACATAGGGAGGCATAGGGGACAAGTACCTGCCAAGAAATACAAAATATTGTAATTTACAAATAAAGATTTATTTCTATTGTGTACGGAAAGCCATTTTACTTTTTAATGTGACTAACGTTTTTTCTTAATATAAAATTTACATAATCTGTAATTCAATTTAAGATATCAGAAATTCAATTTCAGATAGGTACCTACCAAAATCGAATTTTTGATATCTTAAAATAAATTATAGATATCTTAAATTTGTCGAATTCATGATATCAATAATTCATTTAGTGATATCAATAGTATATTTAGTGATATCAATAATTCATTTAGTGGTATCAATAATTCATTTTCAGATATCAAAAATTATATTTAAGATATTTTAAATTCAATTTGTCATATCTGGAATTCAATTTCACATATCATAAATTGAATTACGGATATGTAATTATGGGTATGTAGTACATATCCATAATTCAGTTTATATTGTCTAGTAGGTTATTTCAGAATATTACTAGACCAATTGTGGATATCACTAACTGAATTACGGATATCACTAACTAAATTAAGGATATCACTAAACGATTTACGGATATCACTAAACGAATTAGGGATATCAGTAAATAAATGAATTAAGGATATCACTACGCGAAGTATTAATATCACTAAATGAATAAAGGATATTACTAAATAAATTATGGATATGTAAAATGTGTGAAAAATTGAACTAAACAGAATTAAATTAATGATATCTGCAATTTAATTTTAGATATCTCAAATTGTATTTAGGATATCAAAAATAAAATTATTGATACCAAATTTTTTATTTTAGATAGGTATCTGAAATTTCTTGAATATTTTTGAATATTTCAGATTCAATTTAAGATACCTATGTGAAATAAAATTGCAGATATCATTAATTTAATTTCGGTTAGTGCAATTCTCCCCACATTTTACATATCCATAATTTATTTAGTGATATCCTTAATTTATTTAGTGATATTCATAATTTGTTTAATGATATCCACAATTCATTTAGTAATATCTCTAATTCGTTTAGTGATATCCCTTAATCGGTTAGTGATATCCATAAATCGTTTAGTGATATCCGTAATTCAGTTAGTGATATCCACAATAATTGGTCTACTAATATTTTAAAATTAAATAACAATATAAACTGAATTATGGATATGTACATATCCTTTAATTACATATTCGTAATTCAATTTATGATATGTGAAATTCAATTCCAGATATCACAAATTGAATTTAAGATATCTTAAATAGAATTATTGATATCTGGAAAATGAATTCTTGATATCACTAAATTAATTATTGATATATCACTTAATAAATTATTGATATCACTAAATTAATTATTGATATCATGAATTCGACAAATTTAAGATACCTATCTATAATTTATTTTATGATTTCAAAAATTTAATTTGTGATATCTGAAATTGAATTTCTGATATCTTAAATAGAATTACGGATATGTGAATTTATATTAAGAAACATACGTTACTCACATTAAAAAGTAAAATGGCTCTCCATAATTTTGTGTATCGGACAAAGCCCGGGTACTTCAGCTAGTGTAATATAAAACAAAATTATTATTTATTTTCCCGTGTCACCAGTTAATTTGATGAACTTGCTATTTTGTTTTCCAGTTGTTTTTGTATATGTACTTATCACACTTAACTTTGATATAATTATTTAATAAAATATTACACATAATATGTAGGTACTGCTTTGCATACATATTCTTGTTCAGTTTTACACGCAAGTCATACTATCTTTAGTTTCGTCTCGGCACGATTTTTCTAATATTAAAATATTTGACATTATATTACCGAATTTAATAAAGCTGTTAAATATAAACTTCGAAAAAATGTAACTCCAGTGAAATCACGAGAACGCAGTTAATTTTTTAATTTTCTTAGTAAATATAGTACCTAGAACGGGACGCTTTTGTTATTATTCATAAATAAAGTGCCAGATATAAACATACTTATTAGTTTATGTTTCGTCTAATACTTAAAATTTTAATAACGACAAAAATACAACAATTATTACTAGTGCATTCTCACTAAATTAACTGATGTACGCAGTGAATTATTATGCGCGCGTCTATATCGGATCGCCTCGACGCGTGACGTTACAGCGACACACAAGCGCGCTGGGCCAGGTCTGTAGTATTTAGGAGGCAATGAATGAGTCTTGGAAAAGAAGAATTTATAATTTATTGATTACTTCAAAACCATGAATTTTTTTGTTTTAAGAAAAAATCTTGAAACTTCTTCTTTTCCAGGATTCAGAATCTTGGTAAAATCTTCAAAGAATCCTCGTGCGAACAGGGCTATAGGTAGTTTTCCCTTAAACGCGAGGCAAATATCAAAGTTTGTTTTCGTAATTTTTACTATGTTAGGTAGGTACTAGTCTTTTTGTAAACATCAATTGTCATTTTACTAGAGAATGAGAAGGATTACTATATGATCTACTTCTACGCTTTTCAAATTTACGTTAATTATTTCTGCGTTTTTGAAATTTACGTTAATTTTGAATTATAACATCAAATTTTTGCAAGTTATGAAAAGATTGATTGATAAAGATTTTAATACCAAGGAATATGTCCTCACAAATTTAATCTCAACACTGGATTTGCACTAAATATATTGTACTTGTAGATTGATAAAATATTTAAGAGCTGATATTAATAATAAATTATTAATTTTGACTTAATTATTTTTATTGCATTAATAAATTACAATAGTTCTCAACTTACTTATCATGCATTGCCACTGCATTTTAATCAAACTTTATTTTATTCCAATCATAGTTTCCAGATATCCATTATGCAATCAATAAGCCAGTGGTTTTGAAAGGTTACATTTTTGCAGAAACTGCCCTTAAAATAACGAATTAAAAAAACAACAACTTTTAGTTGCATTATTGGTAAGTTGAGCACTATATGGCATTAAAATATATGCCCGAAGCTATGAATCATCCTGTATTTATATAGAATATACTAACTTGTTACTATTTCCCGTAAGTATAGTAACGTAAGTTATAGTTATTAAAATTTGAAGGATAACCCCTATGAAGTCTTTAATTGAAGCGTATTCACTTTGAAGGAAGTGTAAGGACAATTAAGCTCTATAGCCTGCAAAATTAACTTAAATAACGATGTTAAGAAATTGCGGGTAGGTAAACTGAATTAAATGATAGATATATAACTATGGTTGTCCCTAAATATTACTTATGAGGGGTGTTTTAATTAGAGGCAAATGAATGGAGTTTAATAAATGATGTATAAACTTGGAAACTGTTATAGTTCATTATTAAATTATATTGGAGTTGATAAAGTTTATTGGCTTGGCTGCGAACAGAGAACACCTTACTTTGTACATCAGCATGTTACTCAGGTAATTATTGCACACAAAGTAACTACAGAACAAACAATTTTGTATGTCTTTAACGACTGTATCTATGACACGGATATGAATAATGGGCGTAACATAATTGAATGAATGTAAAAAATGAAACTTGATATTGACAATATCTCATCGATCCGATGAGATATTTTCCATCATTCAATACAAGTGCACAAAATCGGAAAGAGTGATACATGAAGCTAGTATAATATTCAAGTATAATCTCCATTCATTCTTTCCAGAATTTTTTGAGCTCTTTCCAACAACGTCCTTATCAGTTATCATGTCCCTAATGTCATTCTATTCCAACGCAAAATGACTAAATTATGTAAGTATCCATAAGTTATTATTATTATAATGGAGAAAAAGAGTAATTATAAATAACCTAAATAAAAAATGCGTCGCAGGAGAAATTTTATGGAGTTCAAAATCATATACCTTTAAATTATGTTGTAATTTAATGTATAATGCCTGTTTTTCTGTATTGTTAACAAATAAAGCAAGTTTTAATCACAAGCGGGGGCACTTTTAATGTCAATCAGCGAAAAAAATTATTGTTAAAATAGTCAGAGAGATCAAATTTTTCACATTCGAGACGAGACGAGACGAGAAGTGAAAAATCTCGTCTCGTCTCGACGCATCACTATTCCCACCCCAATAAAATTGCTGAAATTCCACTACTGCATCTGAGTGCCTAGCCAACAACTTACACGACCATCTCGTGCCCACCCATCAATTTAATCCTGGCGCTGTCCCTGGTATAATGTAGACACCGCCTTAAAAATAAGGACATATTAGTGTAATAATTGGAAAGCACTAATTTTAATTAAAGTGATCTTCATTGACGCTTGAAACTAGCACAATGAGTGAAAATTTACTGAAAATAGAGTGGCACTTGTTTGTAAAATTATAATACTGTTGTTGAAAGGGTTTCCAATACAGTTATTTCGAGACGAGTGCAAATTGCTAATGAGCTTATGGTAATTATTGTTCACTAGGTGAAGTGGTACGTAAACCTTTTTGTTTTATTTAGCCTGAAATAATTGATGGAAACTATATTGATTTGTTTTATAATTTGCGTAATTAGTTTAGAAGCAATGTTCACTTGAGTAAGAGCTAATTAGTATTTAAATTCGGAGTAAATTTAGCTTTTTCCAATAGTTATTTAATGTGAGAGACACTTATTGATTGGAAATAAAAATTGCGGTGGGACTTTTGCCTTTCGTTCGTTCTTCTGATTTCTTTTAATTGGCTATTTTTTATTTTCCTGAAATCTTTCATATCTCATGCAATACAATATACTCTTATATCAATTATTCCTGCAAAAATGCTATTCAGGTAAATAACCTTTGCGTTTGAGTTGAATGACATAAATTTAATCAATTTAAAATGTTGATATCTCACAAGGAAATATATTTCAAATAACAATTTTGTAAAAGAAAACAAATTGTAATAAGACAGAAGATTGATATCTTTCTGCGAATAGAAAAATCATTATGTAAATACGAACAATAAAACTACATGCTATTAAAAGATATATATTTTATGAACTTATTCGCTTTCGTGATCTAAAGAAAACACGACCATATTTGATTAAATTAGTTACTTAACAGGCCCGCCCACCTCCTAAAATCCAGCATAAAATGTACTAATATAGCAAGTGTTTTTTAGCCAGTACAAGAAAGGTAAAATTTTATTCCAACAAGGATATATACTTAAAGGACGAATTAACAGTTGTGCCTTTTTAATATTTTAATAAAAAAATAGTACTTGATTATAAAAATACCAAAAAATTAATTTATGCAAACTTTACACGGTTATATCTCATGATGGAAATTTATTTTTAAAATTTTAAAAAGGCACATCTGTAGATCCATTCATTCTCTATTAAATGTTTTATGTTTTTAAAAACATTATCCTGAAGTCAATAATAATCTGACAGTTCACTCGCAAAGAAAACACTTTTACAGTATTTTTCAACTTCAACATGACATTTCATTGCTAGGATCAGTGTTGTAATAGATAACAATATTTTTTATCTAGATAAAGAAAAGATAACTTACTTTTTATTTATCTAGATAAGATAATAGATAATCATTGAAGAAATTATCTAGGTAATAGATAAAAGATAAATCATTATTATCTAGATAATTATTAGAAAATTTATAGATAATACAAAAAAAATATAAATGACATGTTCTAAAGTATAAGCGGTACCAGCTAGCGAGCCGGCAACGTTGCAAGCTTGTGCGTTGTATGCTTGCACAGTTGGATTACATTTGAATTTGATTAGAATTACAAATGAAAAAATTGGTTCCAATTTTACAAAAATTATTATCTAGATGATATTTAAAAAATAGATAAAGATAATTTGTAATTTTATCTAGATAAGATAATAGATAAATAAGAAAAAAATTATCTAGATAAGATAATAGATAAAAATATATTATCTAGATGATTTATCTAGATAAAATTATCTAGATAAGTTACAACACTGGCTAGGATGCGACAAAGTACGAGTTTCGGACTGGTTTCATGCAGTCGTACTCGTGGAAAAAAGAATGGGATAGAAAAAAGTAAAATCAGGGTATTCTAGGAATTCGGAAAAAACCTAGACGGGTCGCTTAACGTGGGTGCCAACTACATTGTGGCATCGGAGCTTGTTCCCTCAAGAAAGAGTTTCGCCCCTAAGGGAATGTTCCCTGACGCACTTAAATTTTATTCTTGAAGTTAAAAGTAGAAAATAATAAATGGATTAGTTTTTGATTTGAAATATATTACTGGCAACTTGATCGTCTTAAAAATGTAGCCCTGGTTGCAAAAAGAATCACTCCATTGTCACTTTAAAGGTCGTCGCACAGATTGAGCTTCTGACTGCACCAAGACAAATCAGTCAACGTGGTCGAATAATAACATCGGGTATGGGTTCAACCATTGCCTCCTAAATACTACAGGCCTGGCCCAGCGCGCTTGTGTGTCGCTGTAACGTCACGCGTCGAGGCGATCCGATATAGACGCGCGCATAGTAATTCACTGCGTACATCAGTTAACTAGTAATTGTTGTATTTTTGTCGTTATTAAGATTTTAAGTTGTAGAAGAAACATAATCTAATAAGTATGTTTATATCTGGCACTTTATTTATGAATAATAACATAAAAGCGTCCCGTTCTAGGTACTATATTTACCAAGAAAATTAAAATATTAACTGTGTTCTCGTGATTTCACTGGAGTTAAATATTTTCGAATTTTACATTTAACAGCTTTATTAAATTCGGTAATATAATGTCAAATATTTTAATATTTGAAAAATCGTGCCGAGATGAAACTAAAGATAGTATGACTCGGGGGAACAGTAAAACTGAACAAGAATATGTGTGCAAAGCAGTACATATTATGTGTAATATTTTATTAAATAATTATATCAAAGTTAAGTGTGAAAAGTACATATACAAAAACAACTTGAAAACAAAATAGAAAGTTGATCACATTAACTGGTGACACGGGAAAATAATTAATAATTTTGTTTTATATTACACTAGCTGAAGTACCCGGCTTTGTCCGATACACACAATTATGAAAAGCCATTTTACTTTTTAATGTGAGTAACGTTTTTTTCTTAATATAAATTCACATATCCGTAATTCAATTTAAGATATCAGAATTTAAATTTGAGATATCACAAACTAAATTTTTTGATATCTTAAAATAAATTATAGATATCTTAAATTTGTCGAATTCATGATATCAATAATTCATTTAGTGATATCAATAATTTATTTAGTGATATCAATAATTCATTTAGTGATATCAATAATTCATTTAGTGATATCCAGAATTCATTTTCAGATATCAATAATTCTATTTAAGATATCTTAAATTCAATTTGTGATATCTGGAATTCAATTTCACATATCATAAATTGAATTACGGATATCACTAAACGATTTATGGATATCACTAACCGATTTAAGGATATCACTAAACGAATTAGAGATATTACTAAATGAATTGCGGATATCACTAAACAAATTATGAATATCACTAAATAAATTAAGGATATCACTAAATAAATTATGCATATGTAAAATGTGGGGAAAATTGCACTAAACGAAATTAAATTAATGACATCTGCAATTTTATTTCACATATCTCAAATTTAATTAAGGATATCAAAAATACAATTCCAGATATCAATAATTGAATTTAAGATATCTTTTATTCAAGAAATTTCAGATATCTAAAATTAAATTGCAGATATCATTAATTTAATTCTGTTTAGTTCAATTTTTCACACATTTTACATATCCATAATTTATTTAGTAATATCCTGTATTCATTTAGTGATATTCATACTTCGCGTAGTGATATCCTTAATTCATTTACTTACTGATATCCCTAATTCGTTTAGTGATATCCGTAAATCCTTTAGTGATATCCTTAATTTAGTTAGTGATATCCGTAATTCAGTTAGTATGATATCCATAATTGGTCTAGTAATATTCTGAAATAACCTACTAGACAATATAAACTGAATTATGGATATGTACATACCCATAATTACATATCCGTAATTCAATTTATGATATGTGAAATTGAATTCCAGATATGACAAATTGAATTTAAAATATCTTAAATATAATTTTTGATATCTGAAAATGAATTATTGATACCACTAAATGAATTATTGATATCACTAAATATATTATTGATATCACTAAATGAATTATTGATATCATGAATTCGACAAATTTAAGATATCTATAATTTATTTTAAGATATCAAAAATTCGATTTTTGATAGGTACCTATCTGAAATTGAATTTCTGATATCTTAAATTGAATTACAGATTATGTAAATTTTATATTAAGAAAAAACGTTAGTCACATTAAAAAGTAAAATGGCTTTCCGTACACAATAGAAATAAATCTTTATTTGTAAATTACAATATTTTGTATTTCTTGGCAGGTACTTGTCCCCTATGCCTCCATATGTTTTTTTCAGTACATTTTGAGATAGCTAGCCGCCATTTTATTTTAAGGTGGCGAACTGACATTGTAATTGTAATACGCCTATGTCTTAAGTTAAATCTTTATTTATTGCTGTACTTAATTTGAACCCAATCGGTGCAGTACATTTTGAGATAGCTAGCCGCCATTTTGTTACAAGATGGCGTACTGATATTGTAATATGTCAATGTCTTAAGTTAGATCCTTAGCTATTACTGTACCAAATTTGAATGCAATCGGTGCAGTACATTAGGAGATAGTTAGCCAACATTTTGTTTCAAGATGGCGAACTGACATTGTGATTGTAATACATCTATGTCTACAGTTATAGCTTTATTTATTGCTGTATTTAATTTGAACCCAATCGGTGCAGTACAATTCGAGATAGCTAGCCGCCATTTTGTTGCAAGATGGCGGACTGACACTATTATATGTCAATGTCTTACGTTAGATCCTTAGCTATTAGTACTATACCAAATTTAAGTTGCAAGATGGCGGACTGACATTGTAATATGTTAATGTCCTAAGTTAGATCCTTAGCTATTACTGTACCAAATTTGAATGCAATCGGTGGAGTACATTAGGAGATAGTTAGCCGACATTTTGTTTCAAGATGGCGAACTGACATTGTAATTATTGTAATACGCCTATGTCTTTATTGCTGTACTTAATTTGAACCCAATCAGTGCAGTGCGTTTTGAGATAGCTAGCCTCCATTTTGTTGCAAGATGGCGGACTGACATTCTAATATGTCAATGTCTAAAGTTAGATCCTTAGCTATTACTGTACCAAATATGAATGCAATCGGTGCAGTACATTAGGATATAGCTAGCCGCCATTTTGTTTCAAGATGGCGAACTGACATCGCGACCCTCGGATGCTCAAAAGTATTCACGCAAAATATGGGAGCAATCGCTCCAGTGGTTCTAAAGTTTTTGAGGCACATACATAGGTAGTTAGTTACATACTTTCCTTGTTTATACATTTTAGGTTTATGAGGTTTATTATTTTATTTATTTTTAAAATACCTACCTATAGTAGTTTTTTTTTTAGGAATAAACTGTTATTTTTATTATTTACGGATATCTTGGATACTTTGTAATAAAAATTACTTGTTTCCGTATATTTATTTTTACTTAGTAAATAAATTGTAGAAATATTTTGTTAGACTGTATTTAGAAAATAGGTAGGTACTAACAGTACTAAGGTATCATTATTTATATTTATGTTAAGTAAAACATATTTCATAAGAAACTTATACAGTAATAATGACTTTGACCTGAGTTTAGATCCCATATCAAGTAAAATTCAAATTTTAAACACTAAAGATCGCAACTCTTATACTGAGTTTAACGCTATTCAACTGCTATATGCTCACTGCTCAGCCTCAACGAATGACGTCATTCAAACGCTGGGCCAGGTCTGTAGTATTTAGGAGGCAATGACTCATTGAAGATTCAATTTAGCGGTACCGAAATTTAACAGGTAATTCTCACTCCTTTTTTATCCAGGATTTATAATTTTGGTAGAATCTTCAAAAAATCCTCGTGCGAACAGGGCTTAAACATTACTGTCTTGTCTTCTTCATATAACTTAAAGAGCGATACACATCGTAAAACATCGTATTTAAATGAAATAAACAGAACAATGTTAATTTTGATTTTGTCCTTGTTATAGTTTAAAAAATTAGGGAGTGTCTAACGCCACACAGCGTGAACCTAGCGTGAACGAGCGTGAACCTAGCGTGAACTTAGCATGAACCTAGCGTGAACGAGCGTGAACCTAGCGTGAACGATTTCTGTTTGACTCAAGAAGGGTTTTGTTAGCATAGATTAGTTTATGTCAAAAAAACGGATTTCTGTTGGACTCAAGTAGGGTTTTGTTAGCATAGATTAGTTTATGTCAAGAAAACGGAGTTTTGTTGGACTCAAGAAGGGTTTTGTTAGCATAGATTAGTTTATGTCAAAAAAACGGAGTTCTGTTGGACTCAAGAAGGGTTTTGTTAGCATAGATTAGTTTATGTCAAAAAAACGGTTCACGCTAGGTTCACGCTCGTTTACGCTCTTTCACGCTAGGTTCACGATAGGTTCACGCTGTGTGGCGTTAGACCATGCCTTAAAATTATCGTAAATTTGTAAAGCATAAAAATAGATCGTATGGCGATTCTTCTATCTAGAAGCCTTGGTATAATTTTGTAATTATTTGGGTGAAATGCAAAGTGTCCAGATAATAACAGCGGCATTTGCGTATTTCTAAGTTGTTTTGTCTTATAATGGAGAGCCATTATTTAAAATTTGTATCAGTGGTGGACCCAGGATTTTTCATCAACAGAATATAAGAAACAAAAAAAGGCGATAATCCACTATTTTAAGAATTAAGTGTGTATTTTTATTTTTTTTGTGAGTATGTACCTAGTTCTAATTTAATTAACAAATATTAATAGCCCAGTAAAATAAGGAAAAATACCTACAAAAGGGCGAAAATTTTATTGTTTTAAAAGATAGGTAATGACATCTTCTTCAAGAATAGCTAACATCCCGAGCTCTACCCCCTGTGCTTCGCTCCCCACTGCCCCTTTTAGTGGATGAAAATAACATTTTTTTAATTAACCCTTTTCCTTTAAGATTTAATTAAAAAATAAAAATACCAATTTGTAGAGCGGAAAATTCTCTTTAAGATAGGTCATAAGCGATTTTCATGAAAACGCATTGTTTTCGAGAAAATCGTAAAAATATATTTTGACAATTTCCAATTGTTTTAAATAGTCGACATTTTTTCTCAATACACAAAAATAGCTGCCATTTGTATTATAATATCGATTTCCGTATTTCAGCATTCAATTTCTAGTCCATTTCTTTATAAGAAACATTTATTTTAAAACAATTTGGATCTCCACTGTTTAAAAAATTCTACGATAGAATATTTTTAAAATTTTGTATTTAACCTTATGTATCTGCTAAACGGATAGAGATACCGACTTCCGGTTTTAAAAATTCAATTTTTTAGACATTTTTCTAGAATTTTGGAAGCTGTGGCTTAGCCAAAATTTGAAGATCTTCGAGAGAGAAATGTAGACATTATAGTAGGTTATTTATTAAAATTCTTGTGTTTAATCAACCTCAACCAAAGATTTTTTAATTTTATGAAATATGTATCAAATAGAAAATTGTTCGAGGAATCTAATGCTGAAAACCGGAAGAAAATATCTTAATTCTTTAAGAAGTTACAGTTGATACAAAATTTAGAAAAAATTACTATAATTTCTACATTTTCTCGGAGGAAATCTTCAAATTTTGGCTAACCCACAGCTTCCAAAATTTTGAAAATAATATTTCTTATAGAAAAATGTCTAAAAAAATTATTTTTAAAACCGGAAGTCGATATCTCTATCCGTTTAGCAGATACGGTTGGTTAAACACAAAATTTAGAAACATTTTAAAATATTCTATCGAAGAATTTTTTAACAGTGCTTAAACTGGAAAACCAAATAGTTTTAAAATAATTGCTTCTTATTAAAAAAATGCTCCAGTAAACGAATGCTGAAATCTGGAAGTCGATATTGTAATCCGTTAATGAACGGAAGCTATTTTTGTGTGATAAGATAAAATTTAACTGTATTTAAAACAATTGGAAATTGTCAAAATATATTTTCATGATTTTCTCGAATACTATGCGTTTTTATGTAAATCGCTTATCACCTATCTTAAAGAGAATTTTCCGCTCTACAAATTGGTATTTTAATTTTTTAATTAAATCTTAAAGGAAAATGGTTAATTTAAAAAATGTGATTTTCATCCACTAAAAGGGGCAGTGGGGCGAAGCACAGGGGGTAGAGTTCGGGAAGTTGGCTATTCTTGAAGAAGATGTCAATACCTATCTTTTAAAATAAAATTTTCGCCCTCAATTTTTGTGGAATTGGAGCATATTTTTGTCTAATTTTACTGGGCTATAAGCAATCAAAGATAAGGATTGGATGATAACGAGTAACCGGGTATATAACGGGTAACGGGTATTATCCGGGTACCCGGGTGCCAAAATTTTCGAATTTCGTCATTCCTAGTATGTTATAAAAGTGATTTTTTTGCATGACCATTTAATTACTGGTTAATTATTTAAATCTTCAAAAAGGCGTCATCAAGTTTATATTCTCTTGTCAGGGGGTAAAATCGTCCAGGGTCGGACTGGCATCAATTGGCCTCGTAGGAAACAATTGTAAATTCGCTTCCAAAGATATAAATAATTTTAAGGATACCTATAAAGAAATTATCATCGACTGCTTGGAGTTACGGGAGGGGTAATATGTCGTATTACAATAAAGGTTAAACAAAAGTGAACTAATATGCGTCGCAGGCGAAATTTTTTTCTTTCAAAGTCAAATGCCTTATAATTGAAAGTTACCCTCTGTACGTCTCCTTGTATACGTGCCTGCCTTAAAATATAAGAAAAACAATTTTCTAAATTATTGCAAAACACAAAAAAAGATTCAGTTTGCTACTTGACCCCCGTAAGGTCTTGGCCCCGTCGCAAATGGGCTACTTGCATGGTATTGAAAATGAGATTTCTATTACTATGTACCTAATGTTAGGTCGAAAATGTAGCTTACAGCACGAGCAGGGCGTTCACTAGTTTGTGTCGGTACTATAGCTTACGGCCAGTCATTGGTCCAGGCGTTTCTACGTTACTATTAATATCTAATTTTAAATATTTTTTTTGGGCTTGCTGGTAAGAATTTTGTTAAAATAAAAAATACGTGTCCCAAGATTTAATCTGTTCTTTAAAAATATGTAATAAAAAAGTCATGCAAGTAGCCCATTGCTGACTTGCCGACCGGGCCATTCCTACTCTGAAATCGTCCCCTGACCGCCCTTTGGGTCCGCCGCTGATATGTACTTCGAGTTATGAAAACGATTCATGAAATGATGTAGATGGAATTGTAAATATGCGTCATTTCGTAAATAACCGATAAAAAGTTTGTATTTATCTGAATAAGAATCAGTATATTCAAACCAGTTTTTCTTGTATTTCACGAAGTTTTATCGATTGAAAGTTTAAGTCGTAAAATGTAGCCCGCGCGCTCGCGAACATCGGCTTTAGAAAATTCAAGCATCGATCTATTTAACTCAAAGGAAGTGTATGAAGAATTAAATTTTGTAGTTTTATGAAATGGAAAATGATATATGAGTCATGAACTAGCCTTGGACAGAATCTAGCATTACCTTATGGCTTATGCTTTATACACACACCTTTGCGACTGTGTGACACCTCACAGCAAACAAATACGGAGCGAGGAATATTTTCTAACCTTTTATTTTTCATAAACACGGGCAAACATTGCTTTTCACCTTTCTGCCACCAGACAGCTCTGTACTCAAAACGTTTCACACGGCGTCTGACATACATTAAAGCGATATTTCACCTTATTTCTTCAAAGAAACCATCCACTAAACAAAAAGATGAGTGGATATCTAATTGCTTATTCGTTCTCATACCAGAAAAGAAAGGAATTTAAAACAACAAACTTATTTATATGTGAAGAAACTATAGAAATTTATAACTGTAACCTTTAATATGTATCTCGTATCTAAGATATAAATAAACATTAATCCTTTTTGGCATGCACCTTTTATTTTAGTTGGATATAACAGCCTTACATATTGTTACTAATCTGGATATACAGGGTGATTCACAACTTCGTGCATTAATGGCACATAAGTACCTACCTAAGACCAAACATTAACTAGAATGGTAATGGTAATGCCCTATACAATTTCATTATAGAACTTGACTCAAAGATTGTCGAGAGAGATAGTTTTAGGTCACGTGAAGATTCCTTCAATTCGAAACTTTACATATCTATATTTTTATTGACAGAAAACATTGAGCAGTATCGAATATTTTATTGTAATTATTGTAATATAAGCGGAGCAAATATATTTAGAACCTTTTTGAAGGAAACTCAATATTTATGTCACGTTATGAAAATGTCAAAAATTTAAAATTCATTTCCATAAGTAAGGTTCTCATTATTATAGTTGGTCTGTTTAGAAAAATACAACAAAATATTAGAAACTGTTTTCTAGTACCTAATCGAAATATGTGGGCGTAAAGTTTCAAATTAAAATGTTATTTCATATTTTCATTTGTAGCCAATAAGTTCAAAGTAAACCCAAAACAGTCTCTATCTCTCTCGACAATCTTTGAGTCACCTAAAACTGGCCCTTTACTCGTCTAGTTAATATTTGGTCTTAGGTACCTACTCATCACACCAACTGATTGGAACAAAAATATTTTTTTAAGTTCATAAATTGAAGGGCAGTTTTCACAAGAAGCACATTTTTAACACGTTAACTGCGGTACATATCGCCGGCGATATACCTATGTATTCCAGGTGGCTTAATATGCTATGATGAATTTTGTCATTTCTTTCCTCAAGTGCGATGCGTGCAATATCTTTATGTACCGATTTTAACGTTATTTATACCAATTAATACGTCCTGTCCTAATAGGTTATTAGATTTAAATGAGAGTATACATGTCCCCGGGGATATACAGGGTGTTTCTGTACTTATGGATCAAACTTTAAGAGTATATGTAATACGTTCTACTGATAACGGAACAAAAAGAATTTTTCAAAAATTGGAAAATTAAGGGTAGTTTACTAAAAGGAAACATGTTGAGTGCCACTGATTTCATAGCTGTTTGTGTTGTTTCATTCATTACACAAACACAACATCAGCGTTGGATTAGATAAATACGTGCATTGTTAATATTTGCATTTTTTATTCCGTTATCAGTAGAACATGTTACATACCCTTACAGTTTGATCTATAAGTACACAATCACAAATTGCGCTTAATTTTTTGTCATTAACTGTCTAAACCTTATACAGTAAGCGTCTACTTTGTACAAGAGTTGCTTTATAATAGTTTGTAAATATGTCGGATCGATACAAAAAATATTAGAATTAGCAAAAAAAATTATGAGAACAAGGAATTAATAAATTTTATTGTAAAATGTGTGATTTTATTGTAAAATAAAATAAATAGAATTTAAAAAAATACTCTTTCTCACATAATTTCAATTTATATTACATATCTTCAATTGGAGTCCTCGGAAGTAGGTATAAGTACAAGTTAATCTCGATACCTCTTTATATGCTAAGTAGGTAGTAAAAAAAACTTGCAAAAATTAATGTATGTGTAAGGAACATAGGTCTAAAATCATCAACAAATACATATCCCCGGGGATATGTAACGCACCTCAATAATCGGATCTAGGAAGATTCTTCGAAAGAAAATTCTTCGAAGGAAAGTTCTTCGAAAAGCAATTCTTCGAAAGGATAATAATTCTTTGAATAGCAATTCTTCGAAAGGAAAATTCTTCGACAATAAAAGATATTATACTAAACAACACCAAGTATAGTTCATCGCGAGGATACTTAATCGCCAAAAAATTAATTTCAGTCATACCTACCTAATTCATGACCTATAAATTCTTCGTTGCAGACAATATTCACAATATTCACAATATTCACTCTAATTGAACTGAACTAAATAAAGAACCTCTTACCCTTCTTGAGTCCCATATACTCGATTTTGGTACAAACTCTGATTGAACTGAACTAAATAAAGAACCTCTTACCCTTCTTGAGTTCCACATACTCTGTTTTGGTACAAACTCTGATTTAACTGAACTAAATAAAGAACCTCTTACCCTTTTTTAATCCCACATACTCGGTTTTAGTACAAACTCTGATTGAACTGAACTAAATAAAGAACCTCTTACCCTTCTCGAGTCCCACATACTCGGTTTTTGTAGAAACTCTAATTGAACTGAACTAAATAAAGAACCTCTTACCCTTCTTGAGTTCCATATTCTCGGTTTTGGTACAAACTCTGATTGAACTGAACTAAATAAAGAACCTCTTACCCTTCTTGAGTTCCACATACTCTGTTTTGTAGAAACTCTGATTGAACTGTACTAAATAAAGAACCTCTTACCATTCTTGAGTCCCACATACTCGGTTTTAGTACAAACTCTGATTGAACTGAACTAAATATAGAACCTCTTACCCTTCTTGAGTCCCACATACAACAAAGAGATTCTTACATGAATATGGAAATTAACAATAATTTAATCCAAATAATTACATTTTTATTTAGAAAATTAGTTTATCCTTAGGCGATGTTTCGTAGTTAACAAAAAATATAATATCTTTTATTTTCGAAGAATTTTCCTTTCGAAGAATTGCTATTCGAAGAATTTTCCTTTCGAAGAATTTTCCTTTCGAAGAATTTTCCTTCGAAGAATTTGCTTTCGAAGAATCTTCCGGATACCGTAATGATCACAACTTACACATCGCCGGCGATATGTAATGTTAAAAACGTAATACCATCAAATTTTTCCACCGCAGGTTAAACAACTGGATTGTTGATTGTATTAGATTAACTATGAATGAAATAAAATAAAATTTTAGTTAAATGTGCAATGACAAAAATAGTAAATTTATGAAATTCCAGTAGAAAACAGTGACCCAAAACTATTTGATCAAAAACCTGAAAACTAAAATTGCGATTTTTGAAAAAATTCTTTCAGTTCCGTGATAAATTAATTGAGCACTATATTTAATTAAAATCATGCATTAATAAACGATCAACGGAAAATATATTTAATTTGAAAAGTTTTATTTTGATGTTAATATAAGAGAATTAAAACATAGTAGGTAAACGATTCCATTTTGATATTAATGTATGATTTTGTATACTTTTATGAAACTCATTAATAAACGATCAACGGAAAATATATTTAATTTGAAAAGTTTTATTTTGCCTTGTATATTAATATTAATATAAAAGAATTAAAACAAAGTAAACGATTCCATTTTGACAAAAAAAGAAATAAAACTAAATGGTATCGCATTTGCGTTAAAATATCGAAAAGTACATGCATCTCTCCGTCAACGACACCTCTAACTTTTCCCATTCAACATAATCACCACTATCTATGTTTACTCCACGCAGACAACTACAATTCCAGTATTCTAGTATTCTCCTCAACTCTGGCAACTGCCAACTATCTGTCCAGGTCTACTCCTTGAACAGATGGGTTTAAATAACAGGAACTGATAACATTTACTGGCTCCTTCTGCTTCCATCGTCGAGGGAAGCGAAGACCGAACCTCCACTAGTCAATAGGGAGTGCAGGATATTGTATTATTTATGTGCGGGAGATAAAATTACAATTTAAGGGATAAAAGTGTCGGGAGAATGAATTCGGTGGGGAGATGTGGATGATTTTATTTTAAAGTTTACTATGGGGGGAGAAATTCGATTTCTGTTAGACGAAATAATACATTGAAAAATAAATAATAGTGAAGGCACGAAAATTACCCGACTGAATCATAATACAAATATGGTAGATTCTCCAATTATTGCTATGTCTCGTCTCCTTAACAAAATGTTGCGTGTTAAGAGTTGTACCTAGTAGTTTCTCCATTACTCATTGCATATTAAAAATTTAAAGGAAAAACAGGTACTGGATGTTTGTGAAAGAATTAATCTAGGTTTATGCCTAGGTAGAATTCTGAAAAAATCCATATAAAATATTAACAAAAAAGTGTGTTTTAAGCAATCTTTTACATGCTTTATCTTATTATTAAGAGAATTATTAAAAATGTAACTCGGCAGCGTGGTTCAGTGCATTAACTGGCTACGGCCGGCTAACGTGCTGTGACGTCAGTCAACGTGAGATCGATGGTTTGAGTCTCCGTCGGGCGACAATGTGTGATTTGTCGTATAACTAAAAATGCCCAAGGTCTGGCATTCAATCACACTCGGGTGTTACAAGCTATCCACTTGTTCACCTTAAATGTAGTCCTGGTTGCACAAAGAATATCTCCGCTGCCGCTGTGGTTGGAACCACAGATCGCCGCACGGATGGAGATTCTGACTGCACCAAGATGAATGGGTAAATAGCGCAAGAGAATGTGGAGAATATGGAGACTGATCTCCTCCGATAAAAGGATCTAGAAAGCTTCATGAGAAGCGGCGCTACTCCCACGGGAGTGTTAAGCCACTATACATACATATATATATATATATATATATATATATATATATATATATATATATATATATATATATATATATATATATATATATATATATATATATACTCGGCTAAACCTAGTTGCATTCTTCGTCTGCAAATAAGTATATGAAATTAAGCTTTTCAATAAAACTTTGTGAGCATGTTTAGCGAGCGTTTCTATGCATTAACATATAGCCCAGTCAAGATCGACAATAAATTCGCAAAGCATGATGTATCTCTGATTTTTTTGTATGTTATTTGGACCCATTAGGGCTATGTATACCTACCCAAATTTGCAACTCTCAAAAAGTTGTGGAAAAATTTTTATACACGAAAAACCGCGAAATTTTCGGACTTTTTACAGATTGTATATCTTTTAATCTATGCATTTTTCGTCGAAAGCTATTCTATACATTTTTTAAGAACATTAAATTTGTGCCCAACCGAAGCTCTATACGTCTAATAGTTTCCTAGATATGGCATTTTGAAAATAGGCCAGTTTTTCCAAAAATTGAAAGTTGAGAAATTTTTGCTTTTTTCGTAATTTTGAGCTATAATTTCTGAACGGATAAAGATATTGACTTCCGGTTTCTTTTAATAAATTGTACGAACATTTCTCTATAAAATACATAATTTTAAAAACTTTTTAGGGCATTCGTGAAGCCAAAATATCATTTTTTTTTGAAAAGTTTTCAAATATTTTGTATTTATTGTGTTTAATCTGCTGTAACTTCTGAACGGATAAAGTTATCGACTTCCGGTTTATCACATTAAATTCTACGAACATTTCTCCATAAAATGCAGTATTTAATTTTTTTTTTGTATTTATTAAGCCAAAATATTTGTAATATTTATTGTGTTTAATGAGCTATAACTTCTGAACGGATAAAAATATCGACTTGAGGGTGCTTTTATTAAATTCTACGAACGTTTCTCCATTATTATACATTATTTTAAAAACTTTTTAGGTCGTTCATTAAGCCTAAATATCAAATGTTTTTCCGAGATAAAGTAAAGAAATTTTTAAATTTTTCATAATTGCTGTGTTTAATGTACTGTAACTTCTAAACTGATAAAGTTATCAAATTTCGGTGTCTTGCATTAAATTCTACGAACATTTCTCCATAAGATGCAGTATTAAAATATTTTTTTGGGTATTTATTAAGCCAAAATATTAAATGTTTTTTCAAGAGAAAATTGAGAAATTTTTATACTTTTAATATTTATTGTATTTAATGAGCTGTAACTTCTGACCGGAGAAAAATATTGACTTCCGGTTGCTTTTATTAATTTCTACGAACGTTTCTCCATAAGATATATTATTTTAAAAACTTTTTAGGTCGTTAATTAAGCCAAAATATCAAATGTTTTTCCGAGAAAAAGTAAAGAAATTTTAAAATTTTAATAATTATTGTGTTTAATGTACTGTAACTTCTGAATGGATAAAGTTATCGACTTCCGGTTTATCGCATTAAATTCTACGCACATTTCTCCATAAGATGTAGTATTTAGTTTTTTTTTTGGTATTTATTAAACCAAAATGATTTTAAAAAGAAAATTGAGAACTTTTTAAATTTTTAATAATTGTGTTTAATGTGCTGTAACTTCTGAACGGATAAAATTATCGACTTCCGGTTTCTTTTATTACATTCTACGAACATTTCTCTATAAAATACATTTTAAAAACATTTTAGGGTGTTAATTAAACCAAAATATCAAATCTTTTTATAATAAATACGAAAAATTAGAATACTCAATTGTCTCTCGAAAAACAAACTGATATTTTGGCCTAATTAATGCCTTAACGAATTTTATGTTCGTAGAATTCAATAAAGGAAACCGGAAGTTGATAACTTCATCCGTTTAGAAGTTATAGCTCATTAAACACAAAAATTACGAAAAATGCAAACATTTCTTAACTTTAATTTTTTTGAAAATATGGCCTATTTTCAAAGTACCATATCTCGGAAACTATTGGACAAACAGAGTTGCGGCTGGGCTTAAACTGTTGCAAATTTAGTGTACTTTAAAAATGATAAATACGACTACATATCGAAAACACATAGTTTACAAGTTATTAGGCAACAACTGAAAATGAAATTGTTCTAAAAGTCCGTAAAGAAATAAATTCACAAATAAATTGAACACGAACTACTCACAGGAGAAGCAAGAACTGTACTGTGAGCTCGGAGTTGGGAGATAAGAAACCGGATAGTGTGACGTGAAAGAGGTGGTTAAGATCCATGAGAGGGTTGGAAGAGGGGTACCTACCTATAATTTATTCAATTTACATACCTCCTATATGATTTTAATACGTTTTGCATGTTTAAATCTCACTTCATACAACAAAAAAGTGGTTAAGTAGAATTCTGGGAAAATAGGATTTTAAATTATATGGGTTTTTTGAGATTTTGAGAGAACTACGAGGCTTACAGACCCCGCTCTGCGCTTAATTTGAAGCTAATTAAATTGTCTACAAGTTATATTATACAAGTTCTACTCGTAGGATCAATGGTTTCGACGAAATATCGAAGATAATTGACTTTAAAGTTAACACTAAAAGGCGCTAAAATACAATGCATATGAGGGAGGAGGGTAGCAGTAGGTTTACGTACTATACGATTAGGAAATATCTGAGGTGCTTGTCACCGCAATAATTATTGAGAAATCGCACGTAAAAGGTTTCAGTTTCAAAAAAATAATATTTTTGACCTCATACTACCGCATTTCAGTGTAAATATTAAATTCAATTACCTTTTTTATTTAAATATGATTTGTAATTTACATCAAAATCTACGTTTTTTAATGAATTATTTCTTATTATTTCACTGCATTGGTCTCACCTCACACCCAAATCACGCACGTCTATGATCAACGGATTTCTTACCTTAATATTGTCACCTATCATAAATCAACTAATTAAGCTGAATAGCAACTGGATGCTCTGCGTGTATATCTTCTATGTTGCAATAATGAACAACATAAATACAATACAGATACATAATGTTGATAATAAATTTTACAATCTATAAATTTGTGTTTAGTGCATGTGCGCTATAAAAAATTAAAAATTCTTTACTTTATTACAGATTGTTGAACATATTCTATTTTTAAATTGTTATGTCCAAAAAGCTCATTCCTTTCCAATATTACATTTTATTAAATTTGACAGATAATTAGGTTATTAACTCATTTTCTATCTAATTACTTGTCATTAAAGTATTTTTAATTGGCATATAATTAAATAAATAAAGTTTATTGACTACATATTGAATGATAGTAAACCAGAACAAAACCTGAACCGATTACAAAAATTGGTTGAAAATGTAACTGAATGTAAACCGGTTCAGGACGGTTTAGAGCATTTACTAAAATTTGACTGTTTTCTATTGAATTTTTAGGAAAATTACCATTTTCTCTTCTATTTTAGTGCTACAATGTAATTTTTTAAATTTAATAGATAGTTATAGTATAAAACGAAACCGAACCATCTACTGTCTACGTGCAGCCGTGGCAGATGGATAAGGTAGGGAAAGAATGTGCCTGTCTTCTACACAAAGCTTTTTTTATCAATCTGTTTTTACACTCCGTTTTTTCCAATGGTACTGTTTTCCAAAAATGCAATTTTTCCAATGATAATTTTTTTCCAATAGTGCATTTTTTCAATGGGATATTTATTCCAATAAAATTATTATTTACTAGCGGACCCGGCGCGCGTTGCTACGCCTTCAACTCGAATTTAAAGGAATCTCGTTATAATAATTCTAAGTTATTACCATACCTTACATGGTGGCAATTCTAAGTACGCCCATGATACCGTACCAAATTTGAACCCAATCGGTTATCGCCATTTTGTTTAAAGATGGCGGACTGATATTTTAGTATGCTCATGTCATAAGTAGATCATAAGTTAAAACCATTACAAATTTGAACCCAGTCGGTGCAGCACATTTTGAGTTAGCTAGCCACCATTTTGTTTCAAGATGGCGGACTGACATTTTAGTCTGCTCATGTTATAAGTTACATCTTAAGCTATTACCATACCAAATTTGATCTCAATCAGTGCAGTAAACTTTGAATTAGATAGCCGCCGGCAACAATGTTAAATTGGCTTGGTTGTAAACAACAATGCAATTTGACATCGTTATAAACATTAAATAAATAAATAAAACTATTTCAAAAACATAGTGTTTATTGTAATGCTTACAATCCACAACTGTCTGTTTGAAACCACCTAGACTGAATTCGAAATTCCTATTAAACAACTAATACATAGTAGTTTAATAATTAAATGTCTGGTTATCTAATCTGCTTGTTATTTTTTTCAATTAAGTGACAAATTACTACACATTTTCGTCATAAGAAGAAACAATTTTGAATTTTTCGATTTTTCAGCTATTCTTTTGGGTTTTCTCAAATTTTTTCTTTTAAAAACTACCCCTGTACATATTAGAGCGAAGAAAACAAAAAAAGAAATATTCAAATCGGTCAAGTCAAGAAAAACAGGCATTCATTATATATATATATATATATATATATATATATATATATATATATATATATACAGAAGATTTAGGCTAGGTTAGGTTAAATTGGAATAAATGTATATTGGAGAAAGAACTCCCGGAGAATATGCCATTGGAAAAAAAATTATTAGAAAAAAAATCACTGGAAATAACGGTTTGGAAAATGTGTCGTACAATCCTTCTTAGTGCACTATTTGTGCCAAAAAATTGCTGATAATCTATTGTTTACCAATTTAAAATTCTCAAGACCGGCCATCTCTTTTTACACGTAGGTACTACACGGAAAAAATAGCATAAGTAATTGCAACTAAAAACGGTTTGCTATAAAGCAATTGTAGAGGTAACAAAATTTTTTTCTAACTAATAAATCTTCATTGCAAGTAAGTGGTATCAGTTGTAGAAACAAATGATCTTTTGCTAAATAATTATATTTGTAATAGCAAAAAGTTTTAGTCATTGGAATAAATGTACTGGTAACATAGTCACAATAACAATAATTATTTGCTAGTAGGTACTTGCATTTAGTTATAGTAACAAAAAAAATTAGCTACCTTCTTTTCGTAGAGATAGCTAATACATTTTTTTGAGCCAACAAATATTATGTGTTACATTAGAAAATTCTGTTTGTTCAAATCGTCTCTTCGGGTAAGCATTTCATTCTAGTACAAGTTACGATGCAATAAAGATGTGCAATATGAAATTCAATAAATTAAAGATGATTTCAATATTATTTTAAATTGGGTATAAGAGGATTTCATTAATTAGCCAAAAGGTTAGTTGAATTGTATTCATCTCAACCATAATAATAATAATAAGTAAGCACAATATACAATAACATGTTTTGTTTACAGAGAATCTAAAATATATTGAAATACTAAAGTCGTTATATGAAACAATAATTAATAAGTTAAGCACGACTTAAGAAATAATGTTTTAATAAAATATGTTAACCGGACTAGGTATATAATAACAATGTAAGAAACCTGATACTCAATAACCAAGTATCAAACTATCTAAATATATATTTTGCTTATAGATTTCTGCCAATGCCATAATTTATTCAACTTCAATAGAATGAAAAATGACCATATGACCTAAAAGACAAAACAAAAATAGTTCCTAAACTATCAGCTAATATAAGAAAAATGTAAAATTTCGTTCAAAAATAAATAACAGTAACAGTATTTTTTCTTACAATAATACCTTTTAACTATTTATAAAGCCTCATTCACATTGGCAATGTCTAACTGATACCAATACAATTGCCATTAATTTTATTTTTAATTTTTTATTATATTTGTTATTCAAATATAATGAAAATTAATTATAAAAATTAATGGCAATGGTGTTGGTATTGGCAAGAGATTGCCAATATGATGAGGTTTGAAGCTAAACATTTTTCTTACTGTAACAAATTCTTATTAGCTATTACAGCCAAATATTTTTGTAACTACAACCAATCGCTTTCTTTGTTGCAAGTAAGATGTATTATCCATATAGCTAATATTTTTTGCTCCTGTAGGCAAATTTATTCTATCAATTACAGCAAATTCGGTTTTGTTACTATAGCAAAAGTGTAGGTAGCAATTTTGACTTTCTTGCAGCAGCAAAAATATTTGTTGGGTCTATATTAACAAAAATATTTTGCTGGCACAACTTATATTTTAGTAACCACAGCAATTCCTTTTTATAGTATGAACTGCGAACCGAACCTGAACCGTTGTTTTGTGCGGTCCCTGGTACTATAATATTTTAAATACTAAAAATAATATATCCTAATTGATCAAATTCATTCTTTCAAATTTTTCTTGCTTTCTTATGAATTGTCCCATTTTGCTTTTCGTCTGTGAATGAACCACACATACTTATGCAAAGACCCTACATATGCGACAGAGTAAGGTATAAGATTGCTGATTTGCCGTGATTTATCGGTCCCTAACTAAAAAGCAGAAATGAACAGATGAGTCCAGAGCGCGACCCTGCAAGCTATGGCCCTCTACAGGGAGCTAGTTGCTAGGCACGGCGCTAAACCGGAGTTACAATTACCACTAGGCATAATAAATAGTAGCGTTTCTCTCTTATTTATCAATAATTGTTTTAGCATCAATGACTTTTTTCTACACACGTATTAAATGCAACCACGTATGTGTCACACATACTAATTCTAAGTTTGCATATCGATCACGTCTTTTACCCAACTTGGGTGTGGCAGGCTCACATACTGTGAGTAGTAAAGGTTTATATAGATTGAATATTTCTGAAATACGTGGCTATTGTTTTAGCTGATTACTGAGTGAGCTACGAATATTGTGAAACTATTCGGTATTCTGCCTGTTCGGCAGGTTTTTCATTATTAGGTCGAACACCGAATATTCGACCAAATACCGAATAGTTTGACATCTCATTTAACATACAATACTTGAACTGCGATTGTCTTTACCGGTCTCCTGCAAGTGCTTTTATATAAGTACATATTTCATTGACAGACAAAAAATGTATGTATATTCATGAGTTTTTATTAATTATTATTATTACTAAAATAAGTAAAATAATGTCAAAAACTTTATTTTGTAATTTTGATAAAAATAAAAATTATGCGCTGTTCGTTATTAAAATTTAAAAGCGGCAAATTATGGAGCAAAAATAAGTTTCGTCAGTCTTATTTTGGCACCAAAAGGGTGCAGAATATTCGTCGAATATTCGGCAGATAGTACTGCATAATATTCGTTATTCGGTTATTTTACACTTTATGAGGAATACTATTTGTATACAATGTCTAGTGAGTATTATGGGACTCGCACGCAATGGCCTGAAGCTCCAACATACCTCCGAATCTTGTACACCCCCTTGTTCTAGAGGGCGAAAGCTTGGCGAAAGCTCAGCGAAAGGGGCACAAGGCACGCAATTATTATGAAAAGAAGCATACGACGGAGGACAAGTGAAGTGAAAACTAAGATATTGTCGGAAACAATCTGTCGGCGAGCTTGGCGACTTGCGACTTGACTTGCTCCTTGACTGCTCCTCCTTGACTTCTCTTCACTTCTAGTACGTGTTTCGCCTGCCAGATGGCTTTTTGTTTTTTAAAATGTGATTATACGAAACGTCATCGCTTTACTAGGGACGGTATTCCACGCAAAGCTGGGCTAACGTACTGGAACGCTGCGAAGCAATGGACCACGAGATATTTCAATGTTCTAAATTCTTATAGCAGTTGGTGCGATTGATGGAATTATCTACGCAATAATAATCGACATTTTGTAAAGATTATGCTCAATTTTGCATTTAAAATATCTTTGAATAATTCCGTGGTACTAAAGCAAAACCCAATAAGTTTATTTTGCCAATATGTACGATTCTTTGCGATTCGACGTCGGTGGGAAAACCCAATAAACCATACATACTAGGTTTTAGTTCCCAGGTTTGACTTATTGGGTTTTTCCTTAGTACCACAGAATTTATGTTTATATATTCTTTGAACCTTTTAGTATATATCAATATAGTGTGGATTATATGCATTTGCATATTATTTGTATTATTGTGCATATTAGTATTTTTTACAATTGTTTGCATACAAAAATAGACCAAAATATGGTACAAAATTTTTCCATATTTTGCATAATGTCAATATTTTTTTATATTTTAAAATTATTTGCATATAGGGTGCGGCACAAAGGACGGATGGTTTTTAAAAAATCATAAAATCGGTAATTTTTCCTCAAAAACAAATTTATTTACAGATTCGGGTTCGCAATGAAATAGCATTTGTGACAATTAAGTGTGGAAAATCTCATCAGTCATGTGGTGACCGTTTTTGACGATGCATTGCTGAAGGCGTTCTTGTAGACGGAGAGCTGGCTACATAAAGAGTGCTTTTTTCTGGTACAAGATTAATTTCTATTGAAAAACGTACCTTTGGTATAGCTGAACACAAATCGGCGTGTCTGCCATCGCGAAGCCGGGGTTGAAAGCAGGGGCGTACGGTTAAACTTGCCAAATTTAGGTGTGAAAAACATTATAAGGTACAAGGATTCTAATTATGGAAAAAGCTTGTATTTATATTGAGGAAACGCGAAAAAATATTGGCAGACACTTTGCTAGGGGCTAAAGTGACGGCATACAGCGCCAAAGTGGTGTAATATTAATGAAAAAAACATCACTAGGTACAAGAACAAAAACTATTTTATTTTATTATTTAAACATTAAGATAATAAATTACAAAATGACGGACAAAAAGGCCGGAGATAAAGCCTTGGAAGACAGCTTTAAAGAGCGCGCTATATAATCTAGTAAACAAGAGCCATTTTGGTCAGTGATTCAGGACTCATTCGATTCGGAATGACTTCTGGAATTTTTTTGAAAAATTTGAAGTGGGCCGGCAAAAATTGCAAAAAATATAAACAATTAAGTAAAAAAATAAAAGGGGGTTTAGTTTTTTGCAAATATCTCCGAAACTATTAAAGATATCTGGAATTTGAAAAAAGATTCTTAAAAAAAGTTCTACCTCCCGGAACTCTAACACCAATATTTATAACTTTAATTTAGAGGCGAAAATAGCGCTAAAAGCGCGTCGACCGGTACGGACACTTGAACAATAAAAATAATTTTAATACAATAAATATCAATATTAAGAAGAAACAAAAATCACATAGCTTTTAGACCGATTTTAGAAACTTGAATAAACGAAAATCCACTGAAAAAATTTTTTGCCCGTAATTATTTTATTAGATATGCTTTTGTTAATTAACAAATTTTTACAAGCTTTCAATTTATATAAAAACCCTGATAATTGTTATAAACTAAAAACCTCAATTTTTTTTCATTTCTTGGAGCTATTTTTGAAAGGATTTAGAAGAGATCCCCGTTGGAAAATTTAAAAAATGTTAATTTTCCACTTTGTTATTATAGACCAGACATTATAGCAAAAATCAAGGGTGTGTTTGTTATAAAATTTAACAGAAAACTGCTTGCACCATGACTTCTGGGATATCCTGTAGATTACTAAAATCCAAAAACCAGCCAAACTTTTTACTTGTGAAATTTTTTTGAACAATAATTATTTTAAAAAGGCCCTTTTTTAGTTTTTTGCAAATATAATAAAAAGTACTGGATAAATCGCGTTACTCATAAAAGACCGTTTGTAGAGAATGCAAAAACCTACAAAATGGGTTTTAGAAAATTCCGATCCCAGCATTTTTCGCCAAGAAAAGCCGGAAAAACGCTCAAAATGGACCTTTTTTCACAATCGCGTTATAAACAATTTATACCCTAATCTTGCAAAATGGGTAAATATTGGCTGAATCGTCCGATTTAAATTTTGAAAACGGCATCTAAAAGTAGAAGTCAAAAGCTACAATTTGTATATCTCACATTTTCATACAAGTTTGGAGAACATTGCTAAAAATGCTTCGCGCGAAAATTCGCGGCCGAGACGCACCGGAGCAGTACGAAGACTGCTTCGTACTGCTTCGAATCATAATTTTCGGACTCCACTGACCAAAATGGCTCTTGTTTACTAGATTATATAGCGCGCTCTTTAAAGTTGTCTGCCACGGCTTTATCCCCGGCCTTTTTGTCCGCCATTTTGTAATTTGTTATCTTAATGTTTAAATAATAAAATAAAATAGTTTTTGTTTTTGTACCTCGTGAAGTGTCTGCCAATATTTTTCCGCGTTTCCTCAATATAAATACAAGCTTTTTCCATAATTAGAATCCTTGTACCTTACATATAATAATGTTTTTCACACCTAAATTTGGCAAGTTCAACCGTACGCCCCTGCTTTCAACCCCGGCTTCGCGATGGCAGACATGCCGATTTGTGTTTAGCTATACCAAAGGTACGTTTTTCAATAGAAATTAATCTTGTACCAGAAAAAAGCACTTTTTATGTAGCCAGCTCTTAGACTATTGGAACTTAGCGTAGACTCTCTCCAACATCGCTTCCTCAACTTGGGCGACTTCCACGCGAATTGCCTCCTTCAACTCGTCCAGGGTTCGGGGCTTGTGGACGACGGGTATAGAGAGATTTTGTTAAACAGTTATAGTCCAGTGCATTTAGGTTTTGACCCGGACATTCAAAAAAACAAGATGGGACCTTCAGGATATCGTTAGAAATACTCTACTGAAAATCCCCATAAATCCCGCGTCGAGTTTGCCGCCATTTTGATCAAAATGGCCACCGGTTTTGTTTTCTTGCGAATATTTTTATTTTTGTTTATAAAAAGTTAACGACACGAGTAAATGAGTTGAAATTTAGCTTAAAATGTTCGAATTTAACAGGGCTTTCTATTGCATACTTGCTTTTTACAATATGGCAATGTATAGAGATAATATTTAATTAGAAAGTTAATAATATGATATTCAGTTTAGAGGGATGTTGAATATTTTCGTGATTTACGCCAAAAGGAGGCGTTTAAGAAAAAAAATGGTCGGTATAAAATTTGTAGAGCATTTTAAGGGCTATCGATACCATAGGTTACATTTGTAATTATTCAGCAGGTGATCTCGTAAAAAGCTTTCATAAGTGGCGCGCCGCCGAGTTCCGAGCTACTCACCGGACAGTAACTCAGCAGCGGAAAACCTGTGAACGTTTATTAATACGTCTATTTTATTTACTTAGTTTGTTTATTATTATTTTTTATTAGGTAACAACATGTTTTTTTACAATAAGTTACATTTTCTCTGAGAAATAAGTACAGTAAATTTCAGTAAAACTAATAGTCCAGTCAATGAATGCCCAAAAGGGGGTTGTAGAGGACATGGAGAGAGGGGGAGAATTTTTCTCTTGAGGAATGGGTTGGGGTAGTTAGGAGGTAAAAATACTAAAAGTCCCCATCAATACCCCTGCCGCTTCATGGTGGGAAGGGGGAGGAACGAACCCTTTTTTCTGTTTTTCGCTTACCGGGTGTCTAAATTTTTATTCGTTAAGAAACTACAAGTCATTAAACACAAAATAAATTTTAAAAACTAAAATTTCTCAATTTTTCCGAAACGAAAATCTTAAAATTTTGACTTACCTAAGGCTTTAAAAAAATTAAAATAATCTATCTTGTAGAGAATTGTTCGGAGAATTTAATAAAAGAAACTGGATGTCAAAATTTTTAATCGTTCAAAAACTACAGGTCATTAAACACAAAATAAATTTAAAAAAATAAAATTTCTCAATTTTCCCGCGACGAAAATCTTAAAGTTTTGACTTAATTAAGGCTTTCAATATTCGAAAATACAATACACAATTATTTATTTTCTATCCAGAAGTTTCGATTATCTTGTAACCATCCAGACAGAAGTTTCCAAAAATACTTGAAAGCTTATGATCTTAAAAATGGTTACATGATAACGTGAACGTCGGGGCAGAAAATAAATAATTGGGTATTGCATTTCCAAATATCTATTTCACCAAAATTCATAATTTTTATTGTTATTAATGTAGGTGACGATAAAATATTTTTTGAATAAAAATATGTGTTATTAATTTATTACATCTATTTATATAATGTAGAAGAAAAAAATGTTTAAAAAGCTAAAAAAGAAAATAAATAACATTATGTTAATAATATACAAAAAATAACAGTAAATACTAAGAAACTTAATATTTATCATATTTCATATACTAGCAATCTTCTAGTTTACATTTTCATATTTTTTAAATTTTAAAACATCTTCATGGGGAGTATCTGTCTGTAAAACATAAACACATTTATATCAACGAAATATTTTATAAAAGTAAATAATACCTTTTTAAATAAAATTAATTTTTCTACAGCTCCTTCTGCACTTATTAGGGATTTTGCTCTCCCTTTTGACAAAGGAGTAGTAATTGTAATAATGCTAGGAATGCCCTTGTTGTTTTGTCCCAGGTATTTACACCTATTTCCGCTAATATTGTACATTTTACATTTTTACTTGTTTCTTTATAAATAAGTAGTTAATATTTCATCGACAGAAATCTGAAACCAAAGTCATATAGTAACGAGAATATAAAATAAACTTCATACCAAGCCTTTTGTACCAGCAAACCGTGGAGATGTGTTAGAATATTAGTTTTACGCTGATTAGTCAATGAATGGTTTCTTCAATTTTTTCTTTTTCTAAATCAGATGATGTAGGTGTTGGGTGCTGGTATATCTAGATTTGAATTTTAGGTTCTTAATCGTGTGGTAAAAAATAATTTTTGAGTAATCTGATCGAAATATGCTACCTAAAAAATAGAAATTGTAAAACTTATACACATATTTTCAGTAGTTATATTTTTACATATCCTTCAGATGTATAAGGATATTTTAAGTATAATACAAATAAATATTAATTGGAAATGTAACTTACCAATCGAAATTATATCATTATAATTCAAACGGGGACTGGACAGATGTCCACTCAATTATATCGTTCATTTTAAGTCTGAAGTAAATTTTATATATCGGGACATGTGGAGGTACATCAGCCAATGGATTTAAAGCTTTGCCCCCAAAGATTTTATCCATTTTATATTATATATTACTAATACTAACTTCAATTATTATTGTCACTTTACTATCATACATACTATAAGTACCTTAGAACGGTAAGAACTAAATGCGTCTCATCACAACACAGCGCACAAGTCACAACAAGAAACAAGTACCTACCATCTTGTTTGCTAAACTTAACAAAACAGTTAGCTGATTTGTACAAGAGATACATATTTTTGCTAATATAACAAAATTATTAGTTATTTTAACAAAATTCATGCCAATGAATACAAAATATTTTGTATTATTTTAACTTTTAATTTTGAAAATGATAACTTAAATTATGTAAAAATAAAAAAAAACTTATAGCTAATATAACAAATTATTTTGTTATAATGAAAACGTTATTTGCTACATTTTAATTCTGGCATTAACATTTGCTAAATTCTAACAAACAAAAATTTTAACAACAAATATTTGATTCTAGCAAAGTTATTTGTTGAATTAACTACATTTTTAGTTAATTTTAACAAAATATGAGATGCAAAATTTTAACAACTTCAGATTTCTAACTGTGTAAGACCTTCAAAAAATTTTTAAATAATCTATCTTGTAGAGAATTGTTCGGAGAATACTGAGTTGATTTTTTAACATAATGAGTATGTATTTTGAATCGATGTATCATTTAAAAAAAGTTATGTAACCTTAGTTTTACCAGTTTTACTGAAATTTACTGTAGGTACTTATTTCTCAGAGAAAATGTAACTTATTGTAAAAAAACATGTTTGTTCCCTAATAAAAAAATAATAATAAACAAACTGAGTAAATATAGGGTATAAATAGACGTATTAATAAACGTTCACAGGTTTTCTGCTGCTGAATTGCTGTCTGGTGAGTAGCTCGGAACTCGGCGGCGCGCCACTTATCAAAGCTTTTTACGAGATCACCTACTGAAAAATTACAAATGTAACCTATGGTATCGATAGCCCTTGAAATGTTCTACAAATTTTATACCGACCATTTTTTTTCTTAAACGCCTCCTTTTGGCATAAATCACGAAAATATGCAACATGCGAAGGGTTGTTTTTATATTCCCGGACTGGGCTGTTTAGAATTTTGATGCAATTTTTCATTATGCTGTTTTTTAATCACATATGCCTTGGTAACTTATGTGGCAATTTACAAAACAATTGCAACATTATTAATTTTATTATCTGTCAGTTTGTGTCGTCGCGCGTTGTATATCTATCGAAATGAATAAAATCGAATACCGGGCTGTTATAAAATTCCTTACAAAATAAGGAAAACCTCCAAAAATTATTCTTGAAGATATGTTGGCTGTATACGGGGATGATTGCCCTTCTAAATCAACTATTTGCGAGTGGTGAAAATTGTTTAAACATGGTCGAGAATCACTGGATGATGATCCCCGTCCAGGGCGCCCTGTTGACGTGATCACTTCAGATGTTGTTGAAAAAACCAAGTGTTTGGTACTGGAGGATGCAAGACTAAAGAAGCGACAATTAGCAGTTAGCAATTAGAGTATTATGCAAACCTGATGCATCGCCTTAGAGATGCTATTAAAGTGAAGAGACGCGGAAAACGGACGCAAGGTGTCTTGTTACTCCACGACAATGCACCAGTGCACAAGTCCAGACTTTCAAAAGCTGCTGTAGCTGATTGTGACTTCGAAGAAATTGAACATCCGCCTTATAGTCCAGATCTAGCACCCAGTGACTATTTTTTGTTCCCAAATCTCAAAAAAACACTAAGGGGGACAAAATTTAGGGACAATGACGAACTTATAGCACCTGTTGAGGGCCATTTTGCGGAAAAACCAAATGAATATTTTTATACTGGATTAAAGATGTTATTGAAACGGTGTTATACCTGTATTCAAAAGCAGGGGAACTATATTGAATTTTTTTTTGTTGCTCTAGTCTTTTGTTTTCATGCCTAGTCCGGGAATATAAAAACGACCCCTCGTACCTCTAAACTGTATATCATATTATTAACTTTCTAATTAAATATTATGTCTATACATTGCTATAATGTAAAAAGCAAGTATGCAATAAAAAGCCCTGTTAAATGCGAACATTTTAAGCTAAATTTCAACTCATTTACTCGTTTCGTTAATTTTTTATAAACAAAAATAAAAATATTTGCAAGAAAACAAAACCGGTGGCCATTTTGATCAAAATGGCGGCAAACCCGACGCGGGATTTATGCGGATTTTCTTGGGGATGTTCAGTAGAGTATTTCTAACGATATCCTGAAGGTCCCATCTTGTTTTTTTTGAATGTCCGGGTTTCGACTAATTTTAGCCTAAATGCACTGGACTATTAACCCATTGACTAATAATTTATGTAAAACTCGCATTTTTAGTAATTTTTAGAAATTATTTAACAAAATACGACAAGGTTTTTTTGTATATTTCATTCTATAGCCATGTAAACACAACCTATAAGTACATCAGTATAAAATATGAGGTCATCGATTTCAAAACCAAAGTCACAAAATGATTTATTGTAAAAGGCTTTTTTGCTTTGCATTTGATAGCAAGAGATGGGCCTTAATATTAAATATTTTCAAATTGAACTTTTAGAGGTAAATAACATGTGCACAAGCACAACTAAAACAAAAACCCGAACTCTGGACGACTTGAAGGAGGCAATTCGCGTGGAAGTCGCCGAAGTTGAGGAAGAGTCTACGCTAACTTCCAAGAACGCCTCCAGCAATGCATCGTCAAAAACGGTCACCACATAACTGATGTGATTTTCCACACTTAATTGTCACAAATGCTATTTCACTGCGAACCCGAATCCGTAAATAAATTTGTTTTTGAGTAAAAATTACCGATTTTATGATTTTTTAAAAACCATCCGTCCTTTGTGCCGCAGCCTGTATTTATTATAAATGCATATTACTGCATATTTTATACGTTTTAACCCAAAATTTCATATATTTTTAAAATTTGAAATGTGGTATAAAAATTATATTCGCTCAAATTTGATACCACCTACAGTAATTTATGTTACGTTACGGAATTATTTAAACAGTGACTCAAGTAATGCATTCCGCTCTTTTGAAAAATGATTTGTTCATTTACAATTTATTTTAAACATATCACAAATTATACAATTAATATTAATTATTTTTGGACTTGTTGATAAAATTTTTGTAGAAACAAAAACACGGGTCGTCGAAATTATTTAATAAAAAAAATCATGCATTATGTGTTTGAGTACATGTCTACTTAACTATGATAAAATTAATTTTTATTGTTTTGTTTTTCTTGTTGTTACAGCGCAAGTTCCAACGAAACCCGTGATGGAGCCTGAATTTTTGGCGCCATTAGAAAACCACACAGTGACGCAAGGCAGAGATGTTTACTTCACTTGTGTAGTAAATCACCTGACTACTTATAAGGTAAACAGCTTTTTATATCCATTAACTCCATGATACAAACGCACATTTTTTTTAACGCAAATCACTTGGTTGGGAAAGCCATAAGCACCAGTTTAAAATTATTTTTGTTTTTAGATGTTTCTTCGTAATATTCAGACATTAGTACGAAGAAACTTTAAAAGAATTGTATAGCTACTTTTTATTTATTCTCATTTATGGGACGGAATTAAAGTTTCTTTGTAGTATTTTAAAATACTAGTTCACAAATTCAGAGGCCGATACCTTTTTCAGAGTCTAAGTGCACTGGATGCATTTAATTTCGGGATTTATTCTTCATTTATTTTCATTCAAAAATCAAAATTTGATTTGTTTTATATTTTCTGTTTTTGTTTTATTAACCTTGCAAACATGTTATCTTATGCAATCATTCACAAATCAGTTTTAGTTTTGGTTTTAACATAATATAAGTTTGTAAACTTTAATTTATGTTATGATACCAAGGAATCGACCAATAGGATAAAGCTTAGAATTATGTAGCGATATATTGTTGTTTCTTTTTTCTATCATCTTAACATAACCATAAATTGATATTTGTGTCAGTATCAGTTAAATAATATGGATGGAAATCATAGAAAAACACGGCTTTATTAATTATTATATTGTAACTAGACCATAACATTTATGTCAAAATCGCGGAAGTGACATAGATGACATTAAAATAAAAAATTTGATTTATATGAATTCTGATGCAGTATTATAAAACGTAAAACAAAAACGTAAAACTAAATTTGATTTGTGAACCAGGCTTGTACGTTTCTAATTCCCATAATATTCAATTTAAATTTAATTTATATTTCTGTTGTTCATAACTACATCTACCGTTTCAAAAAATAGCTTCTCTTTGCGTTTCTCGAAAAAGTATCAATAATAAATGAAATTAGCTCTAGCAATTAATTTGTAAAACCTTTGTCAGATGTAACTAGTGTTCGTCGTTGTATTTTCATTAATTATTAGTGTATAATTGTATGTTCTTATTTGATTAGAAACGGAAAGACTGATCTGCTAAATTGAAATGTACTTAAATAAATTAATCAACTGATTGCTGGGTTAGCTTCGTTGCACCTTCGCAAATAAAACGAAAATGTATTCTTAATCTATGGATTAATTTTACGAAAAATTATACGATTCAATTTGAGTTTATGATAGTGGAAAACTTTTTGTCATTTGTCAACCAAATTAGATAAAATTTGCACTGCGTACTTGTCAAATAAAACAGTGTGAATTCATTCGTGAAAATAGAACTTTAATATCTCTTTTAGTTTTCAAGTTATTGCCACATAAACTTAGTAAATTTACGATATTTTGGCTATTTTTCTGCCTTTTTATTCTTGTTGAAAGGAAAACTTTCTTTGCACCATATTTGCAATTAACTTGGGAATATTCGCTAAGTAATTGGGATTATTTTTACTGTATGAAAATTTTACAGACGTGTTTTAACCAGTGCAGTACAAATATTGATCAATTAAAGTAAGTTTTGAACATACAGTATAAATTCATGGAATGGATATAAGTTTTCATATTTATCCCTTATTACAATTTATGTACATCCAGAGTTTTATCTTTTCTAAAGTGATAAATTAGCTTGCAACATTCCACATTTCAAGAAAAATTAGTGAATCCATGACACAGATATAAAACAGTCATTTAATAGAAGGATTTAATGTTTTTGATACCGCATGTACATATTAGTAAAATAAAACAAAAGAATGAATAATCAAAATTATTACACAAATAATTATTTGTAAATTGTTTATTAATTATTACTAGAGGGTATTATGTCATTATTTAGTTTACTTGTAAGCGGCATTATTGTATCATTCGATGTGGAATAAAGACGTATAAAGTTAATTATTCATTCGAAAATTTTGTAACAAAATTAATCAGTCTTCCTGCAGACTAAAATAATATTTTGACAAAATAAGGTAAATAAATGTAAATTTTAAGTAATATTTATCATGGTACAGTCGTTTTATCCAATTTGGGCGTGCCAACCCCAATTATTGAGTAAAGATATATTTTAAACTGTGTGTGCGGTTACCGTCCGTTAACTAAGTAATTAATACTCAAATTATTGTTATTAACAAATGTGAACTTTTTCCATTCGTCGTCTCATATAGGTGTAATAGGCAAATTTTGTTTTATTTTATAAAAATGTAATTTAGAAATTGCTAGACTGGTTTAACTTATTTTAAGGGAATGTAACCATAGTCAGTGGCAGATTTAGAATATTTTGATAGGGGAAGCATAAATCGTATAGGTAGGTACTAGGTACATTGAAAAATGGTATATTAAAAAAGGTAGGTATATAATTATGTAAATTGAAAAAATAATTCAGCTTTACTCTATTCTGGCGCAATCGGTATGACTTTATTACGTAAGTAATTGTGCAAAAAAATGTGCCATTCTAATAAATGTAGAAAATGCGCTTTAGATAAATTTTTTAAAAGTTCTAATTCAGATACCTTCATATTATGTTGTATTTATTGTAAAATGTATAATCACAGAGGAGGCACGTGCTCGGGTGTCCCATCCCCCTAAATCCGCCGCTGACCATAGTTACCTACTTTAAGATAAATGTGTAGTTAAGCTATGCGAAGCCAGAACTCTTAATTTATAAAGATAGTTCTCTTCATGTTACAAAATCAAGATAAATGTACAAGGACGTAGTAACATAGTTTTTTTTTTTTTTTTTTTTATTTGAAAAAAAAGAGCACTTCGACTACTAAGGTCATTAGTACCCGGTACAATAGTTTTACATTGTGTTTGTGTTAATATTATTTATATGTGTGTTTATATGTATGGATATATATTTATTGTTTTACAGAACTGGATAGTGTTGTTGAGGTTGGTAATGTCGTTTCCTATGGCTTCTTGCAGGTTTGCTGGGATGTTGTTTTGTGCTCGTTGTTGGTTGTATTTCGGGCATTGTGTCAGTATGTGTTCAATGTTGATTTGTACTTTACAGGTGTCACAGACTTCTGGGTGTGTTTTTTGTAGTATGTGCTTGTGTGTGAGATTTGTGTGACCTATCCTTAGTCTTGTAATTTTTATTTGCTCTGACCGGTTTATTAAGTTGTTCCATTTTTCTGTGTTAACTTTTATGTTTCTTAATGAATTTCCGGTCGTAACATAGTTTTGAGACAAGATTCATTCGGATAAATAACTTGTTTTTAGTGTTTTAAAGTTGGAACGTAGTGTGAACGTACTCGAACTCGATAAATTAGTATCACCCTGAAAAAATGTAGAGAAATTTAGGTGTAAAGCCGCATTCACAGCTCTAAATTTGGTGAAATTCGTATCACTGAAATATGAAGAAATTAATTTGACTGCTCACAGCTCGAAATTGGTGTCGTGCTGTTTGTCTTGTCAGTGTCAGCACAGAGTAGCAGTTTGTTTTTGTTGATGAAAACGTGATAAAGAAAAATCAAAACAGAAGAAGATTTTGTAATAATTGCCAAATTTCCATGTTTTTACGATAAAAGAAATTGATGCTTTAGAAAACAACAACAAAAAATATGATCAACTATCTTAAATCAATACAACTATACAATGTAATATAAAAAATGAAACAAATGTACTGTAAACAAATTACTGCACCAGGGGGTTAGTAACCTTATCTGTTGAAACCTCCTTATATTAAAAAAAAAATCAAAAAGAAATTGTTTTCTCAATTTATAGAACGAACCAGTGCCGTATTACCCAATAGACACGTAGGGCACGTGCTTTGGGGCCCCCATGGTTAGTAAAACAAAATTAAAAACGAAATAAACTGAAATTTTCAGAAGAAGGAATAATCAAAACAAAATAAAAACTTTTTCGTTCAAGATAAAAAAACGAAATTTATAATATCGATTTACCGGTTTTAACCATTCATATCTTTTTAAACTATCATAGTACTTAAAGATTCTATTTTTTGGTCTATTAATATAAAGGAAATATATTTTTTTTACAAAGTTAGAGAGTATGATCAGAATATATCAAAGTTATTTTAGTTTCATTAATTTTATCTAGTATCTACTATACTATATCCTATAAATAAATATTTATGGTAAAATTTTGTTTCAACAAGGATTATATACCTACTTAAGACGATCCTCTACCGTGCCAGAAAACAGCCAAAAACATGGAATTCGCGCGCCACTCCACAGCGTTTATTGTTGGGAGTGTCTATTCGTACGCTACCGGTGCTCACCAGTAGCACTGGCACACCGGTAGCACCGGAGCACCGGTCATCAGCACCGGCGCAGCGGCGTACCGGTAGCACCGGGGCACCGGTCATCGGCACCGGCGCACCGGTTGCACCGTCGCACGGGCAGCACCGGAGCACCGGCGCACCGGCGTACCGCTAGCACCGGTGCACCGGTCATCGGCACCGGTCATCGGCAACGACGCACCGTCGCACGGGCAGCACCGGTACACCGGTGCTACCATTTTTCAACATCTAAAAAATTGCAAAAGTTATAAACAAATAAAGATGAAGAAAAAAAGGTATTTAGTTTTTCGTTAATATTTCAAAAACTATTAATAATTAAGAAATTTAAAAAAAAATCTTAAAGATGAGGAAATTTAAAATAAAAAAGTCCTAACTCCCGGAACTCTACTTTCATTATTTATGATAGTAATTTAACGCTGAAAATAGAGCTCCAAGCGGCCGGTGAGGTGTGCGTGCGCCGTCTCTAAAGCGAGTACATCATGTAAAATAATTTTTTTACAGTATCAAATACAAATTTAAAAATTTGAAAAAATTATGGTGTATTGTCAACACTTCAAAGAATTTAGTCCCGTTGGAAAAAAGTTATTAAGTTAATTTTTCAAAAAGTTATGCAATTGTTAATTAACAAAATTTTGTCGGACCTTCGTTGTCATTGAAGACAACAAAAAATGTTTAAATAATCGGATTAAAATTTTTCGCTTCTTGGAGCCCTTCTTTTATATATACTTAACAATATCACGTCATGAAAGTTTTTAAAATTTTAATATTTTGTTTATTATAATTTTTGCAAGTAAACAAAAAATTAAATATTGAAAAAATCTTTTTTTACTTTTTTTTTACTTAAACTAACGTTAGATTATTACTGTTTTCGCAACTGGCAATGACGTTAAATAACGTACCTAAGGATTTTTCTATCTCATTTGTTTACAAATTGTTTATAAACAAATGGACTAGTTTCATACTAATGAAAATTTTTTTTAACCATTTTGTTGTCTTGATAAAATAATGATTTTTAAGAAAAATAAGTATTCTTAAAAAATGTTTTTATTGTTTAAAATCGTTTTTTCCATATTTCCATTGTTTAAATAATAAGTTAAGAAATTACTTTATCTTTAAAAATCATAATTGGCACTTTTCAATAGAACAACCAAAAAAAATTTTTTTCTTGATAATTTCATTGTTTATTAAGTTAACAATTTGTTATAAACAAATTTCAAATCTCATTATATTTTTTTCCTGAAAATAAAAATTACAAAAACAACCATCTATTGCAAGGTATCGAAAAAAGTTTATTTTTATTTTATATTGTACTTTAAAAAATTACGTGCTATAAAAGAAGCACTTGATTTTGATTTTTTATATAGGATTGATTGGACTTTTAAATGAGTTATTAACCAAGTTTGTAACTATTGTTGATCAGCTATTATATGCATTTGTTTATAAAATTTGAAGGTTTTTTTTGACGTTGTTTGGCTCGCAGTGGACTGTAACACTCTTTGGGATGTGGCTGGAATACACTACGAAATGACTAACGCAATATATTGTAAGTTTTATTACAATAAACAGCAACCAACAACCACACGTCTCGGTCTCGTTCTCGATCTGGCTTCGTGTCTACACCCACACGCTACCGTCACTTCCGTGCGCACAACACATTGCGCAGCGCTCTCCCACAATTCTCTACGCGCCAGTGGCGTATTTACTTAAATTACATTTTTCGCGCCAGTGGCGTGTACAGACATTTTCAAATCTTTTATGGCTTAATTAGTTAAAAAATGCAAATACTGTGTTAGACCTTCAAGACCTTTAATTTACTCGAATTTTTTCAAATTTTCTCCGCTGTGTCTTTAAATATTTGATAGATTAATAGTTTATACTTACTGTCACCAATTTTTTTACTACGATCACACAATGTATCTATTCCACGTTCATTAACAAGCGTCCATTCTTTAGAACTAATTAAGTTTTGTACACAAATAAAACATTTCACAGAGTAGCAGTGCCGGATTAATGATTTATGGGGCCCTGGGCAGTAATGATTTTGGGGCCCTCTTCTCCTAGTTTAGGTTATTCGTTTTTTTTTTTGCAGAAATTATTTTTTTATTACATAAAACATAAATAAAATGTAAAATAAAAAATATAAATAACATAATATACATTTGGTAACAAAATAAAAAGTACCTACTAAATAGGGGCGGCGATTTATTTATTTTTTTGCGTGGCTTAAGGGCAAATCCCTGTGATATATTCAGAGAGGGTAATTATAAAAAACGAAAGAAATGCGCCGCAGGCGAAAATTTTGTTTAGTTTAAGGTTAAGTATAGGTATCTTAAAATTTAATTTTTTGACATGAAAAACGCCATTTACATCTCTAAGATCGAGACTCCCTTTGTGTCATGACTTAAAATAAAACAAAATAAAAAAATTATTATATGATTTTATATGCCTAATTTTTCATTATATTGAATATAAATCTGTTTTCAGATTTAATTTGCATGGGTGTAGTGCACCCATCAAATAGACTTGCATAGGTACATGAGCCCCGTTAAATCACCGCCCTTGGATACATAATAAATCGTCATAATAAAAATAACTCTTACCAATATCGGGACATCAAAAATATTACTCGTACTTATCAAAACATTTTCTGTCTTCTATTTATTAAAATAGGTAGGTACTGATTCAAGAGGTTTTTATCAAAAAATTTTAATAATTCCTAGTTTTTTGCAAAATTTAAACTGTATCGTTTCGTCTATTAATCCATGAAAAAATTCTATTGAATTCATAAATTGGGAAGAAGTTAAAACTAATAATTTTATTGGTATATTAAAATTAGTTTTGGTCTTCCGGGGCCCCTAAACGTCGGGGCCCTGGGCAGCTGCCCATAATGCCCATGGGTTAATCCGGCACTGCAGAGTAGTCCATTGTTATAAATTGACATTATAAATTATTTTTAATATAATAAAAAACGAATTTCAATGATTTTTGGAGTGATGAATCCTCTATATCACTTGGTTTAGTACGATTTTTTACCTCCCGCCTCATATTCTATAAGGGAGGTATTGTGGTGGGTCAAAATTTTCGAGTGTGAGTTTTGAGTGGATGAGCACGTTTTAGGGTCCCTATAGAGTAAGAATTTAACATTTTCAAGATGATGTCTGTGTGTGTGTGTGTTCGTTTGTATGTTAAAATTTTTTCGTTCACGATAACTCAAAAAATATCAAACATTAAAATTTCAAATTTTGTATTTAAGGTATGTATAGCAGAAAACAGTCAAAAACATTGATTCCGCACGCTATTCTATAGCGTATATTGTCTTGTTAAACATAAAAATAAAAAATAATTTATGTTTGAGGGGAAAAAATAAATTTGGCATCCATATAATTGTAAAAACAACTGCAATATTTGTAAAAAATAAATTTTAATATGTTGTCAACAAAGTTTGGATCTATGAAATAACCGATCGAATTTTTTAAATTCGTTTTAAACCAGAAGATATTTGTGTTCAAAAAATAACAAAAATTGTCAAAATTCAAATTAACATAGGTATTTCGCTTTTAAAGCAAAACTTTCAAATTTTGCATCGACCATTTTGTAGATTGTACTTTTATCTTCAACAATATCTTTAGATTATTATATTTAACAAAACAATAAACGCTGTGGACTGGAGCGCGAAATCCATGTTTTAGGCTGTTTTCTGGCGCGGTAGAGGATCGTCTTAAGGTTTCAATACTATTCTTATTGGAAATTTCCTCCTCTTTAAGAATCATTTTTTTTAAATTTCTTAATTATTAATAGTTTTTGAAATATTAGCGAAAAACTAAATACCTTTTTTCTTCATCTTCATTTGTTTATAACTTTTGCAATTTGTTAGATGATGAAAAATGGTAACACCGGCGTACCGGTGCTACCGGTACGTCGGTGCTACCGGTGCACCGGTGCCACCGGTGCCTATGACCGGTGCCCCTGGTGCTACCTGTGCGCCGGTACTATCGGTACTACCGGTGCGCCGGTGCCAGCGATGCTACCGGTACCACCGGTGCGCCGGTGCCACCGATGCTATCGGTACCACCGGTGCGCCGGTGCCACCGATGTTACCGGTACCACCGGTGCTACCGGTGCGCCGGTGCCGACAACCGCTGCCACCAGTGCGCATCGGTAGCCGATGTTACCCGAGTCACCAGTGCACCAGTGGACCGGTAGCGTACGAATAGACACTCCCTTTATTGTTTTGTTAAATATAATAATCTAAAGATATTGTTGAAGATAAAAGTACAATCTACAAAATGGTCGATGCAGAATTTTAAAATTTTGCTTTAAAATCGAAATATGTTAATTTGAATTTTGACAATTTTTGTTAATTTTTGAACACATATATCTTCTATTTTAAAACGAATTTAAAAAATTTGATCGGTTGTTTCGCAGATCCAAGCTTTGTTAACAACATATTACAATTTGAAGTTAATTCACTTATAAATAAAAGCTGTACAGTGACGCGCGAACACCTCCTTTTTTAAAAATATTGCAGTTTTTTTACAAATATGGGTCTCTAAATTATTTTTTCCTCTCAAACATAAATTACTTGTTATTATAGCATAGCGTGCGGAATCAATGTTTTTGACTTTTTACTGCCATGGGTAGAGTATCACCTTAAAGGATCAATTAACAGTTGTGCCTTTTTATAATTTTAATATGAAAATCACATTTGTTCTTGGAAATATTGTCTAGTAGCAACATTTTAGAAAATATTTCTGTAGACATTTCAAAAGTAATTTTTTTAAAGTAAGTAATACCTAATGCTATTTTCTTCTCGAATACTCCTCGGTATGGATTAATATCCAGAAAATTTATTGTCATGCATTGCTGCAATACAATTTCATTCGTCGACATTTAATCCATGCACTTGGGGAATTATAAGTGAAAATTGTACATGATTATAAAAATTCCAAAAAACAAAAACAAAAATTTCCAATTTATGCAAATTTGACACGATTATATCTCATGGTAGAAATTTATTTATTTATTTATTAAATCTTTATAAAAACATTACCTTGAAGTCAATAAAAAATAACAGTTTACTCGGAACGAGAACACTTTTACAGTATTTTTCAACTTCAAAATGACATTGCACTGCTAGGATGCAGCAAAGTACGAGTGTCGTGGCGGTTTCAGGCAGTCGTAGTAGTATGTTAGACGTGACTTCTCCTGTAGGACTCTTTTTACAAAATTTAAGATCTTAGCTGTTACTGGTTTTTTACTGTTTTTTTGAAATTTGTAAATACATATACTTAAATAAACACAACTTTACATTCAATTCTAAAATACAGCAATTTAATACTAGAAATTAAAGCAATTTTCATTTACCTTGTTTTAAATATGACGTGGTGAAATCCGCGCCTCATATAAAAGGACAAAACATTTTTAATAAACTTCTCAAATATATCAAGAACTGTGATATCGTTAAAATTTCTCTGTGCATTTAAAAATAATTTCATTTAGAGTATAATTTCTACTCAATTTTAGCTGTCTTTGTCTACTATTTAAAAAAAAACAGTTTTTACAAATTGTAAATTAACTTTTAACTTTTATTGTGACGTTTTAAATACATGGTATACATGTCCATGAAAAATAAAGATTATTATTATTATTACATGCCAATGAAAAGGTTGTAAAAATTGTATTAACAAAAATATTACAAAGTAAAATACATCAATGGGTCCTTGGACCTATATACAATAGAAAGATTTAACACGGTAAATAAGTTACAACCCGAAAAAATTGGAAGAAAATTAGGTGTAATTCAGCTTGTCACAATACATGTTATTTGCGGCGACAAATTGAAGATATGATTCCATTTCTGGTTTCGGCATTTCGGCGAACTAACATCGTCTGATTGGCGACATTCCACTCCACGCGTCAACTCGAAGCTCGATTACAAAGACGCGCAATCAATTGCACAAGCCACATTTATTGAATTTATTATATGGCACTTCCGCGATCGAATGAAGCTCCTATAATCAGATCAGCTTTCGTTACGGAGTTTTGCGACGCCGAACCGTGGCTATTCGAACCCGAGAAGAAGCGACGCCTCTCAGCGCCCGTGGCGTCGCGCGGTGTCACGGCAAATGCAATTATTTGTAAAACTTTTTGGTGAACGCCAGGAATTTGATGCTGAAGCGACACTGAAAATAAGAAAGTGTTCTCTGTATTGTCACGAGAGCCACATGCGTCCTGTGACATTTACTACTGTGTACCAACACACACAGGTTGTATCATAAGTCATAACTTTGATTACGTACCGGTTAACCGGTATACCGGTTAACCGGTAAATATCGAAAAAATTCTTTTGAAAAAAATTCGATATTATATAACACTATTTTAATGTATGGCCTCTTAATATTAAATTTAATACATAAATATTTCCATGGTTTTGTCAACAATTAGGGGATGATACCCGTAATAAAAATGTGTTTACAAACTGATATAAATAAGATTTTATTTTATAAGATTATAAATTGACATTTTTCGGACTGTTTATAATAATAATTTTACTTTAACAGCCAAGGCCATTCCTAGATAACTTCATTTATAAAATAACAATATTCTTGTCATTTGGTATTATTGAAATTATGATATTTCGTTAAATGAAGCATGAAGCACAGCATTTGAATAGAAAGAGTATGAAATAAAATTTTCTACGTATCATAAACAAAAAGTGTCATATTAAGGTACCTACTACCTACTCATAATGTCATAAGTAATTCCGATCTCGGCAAAACGCCTCGGCCGTAAACAACTTGCTTGCACTTTAATGTTTCACTTTTTGTCCTAGATGCATAGGTACATAAACATTAATATTGTTTATGTTTGGCATATAATTTAATTTATTTTTACCGTCAGTTCAAGAGGTGAAAAAATTCAATGTCGAGATTTTTGTCAATAAACACGTTTTAGTATCGTTTGAACCTAATTTATATACCGGTAAATTACCAGTAAACCGGTATTGAAAGAAAATGTTACAGAATTACCGGTAATTGAAAAAATCGGTAAATTTGCAAACCCTACTGATAACGGATCAAAAATAATTTTTCCAAAATTTGATAAATAAATTTCATTTTATAAACTACTCTTTCATATAAAACAATATTGAACATAATAACAAAATAGTATACATAGTAATAACTAGAGTGCGGATTATATGCAGGCAAATATAATTGAAATATGCATGCAATATGCATTGAAATAAGGCGAAAATATGCCCAATATATGCGAAAAATATAATAAATATTTTACGAATATATGCAGAAAATGCTATTTAATTTTATTTATTTTAACTAAGAATTTATTTTAAAAACCAGCAAAATGAACTAGATTTTGTCATCTTGCACAAGAATATTACATAAAATAATCAAAACAACATACAACTTCTAGAATACGATTAAGTGTAAATGAAAGCATAATTTTTCAGAAAAGAAGCATACATTATTTAAGCCACACTGTTTACATATTCCGAAACGTGACATGAAGTATTGTATTAGGTGGTATCAAATTTGAACGAATATTAACGATATATCCCGAATATAAATTTTGTACCACAATTTCAAATTTTAAAAAAATATAAATTCTGGTTTAAAAGTAATAAAATATTCATTTATTACAGAAATATGCAAATAACTTTAAAATCTGTAAAAAATAATGATATCCAATATATGCAAAAAAATTAAACCATATTTTGATCTATCTTTGTATGAAATGCAAACATTTATAAAAATAATACGAATAAGTACAATAAAGTCTCATTCACAGCTTGAATAGTCACTGTTTTTGTCGTTTGTAATAACCTTGAAAGGTTTGGCATTATGTAGTAACGTGAAACCGGTTACAGTTATAGTTTTAGTCTTTGTCTTAAGCATAAGCATAAACATAACAATATGCAAACTTCAAACTTTTTGTCTTTGTTTTAATCTAAAAATAGTTGGTACGACAATGTACAATATATACACAACAGTATAATTTCGTTTATACATATTATACAAATCGATTACCGCTCGTTTAAAACAGTGACTATGTTAGAGCTGTGAATGAGTCTTAATACAATATATTATGCAAATGCATTTATAATCCGCACTCTAATAATAACATACTTAGAGTGGAAACTACAATAATTATCTTATGTAATACTATTTTGTTATTATGTTCAATATTATTTAATATAAAAGCGTAGTTTATATATTTGTTCTTGTATTGTATTGCAAAATATCTAAGAATGTTCTTTATTAGTAGCACCGCATACTGAATCGTTTGCAATAATTCGGAGTATTTGATTTTATTTCAACCTTTATCCGTCTTCCGTCGACCTAGCTTTTTCAAATTTAAAATTTTTGGATACGAATATTTTACTAATGAATAATGTTTGTTAGTCGTTCCAGAAATATAAAATAAAACTTTATGTCACACAATTTAATGTATATTCGATCAATAGGTACTAAACAGGGTTACTCTACTCTGTCAATTCAAAATAAACTTTAACAGTAACTTGACTTAGGGTCAAAGAAGATTAGGTTTATCAACTAATAAGATTTTGGCGGTCACCGCCATACCCTCCGTTGGACAGCGCTAGTGTATCACTGGAGGCAGGCTCTATACAATACCGGGCCGATTTGATAGTCCCAGTCCGCCCCTGGTCTACACAGAGTTTAAATGAACAACGAAATACCAATTTATGTAACAAGTAAGGAAACGTAGGTTGTTACCTTACGTATGTGAAATTTGCAGCACGAGGCGTAGCCGAGTTCTGTGAATACATAAGTAGGTAACTACCGAGAATCCTTATGTGTTGCATACAAGGATTCGAACCGAACCAGAACAGGAAAGATAACCGGCACGAATCGCAGCTATTTTAGCGAACCGCGAACCGAACCATTAAAAAAATAATTTGGCAAACCCATACCTGGAGCCGAACCGATGATTGTGAACCGGTTCGGAACGGTTTAGAGCGATATTTGAAATTTAACGTATTTTTGTCAAAATGCTATTATATTTTTATGAAAATTGTTATATTTACTAAGGTTTATTTAAATTTTTAATTTTTTAGTCCAAAATTGGATCGATTTTTTAAAATTAATTCCTTGATATTTAATAAATTCATTAAACCGAAACCAGAACTTGAACTATTTTTTGAAAACCGGTAACCAGTTCATTTCAAGAAGAAATATGAAAACCCGGAACAAAACCGAATCCTATAAAGCACAGTGAACCGCGAACCTAACCTAAACCGTTATTTTGTGTGATTAGAGTCTCTGGATACATACAATATTTTGTCTACTTTCGTGCAATTTTTTTTGAAATTTTGACATTTAATGACACTTTGACATAAGACAAAAACATCCAAATCAGGATATCTACAAACGACATTTTTATTCGAGTTTTTATTTTAAACTGCATGGAATACGCGATTGCAAGTCAAAATCATTTTATATTGATATTGAAGTTTCTTTACAATGTGGTTTGTAACGTTTTAAATAAATGTAGTTTTAAAATAAAGACCATTGCGTGAAATAATAAAGTTCAAAAACTAAAGCAAATGATTAAAATAAAGTGTCTATTACCTAACGAAAGTAGAAAAATGTTTTTAAAGGTAAAAGAAGATCATTACTAAACGTCTGAATCGACACATCAACAACTTCTTTACACGCGCACTATGGAAACCTAGCCTCCAATGATACAACAGAGACATATCTATCTAAAGGTATTCATTCTGACCGCATAGAAAAAGTGTAAACGTATAAGGAGTCGTACAACCTAATCTTCTCTGACTGTGACTTGACTTATTAATATGTATTCTTCTGTTTTCTTTAAATATGACTGTTTTTCATTTCTTCTTTTCCAGGTGGCCTGGATCAAGTCAGACTCGAAAGCGATTCTGGCAATCCACACTCATTTAGTGGCACATAACCAAAGATTATCTGTAACTCACAACGGACATAACACGTGGAAACTACACGTATCTAATGTGCAGAAGAATGATTCTGGAACTTACATGTGTCAGATCAACACCGATCCTATGCGGAGCCAGGTAAGAGCTTGTTTATAGATATTTATGTTTTACAAATTCATGCAATATAGTAGTGAGTTTGTTGCGCGTAAAATTATTATAATATTTTATCTAAATTGTATAATTAAATAAAATGTTCTAATGAAAAACCAAGAACATCACGGTTAGCCACTGTTTACATCATGAACGTACGGAGAGCCCAGTCGTTCAACCTTTATCGAGCAAAAAATCAAACGAAATACTTATTGTAGTTTCAATACTAACTTTTATTCGAAATTTGTATGCCATTAAATCTTTTTTCTTTTAATTATAGTGCGTTCTGTTAGTCATTTGATAGTTCATATTTGGATACCAGCATGAAATTTTGCACAAACTATCTACACAATGACCACAAAACCGTCGAGACACAACTCATATCCCCCCAGGGGGGAAAGTAGGGGGGGAACAGTCACCAGAAAACGGTTTTTTGCTTTATATTGAAAACTGTACATTATATTAAAAAAAAATTTGACAAAAAATGTTCCTCGTAAAATTATCTACGAGTATAACAAAATATTGTTACAGTTTTTTTGATAGGATAAGCCGTTAGACCAATAATAATATTTTTATATTGAAAAAATATTAGTACGGGAGCATAGGGCATTCCGTGGCAGGTTTCGTACCAAAATTGCGGAGGTGATCTTGTTCGGTCACAAACTACCTATATATAATTAATTTCCATGGTGTCATTCCATTTTCTAATGCAGACAGATTTGGTGACGTCATAAAGATGGCGGATGTGAAGAATGGTAAAATCTTTATTTTTCATCCGATTTCAGCGTTACACGGCTCATTCGATAGAGAATTTTTTTTCTGTACAAGGAGATTGTTATTAATTTCTTCGTAAAGTTTATTTTTCCCAAAATAATTAGAAAAATATCGAAATTTTATCGATTTTTGCAAATTTTTCATGTTTGCATTATACTCATTTTGGATTTGTTGGTGAAAGGTTTAATCGAATTTATTTTGTTAAAATATATGTAAGATGGAACATAAATTGCAGGAGAATCCTTTTTTAGAGCTGTATCCCATTTTAGGGGGTTATTAATATAGCATTAATAATTAAATTTTAAAAAATTAGTTTTAAAACTTTAAAAACCGTCCAAATTACACAAAATGGAACGTATACAGACGTAAATATAGAGGACGAGGATTATATTGTAAGATATAAGAGTTTAATTGTGAAATTAAAGCATTTTAACGCACAAGTACCTATGAGCTATGAATTGTTGTCTATGTATCAAAGATATGGGAGATAACATAAAGAAACTATTACCTATTGATAACCACCTAAAATGGAGTACAGCTCTAAAAATGAATTCTCCTGCAATTTATGTTCCTTCAAACATATATGTTAACAAAATAAATTCCATTAGCCCTTTCATCAACAAATCCACCATGGGTAAATTGTAAACATAAAGAATCTGCAAAAATCGATAAAATTTCGACATTTTTTCAATTATTTTGGGAAAAATCAACTTTACGGAGAAATTTCTAACAACCTCCTTGTACAGAAAAAAAATTCTCTATCGAATGAGCCGTGTAACGCTGAAATCGGTTGAAAAATAAAGATTTTACACATTCGTCATGTCCGCCATCTTTATGACGTCACCAAATCTGTCTGTATTAGGACATGGAATGACACCATGGAAATTAATTATATATAGGTAGTTTGTGACCGAACAAGACCACCTCCGCAATTTTGGTACCAAACCTGCCACGGAATGCCCTATGCTCCCGTACTAATATTTCTTCAATATAAAAATATTATTATTGGTCTACCAGCTCGTCCTATCAAAAAAACTGTAACAATATTTTCTTATACTCGTAGATAATTGTACGAGGAACTTTTTTTGTCAAAAATTATTTTTTAATACAATGTACAGTTTTTAATTTAAAGCAAAAAACCGTTTTCTGGTGACTGTTTCCCCCCTACTTTCTCCCCATGGGGGGATACGAGTTGTGTCTCGACGGTTTTTGACAAAGGTCATTGTGTAGATAGTCTGTGCAAAATTTCATGCTGGTATCCAAATATGAACTATCCTTGAAAAATTATAGACTAACAGAACGCACTATTATGAGTTTCATTTCAGTAATGTCTAATTCTTTTTTATCATTGTTATTAAAAGTTGAATGATTGACTGATGATCTGCCTAAAAGCGCACTGCCCACTTGATCGTTTTAAATATAGTCCTGGTTGTATAAGAATCTCTCCGTTGCAAGATGAATAGGTCGAAGTGGTTGGATTCCACTATAATAACATCTATCATTCTATAATAGAGTCCATTAGTAAGGTTATGTGTTATACTTGGCGGGCAATCCACTTTCAAATTCTTTTGTATACAATTCATATGTACCTTCAACTTTAAACTTGAAAATTTTGAAAATAGCTAATTTCTTAACAATAAAATGGTATATTTTAACTTCCTGACATTATTTAACAATAACCTGTTCAGGTAGAATTTAAATTATGCTTCATATTTACAATTTAATAGCAAATTAAAAATATTCACTTATGCTTTAAACACGTATGTCGTAGCGTAGTCGTCTTTCACATGCAGTGGCGTTCGCTGCACTGCCTGCGCTTGCGCTGTACATCCAGCTCTCAAAGCTACGACAACCGTGCACGTATTTGTGCAAAACATTTTAAAATTTCGTTTATTTAAAAAGATAATGAAAAATAATGAATGTTTTGAACATCATCATAAAATAGAGAAATTAAATGTAACTCTCTTTATTGAATTATTACTAAGAAATTATGTTTAATGCTTGAAAAATTCATGCAAATGTGAAGGTCATATTTCTCCATAAGAAATGCATGGGACCAAATGCAAGCAATTTAAACATTGGATTGCGTTTTAAATTTGGCGCCATTATATTTCGGTTACACTAATGGACTCTATTGAGAGTAACATCTTGTTGTGTGGTTACCAGCAAAAATACTAGCAAAAAAATTACTAAAAGTCACGATTATTACTGGAAAGTACCTACACCTTATAAATCACTTATTGTATAAGTGCTTCAAATTTCTTTCAATGTAGTTACAATCTACAAACAATTTTTGTATAAAATAATGAAAAGTAAGTAATCGGTATAGATATTACGTTTATCGTGTGTGCGGTGTGCCAACAAAATACTGAATCTGTATGGTTGAATTCGCTATTGTGTGCTTGCAAATCCTGTTGCTTTTTCGATCGTTATCGAGTAGATTCATTGTTGTATGCATCTCATCTACGAATTTAGAATTCTCTCCCGTTAACCCAAATAGTTTTTCTCCTACAAAAAATGATATTACTAAATAAAACATCACACCATCGCTACAGCTTTTTATTGTTGTTTTTACACTGCAGCTTCTGTGGTCCAGGACGGCATAGAGCGAGCTTTCTCGTTTGCAAAGGGCATCACACGATGCATCACATTAACTTACGTAAATTACCCTGGTAGAAAATAATACCCTCCCTTACAATTACGGGAAATCCCCACTAAACACGCATGCGCAGAGGGTGTTCCTCTCACTCACACGTACACACACGAGAAAGAGGCAGAGCACCCCAAACAGGAGGAATCATAGATAAATTTGTTCTATTGGTTTATTCATTTACTTTGAATTACTCTTTCATTCTTCTTGTGTAAGCCCTTATTACAACCACCAACCGGTACCCGATAGCTTTGTGGTTGCCAAGATAATTGTATCCCACAAGAGGAATCATAAATTTATTGATTCTATTTATTTGTTTGAAATGACTTTTGTCAATGGGCAAAATCAGTCTAAGTTGTTCTTCCATTCTTCTGGTGCAAGCTCTTGTTATAGCCGGTGCCCTATTGCTATGTGGTTGTCAAATTAATTGTATCCCAACTTGGAATGGTGACGAGATTAACTACCAATGTAAGTCAAACCATGACAATTTCACACCTGACCCGGATTCGACCTCACGCCGCTGTAATCAGAGGCAAGCATCAAGCACTCTACCACTGTGCTGTCTCGCCGTTTTTCATTGGCAAGAAGTTTGTCTCAAAAGTGTGGAAATGGAAATTATTATAAACTTCTATTAATTTATTGAAATAATATTTGACTAACCACACACATAAAATCACAATAAAAATATTATACATATATTTCACCCGACTTGAGAGTGGCACCTTCACACATTGTGACTCATCGGTAAAAATATATTATTTTTGCGTGCGTGCGACTACCAGCCATCAACTCACGGGTACTTATGGTTGTTAGGCAAGAGAAAATACTAAATACTTACATACCTGACTGAATTTTAACTGAGTTATAAAGACGCATGATCGACACTGCCGATCTACAAGGTCTATCGACAATATTGCTGTTGTGAGTACATTTCATTCGACATTCGATACTGTTAAGCCGCATCCCCATTACGATCGACAATGTCGATCTACAATGTCGATCGGATATATTGCTTTAGTAAATCCGCATCCCCATTACGGTCGACACTATCGATCGACGAAGTCGATCCACATTGTTGCTGTAGTGACTACATCTCTTTTAACCGTATCGAATGTCGAATGAGGTGTACTCACTACAGCAACATTGTCGATCGACCTTGTTGATCGACAGTATCGACTGTCATGGGGATGCGGTTTAAAAAACCACCTTTGCTCCACAAAATCATATTGAGGAGCAATCAGGCTCTTTTTTAGTGGGAAAACTGAATGTAACCTTGAATAAATTTTGGAAAAGAATAATAAATTTAGATTTCATTGTTGCTCTAAAATAGTGAATGAATCCACAAAGAATCCTTGTGTGAACAGGGCTTTATAATCCTGCATTTTGAGATTTCTTAAGTGTCATCAAAAATTCTATCTATAGATTGTATACAATACGCAGTGAGTTGATTTTAACGTGAAACATGGGATTTTTCATATACATGGTTACAACTTTGACAGCAATGTACTAGAGCGTTCTTTTTAAAATGAATCATAGGGAATCAATTTAACTGAATTATTCTTAAAAAATATAAGATATTTGGGCAGCTGTAATAGTTCCAAAGGACGGTTTCAACAAATATATAAATCGTATTTCCATGTAGCAGCAGTGTGACACCAATTTATAAATTCAAATTTATTCCCTGTTACATTTTAAAAAGAACGCTCTAATACATTGCTGTCAAATTCGTAACCATGGATGTGACAAATCCCATGTTTCACGTTAAAATAAACTCACTGTACAATTTCTAATTCCCCAATTTTTTTTAGTTTTTTCATTGATTACCTATTAGATCGAGGAATTTTGTGGTTTGATTATAGGCTATTGGCTTTGTGAGCAAGGAAGGAGTAAAATAATGAACAGTTTTAGTGCCGCTGGTCTGTGTGTGTCGCACACACTCACATTGTGACACCGGCTGTGCGTCTCTGTCTAAGATAAATATGCGGCAGGGATTTCAGATTGTTTAGCGAGTCAAGCGCCGGCTTAGAGACCATCGAACCGACTGAATTTGCACTCACATTCTCTAATCTCAATTCCCGATAGATATAGCAAGTGAAGTGTTGTCTCACTACATCTACTTCTGACAGCTAGCTCGTAAATTTTGTTTTGTAGAATAATAGAAGTGATTAAATTTCTACACCTTGACACATAAATGCGAAATATCAATACGCCCTCAGCTTAGACGAGGAGGGTATCCCATTAGACATAATTCTAAACTGTATTTATTTTGTTAATTAATATGGAGTGAGCATCTGGTCTGCAAATATTCAAATTAAGGAGTCCTTCTATTCTCCGTCCAACTCAGCTCTAAAATTTGTATTTTTTAAATTATATATACTTACCTACCTACTTGAAATTTTTATTCGGTCTAGATACGACTTTTCAATTGAACATAATGTTTAGTCAACAATAAATTCCTTATCCCTAATTTTTCGAAATTTCAAAAAATTATTTTTGGTTAAGAATCAGGACATCGAATTGTATATACCTTCAAAAAATTTGACCCTTTTTAAAAGCCCTGTATAAACATACTTATAGCGCGCAAATCTAAAATAAAATTTAGAGTTACATTTTACGTTAATATAAAGATTTAATTTGTAATTTGCTACGAATGTTTATATGAGTATATTATTTCTGGTACTGTAAAAGTTGTTTTTTTCTTTGTAGATGGGATATCTAGAAGTAGTAATTCCTCCAGATATTCTAAACGATGAAGACTCATCCGATGGGGGCGTAGCCGCCGAAGGCGGTTCTGTGAAACTACGTTGTCGAGCTAAAGGACTCCCGGAACCCACTGTTCTCTGGAGAAGAGAAGACAGTCGAAACCTGGTCCTACGACATGAAGCTAGCCGAGAAAAACAAGGTAAAAGAAAAAATATCTATTAATAAATTATTTTATTTGGCTCTACTTCTGTATATTTATTTATTTTTACGACGATTCGTGAACTTTGCGTTCCCTTCATCAGTTATCAAATGAATGTGTTTACAAAAAAAAACATTAAGCAATTATTTTATAATACAAAAGAGCTACTATGATTGAAAAATTCAAAAATTGAAGCCTCTGACATTTTTATCTGACGTGTAAGAGCGCTCCGGAGAGCTTCAAACACGTCGACTTTCACTGGAAATGTCTATGATCTCAAATTTATTATAATTGTTTTTTATTAATTGCTAACATCAAAATATTTAAATTTATCAGTTTGTTTTAATAACGTTAACAGAAATGTTATAATCATGATTATTATTGACGTTATTAAATAAAACTTACACATTTTTTTTAAATTTTGAAGTCGTGAGACGAGACGAGAAATTGTCAATTCTCGTCTCAAAGAACTCGATTCTCGTCTTGTCTCAAATTCTCGTAAAAAAATTGCCATTTATTAGAAAAGCTAGAAGTGAATTAAGTTACTTTTTGTACATTTCTGTTAAATATGCACACAATTATTGTTTTAGAAATAAAAAAATATATTTATATCAAAACAAAAAATGCTACAAACAAAATAATTTTTTTTCACATTTTCGAAGAGAATATAAAAAAAATTCAAAGTTTGAATTTCGAGAATTCTTGATTTCTCGAGAACAATTTCTCGTCCCGTAGTTTTGAATTCTCGCTCCATCTCGAAAAACCGAGACGAGAAATATCTTGTCTCGGCGGCATCACTAACTACAAATACGCCGATTTTCACTAGAAATTTTTGACGGTGCTATCGTCTCAAGTTTATTGAATTTTTTTTAATAATATACAAATTTATCAGTTTTTTTAATAACGTCAATAATAATCTAGATAATAACATTTTTATGGACGTTATTATTAAAAAACTGATAAATTTTAATATTTCGATGGTATAGCGCACAATTGTGTTAAGTGCATTTTTGGCAAAAAATGAGTTAAGTGCACAATATGACGTGTTTAGGTACAAGGATGATATAGCACACTTGTGGTAAGTGACGGTTTGATACTGCCAAAGATACACAGCCCTAAAATTGGTTGTAAGTACACAAATCCAAATATTTTGTGCAGCAATATGTGGTAAGTGCACTTACAACAAATGTGCATAAAGAGGTTCTGAATTCCGTGCACATTTGTGGTAAATATGTACTTAACCAGTGTTGTGACAGATCATTTTAAAATGGAGCTAGATCAAGATCAAGATCTTCTCGTTTAATATGATCTAGATCAGATCATAGATCAATTTTTATGATAGGATCTTTTTTTAGATCATATCAGAAATTAGTGATCTTTTTTTCTTTAGATCGTAAAAAGATCAATATTAGACAAAATATTTAATTGATGTATTACATTACATAAAAAAGAAAAAAATACGCATATTCAAGCGATTTAATCTATAGTTTAAAATTAAAACATTAAAAATATTAAACTCTTACTCCTTTAAAATTTCAATTTCATGCTTTAACTTGCATATAGCGTAGAAAAAAATATAAAAATATGATCTTATTTTGATCGTAGATCATATTTATTTGATCTAGATCAAACTCAAGATCCTTAAAAATAAGATGATCTAGATCAGATCAAAGATCACGTAAATTGAGCTAGATCAGTGATCTAGATCAATTGATCTAGATCAGTCATAACACTGTACTTAACACATTTGTGCATTTGAATAGGTGCTGAATTATGTGCATAAATATGTGTTAGATATACACTTAACAAATTTGTGTCTTCAATATTGGCAGCAAAAAAAATAGTAATTACATATTAAAAATACTAATTAAAGAAGTATAATCTTATAATTTATTCAAAACATAGCACCTTCGAATAGTGATGGGTCACTGGGAATTTCCCGTGGGGAATTCTTTTTTTTCCCGGGAATTTCCCTACACACGTTTCCCGGGAAAAAATCGGGAATTTCATTTTGGAAATTTCCCGGGAATAAATAGAGAAATTCCCGAAGGGAAATTCCCGAACGGAAATTCCCGATAGCGATAATAAACGGAGAATTTTAATTTAACGCATGCGCAGCATTACCGACATGCTTCAACCTGTTCAGACCTATTTCTTGGAACATTTAGTAACGTTCCATTATTGTTTAAACTTGGTTAGTAGTTACTGCTCACTGCTCGTCTGCTTGGATGAGGATACCGCAGACGATGATATCCACTCTCTGTCCGACATAGATGATTCTGATCACGTATAATATACATATAATATTGATATTATTATTATTATTATATAGTAAACATTATGACATAATTGTCATTTAATTTTCTTTATTTTTGAAATAAAAATTTGGTTGTGCCTTTGCTTTTATAAGAAAATTTATCGTAAATTTTTTCACAGGAATTCCCCGGGAATTCCTCGGAAATTCCCCAGAAAACTTCTCGGGAAATATTCTGGGACTAGTCTAGGTCTCGTTTCGTCTCGTCGAGAAAATCGAGTCGAGACCATAAGGAAAGTCTCGACTACAAATTCGAATTGAGACGAGACCAGTATTAAGTCTCGCCGAGAGTCTCGTCGAGACTCTCGAGTCTCGTCTTATATAATTGATTAGTAACTATTTGCTTAAAATTAAAATTAACAGAAATATGCTTTTGTGAATATGATAGGATTAAACAATTATTGTAGATCAAACGAACTTACCTGTAAGTGAAGTTCGATCGAAATTATATGAAGAGCCTCGTTCGAAATAATTACAACATTAATAATGTAGTAACGCTTGTCGTACGGTTATGCCACTATGTTTAAATTAATTTAAAAACACTTAATCGCTTATATCACCATCTTCCAATACATTAGGTAGTCCATCTATAACTGTTCATTAAGTTTAGAGCTGAAATTTTTTTCTGCTATTCCTGGGCCAGGGTCCGGATGGGAGGTTGTAATTACTTCGAACGAGGCTCTTCATATAATTTCGATCGAACTTCACTTACAGGTAAGTTCGTTTGATCTACAATTATATTACGAGCCTCGTTCTCGTAATTATAACATTAACAATGTAGATGTTTAGAGTTGGAAGGCTGAAATTTTTTTATTATTATTGTTATTTTTATTTCCAAAACCCTTTTTGTTATAATCTAACGCCAATCCAACGCTTTAAAGAAGCCAATCCAAAAACCTTTCTAATAAAACCAACTGTTGGTTAAAGTTAACTTTAGCAAGGGATTCTCCCGACCCTCTTGCTTCAATTAACATAAATGCTAGTCCTCCTCTTGCGGCCGAAGAAGTAGTTGCATTCTACGAACTGTGTGCTGTAAAAACGACAGTATTAATTCCACTTATTGTCGTTGATACTGTAATTATGTCGTATGTCAAATATTTGTTTTCAAGGCATAAGACAAATTGTTGTATACAACTTCATTGATCTTCGACATTAGTCATATTGACTGTGTTAGTTTTCTGCCTTTCCTGTTGGTCTAACATACAACCTTTCACAGTAACGAACAGTAAGCCGGATATAGTTATTCTGAATAGAACGGTGCCATCAGTCTAAATAATAATATTCTGACATGTAGACCAGTCGGGAAATCCGAAATTCGCTCTATTTCTAACGTCTAGGTGCATTTTATGTAACATTTTGGTAACATGAGTTTCTAGACTAATTTGACCCCGCTGAATTCGAATCTGCCCGTTACCAAGCCGAATTTTGCATGCAACACCCGGAATCCAAGATGGCGGCCGTTTTTTTGAATCTTCACGTAAAACACGTAAATATTGTTGTATTTTTGAGAATGATGAGTCTTTTTCTAGGTTTTCGGTGTCTCTGATTTCATTAAATCACACAGTTTTGACATTTAAGTGTAATATTCAAGATGGCGGCCAAAGAAGCCGGAAGTTAAACCGTCCGAAGAATATACAAAAACATTTTAATTAACTTTTGGGTTATCAAGGGCCTTACAAAAATTTAATATAATGTATATTACGTAAAATTTACAAAGGAATCCAATGCCGCAAACCGATATCGTCGATATCTTTATCCGTTTAGAAAGTAGAGTTGATTAAACACAAAAAATATTTAAAATTCTTAAATTTTGCAATTTACACTTGAAGCTAATAATTAAATTTTTGGTTATCAATGGCCTTACAAAAAAATTAATTGTAATGTACCTTACGTAAAATTTACTAAGGAATCCAACGCTTCAAACCGGAAGTCGATATCTTTATTCGTTCAGAAAGTATAGTTGATTAAACACAAAAAATATTTAAAATTCTTAAATTTTGAAATTTTCATTTGAAGATAATAATTCATTTTTGGGTTATCAAGGGTCTTACAAAACATTTAATATAATGCATATTACGTAAAATTTACCAAGGAATCCAACGCTGCAAACCGGAAGTCGATTACTTTATCCGTTTAGAAAGTAGAGTTGATTAAACACAAAAAATATTTAAAATTTTTAAATTTTGCATTTTTCACTTGAAGATAATAATTATATTTTGGGTTATCAAGGGCCTACCATAAAATTTAATATAATGATTCTTACATAAAATTTACTAAGGAATCCAACGCCGCAAACCGGAAGTCGATATCTTTATTCGTTCAGAAAGTATAGTTGATTAAATACAAAAAATATTTAAAATTCTTACATTTTGCAATTTACACTTGAAGCTAATAATTAAATTTTTGGTTATCAATGGCCTTACCAAAAATTAATTGTAATGTATCTTACGTAAAATTTACTAAGTAATCCAACGCTTCAAACCGGAAGTCGATATCTTTATTCGTTCAGAAAGTATAGTTGATTAAACACAAAAAATATTTAAAATTCTTAAATTTTGCAATTTTCATTTGAAGATAATAATTCATTTTTGGGTTATCAAGGGCCTTACAAAACATTTAATATAATGTCTCTTACGTAACATTTACCAAGGAATCCAACGCTGCAAACCGGAAGTCGATATCTTTATCCGTTCAGAAAGTAGAGTTAATTAAATACAACAATATTTACGTGTTTTACGTGAAGATTCAAAAAACGGCCGCCATCTTGGATTCCGGGTGTTGCATGCAAAATTCGGCTTGGTAACGGGCAGATTCGAATTCAGCGGAGTCAAATTAGTCTAGAAACTCATGTTACCAAAATGTAACATAAAATGGACCTAGAAGTGCGAATTTCGGATTTCCCGATTGGTCTAATGCGACTCATTGCAGTATCAACAACGTTATTTTATCTGGATAAAGATTGTGTAAAACCTGGCTTATGTGGTTTCGTATTTAACTAAGGTTCTACTACTTAGTTGCATGGATAACTAATAAATAAGGTAGCTCGCGTCCTGGCCTTGAGGTTTTTATAAGGTTCCTAATGAGTATTTCAAATTCATTTGAAATTTTTTGAATGTTTTAAAATCGATTTGCGCTAAAGGTTTGCACACTATGTGCGGCACTTAACCCTAGTAAGAAAATGAGATAGCCAATCTTGTCGATAACATTTCTAAGAATTAATATTCATTTCCTTTGCCAATTTATCAGTAAAACGACCTTGGTATCCCTTATCATGTTATATTTTGGGGTGCTTGATTAGATTCTTATACTCTTTAAAAATCTATTAAGTTGCGCTTTTGCAAACGCACCTCTTGAAATTAACGAGATGGTCGCTCGGACTGTATTATCTGTGTCATAAGCTTCTAGATTAAATCTGTTAATTAACTAACTCTAAGATATTATTTACTGCTGCTTGCTTTATATGTAGTATTGCTTTAGTGTGGCTCACACTAGAGTCAGTACAGATACAAATAGTATACAACACTTTTAACCCAATATGGGTTTAGCAGCATCACATAGTATTGTGGTGAGTATATATATATATATATATATATATTACTATGTTTCAGTGTAGAGCTTAAGTACGGTTGTGAATTATGTAACTTTTTCGCTTTGGATATAGATGCCACTACTTGCAGACTGGTAGCTACGGAACGATCCTTTGATCTACAAGGAGCTAATACCTTTTTATGAAAACAAAAGATCACAGTATAATAAACTATTTAAAAATTTGGTACCCTGTTTGAGCTGACCAAATGGAGAGTGGATAGTGGAGGAAAACATAAAAATTAAGACTATGTCAATAAACCTCTACCTGCATTCGACACGCGAATAAATTTATTTTAGGTAGTACAAATGTGTTAACTATTTCCTCCTAGATATAGCTGGCGAGTTCTCACTCTGTGTCTATGTTTAAATTTTTAGTTTCCTTATCTAAGTATTTCCTTTATAGAATGCGATGCAATGTAAGTCGCGTAAATCATAATTTCTGTTTTCTCCCACGTCTGTCAAATTATTCAAATAAATTATTTAATTGAATACCAACCCTGCTATTTACAGAAGAAATAAAAGAAGTTTTGTCTATTCTTAATAAAATTTTGCAAAAGCAAAAGCTTTCAACACAGCTTATACTTCCAAGTATTTATATGGCGGGTTTTCAAGCTTATTCTCCGTTCACCCGTGATGTTTGACCATCACGTCAAATTCCCCAGCCCTGCTGTGAAGTATCCTCTTAATAACTAAAAAACACCTGGTCGGATTTTTTTATAAATATTTATCTAATTATTTTTTCGCCACAAAAAGTTAGTATTTAGACTTCTTGACAACATCATCTTTATCAATGCTATTCTCAAGGCCGGGGATTTTTCCAGTTTTAATAATTTAGTATAAACAACCTTAATTGCGACTGGACAGCAGCTATAAGGATACCTTAACTATATGCTGTGCAAATTTATTATTTTTCTGTTAACTGGACATTGTTCAAATGAACTTCCGAAACAAATCAAATTGTCTAAATCGCATGTTAGCAAAGGCCATCTTTTTGGAAACTCCAATCGCTACCTTTTTGTAATAATTACAAATGGACTAGTGTACAAACCAAATGGTAAGCGTAAATAGGTATAAATCGTGTTGGTTACAGAATCTTAGTCTTACGGCACTTGGTGCTAAAATGTACGAATATTTTAGATCTATGGTGTACATTTACTTATAGCAATTAGGATCAAGAGCCTAATGACTGTTCTAACAGGTATCTTCCATCTAAAAAGTTTTATGGGTGTACATTAAATTTAAATATTTTTAAATTTAGACTTTCTATACAATCACTTAGGTTTCGGCACCAAAAATAGTAATAATTAATTATAGAGATGCAGTTTCCATTTTTCAATGGCGCGTCATTGTACTGGTTTTTGTGTAACTGATTGGTTTTGACAGAGGTATTGAGTACCCTTTTTCTAACTAAGTGGTGGAAGGTTTCTTCCGAACTACATTCTTTTCTGCTTTTCCAAGGTTTGGCTAATTTATTATTCTGACAGTTGGTCTCCGAATAAGAATTTAGAATGTTTACAGTTTTTGAGATCTCTTTGAACCTATTGTTTAATGATGCAAACAATAAAAGCCCTTCTAGATACAGACAGTTTGTTTTACAGATCTGTTAATGATGTACCTGCTTCCTTAGTTTTTCTACCAGTTCAATCCTGTCTATCCCCTCTTCGTTTACGAGAACAAGTGATAATCCGAGGCGATTCTAACATAAGTACAAAGCGGATCAACTATTATTATTATTATTTAAATAATAAATCAAATAAGAAAAGTAATAATGCAGTAACAATCGCGTATATTGTTGTGCCAAGATATTTTGTGAAAAGGATACATAATTTTATTTATTTTATCTAGTTTGTATGGAGAAACAAATTTGCAAGTTTTCGCACGCAGTTTATCTGCTTTGATTAATGCTATTCAGTAAATCGGACTTTTTTGATCATTTGCAGACTGTTTCACCTCCCCGTGTGAACTCTATCTTCTAAGTTACAACTGTTTAATAGCTCTGGGCTAGCCCCTTTACTGCCTCCTCTACCACCTTCTCACATGCACCTAGCTGAACGATTTAATTTTTGAAATAAATATCATATTCTAATTCTTTGCAAAAAATTGTTTTTCCTCTCGTGTAAACTCAAGCTACTAAGATTAACAATTATAAATCACAATTCTATCAGAATTATCTGCAAACTGTATTTCATAATACCACCAGAATTTACTTGCAGACTGATTCACCTCTCGTGTGAATTCTAGCTGCTATGGTGAGCAATTCTGTTATTCATAATACCACCAGAATATACTTGCAGACTGATTCACCTCTCGTGTGAATTCTAGCTGCTATGGTGAACAATTCTGTTATTCATAATACCACCAGAATATACTTGCAGACTGATTCACCTCTCGTGTGAATTCTAGCTGCTATGGTGAGCAATTCTGTTATTCATAATACCACCAGAATATACTCGTACTTGCAGACTAATTCACCTCTCGTGTGAATTCTAGCTGCTATGATGAGCAATTCTGTTATTCATAATACCACCAGAATATACTTGCAGACTGATTCACCTCTCGTGTGAATTCTAGCTGCTATGGTGAGCAATTCTGTTATTCATAATACCACCAGAATATACTCGTACTTGCAGACTGATTCACCTCTCGTGTGAATTCTAGCTGCTATGGTGAGCAATTCTATTATTCATAATACCACCAGAATATACTCGTACTTGCAGACTGATTCACCTCTCGTGTGAATTCTAGCTGCTATGGTGAGCAATTCTGTTATTCATAATACCACCAGAATATACTTGCAGACTGATTCACCTCTCGTGTGAATTCTAGCTGCCATGGTTAGCAATTATGTTAATCATAATACCACCAGAATTTATTTGCAGACTGATTCATATCTCGTATGTATTCTAGCTGCTATGGTAAGCCATTCCGTTACTCATACTACAATCAAAATTTACTTGCAGACTGGTTCACATCCCGTGAGAACTCTAGCTGCTAATTTTTTGTAATAGGCTAACGCCTGTATTAAATAGTGATTGTTACAACTGTATCAGCAAAGTGCAAGTGGAATTGTGCAAAGTATGGAGCAGTAGTGCGCAGATTTTTTAAATCGCGGGCCATTTACTAAATTTTCCTTTTCCAAAGACACCTAGGGAACGTAGTAAAAATTTTATTCGAATTTGACTTCATGAATTTTACGATATTTGTCATCAGCTCTTATTTTTGCACTCATTTCAATATTTTATAGATATTTTTACATAACTCAATCAATACACGTCTAATATGTATTTTCAAAAATCAATTTAGTTGTAAAAAGTGTCAAATGAAGACTTGTTTGGGCGCAGACGATGCAATTATATGCACCGCAAGAATCGCAAAATTCAATTAAATTAGGTACGTTCAATCAAAAACAAACATTAATAAATGCTCCCTTATAAAAAAACATAGGTATATTTCACGCCTATTACCCACTTGAGTGTGGCAGATTCACATAATGGGAGTTATCTTGAGTCCCTAAGCGGCTAAGTAGGCTATGCCTACTTGGATGTTGAGAAGAAGAGAAGATATATAATTATGTTCCTTTCATTACATAAAGGGCCATTCAATAAACGGAAAAAGAGGACATCGCCAGCGCATCACTGGTGTAGAGGAAGCAAATAAAAAATGTCTTTAAAAATTTTAAACTAGATACCTTGCTCTAAGTTTTCGTCCGTAGATGATGTATCAGAGTCGGAAGCTGCCTGTCCAATTTCTTTCCAATTTCCCTATTTTTTATCATTAGTGAAGCTCTGTTCTGTGTCTTCCTTTTACCCATTATGAATAAGGACAAGAAAAACTAAAAACACTGAAAACTAACATTATTACTTGTAGATGTGGCAGTCACTGCACAAGAAAGCGTAATGAACACTTATAGATGGACTACCTAATGTATTGGAAGATGGTGACATAAGCGATGATATGTTTTTAAATTAATTTAAACATAGTGGCACAACCGTACGACAAGCGTTACTACATTGTTAATGTTGTAATTACGAGAACGAGGCTCGTAATATAATTCTAAAAAAATTTCACCTCTTGTCCGTGACGCATTTTTAGATGCTAATGATGCTGTAATATCGCAGGACCAGATCCTAAATGGGATCTTTCACAAAAAAGTTGTACCTATTTAAAAAATAATAATTTGAAACACTTTTGAACAAAAAAAAAATTAAAATACTATCAAATTTTAAGTAATATTTCCATGATCAACAAACAATAAATGTATACAAACTTACATGTTTTTAAACATAATATCTTTATTTTGATCTACATAAATCAATTAGATATTTAATAAAAATAATACCTATTCCTAAAATTATGTAACAGTTATTAACAAAATAATAAGTTTAGTAAAAATTATAGTGTTAGAAATTTAAGGAGCAAGAAATAAAAAAAACAAATCACCACTCAATACAAAACTCTACAACACGACTCAGCACGCGCTGGAAATTGAGGTTGATATCAAACAAAATACGTGGTACACTTTTAACCAACTTTTATTAAACCAAAACTCAAAGTTATTAAACAGCGGCCGTTCACCGCAAGCGCCAAGTGAATACTGTCGTAAACACTTTGCGACTGCCGGCGGCTAAACACAATTACATAAAACAATCCAATAATACAATAACAAAATTCAATAATAAATTCCGAACTAATTATCATTTGATAAAACGATTGCATCATCCATCATGTCGAATCATCCGATGTTGGTCTCTAACAATAGGTAGGTATACTTAATGACAAAACATTTTTATTAATTATTAAAAATTATAAATTTAAGTAACTAGTCAAGTATAGATGTAGTACCGTGGAATAAAATAAACATATATTAGTTAGAGTTAAATATATCACAAAATAGTTAGGTACTTCGTACAAAATAGGTACGTATAGGTAATCCCATACGACTGGACCGAGGCCGCACTAACAAACTAATACTAACTTGTTTGGCATGTCAAATAAATAAATACCACACAACCCAAGTTAATTCGAGACTTTCGAGACTCTCGACTCCGAGTCGAGACGAGAGTCGGTGCACTCTCGACTACTCTCGACAAACGGCATCACTAATAGGTATATTAAATAATTGGCAGCCAAAAACCTAAAGAAGTTTATGCTAAAATTAATGAATCTAGAAATCTGCTCAGAATACAAATTAGGAAATTAGTACTTACTGATGTAGCTGGAACAATCCTAAATACTAAATTTAAATTAGGCGCAAAAGACTCACTAATTTTAAACAAGAATTCTATCAACCTAAAAAGATCTATTATGTTTGTTGATTACTATAAACGGACTATATGTGGAACAATTACAAACTCCATTAAATGCATTTACAAATCTAAAACTGAATTTGTAAATGGTGCAAAAATAATGAAATTATCATCGGCAAAATAATTCTGGTCCGTTTGAAATTAATTTATTAACACAATAGCTTCTGTTTTGATTGTGGTATCATGTTTATTTTTTCTATTTTCTACTTAACTAATTTAAATAATAATGAACAAGTATATGAAATTTTATTTACAGTATTCCACGAAATTGAATTCAGCTGACAATTTTTAAATTAATTTTATTTAATTGTTAATTATGTATCTACAATCAACACTTTTATTTTTTGCAGTTTAATTAATAACACTTCATGATATTACAATTCGATAATTCAGGTTTTAATTAAAATGAGTTTATTAATTATTTTTATAGGCCATGCATTTTTTAATAAGGGGATATATAAATAGACTAATTTTGATTAGTAACTCTTTCATTGGCTGTAGGTTTATTAATGAAAAAAGTACTTGAACAGCAGTCATATACAATACACATTTTTTGTATAACTAATAAAGTATATTTCAATATTATTGCAAAAATCATTAATTTGCCAAATAAATAATAGACGCAAAGGTAACCTGCATTATTTATAAAATTAAAAAAGCCATCAACATTATATTTTTCTTATACAGGGTGTTCCACAACTTAGGACAAAAAATTAAAGTTTATTATACTGTACGACGATCATGAAACAAAAATATTTTTCTTAATTCGCAAAGTTAGGGTAGTTTACTTGACGTGTGTACACTTTAAGTATCACTGTTTTGACGGTATATTTGATAATATGACATTTATTAGTATTAGATATTATGTAAACAATTACTTTCATTGTAGAAGGTTTGAAAAAAAATATATTAAAAATTACTACTGACCAGTGGCAAAAAAATGTTTGCTAGAAATACGATGTTTTTTGCGAATTAAAAAAAAATCTTTTTGTTTCATGATCAGCACGTCGCGTCGTACAATATATACCCTTTATTTTTTTGTCCTAAGTTGTGGAACACCCTATATAGGGTGTATCATAACTTCATGTATCTACAACATACGTTATGGGTAGGTATATACACGGTGTACTATAACTTGAGGTACATATTAGAATGGCACACAGAACTGGCCGTACTATGATCACGGAACAAAAATATTTTTTCAAAATTCGAATGTTAATTTTTGAAAAGTTTTGGTCCATTGGTTATTCATACGTTGTATCTATAATTAATAACTATGTTTGCATAATACAACAATTGAATTTAGTTTCAAGTAATCCGGCCACATAACTGTCTTTATTAAAAACAAATAGTACGTATTCTGTGGTCCTAAAAAAATGTTCTCCTGAAGTAAACTTCCCTTTTTATAGAAATTTCGAATAATTTTTTTTGTTCCAGAATCAGCACGTTTAATACTATTTGCTATTACAATATTTATGTAGGTACCTCAAGTTATGGTACACCCTGTATAGTATAATATTATATACCTACAGTAGTACAGTAGAAATTAGACAAATTAAAGGTACTACCTATAGTTTTAGTTTTTACCTACACGTCCATTTTAGATACCATTGGATACCATTCATTACGTACTAGATTTATTACAAATTAGGTTAACATAATTTAATTGTTACTCACATGTTAACGCCTTCTATTGCCTTTGAAAATAGATCTTAACAAGTCACTATAACTACTCGCTTGTAAATTTTTTTTACTTATATGTTTTTCTTTACAAGCGTGTTGTGTTAAAAGATGCGCTGCGCATCGACCCTATTCCAAACGGCAGCAAAACATGCGTTCGAATATCCCACAGATTTTTCTCGTAGTTTAAGATAAATCAAAATTTTTTTCAGTAGTTAAAGAGTTGATCTAGGGCTCCAAATTGTTAGATTTCAATTTTTTATTTCGTTTTACGTAATTTAATACGTCAAATATCATGATATTTGAACGAGTTTTTCTACTACTTCTAAATACAATTTTAAAATTCTAACAATTTGAAGCCCTGCATTAAACCTTTATCTAACAATGGTCTTTATTTGAAAGAAATATCTTGATCGGTATAGAAAAATCTGTGGGATATCCCGTAACGCTTTTGCTTCAATTTCGGCGGAATTTTTGTAGTGTGCGCTAGCGAACCTGGCGGCTATTGAAAGTATTAGGATTTGGCTCTGCCCATGTACACTCTTGAGCATAAACTTGTTTTATGAATGATACTTAGTTAAGATAATGCGTACTGCCGTACTGGAAACGTTTTTCATATGCTTTCTACGTGAATACTTATATATATATAATAAACACAATAATTATAATTTATTATTTACCATAAAATTAATATGTTCATTTTTGTTACTCGGTGAGTTTATTACATTTCGCGGCATTTAGGGAAATTAACAAAAATGTTTCGGAATTTTAGGTGTGTTATTTCTGTTACTGGGAAAAGTAATATTATAATTATGATTCTGCAGCCATATTGTGGTTTTGTATTATAACAGAAAATATATTTTTTTAAATTAAAAAAATAATTTCTCGTGAGTTTGAACTAGAGATGGGCATTTTTGGAAAAGTTTAATATCCGATCCGACTGTACTAATGATCCGAATTTCTGATGATCCGATCTGATATCCGATCCGATCAGATCCGAAGATCCGATTCGATGATTTGGTTTGACGCCTCACTGTCTCACTAGATTCTATTGGTAAAGTGTCGGAAAAATTAAGTCTGTAATTTTGGCAACATCGTGCCAGGTTAATTTTAACTTAGCACATTCTGTCGATTTTTTGTTATCTAGCTGCTTGGTTTTTTTATTTAAAATTTGTGTTCTATAATCTATAAATCTTTTAATAAATATATTCATAATGAGTTAATTATTTATGTAATTTATTTGAATATTTAAATATTTCTTTTAAATACTTTAATAATTTTTGTTTAAATATAGCCCAGACGAACTAGAAAAATTTGATATTTGATATTGGATCGGCGACATAATAATGAAAAGAGATTTTTTTGTAGTAAATTTGAAAATTTGAAATTTAATAATCTCACATGAAATCTCCAGAAATGTTTTAGTGCTTACCAATAACTTCCAAATCAGCTCGAGTGGTACACGAGAGCTGGTTACATTGTTGGAATACGATAAAAAATTCCCGGAAATGAATAATGCACTAGTGCTGATTCGATAAGAAAATCGTAATTACACCGCCGCTCTATTTTTGAGTTCTTTTTACAATAGAAACCTTAAATATTGATTAATTTTGTATTTAACATTTATAAATGTGAATGTGAATTATTTTCTATACTGATTGCGTATTTACAATCAAAATAACAATTTAACCATTTTTAATTTAAATGTAAAACTGCCGTTTGATATAAAAATTTCCAGTTATTAATTTCAGTTAAGTAATTAGACTAGACTAGTAGTTAATAATTTCCGAAAAAAATGAACTTTTTACTATTATTGTAATAAATTCTTCCATTGGATGTTATTTTTTGTGTTATGCGATTTTTATTAAAAAATCGATCGATAAAAATCACGATGTGAATATGATCATAAAAACTCATTCGATTTAAATCACATATACACTTCTTATTTATTAGTAGAGTAATATTCGTAAAACTGTCTAAAACGTCTTACTCTAAAATAAAAATAAAATCTGATGTGGCCAGCACATAACCTCTCTCCTAATTCTTTCCCATTCTACTTACGAATCTAATAAATAATTACCTAAATACATATAAAATTTTATAGTTTCATGTTCATATAAATATGTAAACGATAATCGATAATGTAAGCCAAGATGCAGAAGATGTCTACTACTGTCCTGTCACTGTCTTAATATTCAAATTTTGTGAAAAAACAAATTTCATATGATAAGTAATAAATTGTTCTTCAATTAATTGAGGGGTCTAGTTTCAAAACCGGCTATATCCACTTTTTAAAAAAATGGAGTTATGCACACCATTGGATTCGTAAGAATGAATTCTTTTTGTTTATCCGTACAGTACGTTTCAAAAGCGGTTATATCCAGTAATAATTTAATATAAAATATGAGCTTAGTTTCAAAACCGACTAAATCCAGTAGGGGCTTAGGTTCAAAAAGGGCTATATCCATTTCAGCCAATAGGAAGCTAGTTATCTGCGACACGTGACACATGACGTCTCTTGTCAAATGTGAATTTGTACTGTCAATAAGAAAATTTGTTTTGTTTCCGTAGGTAAGAATAGAGCTAAAATGTCATAAATAATAATAGATTTATTAACAATTAAGTTAATTTGTAGATATGGAAACTAATGTTGCACCTGTCAATAGCCCAAAAGAGCTATAAAGAAACTATGCCAAATTTATTTATTTTCATTTATTTTAAATTACTTTTACTTACTTACTAATTATAATCCAAATGAAAGTAATCTTTTATAATTTTTGTAGATATGCTCCTAAAAATCTACAAACGTACTCCACATGCTCACATTTTTATGTTATTTTTGTAATGTAAACAAAATGTTTTATTATTTTTATAAATACATAAAAGTTGTTTTTTAAAATTAGAAATTACTTGTTTCTCCTTCGTTCCAATAATTATAAGAATCAAAATATGCGTAAGGTAAATATTAATTAAATTAGTTTCAAAAGTGGCTATATCCAAACCAATGAGTTTCAAAACCGGCAGTTTGCATAAGTTAGTTTCAAATCCGGCTATATCCATATTTAAAACGCTTGTATTGCAATTAATACTAACATTTTAGGTGTAAAGTAAAGTTATCCTTGATCAAATTTGTCTGTTAAATACATCTAAAGCGATAACAGTTCTATTTTTTGTCTAATTTAGCGCAAAACTAAAAATATCAATTTACTCGAAATTGGAAAAAGTGGATATAGCCGGTTTTGATACTAGACCCCTCAATTACCTAATTTTTAAATGATACCGGATTCAGTAAATTTTATTAAAATCTATCTTTTATTTTTAATTGAAAGAATTGTCATGTATACCGTGAGTTTAATTTAACGTGAAACATGGGATCTTTCATATCCGTGGTTATGAATTTGACAGTAATTTATTAGAGCGTTTCATTTAAAATAGAACATAGGCTGTCATTGTCAAGTAAATATTACCTTTCAATTAGGGTTGTGTTGTTGAAAATAAGATAAATAAATAAATAATAATAAATAATTGAAGAAAAGGTGCAAAAATGATACGATAGATGTTAGCCTCAGACAAGTATCAGATTTATTTCGTGTATTTGAGGATTTGTTATAAATTGTATTGCTATGTTCTATTTTAAATGAAACGCGCTAATACATTGCTGTCAAATTTGTAACCATGGATATGAAATATCCCATGTTTCACGTTAAATAAAACTCACGGTAGATAATATACCTACCGAGTTATTTAAGGAAAACTATATCAAGTTAACGATTTGCGGATTTCAACCAAAATATACGCCGATATTAGATTCTTATTAAAATTTTAAATATGAAATTTGGTTATTAAAGGCTTGCTTCTTTTTGAGTTATTGTGGACGAGAAATCGTCACATATACGTCACATCATCGTGAAAATAGAAAATTCGTATGAGTGATAAGTATACATATTTATTTTTTCTCAATAAAATAAATAAATAATTTGTCGTTTTTTATTTACTAAATTATCAACGAATATAACAATAATAAATAATATCATTAAAAAATGTTGCGGATATTTAATAAAATTAAAATTAAATTGGGGTTTATTACACCCCACCTACCCTAACTTGTAATTTTCGTTAACCTACCCGTTGCACGAGTTAAAATAATATCTATTATCTGAGCGCCAAAATTCACAACAGTCTCTCATATAGAATAGAACACCAACGCAAGCGACCAGCGAAAGAGCGATGAGCGAACGCTAGTTTGCTGTACTGACTGTACACACATCTGCTGTCTTTATCTTAAGAAAGAGATAAACGCAACCATCGGACCAGTTAGTCCTGCCTCCGCGCGGGGCATAGTTTGCAGGAGTGGGAGTCCGAATTGAAACTTGGGCTAGAGTCATACATCCTCTTAAGTAAATTGAATGGTTGTGGCCGTTGTGGTTGTACGCTTAAATGAAGCACGTTGGTATACTTAATAAATAAAATATAAAATACATAATAAATTATGGAATATTGTTTTATTTTCAGGTCGAAACATTACGTAAGTGTTTAAATCGTAGGATTGGAATTGTTTACATTTGAAATTTCTGTTTTATTTCCGTCATACACATGAAAAATCATTGTGCAATTATGGTTTCCGCTTATATTAAATCTTCCAGACGAATTGAAGTCACCGGCGATTGAATGACCAACTGTAGATTCTGTCGAAGTAAAAGGTACGGCATTATTTGTTGGCTCACGTGTAGGAATTATTTTATTTGTAGAGACATTTTTTGATTCACTTGCAGGGAACATTTTTTTTGACATCTCAAGATTGTTATTTATCGAGTCATCTACATACCCTTCCGCAACTGCACTGGATTTCCATTCTCCAGCACGTTTTAATGCCAAAATATCACCGCCCGCATCTACAACCATTGTTGCTGCCGATCGCCGAAAAGAATGACCAGTATATAATTCTGGATCTTTTAATTGTAAATATTAGGAAATTTTCTTTGGTACACCGCCAATAGTGTGTTGACCAGCATTAAGGGAAAAACATTTACCATTTCTATATGTTAGAAAAAGCCGCAACTTCTCAGTTTTTGGAGGACGAAGAGCTGCATATTTTCTGTATAACATACAAGGTTGAAAACTGCAATTTTCATCGGTTATAGTAAACCTTCTATTTGAACAATTTTTTGTGTTTTGTAGGGTGACAATAATGTACTTTCCAACATCCTCTACATCATTCACATTTAATGATACAAGCTCGTCACATCGACATTCACCAAAAATTCCAAAAGTTGTAACAATTTTGTGGAGCAACCAAGAATCGTCGGGAGCTTCAACGGGAAGTTTTTCCATCTCTTCTTTGGTTAAAACCTTCGCCTTTTTAGGCACATATCGCTGACTCTTTCTCTTCAAAAATGCAACTACATTATAAAATCTATAAATATTAAAAAAGATATAATTCGTTTTGGTAAGCTGTGTAATAGAAAAACAAACCTATGAACATCAATTTTTTCTTTTTTTCCAGGCAGCTTTTCAATATGGACCATTTATGTATTCGCGATTATATATTACCGCCGACTTTTCTGGCAATAATGTAGAAACTATACTACTGGCTTCGTTTTTTATGACTTGTGGCACATTCATTTTATTTAATAAAAATTATCTAATGGCTACTGGCACATTATTTTTAGTAGTAAAAAAAACAATTCAATAAACAATGAAGTACAGCAACCATACTTCCAAGGCTTATGAGATATTATTTAAGAGAAAACAGTTGTGTGTAACTGACAGGATTTGGTTACAATTTTTAAATTTTATTCTGGTTTACAGATGAGTAAAATGTTGTACAATACACGCAGGGTAACTGTTTTTACTGCTTCATTTCCTCCTTTCAGCAGTAAAAACTGTTTTACTCTGCTAGTAATGTAATATACCTACTAGGAATGACGAAATTCGAAAATTTTGGCACCCGGGTACCCGAAACAACTACCCGGATAATACCCGTTACCCGTTAAATACCCGTTACCCGTTAAATACCCGTTATCCGTTAAATACCCGATACCCGATAATTACCCGATACCCAATAATTACCCGATTACCGTTAATTACCCGATACCCGTTAATTATCCGATACCCTTTAATTACCTCTTATCTTTCAGTGCCTGATATTTGTAAATTATCTGTTCCCTTAAATTAGAAGTTCACTTTTTAAATAAAATTCTTTGTTATCGTTTTCATATTTTATTATGAATATAAAGAAATACACAAATAATATAAAAATAAAACAACACAATGTGTCTAAATGTGTATAGGAAACAATAAACATAAATAAATAAAATTCATGATGATCATGCACGCCTGCGCGACGCGCGAGTATACTAGTAACGCGTAGATTTAGGTTTAGGGTATTCGGGTAATAAACAAGTAACGGGTACATTCCGGGTATCGGGTACTTTTCGGGTATCGGGTACATTTCGGGTATCGGGTACATTTCGGGTATCGGGTATAATTCGGGTAACGGGTAGATATCGAGTAATCGGGAAATAAATTTTATACCCGGGTACATTATTATCGGGTCGGTTCCGGGTATACCCGTCGTCATTCCTAATACCTACTATATCAATCCACTGGCATAAAAAATGTTTTGGTAAATTTTTGGATTTATATATGGAATTTTTGAAAAATTATTTTTGATCCTGTAACCAGCATATCAAACTGTATATTTGTACGAGGATTCTTTCGAGATTTTACCAAGATTCTAAATCTTGGAAAAGAAGTTTCAAGATTCTGAATCTTGAAAAAAATAAATTCACGGTTTTGAAGCAATCAATAAATTATACATTTTTCTTTTCCAAGACTCAATGAAGATTCAATTTCACTTCACTACAATTTAATAGGTAATTCGCATTAGAAAGAAGAAAACTTCTTCTTTTCCAGTATTCAGAATCTTCAAAGAATCCTTGTGTGAACAGGGCTTAACATTATATTTTATACCTACTCGAAGTTATGATACATCGTGTAGAAGAGTATAACACATACAGATCTATTTACTCATAACACAAAATAAAGAATAATAAATTATTCCGATAAGATTAAAGACGAAAGAGTAACCCGAAATGTTGCTTAAGTAAGAAGAAAAATATATTTGACTTATATTAGTGATTATTCATGCAATTCGATTGTGTGATAAAGATTTTAAAAGTCAAACGAATAAACTACCGATGAAAGAAGTAGCGAAAGAAAATCTCGAAAAATGGCTGTAAAACAACAACGATGTAACCAAATTATTTTAGATCGTTCAAAATTCATATTATATTCAGCAAGCAATTCCAGACAATTTACATAAATGAAAGAACTAAGGCAACAGGCAATAAAATATGATTAAAAGAGGAAGTGAAGATAGCTGCGAATCGAATATAACAGGTACCGTCGTCGGGCGTTTTGGGGATTTTCCTCCTTCAGGGGTTCCGCATGGTTTGGAAAGGGGTTTGGGGGGGCGGCGCGGATGACTAATTGCCGAGGGCGACACTCCTGTGCTATTTTAAATGGAAATAAGCTGTAAACGTGCAAAAGCGACACCCGAAATTTCAGCCTTTTGATTTTTCATAGCGTGCGCTGACATTTGCTGCAAACTACGATACTAATTTAAGCGGCCCGTCTACGTTTTTTGAATTACCTACTAGAATATTTTCGATTTTACTTTTTTTTCTATTGCACGCTTTTCCCCACTACTGCGACTGCTTAAATCAGCCCGGAACTCGTACTTTGTCGCATCCTAGGAATGCAATGTCATTTTGAAGTTGAAAAATACTGTAAAAGTGTTTTCGTTATGAGTAAACTGTCAGATTATTATTGACTTCAGGATAATATTTTTGTAAACATTTCATAGAGAAAGAATGGATCTACAGTTGTGCCTTTTTAAAATTAATTTATATCATGAGATAACCGTGTAAAGTTTGTATAAAATAGGAATTTTTTTGAATTTTACAATTTTTTAATCAAAATTTTAAAAAGGCACATCTGTAGATCTATTCTTTCTCTATTAAATCCTTTTTGAAATAAAATTTGACCATCCTTGTACTAGCCACAAAACACTCGCTACGTTTTATGCTGGATTTTAGGTGTTAGACGGGCCTCTCAATCGACCCGTCTAGATTTTTTCCGAATTTCTAGAATACTCTCGATTTACTTTTTTTTTTCTATTCCACGCTTTTACCCACTACTGCGACTGCCTAAATCAACCCGAAACTCGTACTTTACCACATCCTAGCAATGAAATGTAATTTTGAAGTTGCATGAAAAATACTGTAAAAGTGTTTTCGTTGCGAGTAAACTGTTAATTTATTATTGATTTCAAGGTAATGTTTTTATAAACTTTTAAAGAGAAAGAATGGATATACAGATGTGCCTTTTTAAAATTTTGAAAATAAATTGCTATTTATTTTTATAATCGGGCCCCTTAAGGTAGGAAATCCGTCGATCATAGGCATGCGTGATTTCGTTGTGAGGTGAGGCCAATGCAGTCAAATAATGAGAAATTATTCAATAAGAATCGTCGATTTGTAATGTAATTTACAATTCATAGGTATCCATGGAAATAAAAAAGATAATTAAAAAATCATGTAAATTATTTAAAAGATTTTTTAATTTTTTAATAACCAATTATGTAAATCTGCTTACCTATTTTTATTGTATGTGTATTTAATTGATTGTATGTTTTGTATGAATCAGCACCCTGATGAAGACTGAATTGCAGTCGAAACATTGGTGTTTTATTGGATTTTAATAAATTGACTGATTCTCTAAGAAATTTTCCATTTTATTGAACATCAAGTCGAAAAATCTATCTTCCATTTAAATTTTATACTGAAATGCCAGTAGTGTGACTTCAAAAAAAATATAATTTTTCTTAAGACTGTAACGTTTACTGGAAATTTCTCAACTATTATTGCGGTGGCTCATAGTTTTTATTTCATTTATAAATATCTCAAATATTAAAGAATAACATATTTGTTTTCCAAACATGGTGTTGGGTTGTTATGATATAGTATTTCCTAATCGTTTAGTAAAACTACAGCTAATGCATTTTAGCGCGTTTTAGTTTCAACATTAAATTCAATTTATCTTCGTCATTTCAATAGTTATCTTTACCTATGAATTTAAATTTATATCCAAATTCTACGACTTGCTATGAATGTGTTATATTAATTGAAGTCATTTTTTGGGTTGTGATCACCTATGGATTTACTACCTTAAGAATCATGTCAGCTTGAGGTTGCGAAATCAAAAGAATTCTTTTAATCGCGTTCTTTTGAACGATTGATGAGGACTGTTACTTTTTTCTCAATTAGTAATTAGAAAAAAGCTGGACACCTACGGAGAAAAATACAATTAAAGATTGGGAAAACAAAAGATAATTGCATCATTTTGATGCATGTTTTAAATGTTCAAGCTGCCATTTTTATATAATTTTTAATTGTACAAATCATGATCAGATCAAAAAGAATTTTTTTTTAAATTTGTAAAATCAGAAGAAGTTTACTTACAATACGCGAAATAAGAGATGACCGGACTTAGGAATTTTAAATTGGGAAACAATATTAATCGAACGGAAGCAGAAACCGCTTTGCTACTTTGAAATAGCGCGACCTTAAGCTACTTTAATATATAAATTGAGGTTTATATGACCTATCTAAAACTTAAAATACGTACTTATTCCAGTGTCAAAGGAATATTTAAATAATCTCAAGAAAATTAAAAGTAACACTTAAACATAACCAAAGATTCGTTCTTTCCTCATTAAAGAAATAAAAGTTATTTATCCGCTGGCGGGCTGCAGCACATCTTACAATATTATCTCCAGTGCATTCGGTTCTCTTCTTCCGCAAGCCGGATTCACACAGCACACTAAAACTATTTAAATAAACTTCTCTTTCCGGTTTCGATATTGATTTTTTCTGCGTCTTACCGTTTGTCTTCCAAAGTCACTTTAAATCCCAGCGTCTGTATCTAAAGTGGCTTTATTTTGAAACTATCGCTTCTGGAGCTAAAAGAACTCATGCTTTGTCAGTTTCGTGAGAACTGGCAACACTGGCTACGCTGATGTACAGTTCGCGGTTACCAAGATGCAATGCTGCACAAATGATACAGAAGGAGATCTGTGCATGAGACAATATTGCTTCAAACCAAACGATTATTATTCTGATATTTCCCATCTATCTTTGTATTTAGTTTATTGTAATTTTATAATTAATTAGGGCTCGCGTACTACAGAAGAGTGATATATAAAAATTGCAGGGTAATTTATAAAATGGATCAGTATACCCCAGGAAACACAAATATATACGTACTACATATCATGTAGCAGCCATTATATCAAAGTAAATTGCGATGTCATTCATACATATAAAAACTTGTTATTTTTAATCAAAAATGTCCGCAACAACCCTATATAACAATCATATAATAATCATATTCCAGATTTACGTCATAATTATATAGCGCTGATATAGATATTATGTAGTTTTATAATTGATTTTAATTTGGATTGTTTTCAATTTTTTTAAAAAAGGAGACACTCTTACGGCCTAAACTTGTATGTTTATTTGTAAGGCACTATGTATATATTGCAATTTAAATCTAGACAATTACAACAATTTCTAAACGTCTTCGTTCTTCAGTGGGATTCGAACTTGCGATCTCATTGCTGACAGCTAGCGCCTTAGTCCGCGCGACCATCCTGGCTTGTTGATTTATAACGAATGATAGTTATAGCAATAATACCAGTATTTTTAATTACGTGCGGGATTTACAAAGCTATATTAAGTATATTGTGTATATTTTGTACTACCTACTGGAATCAAAATATATACCTTAAAATTTTATTTGACATATAAAAAAGTACAATTCTTTAGTTGAAAGACTACATATTTCTTTACAAACCAAACAAATTATTTGAAAATAATAAATTATGTTTGCTAAACAAATATATATTTTCCATTATTGAAAGATTTTATTCATTTGAGATAAAAAAAATTACTAATAGGTTATCACACCGACTACCGACTTTGTGCGCATGAACTTCTCTGGTATACTCTACTTCTACTCTAAGATAATAATAGATATAGTTGTTCTAAAAGTATCGTGAAAACACTAGAGATGTTTTATTTTGGAAAAGTGTAAATTTGTTATCAACATACGATTCCAGCTTTTAATCTAGAGCTTATGGCCATTCCAGCCGCATAGTTGATTACAAATATAAGAATAGAATTTTATTTAAATAAATAAACTGGCCCTGGTAACAAATGTTGCATGCGTACAGATGTCATAAAGTAATCTAAAAATATATAATAAATTAATAAAATTCTTATATAAATGGAATATAATATTCAAGTAGAATACATACAATGTAACTATTTTCAAATAATATATTTTACTATATAAAGAGTATATTATTTGTGTTATATAATTAAGATATATTTTGACATAGATAATATATTCCATTAATAATATCGTAGAGATATTCCACAGTAGGAAATATTATGTATAGTCTACATAAAAATGCTATATTATATTGAAATTTCTTTGTGATATCTTAACTATATAATTTCTACAAGTGTGTTTGCTGGGACAGGACGTATCATAACTTCGAGTATACAGTTTATTTTTCTTGTGGTAGGCTTCACGTCATTATTTTCCGAACTAAGAATTAACGAACATCATATCTCCTGTCTTCGTCCTACACGTGCCTACCCCACTTATCTTAAAATTCAACGTTTGTCTAATGACTGCATCTCTTTCTCACTAAAGACATAAAATGCGATAGAGCAACATCGCTTCATCTGTATGGCTGAACAGAAACGTGACGCCCAAATTTTCTCCCACTACTGTTGATTTGATTCGTACGAATTTGAATGATGACGTGAAGCCTACCACAAGAAAAATAAACTGTAGGTACATACGTAAAGAGCCATTATACAGGCTGGCGCACTTAAGACACTCCATCCTTAATAACTTGGAAACGGATTTTGATAAGCATAGCCGGTTTGCACTATATATTTTAACATCTAGGGGCACATATTTTACTAATAATTTTGTTGTTTTAAATCACTCATCTCACCCCCATCACTCTCAATTTTAAAATCTTAAAATGCAGTATACCCTTTGTGGTATATCAAATGATAACTACACAGTCATGTCAATAAACTGTTATTTGAATAAACCGTTCTAAAGTTAGCAACAATAGTTTATAATATTTGTATGTTTTATTAAATGCATGGAGTGCTATGGAAATGACAAGAAAACAAAAAAAAGAACAATGGTACCTACCTACCTAATAATTTGTTTTATAGTTTGTATATGACAATTATCACATTTTTTTAGTTTTATTATAAAATGCATGAAGTGTTGGGGAAATGACAAAAATCTTTCCATTATTCAAAACATGTCCGGAAAATAGAAAAAGACAATACATACAGCTATAGTATACTGTTAACAAAATAGCAATCGAAATGGGCGAGTTATGAATTTAGTGATTACACTACTACAACGGTCATTCATATAATTTTGCGATTTCAAAAAACAAAAATTATATTACAAATATTATCCAATTAGAAGTACTGTAAACACCAAAATGTAAAATAAAAACAATTTTTTGCTTAAACTTTTGTAAGAGTATCCTTAATTTGTGACTATCCCGTGCGCCAGAAATTTTAAAAATAATTTTACTCATAGAACAGTACATATAGGAAATTGGATTCTACAAACAGGTAATCATATTTTTATTCATTAAAAATGGCAGCCGTTTTCGTATGATGAGACAAAAACTACTACTTGATCAAAATTTATTGTTATCTATTTTCACGTTGTGCTACATATTTACCATTCTATTTTTACCACTCCAACTTTTACTACAGCATTTTTACCACCATTCTTTTTTACCGCTATCCTGTTTTACCGTTAACCCATTTTTTACCACTCAATTTTTACCACTCCAACTTTTACCTCTGCATTTGTACCACACTATACTTTTTACCGCTATTTCGTTTTACCACTAATACATTTTTACCACTCCGTTTTTACCATTACAACTTTTACCACCATACTTTTTTACCGCTATTCCGTTTTACCATTAGTAGTTTGTGGAGCTATAGTACGGTTTTGTTAGTGTAGTAAATACCAAAACCGAGTTTGTGGGGCTCTAGTACGGTTTTGTTAGCTTTGTTAGTGTAGCAAATACCAAAACCGAGTTTGTGGGGCTCTAGTACGGTTTTGTTATCTTTGTTAGTGTAGTAAAAACAAAAACCGAGTTAGTGGAGCTCTAATATGGTTTTGTTAGCTTTGTTAGTGTAGTAAATATCAAAACCGAGTTTGTGGGGTTTTAGTACGGTTTTGTTAGCTTTGTTAAAAAAGAGACGGTGGTAAAAATGGATTGGTAAAAAAACACGTTGGTAAATATGTTGGTGGTAAAAAGAATTAGTGGTAAAAATAGGGACGGTGGTAAAAATGGATTGGTAAAAGAATACGTTGGTAAATACGTTGGTGGTAAAAAGGGACTGTGGTAAAAAATGGATTGGTAAAAGTATAATGTTGGTAAAAAATGGATTGGTAAAAGAATTACGGTGGTAAAAAAGGGACGGTGGTAAATAGGGATTGGTAAATATGGGGGCAAATCCTATTTTCAAAATTCATTTTCACGATTATCCCGAAAACTGTACCACTTTCATTTTATAGCAAATTTTGTGCTCTACAATTTGCTGTTAACTGTGGTTTCGTTATATTAATCATTTTCGAGAAAAAACATAAAAAACAATACCTAGATGTCGACCAATTTTTCAAAATGGCGGACAAAGCTCCAGTTTTAGTATGTGGTTGATATAGGTAGGTATTGGGGAGGTGTGAACCAAAATACAGCTTACTACCTACTAATTTTTTCCATTTCTAATTTGACTGGACTATAGGTATTTTATACAGTTGTGGATTGTTAGTATGAATTTACTTTTGGTTCTCCAAAATGCCACCAATTAGACGTTATATATATATATATATATATATATATATATATATATATATATATATATATATATATATATATATATATATATATATATATATATATATATATATATATAAGTCAAACTGACGAGCAACGCGAAGCGCGAAATGAAGTTGAGAGTAATCAATATCAACAACGTCGAAATGTTGCGTTTAATCCGCATCGAGCTGCATTCAATTATAACGTGGCAATCGATTACAGTTCACAGCAAATCGTTGCTATTGGACCAATGAACGTTGTGTCCACATTGCAAGGCATTAAAGTTTAAAAATGAAGCACCTGGATTGTGTTGCGCCAGTGGCCAAGTCAAATTTACGCCATTGGTACGCCACCAGAGCCACTTCATTCATTGGTTTCCGGAAATGGGTCAGATTCTATACATTTTTTGACTCATATCCAGCAATACAATAATTGCTTTCAAATGACGTCATTTGGCGCAACAAAAGTCATTCGAGATAATTTTATAAGGTAAGCATAGGTAATGGAAACAATAATTTTTTACCACCATGTGTCTGGTGCAAAATACGTTGACAGCTTTCAATTTACATGGTGTACCTACGTTGGTAGCTCTGAATTGCAAAAAACAACCAGAAGTGAATGCGTTTACAGAAATTTCAGAAATTGAATGGCAGTACTGCCAATGTATTTTGCCAGCCACATGGCGGTACAAATACTTCGCTATAAAATTGCCTAGAGTAAAATTCAAATAGCTAGAACCCTGCGCGAAGTACGAATTCTCGTCTTAGAGAGAGAAGCATAGATGACAAACAAGAGGAAACTACGCTGCTGTCTGTTCTACTGCACATCAGCTTCAATATCTGTTATTCTCATGTTGACATTCGTAGTGTTTTGCTTCGTGTAACCCTGTGTATTATGTAATTGATTGTGATTGAGATATATTTTAGTTTTCTTTGAAAATTAAGTGAAGTGCAGCGCAGCATATACTCGCTAGCTCCGCTTTTGTAAAACGGACAGTACATGACAAGCTCTGCCTTCTCGCGCAGTCCAGGGTCCTAGCTATTTGAATTTTACTCTACATTACATCTACTTATTACCATTGCAGATCCAGGGTCAAATATATCATCGAACAAATATGTTTTTGAAATAGTTGTATTTATTTATTTGATGTTTATAACGATGTCAAATTGCATTGTTGTGTAGGTATAACAATTTAATTCAAAGTTTACTACACCGATTGAGTTCAAATTTGGTATGGTAATAGCTTAAGATCTAACTTATAACATAAGCGGACAAAAATGTCAGTCCGCCATCTGGAAACAAAATGGTGATTAGCTAACTCAAAATGTACTGCACCGAATGGGTTCAAATTTGTAATGGTTATAACTTATGTTCTAACTTATGACATGAGCATACTAAAATATCAGTCCGCCATCTTTAAACAAAATGGCGGTAACCGATTGGGTTCAAATTTGGTATGGTACTGCACCGATTGGGTTCAAATTTGTAATGGTTATAACTTACGATCTAACTTATGACATGAAATGAGCATACTAAAATATTAGTCCGCCATATTTAAACAAAATGGCGGTAACCGATTGGGTTCAAATTTGGTACGGTATCATGGCCGTTGTTAGAATTGTCACCATGTATGGTATGGTAATAACTTAGAATTATTATAACGAGATTCCTTTAAATTCGAGTTGGAGGCGTAGCAACGCGCGCCGGGTCCGCTAGTATTTTATATAAAAAGTTTCGGGAACGAAGTGTTCCTATCTTCAGGAAACAATAATGAGTTCTATCAATTTCTATATTTTTATTAAAAATAATCCTAATACTATTACTGCTAATGCAATCCCTCTACACCTATAAACGTAATTAGTACCTGCACAAAGTGTTTGAATTATTAAATTCTACAATCAGTTAAACTGCAAATCCGTTTGATCCTCGTATTTACGATTGTTGCATTTAATAAATAAACACATCAGCGCTAATGTCTCCTCGGGAAAGGAAGAAGAAAAATAAATCTAGAATTTCATCGCATCTGGCAAGGGCGAACGGCATCCGATCGGGATAAGGCCCGGCCACCATAACTTAACCATCGGAACGGAAGAATAAAGACAAATGTTTTTGCAGCGATTTTCCGAGATATGAACCTGTATTTTCGGGCAGAACAGGGCAGTTCTGTTTGTGAGCTGATGTGATAGAACTCATTAATTGAAAGCAACTTCAAGATGGAAACGGAATAGGGGATTGACCCTATAAACACACACTGTTTAATTAGCACTAAATTATTGCGATTATTTATATAAATTTTGCGAATTCTAGAAAAATGGTACGATGCAAAAAGAAAATCACGTAATTTCCCTTAAAAGGTTCCTAGAATACTCCCGATATTACATTTTGTTTCTATTTCACCCCCACTACTACGGCTGCCCGAAACTAGCCCGAAACTCGTGCTTTGCCGCATCCTAGCCATGCAATGTCATTTTCAAGTTGAAAAATACTGCAAACATGGCTCCAGTGTTTCCATAATAATTTCTGTATTTTTTAAACAAATTAAGTAAAACAAAAATTATTCGAAGAAGAAAGGTTAGTTGCAGGCTTCTTGCTTTTTAAATTTTTCTTTCCATTTATAGTGACCAAAAAAAATCATGTCAAATAATGACAAAAAGCGTCCTTTTTAAATTTTTTTCCTTCAAATTTCTAGGTAAAAAAATAAAGAGACATTAAGACATCCATTGTTACTACACTCATGTGTAAAACATCATATATTTCAATTATAATTAAAGTAAGCGTGGAAGGCGTACACCTCTGTAACGTTGTAAAATTTTAGGGTAGACGTACGCCTTAAAACGATTGGTACGAAATTCATTAAAAAATACTTTTTTCTTTTTGGCGTTTACAAAGTTAACTTTGTGAAACGCAACAGAATGTAGTACACATTTTTAAAAATATGATGTGGCCAACACATGACCTCTCGCCAAACTCTACTATTTTACTGAGTGTGTATGAAGGTAATTACTCACAAATATACCATTGTAAACGGAATTCCGGTATTGTAGTTTTTATAATATTATTAAAGTTTATTATGACCTTATAAATAATAAATAACATTTCATATTTTCCATTTCAATTTGTCAAAAAGTCAAAATTTCATATGACATAAACACTCAAATATTTTATTTTTTGTTTTCATAGGTAGGCAGATAAATCAAAATTGTAACAAATTTGTAGAATTTTTAACTTCTTGTTATTGGAAAATGGTGTTAGATAGAAACAACGTTTTGAATACATATTGTAGACAGTAACATTTAGTATACAATGTTATTTTAAAAAATCCATTTAATTCAAAAAATTTGAGGATATTCCAGAAAAACTCTTCAGATCTTCAAGAAACTACCACTTCCGGTTGCACGATCAACACCAAAATCTATTCAGATCTAATCTAGTGTGTCAGAATATTGTATACAAAATTTCAAATTTTTTTATTCAGTGGTATTTGAGTTATCGTACCTCCAACATCCATCCTGACACACACACAGACAGACAGACAGACACAAACAAACACACACACACACACACACACACACACACACACACACACACACACACACACACACACACACAGACACACAGACACACAGACACACAGACACACAGACACAGACATCATCGCGAAATTATCAAAATCATGTTCTAGGGACCTCAAAACGTACTTATCCATTGAAAACTCACTATCGAAATTTTAGCATGATTACAATACCTCTCTTACCAGATATGAGTGGCGAGAGGTAAAAATCAAGTGGATTCCATATAAAAGTACTTTTCCTCCCTAGGGAGGAATTCATATTATAAACATCAACACAATATTCCTAAAAAACAGTTTGGGTATCACTGACTTACTAACTAAAATCAAATAATATTTTTAACATAATATTCTTATGAGAGAAATAAACCAGTCCTGTCGAATCCTTATTTACGCTGAACAAGGAACCTACATTTGCAAGTTCAGTTCGCCGCGGAAGGGGAAGCACAAACATTGAATATGAGATACCGCGAACCGGTCCCAGAGACATCTAGCGGCAGTGAATTAAACTTTTGTACCAAACATGATTATTATTCTTAAAACCGGCTCAAACTTATCGAATCGAGTTATCTTTACGAGTTTAGATATTATTATATTGTTTAAATGGCGTGAATTTATGTATGTATGAATGTATATTTTTCAACAAAATATTTAGATCTCGGTCGTATCTCGTCTCGTCTCAACAGGTTCTTGTCTCTGTATTTCGAGACGAGACGAGACAGGTAATTATCTCGTCTCGTCTCGTCTCGTTGCAACACTAATTTTTGAGTTTTTATTAATTATTATTACTAACAAAAGAAAAATAATGTCAAAACTTTATTTCGTAATTTTGATAAAATAATATATTGTTCGTTATTAAAATTTAAGCTTCAAATTATGGAGCAAAAAAATAAGTTTCTGTGCGTTCAATGCAGCCTCGTCAATCCTTGTAAGTTTATCATTTGGCAGCAAAAGGGTGCAGAATATTCGCCGAATATTCGGTTATTCGGCAGACAATCCTGCATAATATTCGTTATTCGGTATTCGTCACATTTGCTATTCGTTGCATATCTTCTTCAAACCATATGGAAAACTAAAATATAATTAATTGCGCTACTTACTGCCTACTTCGATGTTCTGTTAATTATTTAAAAATTATGACTGTTAGAATGACCAAATAAGATTTATCTTCAAACAAAAATAATTTACAAAATTTAGATGTTTTTTTTTTTAATTTGTCCTACATACCTTGTCTACAATCATTATCCTCTTCAAAAATAAATAAAGTCTAAAAAGTCTGATACGTAGTGTCCTAAATGGAACATTTCATTATATTTGTCAAATATTGAACTCAATTTTTTGCCTGAACCAGACTAAAAAGTTTCTTTAGAAATTATAATTTAAAACGATGTACCTCGGGGTGAAAATTGCGAGTCCGATCCTGCATAGTTAAGTGGCAAGAGTAGCCATTTACAAAGACATCAATCTGAAAAGGAAGCTATTAAGTAATAGGCGTACCTGCCTTCGTGCAATGTACCCTTGGCGCGCAAATATGTACAATTATCAGGGCGAGGCTAGCCGATCTTAGCCGAGAGTACCCGAACAGGACTCGAAGATTCTCTCAAGGGCGAACTGGCTCAGAAAAGATGAGATAATTTCCGTATGGCACAAAAAGATTTTATTTT